>CM070559.1:42938517-43636017 GCA_036346405.1 Phyllostachys edulis
TAAGAAAAGGTTGTCTCACATAGTTTTGGTGGATCAGAGCCTCGCTGGCCGAAACAAGTCCAGCTGACAGAGGGCAATCATCGCCTTCGCCAGTTATCCTCGTATCTTCATCCTTCTCGATCCCACGCCATATCAATTTAGCATCAGAGCCATCACCACCACCCTTCGCCATGGAAACCAAGAATCTAGACGACGTGTTCCAACAACTCGCAATCATGATGACAGAGATCAGCGGCTTCAAGGCGCAGCAGGCCGCACATGATCAAGTGATCGCCGAGTGGAAGACAGGAGGTGGCGCGGTAGCTCTACTGACAGCTTCCAATGGCGGCAACAGTGGCTTCCACGCCCGAGGCCAGCCTCCCGAACCCGGGTTTCACGATGATGAAGATCGACGCACGGTTCCTCGCTTCCACAAGCTCTCATTTCCAACGTATGATGGCAAGGAAGATCCCCTCCTGTGGCTCAACTGTTGTGAGCAATTTTTTTTGGGGGCAACGCACCATGGAGGAAGAACGAGTTTGGTTGGCATCCTACCATCTGACCGGCACCATCCAACAGTGGTACTACCAAGTCAAATGCGATGAAGGCATGATTTCATGGGTTTGCTTCTCGGGGTTCGTCAACATGTGGTTTGAGCCTCCCATCCGCAATAATCCGCTAGGTGAGTTGGCTCAACTACAACGAACGACGACGGTTAACGCATATCAAAGAAGTTTTTGGTGCTCTTATGCTGAGTCAAACCGCTCTCACCACTCCAGCAAGTACAACTTTTCATCGCCGGATTGGGCAAGCCGTTGCAAACCGATGTCGAGCTTTAACATCCAACGCATCTTCAAATGACCATGAGTTTGGCAGGGCGTACGAGCAGCGTCTCAAGGAGACATCCGTGGATTCGAAGCCTCCACTAAAAACCCTGACGGGCCGAGCTTCACGTCAAGGCCTTAGTGTTGTAGACCAACATACCGACTTCGATCGTGGGGGCGACGGTCACAACAGCACCGTCCGTACCATCGGCAGCAACCGGCACCACTGCCAACCCAGCCTCCAAATTCTGACGTCTCTCCATGGAAGAGATGTTCGATCGACGCACCAAGGGATTGTGTTACAATTGCCCCGAGAAGTTCTCTAGGAACCATCGTTGTTCCATGAAGGAAAATTTTCTTCTCAATCTTGACGACGAAGACGATTCAACCAAAGATGGTGACCATGTGGAGATCTGGATTCACGCTCTCACCGGCATCTGCACAGGTCATTCAATGCAATTGATGATAACAATTGAAGGACAACAACTGCTTGCACTCATGGACTTCGGCTCCACCCACACCTTTATTGTCGAAGCCATCACACAATGCCTTGTCTTATCTCCACTACCACGGCCAGGTATGCGTGTCATGGTGGCGAATGGTGATCGCGTGGCTAGCACAGGAGTTTGTGCTAACACTCGCGTTACAATTTCTCATGAAGACTTTTGTGCCGACTGTTACGTTATTCCACTTGACGGCTTTGACGTGGTTCTTGGAGTATAGTGGCTCCGCACTTTGGGGCCTATTCTTTGGGACTTCACGGAGCTCACGATGTCCTTCTAACGAGATGACCATCGTGTGACTTGGACCGGACTAGATGCTACACCAATCGGCGGTCAAACTTGTGCCATCACGGGTCGTGAATTGATGACCAACTTGTTGATCGAGTTCGCTACTCTCTTTGAGGAACCAGGCAGGCTGCCACCACCTCGACGGCACGACCACCACGTTCACCTTTTCCCGGGCACCGTCCCAGTTATTGTTCGGCCATATCGCTATCCACAGTTATTGAAGGAAAAAATCGAGAAGCAATGCGATGATATGTTGGCACAAATTATTATCCGCGAGAGTACTTCGCCTTTTTCATCTCCTGTTTTGCTTGTTAAAAATGAAGACACTTCATGGTGTTTTTTGCGTGGATTATAGTGCCCTCAATGACAAGACCGTCAAAGACAAGTTTCCTATTCTCGTCATTGATGAGCTTTTGGATGAACTCTATGGAGCCCGTTTCTTCACCAAGCTTGATTTGCGCAGTGGCTACTACCAGGTTTTGATGCATGGTCCTGATATTGAGAAGACAACATTTTGTACGCACTGGGGACACTTTGAGTTTTTGGTCGTGCCGTTCGGTCTCACGAACGACCCAACAACATTCCAGGCGCTTATGAACGACATTCTCAAGCCTTTTCTTCGCTGTTTTGTCCTCGTTTTCTTTGATAATATTCTGGTTTATATTTCGTTTGGGGCAGAACATCTTCAATAGGTGCGCACAGTGCTCCAGCTAATGCACCATCATCAGTTATTTCTCAAGAAGTCCAAGTGCTTATTTGGTGTGGAATCGGTGTCGTATCTTGGCCACATTATTGCAGGTCAGAGCATGGCCATGGATTCTGACAAGGTCGAAGCTGTTCAAGCATGGCTGAAACCGCACACCCTCCGGGGTCTTCGTTGATTCTTCAGTCTTACATGTTATTATCACAAGTTCATTAAAGAATATGGTTCGGTGGTCGCTTCCCTCACCAAATTGCTCAAGAAAGAAGCTTTTTCATGGACAAACGAAACCGATTCCGCATTTTTGGCCTTAAAGGCAACACTCATCATGGCTCCTGTCCTTCATCTTCCAGATTTCACCAAACGTTTTATGGTGGATTGCGATGCGTCCGGTGTAGGGTTTGGTGTGGTCTTGCATCAAGACGGGGGACCTATTGCGCTTTTTCAGTCAGGCAGTTGCTCCTCACCACGCCAAGTTGGCCGCTTATGAGCGTGAACTGATCGGGTTAGTCAAAGTCATTCGTTATTGGTGGCCGTATCTTTGGGGGCGTATTTTTCTTGTTCGGACTGGTCATTATAGCCTGAAATTTTTGATCGATTAACATCTTTCAACTATTCCGCGACATACTTTGGTGAGCAAGTTATTTGGGTACAATTTTTTGGTTGAATTTCGTCCTAGTCATCAGAATGCAGCTGTGGATGCGTTGTCTCACTGCGATGAGGAGATGATGGCGATTCGAGCCTTGTCCAGCCTGACTTCGCCATATTTGATGCCCTTCAGCAGGAGGTCTCCTCGATTCTAGAGTTCGTCGTGCTTCGGGATAAGGTATTGACCGGTATTGTGGATTCCGATTGGACCTTCGTGGACGGATTACTATTATACAAGGGCCGTATTGTTGTGGCTGATTATTCGCTACTTTGGGTTGATTTACTTGCTGATGCGCACGACACTGGTCATGAAGGTGTTCAGAAGACTTTACATCACTTTCAGGCAACTTTCTTTAACTTCGATGCTCACAAAAAGGTCTGGGATTATGTGCGAGGTTGTGTAATTTGTTAGAAAAATATAACAGAACACTTACATCTAGTCGGGCTTCTACAACCTTTAACCGTTCCATCAGCTATTTGGGAAGATATCTCTGTGGATTTTATTTAAAGCTTTCCCAAGGTGGGAGGTAAAACGGTTATTCTCACTGTTGTTGATCATTTTTCTAAGTATAGTCATTTTATCCCACTTGGTCATCCATACACTGCAAACTCAGTCACTCGCACATTTTTTTATGACATTGTTCACCTCAATGGGATTCCCTACTCTATCGTCAGCGATTGTGATCCCGTCTTCACCAGCAATTTTTGGACCGAACTCTTTCGTCTTGCCCGTGTCAAGCTTCATATGAGTTCTGCCTTAAATCGGCAATCAGATGGGCAATCAGAAGTTGTTAACTGCACCATTGTGATGTATCTACAATGTTTGTCTAGCGATCATCCTAAGCAGTGGCTTCTGTGGGCGGAGTTTTGTTACAATACTCCGTATCCCTCATCTCTCCGTACCACACCTTTTCGCGTCATTTATGGGCATGATCTGCCAACATTGCTGACTTACCAACCTGGTACAACCAAAGTAGCAGACGTTGAGAGACAATGGCGCAACCTTGATGAGTTTCTTGCTAAAATCCACGAACACCTTCTTCAAGCCCAAGATTACATGAAGCAAAATTATGACAAACATCATCGTGCAGTTCAATTTGAGGTGGGGGAATGGGCTTGGTTTCGTCTTCACCACCGTACGACTCTTTCAATCACATACCAACAACATTCAAAGTTAGCTTCATGTTTTTATTGACCTTTTTTGGTTGAGGAACGTATTGGCACAGTTGCTTATCGTCTTCATCTTCCTCCCAAAGCTCGCATCCATAATATATTCCATGTTGCTTTACTCAAGAAATATGAAGGACCAGTACCTCCTGATTTGGGGCGCCTGCCAGAAATTATTCATGGGCGTGTGGTGCCTTCTCCTTTATCTATTGTCCAGGCTCACCTCAACTGTGGTAGGTGGGAGCTTCTCATCTAATGGGTGGGTTGTTTGCCGTCTGATGCTAAATTGGAGAAGTTAGATGATTTTTAGCAGCGTTATCCTCTATTTCAGGTCGAGGATGAGCTATTTCATGGAGAGGGAGGTAATGTTGTGGACGCGTTTATTGGCAAGACGTATCAGCGACGCAAGCGCAAGGGCTCCAAGGAGGATTTGGCAGGGGAGACTTTGGCTAGCACTGCTGAATCTGAATTGAGTTTGGTTCGTGTAGCCAAACACGACATGGCTACTGTGGCCGGTTCGGCAATAGGATAAATTAAGAAGAATGGAAGGATGGTTAGGTAGAGATAAGTTAGTATCTCCTTAAGAGATTGAGTTAGAGTTTGAGTTAGTTTCCTTCCCGATTATGTTGTGCTTTCCTAATCTCGGAAAACCGAAATCCTCCCTGCGCCTAGGCTATAAAGGCTGCATATGTATTTGAGAGAGCATTAAGAAATAAGAAAAGATTGCCTCGCATAGTTTTGGCAGATCATTGCCTCGCCGACCGGAAAAAGTGCAGCCGACAGAGGGCTATCTCGCCTTCACCAATTATCCTCACATCTTCATCCTTCTCGATCCCATGCCATATCAATTAGGGAAAATCTATCTGATTTTATAGCCGTGGTAAATACTACAATGTTTACCAGCTTTCTCTTATAGTTTCACGCAAATGAAAATTTGTAAAAAATGTCAAATCAATGTTAAGATACACCACTGAGCCTGGTGGCGAGAGCCCTCCAGGTGAGGCTTCGCATTCCGCTGCAAGACATCCACGTCTCGTGCTATCTTCCTGAGGACTTCCTCATCGAGTTCGATACTCAGCGTCAACATGACGCCGCCATAGAGATAGGCGGCTGCTCTCTTGATGGCTACCAACTCCAGTTTCAACAGTGGGACTACAAGGCTGGCTCCCACCGCAACATTTGGAGGTACCGCACACTCCTCTGCTTGGTGGGTGTGCCGCTCTTCGCCTGGTGATCTCCAGTGGCCGAACGTGTGGCGGGTGGAAATTGCCAGTTTGACTATGCGGATGACCTCTCGAGAGAGAGGGAGCGAAGTGCCACCATTTGGGCGGTGTGGGTGCGTGATCCGGATGCAATTCCAAAGTGCACCCACCTCACGCTCCTCGATCCCCTAGCGGAGCCCGCAGTGGAGTCGGACCAACCCCACACTGCTGCTTCGACAGAGGGTCAAACATACCACGTGCTCGTGCACCTCAGCATCCTTGAAGATTTTTCTCCACTGACCCGCACCCTTACCAGTGGCCTGAGCCAGAATGAAAACCAGGTTGATCCAGAGGAAGAGTATCCCAAGCGAGAGCATTTCTTCTGGACGGCGGGGGTCCCAGACGGTATGGAGCGGCAACTGCGCCGGCTGTCCACTGAGGCCCACTCTCGGTTGGGGCCAAGGAGTGACGATGATAGAGATGAAGACCGAGACGATAGGGTGGGGCGCCCCAAATCCTACTACGATGAACGTGACCGTGCTCTCGGCCGTGGCCGGGGGCGGTCCTCGGCCCGTGGGGAATCCTCCCGTCAGGGTCCCCACGGTCACCGTAGGTCACGGTCGCCCTTTGGTCGCTACCAGCGATGTGCTAGCCTAGGTCCCAGTGGAGGCTGGCGTGGATGCAACCTCACAAGATCACCGCCGCGTAGGTACCATCTTCGTAGCAAGAGCCTGACCACCCCGGAAGCTTGTAAAACCCCTCTGGGGGGGTTGGTCGGCACAGTACGACCCGGATGATCAAGACGGCCTAGTACATGCGCTCGGTAGCCTCATGCTAGATGTGGATGTGGTCATGCCGGACCATGTGCGAGCTGCACCAGGCCACCGAATAGACCCCATGCTGCTCAAAGCTGCCCTGGCATGGAGCCCAACCAAGCCTGGGAAGGCGGCACCTCCAACACCTGAACTGACAGCTCTACTGCCTTCTGAACTGCTGGAGGTCCAGCCTGTGCCCCCACTCACAGAAATACAATTGGTGGATATCAACGCTTGGGGGGAGCTTGAGGGCTATGAGGTTGAGCCTCAACCTCAGTGTCTTCCGCTGCATGCAACTCTTGCATGCCCACATCCGCCATCACTTCTGGGCCTACCAGCTGCAAACCTCATCCATAATGCCGAGCCCTCTCCCATAGTTCATTGCAGTGGCCGCCTTGCAGCGAAGAAGAAGGGCAGCACTAAGGTGGGCAGTGCACGACAGGCCTCCCTCCTGCTGTAAAAGAAGTTTGACACTGGCCCTGTGACCCATCGCTTGACTGGTGCAGCAAAGGAGAGCTTCAACAACATTCTCACTTCCCCTCTGGACTCGGAGGCCTTGTAGGCGATCAGGGCCTTGGCAGGAGTTGATGGCAAAGCGCAGGTTGATCTTCCAGCCATGGGACTCTACCAAAGACATCACTGCGTGGATATCCCTCCCTTTAGGGAGTAAGCTAGCTAAGTTCTTGCTCACTAGTAGTACTCTGTGCCTCGTTTCTGTTTGTAGGGCGTTGCCAGCTTATGGTGATGTACAATGTTGGGGGGGGGTATGGGTGTGCTGGTCTGTTGCAGGTGCTCTGAGTGCTTTGTACTAGTTATGCATGAGATTATATATATGCTACATGTTCTAGATATTGTGTGTTTCTCCCTACTAGCTTTATGTCGAGACTCTGCAAAATCTTGAACTGGAACGTGAGAGGCCTCAACGCCCCGGCACAGAGGCAGGCTATCTGGGAGTTAGTAGCGGACACTAGGTGCTCTCTCCTCTGCCTGCAGGAAACAAAGCTTGCAGTCATCACACCTGATCTTACAACTGAGATTGCGGGAGGTAGGCTTCAAGGCATGATGTACAAACCGGCTGAAGAAACTAGGGGGGACTAATGGTTTGTTGGGACCAGTCAATATTGCAAATGGATAATGCGCTGATTCTAAACAGGTCCATCACTATGAATGTCAAACCGCACGATGGTGCTCATCCATGGTCCCTAACCGTCATGTACCCGCACACTGACCAGGAAAAACAAGCATTCATCGAGGAGATAAAGCAGATTTATGATGGGATCGACAGACCATGGTTGATAATTGGTGATTTCAATCTCATTTATCAAGCTTCGGATAAGAATAACTTGAACCTGAACCGTAGCGAATGGGCCAATTCAGAGCGGCGATTCATCACTATGAATTAAAAGAGCTTCATCTTCAAGACCGCAGGTTCACCTGGTCCAATAGCCAGCGCAACCCAACCCTGGAAAGGATTGAGAAAGCCTTCTGTAACTCACAATGGGACTTAATTTACCCGGATTGCTTGTTACGGTCACTCTCATCTTCCATCTCCGATCATTGTCCCCTGCTAATTTCCGATATGGAGCAGATTAGAGCACCTAGAAGATTTAACTTCGAGAACTATTGGCCATTGATGACTGGGTATAATGAGGTGGTTCATGAGGCTTGGTCCCAACCAGTACAGGAGGTGGACCCGATAAAGATACTGTTAACCAAAATGCAAAAAACGGCGAGGGCCCTTAGGACTTGGATTAGAGCACAAATTGGTGATTACAAAGCACAGATGCAAATAGCCCTTGAGGTGATCCTTCAGCTTGATAGAGCGCAAGAACAGTGCCAACTCTCTCGGGAAGAACATGAACTGCGTGCAGCACTCAAGCTCAGATTCCTGGGGCTAGCGGCCATACAGCAGATGAAATGGAAACAACGCTCTAGGCTGATTTGGTTACGGCTAGGAGATGCAAACTCAAAATTCTTTCATTTAAAGGCAAATTCCAGAAGAAGGAAGAAACTAACTCATATCTTGCGGCATCAGGGGAGCACATTCATATTGCATTCAGAGAAGGAGGAGGCTTTGGCCAAACACTACTTAGAAAATTTAGGCGTTGCAAAGCCGGCAACTCATACCTTCTTCTAGGACGACTGAAGGAATTACCAATCAGTGCCTCTTCTGATTTGGACAGACCCTTCACAGAGCATGAGATTAAGTCAGCAATTAATGAAATGCCGCAGAAAAAGCCCCAGGTCCGAATGGGTACACTGGATGTTTTTTCAGGGCAAGCTAGGAAACCATTAAGGAGACTATGCTATCTGTATTCCAGAAAATCTACACCTTGAATGGCTTACATCTCAACAAAATAAACACGGCTAACATTATACTGCTTCCAAAAAAGGACCAAGCAATGGAGATTGCCGAATTCAGGCCAATTAGCTTGATCCACAGCATTGTCAAGATCCTATCGAAGATGCTTTCCCTAAGGCTTTCCAAATACATGGATAATCTAATTTCCATAGGCCATAGCGCTTTCGTAAAGAGGTGGACTATACAAGACAATTTCCTTTGTGTGCAAAACATCGCCCGGAGCTACCACTAGTCCAAGACACCAATGATCCTGCTAAAATTGGATATTGCAAAGGCTTTTGATTCCATCTCATGGCCATATTTACTAGACATGCTACAATGTAGAGGCTTTGGCCACAGATGGAGGACCTCGATTGTAATGCTGCTGGCCACATCTAGCTCAAGGATTGTGCTAAATGGCATTCAAGGACCAAATATTAGGCATCAATGCGGGGTGCGACAGGGGGATTGCCTCTCACATTACCTTTTTATTCTGGCAATTGATGTCCTGCAATGTATTCTGGAATTGGTAGATCAACACGGATGGATATCGCCACTTGGTGGGAAATTCGTGAAAGCAAGGCTATCTATGTACGTTGATGATGCAATGATCTTCCTATCGCCAACCAAGGAAGACGTTGACAACATAAAAGAGATTTTGCGAGTTTTCAGAGAAGTAACGGGGCTCAACATAAACATCTCCAAAAGCGTCGTCATACCAATCCAATGCCAGTCACTTCATTTAAATGCAATTTTGCAAAACTTTTCAGTTACCCGAATGCAGCTGCCTTGTAACTATCTTGGCTTGTCACTCTCACGTCGCAAGCCGGGGAAGATTTTGTTTCAGCCTTTGCTAGAAAAGGTTCAAGCTAGATTAAGTGGTTATCACAAGAACATGCTATCTCGTGCAGGCAGACTAGTGGTGCTAAATGCGGTCATCACAGCCATATCGACGTATCACCAAACAGCTATGGAGTTACCGGCCTGGGTCATAAAACAAATAGACAAGCGGCGAAGAGCCTGGCTCTGGACCGGAAAGGACATCTTCTCTGGAGGGACTTGCTGGGTAAACTGGAGCACGGTATGTTATCCAAAAAAAATTGGTGGTCTAGGGGTTTTGGCGTTGGAACAGTACGGTCGCGCACTTCGCCTTCGTTGGCTTTGGTATAATGGAAGGCGCCTGAAAAGTAGTAGAATGGGATGCCATTGCCGATAACTCAGACAGACCAAGATTTGTTCCGGGCGTCTACAATGATAAACATCAGCAATGGCAACAAAGTAATCTTCTGGAAAGACAAATGGTTAGGTGCAAGACCACTCAAAGATCTGGCTCCAGGGCTTTTTTGCATTGCGGCTAGGAAAAAATAGAATGGTGCAGGAAGCAATGCATGGAGGGAAGTGGATAGCCGATGTCAGGAGGAAAATTACCGTGCACCTAGTACATGAGTTTGTCAAAATCTATACCATGGTCTGCCAAGTCACGCTATCTCAAAATAAGGATGACATATCTTGGAAGTGGATAGGCTCAGGAATCTACTCAGCCAAGTCGGCATACTATGCGCAATTTTTGGGGGCGGTGGGGGCTCCATTCCAAAAGCTTATTTGGAATGTCTGGGCACCGCAAAAGTGCAAGATCTTCGCATGGACTCTCATTTAGCACCGACTGCCGACGGCGGATGCCCTTGCTCGTCGCCATATGCAAAACGATCATTGGTGTCCACTATATACAAAACAATTCGGAAACAGCTATGCACCTGTTCGTAGAGTGTTCTTTTGCCAGATATATCTGGTCTTTAGTGGCCACATGGGTGCAGCGAGCTAATCTAAATCCCACCCATTGGACATCTCGTCTAAAAATGGTTGATTGGTGGACCGACATTTTCTTTTCCGCAGATGGCATTTGCAAGAAAGGCCAAGGCTCATTGATAATTCTTACCCTTTAGCAGATTTGGAAAGAAAAATAGACAGATTTTTCAACACCTCAGACAGATGTCAGTGGGGCTGATGGCGGTCATCAAAGAAGAGGCCTGGACATGGACGCAGAGTGGAGCGACCAAGCTGCAGATCTATCTGCAAGGCGGGGAGGATACTCATGTCAGAGGACTAACCTAGGAGGGGGAAGTCTTTGTAAATATTGTGTTTTTTTCTTCTTTCGTTTCTCTCTCTCTTTCTCTGTTGTTTCTTTTTCGCCGGTTTTCTGGCCGGTTTTTGTTTGTGACCTGCTCCTGTCTTTAATGCAATAATGGCACTCTTGCCGTTTCCTCGAAAAAAATGTTAAGATACAACAACAGTTCTTCTATCTTCATTTTGCCTGGAGAGTTAGGATTTGCATTGCTTCTGTTACATATTTTCATCAGCTAAACGAGGTTACAGAATGGCCTTGTGGTAGAGTGTGCTACATGAGCAGTGTAAATGTGCAGGTAATCACACTCAGTCTGTACCATATGGTCACACAATGATTTGAGTAATGGCAATCTTTTAAGCAAGAAATAGTATTGAGTGAGCTTGTTCAATGGCTTTAAGTCAACCACAAAGAGTAAGCCGCGACAAATGGATGAATCCAGAGCAAGCCAACTTTGGATTATTGTCCTGCATTATGGTTCTGTTGTCATGCCAACCAAGCCCAAACAATCACAATGAATGAGCAGCAAGGAATCAGGGATGAGAGTTGGAGAGACAATGTAAACTTTAAGGTACAAAATTTCACCAGCCACTCGAAGATGTCAGGCAGGCAAAGGAAAGCAGCAAGGTGCCAACTTTTGGCACATGACTGACTGCATCCATTTCTCTGGTTTTTCCTCAGCTGTGGTGGCCATTGGCGCTATACCTTCTGTGGGCCGCCTGTGCCAAATATACGGTAGTAACTTTCTGCCATGGAAGCAGGCAGGGGCAGCACAGGTAAAAAGGCATCTGGTGGACCATGGCCTAAGAACAATCTTGGATGGGCTCGACATTTTGGGATGTGTTGGACAAGCTAGGCTCCTTGGTCAGTCTCCATCGTCCCTGTCGTTCTAATGTGTCTGCAACTTTGCATTGTCCCTGTCGTTCTAATGTGTCTGCAACTTTGCATTGCTTTCACCTCATTGCTCTCACTGTTTGAGATGCTTGTAAATTGTGACGACTTACTGAAGTTTTGGTCTTTTTTTTTTGCCGTTGTAGGCTTCATTTTCCTACGGAAACAGATGGTTAACAGGTTAAGAAGAGCAATCGTACTTGTCTCATGCATTGTAAACTTCTGAACTAACCTTTTCTGACAGTGTCAAAACTCATAAATAACTGTCCTTTGATTTAGACAACGACCAAACGAAGGCTATGGTACAGATTGATCTTTCGTTCGAATTTGAAACTCTTCTGGCTGGAAGTATAGCTAGGGTGTAATTGGAGTGGATATAGACGAATATTGCTTATCATATATCATATTCTGTATTTTTTCTGAGTTGGAGTCGACCACGGATAGTATTGGATACTCATTTGTCCATCCCATATTCGCTCCGCGAGCCTTCGGTCGGACGAAAATTATCCGCTTCTTTTGCACCCCTACAGGACATTAGATAATATGGGTGCAATCAGAGCGAACACGGAGAGACTAATCGCTGAGATGTCGAAGGAAAAACACTCAGTATCTCCTGTTTGCTCAGATGCAGCAATCCACCTATCTGTTATCATGTTCCTAAGTGAAGTTACATCAGGCTTTCCTCGTACCACTTGACATACGGATATATACGAACGGATATCGTTTATCCCGTATCATTTTCCACATTTTTTCCTCAGAGTCAGAGTCAGACACGGATAGTGTCGGATACACATTTATCTCTTTTATATTCGCTCTACAAACCTTCGGTCGATAGATCGGACGGATATTACCCGCTCCGCTTGTACCCCTAAGTATAGCGATAGAAGCCGGTGTTCTTTCTCCAAATTGAATGCATAGCAAGTTTTCTGTAAAAGTTGAGAACCCTCTTGGTTGCAACGGTGGACGCACAAGGTTGTAAACGTACCCATCTAAATTTTAGTCTCACTTCTACGTTAAATTTGAAGTGTGGAAAATAAGTCTTATCCGCCACGTCTAAAAAAAGTTTACTGATGGAGTTGTAAGAGCTCGAACTGCCCTTTGCGGATACCAGATAGTATTTGCCATTCCAAATCCTAGTGTGAGCAGCACAATTGGTTATTTCTTCCATCAAGAAAGATTCGTACTCCACAACTTCAGTGGCAAACTGTCCACATGCACACCATTCTTGTCATTGAGTTAGTTAAGCAGTCTAAATCTCATTGAATAAACTCTATGGCGACAAATCCTTAAGATAAGTATAAGCAAACTGACATGACTAGGCCACAAAGTAGTCTATATTTTATAGTAATTGCAAAAGAAGACATTCTTCTTCTACAAAGAAATTTGAACCATACACATTAGTTAACATGTTTTGGACACTACTAACAAACTAATACTATAAGTGAGAGCCACGGCCGTTACATTCAAATCACATCTATTTATTACTCCACAAAAACATGTCGTTTGGACATCAACACGGTTCCTAAAATACAAATTTGATCAATAATTTCTAAAGTAATATATTTACAAAACCCAATTGTAATGCCCCTTCGTTCTTTTTTTACTTGACATTTTTTACTTTTAATGGTCTTTAACATGCGACTTTGACCGTTACTTTTTATAACTTTATATTAAGATGCACTAATAAAATTACATTATTATGAAAGTATTTTAGCGACAATTTTTATGATATAATTTTCATATAGCCAATCTAGATAATTTTAAACCTATTGACGGTCAAACTTTAGAAAATTTGACTACAGAAATTGTAGGAGGTAAAGTAAAAAAGAATGAAGGGAGTATTATGAAAGTACCTTTTGAGACAAATCTATACATATGATTTTTATTTATGAAATATAAATATTTAAAAAGATGCCAAAAACCAAAGTTTCAAAAGTTTTATCACATGTATCTCAAAACGACATGTTTTTGTGACCGGATGGAGTAATAAATTATGGTGAGACTGGATGTACCATGCACATTTAATTTAGCCTCCGAGAAACATTTAAGAAATTCTCAAATTAATTATAAAAAGAAAAATAATAAAATTCCCACATTAAGAGCAAATATATTATATGTTAATATTCTATGGGACCTTATTATAACAGATAGAATAATTGCATAAAATCTAGAACTCAATATTAGACGGTAGTATAATTTAGTGGTAAACCAATTACTACTCAAGTCGTCAGGTCTTATCCATACAACGCATAATGTTTTTTTTTTGCGAATTACAATGCATATTAAAGGATTCAGACCCTGGATGTAGCTCTATATATAGCATCATAATCAGACAACAAAATCTAGAACATGCTCACAGTTGACGTTAGCCATGGAATTGCATGGTCCACCCCGCTAGTTAATATTGAATTCGTTAGTTTCTTTAGGAAAAAAGGTGAATTTGCGCCCAACCATGCACTTCAATTTTTCTCTTTCAGTGTCTAATGTCTTTTTCCTACAGGTGGAAAGCTACTAGAAATATAGAATCCAATGTACTATCTATTTGCAAAGAGAAACAACATAAAGTATACTTCCTCAACTATGAGCCTATCACTTAGGCATCTGTAACTATTTGTACCATTGTCACCTCCTTTTCGATGAATAGTTCAGTTCTATAAATGATTGCAACAACAGTACAGATTTGCACATGGAAACATGCCTTCAAATTAAAGTACTCCATCCATCCGTAAGGACAATCCCAATGGACAGTATCTTAGTACAGTTTTTTTAGTGTATGAGGAGTGTTAAGATACTATCTTTCTAATGCATGGTTTTTTATGGTGTAGTATCTTAAGCTGTTTCATTTAATTATATGCATGATCTTTACTAGTATTTGAGCATTGTGGCCTATTTATGGCATGTACTAAAGCAATGCATGCATGATCTTCCCAGTGCACGGGATCGATCATAATAAATTTTATGCGTTGGATTTCGAGACCGAACTGGTATCCAGATTAAATACTAGAGTACCCTCTCTTCATTAACTATGGTGCCACATCATCATTTTGCCTACATGACAGGCTTAATATACCAACCAGGGTGGAGCACTGGGAGCAGCCTTTTATAAATCTAAAGCTCACCATAGACACAAACCAATGAGACACTAAATCTAAGAAAAAATTAATCCCATTGGACCATGCATACTCTTATTAAATGTCATACTACAACTACTTATCCACTTTGTTAGCATTAAAGGAACGGTATATGATCAAAATATTGTAATTACTACATATTTTATCTTTGCAATGGGCTAGGGCATATATAATACTATAGACAACTGTTGTCTATAGCAACTATTCATGTCACATATAGACAGCACTTAAGACAGCTCATACAATGGTACAGACGGCTGCTGTCTTTTTTTAGTTGTCTTTATATAACACACAATCTTTTAATGCTTTTCTTGTTTCTTGTGCTATAGTCGGTTACAGGATTGTAGACAGCATTTTTCTCTCTCTTCATTCTCTTTCATCCACGTCAGCAAAAATCCTACGTGGCAATGACTATAGACGACTGACATAAATCCATTGTACATGCTCTTATATTGTGAAACAACACTTTCCAAGAATAGTAACTTATATTGCGGGGAATAGAATAATTTGTTGAGCATGAAACATCCTAGGCTTTACCAAACAGTCACTTTTGTCTCCCCCAGGAATGAACTCACACTAGCTAGAGCTGTAATTGTGGGTTTGCAGGAAAAGCACAAGCTTTTCTCCAAAGGTATTAGTATGATTTTGCCAGGGTGTTACACTGGGGTATAATGATTATTATTGAACAGCCATCTCTTCTAAGCTAATACCAGTAGTTTATACTAATCCACAGCTTTTGTTTGTACTTTTAGCATACAAAGCACGACATTTCCTTCCAGTTCACTGACGACTCACTATAAACACTAGGTAGTAGTAGTTTATGCTAGCAATTGGGCGCGGCAAAGCGAGATCACATGAGAACAACCAGGCGATTTGAAAAATGCGCGCCCTGTGCCGTCCAATCGGTGGAGATATACACGTTTAGAAATGGCATTAGGCACGACAAGCAGCGGTCTTAAGCACGTACGGCTCTCTTCCCACACTTCTGAACAAGATTAATTAAAGAAAGGCTTTGTGAGTAGGAGTACTAAAATACTCCTGTGATGCATCTTCCCATCTAGTTTTGGGAAATGACAACAAGCTGAGGGCATACTGATTACTCCACTAAATTAATGCCTTCATGTGGGTGTCTTACTCTAATTAAGTAGCTGTAGGTCCAGACGTCCAGTGTCACTATGAGCTGAGAGGAGGTTTGCACTGGCTGACGTTTTTGAGCTTTGGATTCCAGGGGTTAGGAGAAGGACCGTCGTCTGCTTCCTGGCCTCTGAATCTCTGGTTCACTGGAAAACCACCCGTGCTTTACAGGTTGCAGCTACAAAGCTTGGACGGTCTCAAGTTTGAATATGCTTAAACAAGTGGTCAAGAGCTTCAGTAGACGACGAGCAGCAACCATCTATTCAATCATACATGAGCAAGAACGATGCACATTGGAGTAGGACATGGAATCATGGATCCTCTGACTTTCGATAGAAGAGGCTGGCCGTTCGTGAGACTATGTAGCATTCACTACAGCACTTGAGATTGCATTACCATGCAAATCCTCACAATACATTTCGATCCAACGGCGCGCGCTACAAGAGAAATACTCCTACATATGTATCAATGTGTGAGAACCAGTGTAATTAAACTAAACTAAATAATGATAATCAGTAATTAGCGTCAAATAAAAATCCATCAAACACTGATCAACACATAACCTCAGTTTTATCAAACACACAATTAACACATTTGTCAACGTGAAGCATGGTAATAACAGTACAACATCATCTCACTAAATCAATGGTTACATAAGTGATTACAACCAAGCTTTTGGGTGCAAGATTAATCTCAACTAATTACAATGTAAATTACAGGAGTTAGTTAAATTACAAATCAACAATCTTGCATTCATACATCTGAAACCCTCCTTGCCTTTCTATCCATTTATCCTCCACCTGTCCAAATCCTCACCTCCATAGACTAACAAAAACTTAGAAAAACGATTAGTACAACCGAGAGTAGCTTTTATAGGTGAGTATTAGAAATTAGGTAGTGGCCGTCAGATTTCCCAAAGTGCAGTAGAATACCCGAAACAACCTGAGCCGTCGGTCTCTTGACCATCAAGATACCTAGACCAACCGGAGTTAGTCGGTCCGTTGACTGTCAAGATGTCTAGACCACCTAAGGTCGTTCGGTACCTGTCACTTCCGTGGATCTCCTCATCTGGCAGCATCAAAATCAAACCCCCACTATTTGCAATTGCCGCAACCTCAGCATAATCCCACAGTGCACATCCCATTAAACCCAACTCTCAGCCAAAGCATCATTGGGTGTATCGAAACCAACACCATTAGTACCCATGTTGTGCAGTCAGCATAAACCCACAAATATCATCATCCTCATTTCTCCCAGCTGAAGGCCAACACGGAACCAAGCATCATTTTTCCCCACTGCCAACACAGACCCATTCACAAGCATCACAAGCAAAGCCAAGCACAACCGAAGGAAAACCACACCACTGCAACCACAAGCAACCAAGGCCACCCTCACAGCCAACATAAAAAGCCTCCCAAAGCCACCAATGCAAGTCAAAACTTCACAGCGCATTCTCATTTGGTAACCAATGGACCAACAAGTCCTTATCTCAATGGTATCATGAGAGGTCACAAGGGATAAGGCAAGGGGCATAATGGTCATTAGCTTGCCACAAGAAAGCTAGCCGAAATACATCCCCCCTAATAAGCCTTTATCCTCACAAGCAGCACACAAGTTCTCATATACAAAGCCAATGCCAGTCAGCATCAGCAAAACAAAAGCATAAGCAGCCTCACAAGAGTTCACAGAGCCAAATGTCACCACCATTTTCCATCACCACTGCCCTCCCCAAAGCCCAAGACTACATCCAAAAGGGGAGCACAGGAAGTCACATGAAGCATAGGGAAGAAGAAGACCCAGGAGATAGGATCATGGTAAGAAAATGAATAGAAGCATGGTAAAAAGGGGAATACATAGGCAATGGATAAGGCAGCTGAAATGCATTTCCTCCCCTTAAGCCATCTTCCCATCTCACAAGTTTGCCATTCTCTCCCAAGCCACAGCAAGAACACAGAGCAAGCCTCAGTGCACAAAGACAAGCCCCAGCCAAACACCCCACTACCTCCTCCATCCAAACCATAGAAAGGAAGGAGGAAGGGAGTAAGGGAGAAGAGCAAGACCTGCAGAGCCAGGGCCACCGACAACGCCAGGCATCAAGGCAGCCAGGAGTCGAAACAAGCACAGATTCTACATCATCACCGCCTGTAAGCCAACCACAGCGAGGGAGAATAGGAGAGCACCAGCACAGAACCAGCACTACCATCCTCTTCCCCATCCCTAATCCCAACAGGAGGTAACCCACAGGTACACGTTAGTATGCACCACACATACACATCATCCACCCATAGAGCATCTCACAATAGTATCCATGTTTAGCTCTCAGTTCACATCTCATTACAGAGCAAGGGGAGGGACTAGGTTAGAGAGGAAGGGGGAGGATACCTCAAAGCGTGACATCGGCAGCACCACCACCACCAGTAGCAAGCCTCAATAGCCACATTGTAACATCCCAAAGTGTTGTTACCAAAATAAAAATAAATAAAGTTATTATTTTGTTGGATTTTCTGAAATTGAAAGAGTTTTATTGCTTCTCTTGAATTTCTGAAGTTTTAAAAGTCAAAAATAAAATTTATTAAAGTTTTTGAAGTTTTATTTGAGTTAAAGTTTAAAAAATAAAAATTAAATTAATTTCTAGAATTTTACGGAATTTTAAAAGCTTTTTCCTAATTATTTTAAATCCAAAATAATTTATTTGCAAATTAAAAGCCAACTTTAAGTTGGAAATAATTTTATTAAGTCCAAAATAACTCTAGGAATTTCTGTGAATTTTTCTAGAACTTTTGGATTTTATTTGCTATTTTTTAAGCCCCTTTTTATTTAATCGGATTATTTAAATTAGAAAAGCATTAAAAATCCCAAATCGTTCTTTGGGCCGAATCCTCCGTTCGGCCCATTTCTTCCACACCCGTGCTGGCCGCTTTTGGTCCAATCGGCCCGCCCGCTCCACCCCCCTCTCTCTCCCCTTCCCTGGTCCCACCCGTCACCCTCTCCCCGCCACCGCCAAGTGGGGCCCGCGCCCTTCCTTCCTCCTCACCCTCCTCCTTCCTCGCGCAGCCCACACGCAACCGTCATGGCCGCATCGTGGGAGCTCCAATTTTGCCGCCATTTTTGCCCCTTCTTCCGCACCTGCATGCGCATTCAATTCCTCAACCGCGCCGCCTCCTATTCTGCCCACTTTCCCCCTTCCTCATGCGCGATTTCGCCGGATCACGCCATGGCCACCGTAAGACCCGCACGCACGAACTCCCTCTACCGGCCTCCTCCGCCCCTATAAAAGGAGGCATGGTGCGCCCCCTTCCTTCCTCATCCCTCCCCCATCACCCACTTCTCTTCTCCCTCTCCATAAGCCCCGGATTTTGGAGTTTTGCCTCGCCACCCGAAGCTCGGTTCTCCCTCGATTCCAGCAGCCACAAGGACTCATCGGCACCATTGATCGCATATTCGGCACCGCTGTCGTGTAGGCTACCTCGAGCTCTCCTCACTGTCACCAGGAACCCACAAGAGCACCCTCGCCGCCGTCGTTCTGCTCGTCGCCGGCCAACGTCTCGCGCCCAATCGCCGCATTGGTGAGCATCGCACTCCCTACCTCCCCCTCTTCGTGTTGAGCCCCTCGGCGGAGCCCACCCGGCGAGCTCGACATCGAGCCGCCGCCGGCTTTGTGCCAACGTGGCACCGCCACGTGGGCGCCACCTCATGCCCCGTCAGCGCCACATCGGTGAAATTGCCTACGTGGCATGTCTATGCATCGCTGACGTGGCAACCGAAAAGAATCCAAGCGCTGACATCATAATTCGTTTTTCCTTCAGGAAAATAAATACAATAATTCGGAAAAACCCTAATTCATCGTTTCATGTGAATTGTAAACTTCCCGGGGTTCGTTCTCCTTCATACGAATTCCGATTTCGTCAATTCAAATTTCTAAATTCATATAAATTCAAGATATAGCTAACTATTTTTTTTGGAGTTCATTTGAATTCTATTTTGAATTTTGTTTGAATTTGGCTTATTTTCACGTATAGAATTCGATGACTTCGGAATAGTCAGATTTCGACGCCGTTTGAGGACAACCAATTGAGCAAGGCAAGTTATACCTTTGAACATATTTGATCCCATTATTTCAAATTATTTAAATTCTGTTTTTAAATTATTATTGCATGCTTATTTCTATTAAGTCTAATTTAAATACCTGCTTTTAAATTATAGTTAATCCTAATTCCTTTGTACATCCAAATCTTGACATTGAAATAAACCTACCTTGACACATTAGATGAAAATCTAGTTTATGCAATAGTATGAACTAGAACATTTTGGCAAAAAATATGCTTAGACATGCTTAGACAAAAAAATGTTTGATTTGGAGAATTTCAGCCAAAAATCAAATGTGGTTTAAATTGTATCCATGGCATTGGTGTGTTATGGAAGTTTATAAATGACTTTGAAAGATGAAATAAAATGATGGTTTGTACTTGGGGGAAATGGTTGTTTGGATGGTGTATGTTGATACACAGGATCGAGTCATTTCTATGATCGAGGTCCATGGGTTTTGTAGAAAGTCGTCTAAGTCAATTAAGGACCGGCCTTTGAGCATTCCTTGCTACGCCTTACCGTACTACCACATGTCTCGAGTGAGAGAGATCTGGCTAACTAATTTGCAACGTTTCACCGTGGTCATGCCATCCGGTTGCGTGGGTGTCTTTTATGACCTACTTTTATGTATTCCCACTTTGCACAAAAGGGGGCTTAAATCCAACGGATGGTTAGTCCAAAGGAAGCGAAACCTTAGTGAGGCGGGACTACGGTGGGACGAAGCATTGTAAAGGCCTTGTCACGTGCTCTAGACTGCTTACCTAAGGTAGTGAGTAGTGGTATCAACAGATGCCAAACAAACTAGAGAAACCGTGTCATGTGGGTAAAGCTGTACAAACTCTGCAGAGTGTTAAAAACTATTCGAATAGTCGTGTCCACGGTCATGGACATGCCATTCAAGCCACTCAAAGTTAGATTTTGATTTTGTTTTCAAAAGATTTTGTAAAACAGTTTTTGACATGGATGTGCGTCCATGAGAAAAGTTATCGGTTGAAACCCCGAGTTGGTGCCCGTGTTTAAGTTAGTGTTAGGTTGGTGCCTGCACTATCTATATTAATTCAAACTCAATTTTAGATTTTGTAAAATTTGAGATTTTGAACTTAGTATTGTATTTAAAATGTCAAATGTTGTTTTTGCACAAATAACCCTATAAACCTTCCTTGTTAATACCCATGCATGTATTAACTTTGTTATTGGGTGTAACTTACGAGCACGAAAGTTGTGCTCATCCTTGCTTTATACAAATAAATTTCAGAGGAGAAGGACTATGCTACTAGTGTGGATCTCGACGACTAGGCCGCTACCCCAGTCGATTGCCTATGGCAGATTAGCTGGACTCTACTACTTCTTCATGTTCCACTGTGTTCTTTATTTTTGGCTTGTAAGCCTTTCTTGTAATAAACTATGTTGTTAATTATTAATATATTTGTGCGATTTATGGATGTTACCATATCTGTTTAATTGTATGAAATAGCTACTGATCATGGGACCGGTTCAGAAATACACAGAGGATTTGGGGTGTTAATCCCGAGTCTGACACACATCCAGCACACCCATTTTTCTTGCATAAGCAGCATTAAAACCCACATCAGAGCAATAATCAAAACCGGTAATAAAACTAAATATGTAAGTGAGGAGTTGAGGGTGAGTTCAGGAGACAAGCCCAAGCGGTGTAGTGGGCCGAGCCGAGGCGGCCAGCGACCAGAGGCCGAGCCGACCGGCACAAGGCGTAGACCGGACTGAGACGCGGACGTGAACCAGAGAGGGAAGCCCCACGGGCCAAAGCGGCGCTGGCCCTAGGCCGCACCGAGGGCGGACGCTAGAGGCGAGTGAGCTGCCTAGGTAGAGGCGCCGTGGTAGGCATGAGAATCGAGTGACGACAAAGGCCATACGCTAAGCCGTGAGGCGGCACCAATGAGGAGTCGGCAAACGAGGCAGGAGCAAGAGCGTTAAGCGGAATCGGGCCGGCCGGCGACTAGAAGAGGTGGTGCATCGCGGGGCCTAGCCAGGCCCGAGGAAAACCGGAGGCGCGCAGGCGAGCGCTGGTGGAGGAGGCGGTGGCGAGCCCGAATGCTGGTGGCAGCGCAGCACCGAGGCCAGGGTGGCGGCGCCATAGGCACTAGGGAGCAAGAGAAAAGGAGCCATGAAGGAAGTAGAGAAGTGAGATTGGGGAAGAAGAATGAGCCTCCTGTGTTCATCCGTGAGGAGATAAGAAAGAAAGAGAAAGGGGATTAGGTGGAGAGGGGTGATTAGAGAAAAGAAGTTTGGTGGGGAGATAGTTTGGTAGGTAGTTTTAAGGGTTAGTATTTGCAGCTTTAGCGGTAGTTTGGAACGATAATAGTAATAACCTTGGAGCTATGAGCTATTAGACTATATAAAAATCTGTGCACCGCATGCGAGTAGATATCAGTAGATAGACCGGTCTAGATAAAATTAGGAAAATCGGTAATTATTTTAGATATGAGACTTTATAAGTAAGTTAATCACCAGTGTGAACCGCTAACTTACATAGATAGCTTGATGTGTTAGCAGTATCTTAGTCACGAGAAAATAGTTAAGTTAGTAGCACCAAGCATATTTGGAAAGCTAATAAGTGCGCACGAGAACCAAGTAGAAGTATATGCGCAACTAAAATTTGATAGACTTAATAAAATACGAGTATGAGTAGTATTTTAGCTTACGTGTGGTAGAACGTGAGTATTGACCATTTTGACCTTAGAACCGGTATACTAGAACGACCGTAGTGGGGAGTGCTAACCTCATGGGGGGTTCGAAAATGTTATTAAATTAAAATTCGCTAACAAAAAGAATCCTCTGACTAATATGCACCTAGTCGCACATAATTACCACTAAGTATTTACTTATTTATTTAGTTTTCACTCCGTCGCATATTTGCAGCAGACGAGTTGACGCAGGCGGCAGTAGTTGATACGGATTTCTTTGGCGGCGATATTTTCTACTCTTTTGAGGGCAAGCTACTCTCTTGATCATGAACATAGCTATATTAAATGTAAACCGTATATTGCTCTATCCTATATGTATTGCATCAAAACTATTTCTCAAAAAAAAATCAAATGAAATAAATGAAAATGGGAAGATAAGAACTTAGAATTAGTATAGGAAAGGAATGAGAGTTACTAGGTTGGTAAAGGGGGCCCGGGCTGGGGAACGCGACGATGATGATGAGGTAAGAGGTGGGACCCCTTTACATATGGTTATAATATAAGGACAAACAAAACTCTTACTCGGTCAGAGGCCGTAAATTCAGTACCAACCATTTTCCCGTTTCGACGAGCAGAAAATGTTACCTGTTACGTAATTATACTCTCCACATCGGGTAAGTAATATGGGGAGGATCCCAGAACATGGGGGACCTAGGGCGATATACTACCGCACAGTGGAGTATTGGGACCAGAGGGTCGGCCAACTAAAATTACTGGAACTCGGTGAATGACGAGGTCAGCACCGTGACTAAATCAACACCGACGAAAAGTAATGGGTGGAGACTTAATAACGTAATTGGAAAACATTCTGTATTCTGAACCCATAATCGCATCAAAGGAAATGCGGTGGACCTAGCCCAGAGAGGGTTCAGGATAGCTATGGGTAAAGTGGTACAAGCCTGTGCAGTGCTATATCAAATCATGAATTCATGCCAGTCTACGGGAACCGCTAGGGGTCTATCTTCTCTCCAAGTAATCAAGTAGTCTTTTCATAATTAAAATTGCAACATAAATTGTGAAAACTATTTTCATAATAAGAGAAGAGGTAGGAATTTGATAAGGACTAGAGATAGAGTCATCGGATGTATTTTTGCTATTAATACTTGCTGAGTACACTAGTACTCACCCTTGCTATCTCTCCCCTTGCTTAGATCCTAATCCGTCCGGGAGTTATCCCGAGTGGGATGAGGGATTTGCAGGTACCGGGAAGGCCGCTAGTGACGTGGGCATTGGTTACGAGGAGCCGGGCGAGGTGGACGCCCCATTCAACTCGTGGGACGAGTAGACTATCAGAGGAACCTAGCAGACAAGCGCGGGAAGTGCATTTCCATTTGTAATTAAATAATTGTATTCAGAACCCTAGTCTTGTGTGGCTACTA
Organism: Phyllostachys edulis; assembly: GCA_036346405.1. Classification (NCBI taxonomy): domain Eukaryota; kingdom Viridiplantae; phylum Streptophyta; class Magnoliopsida; order Poales; family Poaceae; genus Phyllostachys; species Phyllostachys edulis. The sequence goes on from CM070559.1 coordinate 42,962,451, forward strand.
TTGTAATAAAGAGCAGTTTCTAATTTATTGTTCTGTTGCGTTAACTCTGGTAAAGGCTTGCTATTCGTTGGAGCAATGTTCTACTGAGCAAACGAATAGTAATCCGTATGCCTAAGTGTGATTACCCCTAGGGTAATGACACGGGGCGCTAGACAATGCATTGTACAGAGGACAAGAAACATAAATCTTTTTTATGGGTATCAATTTTAGCTCCTAAGATTGTAATTGTCCTTAACCTTTAACTGTCTCCTAGTAATAGTATATCAAATTAGTGGTAACATATCTACTATCTAGTGTGAAAAAACCAAGGGAATTGCTACTTAACTTCCGACAGTTTTTTGATGAAAAAACTGTCACTTTTTTGTTTGTTAGATGCACTATAAGATTCGTATTGTTGATGTGTTGTTCATTCATCTTAATATTTCACAGTACATATATGCATGCATGGATCGACGGATGGATGGATCCAAAGCAACGAGTTGTACAGGTACAACCGCCTCGACCAACGAGTACGAAGTGCAAAGGCATTTTTGTAGCTTGTACGCCCGTACGTACCTGAGAGATGATGCCGAGGACACTAAGGGAGACCTTGGCCGCGTCCAGGTCCGGGTGGTCAGCGCCGAGCTCCCTCATCACGGAACATAACGAGTTCACCACATTGTCGTATTTTGTTTATATATAATTTTATTTTTTGTCTTTGTTTTTGCTCAACCTCTCAAAGTACATGTGAAGAGCATAACGGCTTCACTATATTGTTGTATTTTGTTGGTATATATATATTTTTTGTCTTTTTTTACTCAACCTCTCAAAGTACATGTGAAGAACATAACGGGTTCACCACATTTCCGTATTTTGTTGGTACATAATTTTTTTTCTCTCTTTGTTTTTGCTCAACCTTTCAAACTACATGTGAGATTTTGAATCATGTGTTGGAAATATGAGTTATTAAGACTTTCAAGAATAATTACAGTGATCAAGAACCAAAATTACATAAATAATTTACTGTAATTTATGTATAATGGAGTTGTATTTTTTTGTCTTTGTTTTAGCTCAACCTCTCAAAGTACATGTGAGATTTTGAATCATGTGATGGAAATATGAGTTATTAATACTTTCAAGAATAATTACAGTGACCATGAACCAAAATTACATAAATAATTTACTGTAATTTATGTATAATGGAGTTGTAAATGAACTTTCAGAATATGACAGTTTTTTACAGAGAAAACATGCAAAATCTGTGTAGACAGACCCAAAAAACAATTACTAGGTGCTAAGGTGTGAAAGGCAATAAGGGTGGTTGGATCTAGCTCCTGTGGCTCAAATTGAGGCAGGTGGGAACCCCATCCCACTTACGTCATTGTGCAGAAAACCCTCGACGGTGATTTTTTTTTATCGTGAAAAGATTCCCCTCTCCTCCCTGATCGCCCATCTCTCTCTCATTTTCCTCTCGATCCCGAGTCCCAACCAGGGGAAACAATTTTGTTTTGGAAAAAAATTCGAAGGGTAACGAAACAAACGAAATTACCGAAATTTTGGTTCAAAATTTCGGTGAGCTTTCAAACTGGATGAAATTTGGACAAATGTTGACCAAATTTTGTCCGAAATAAAATTTAGGACGTAATTTTTCCAAATTCAAATATTTTCGATTTTTTTAAATGAATTATAAAAATTTCAAAGGGGGCGAAATCAAATTGTCCCGACCCCTCGCTCCCCAACAGATCATGGCGGCTTGGGCGCTGCCGTCGCCGCCCTCCATGTCGGCTACCCTCCATGCCCCTGCCGCAGCCCTCCTCTACGTCCCCAGCCCTCCAAGTCGCCGGAGAAGGCCAAGCACGTCTGACGAGGATATAATAATCCTCATTTAATTATTTATCTATAATTCATATTATGAATAATAATGGTGTCAGATGATTCTTGAGTATACCCCTTAATATTCATAAGGGAAAAGCTGGAGGTCGTAAGTCCTTCTATGACCACCCCATAGTCGCAAGTCCTCCTACGACTACCCCATAGTCGTAAGTCCTGCTGCGACTATATCATGATCGTAAGTTCTACTACGATCAGTCTGTGGTCGTAAGCTCTTCTACGACCACCACCTGGTCATAAGACCTTCTACGACCAGTCCCTAGTTGATAGGTCTTACAGACATGTGGGCCTAGTCGAGCAAGGAATCTTCCGCACCATATTTAAGGATATGGGACAATAAACTAAGCTGTTATTCTCCGAAATAATGACACGATTTAACTCCCTGTTATGGTGATAATTGTCTGGCAGCGTGGGAACGTTACTAATCCCACAATAACCTCCAACACTAGCTCCATGATCTGATGCATTAAGGCGGACAGGAGAGGGGGAGAGAGCAATCAGAAACACAATCAAGAGCACAAGGCGCATCATTCTAGTCTTTCTCTTGATATTGTTATCCAGCATACTCAATACATACACATTGGAATAGGGTTGTTATTCTCCCTAGGAGAAGGCCCGAACCTGTATAAAAATCCTCGTGTCGCCTCTCTTTGCGTGATTTGAGCCTAGGGGAACCCCCGAATCAAACAATCTTTACGTAAGTTCGGTTCTAAAACACCGACAGTTGGCGGCGACCATGGGGATCTTCGAGTCATCAACTTTCTCCAACTCTCATGCTCTCATGGCAGGAGAGTGGAACAAGGAGAACTGGTTCAACTTGGCCGATTACGTACATATCGACATGGATGCCGGTTTCTACTACGAGCCGAGTACCGCATCATCCGATGGAGTTGAGGAGGGATCCTTATCCCCCACAACGATACGTTCAGATGAGGAACCAGCTTCCTCAAAGGGCAAGGGTCCATCCTGTAAATATCATGGGGATATGTGCACGATCTTAGGATGATGTTACAATTGGCAATGGCGTTGAAGGTTTGTCGAAACATGCTTTTTCGGCAAAGTCAGGATTTTCGGTAGTACCGGCAAGTAACGCGCGGTATGACCGCAACACGGTATGACCGGCAAGTAAGGAGCTGTAGTATTGCAGGGCGGTAATACCGGCTTTTAGTTGGCGGTATGGTTTTTCCAGAGAACGTGTTTTCTTGGATTTTTGTTCTCCTTGAAAAGCGGTACAACTGTAGGTTTGGGAGCGGTACTACCAGATCTTGGTAATCTGGGGTGCATACATGTGATATGACCGTTTGTGTTCGAATGTTTTGCCGACTTGGTAAAATGGTGTTTCGTTAGGTCAAGTTCATGGGTTTCAGTGCATATGTGTTGCATGATGCATGTTTTGACTAACGTGGGTCAAGTTGTGAAGAACTTGTTCCCGAAATTGATTTCTTTATCTATTGTTGTGCAGGTTGCTTGGAGGTCAACGGCGAGGATGATCGGGACTAAGCTTGGAGAGCTGAGTTCCAGAATGATCGGGGATGCCGGGTGAAGTCAATGGAGTCAAGCATGGCGCAAAAGGGACAAAGGTGACCGAACGGGCAGTTCGGTGCGACGGGTTGGATCAAGAGGCGCGGGGGTCGGTGCAAGTGCCATGGTGGTTTCGGTGGGAGCCAGATGGGAGAGACTTGCCGACATGATGAGTGCCGCTGGATCAACCTACACGTGGCGAAGCATGGAAGTGCTTCATGCAGTTTGGACTCAGTCTTTGGAAAAAGATCGAGAATGGGGTATTTTGGTAATTTTACCAAATACTGACTTGGTGACCTTTTGCCAACCCACGGCGCAAGATGGCGCAAGGTGAAGCGGATTAGATCAAGAGGAGATGAAGACAACGCTTTAAAATGCGTGCGTGTGTGACCTGTTTGTGTGTGGGTTTAAGGGGGCCTATTAGGGTTCAATGCTCTAGAAGGTCTAGGCCTCCACTATAAATAGAGGAGGGAGGTGGCTACACCTCTCTTCAACCCTTTCATTGTTTTGAAACCCTAGTTTGATTTTATGCTTAGGGAGAAGATAGTTGGAGGTTAGGGTTCTAGAGAGTTGGATTTGATTTTGTGCTCATGTATTGAGTCTTCGTCCTCCTTGATGGAGTGGTTGTAAACCAATACCATATCAAAATCAATCCAAAGAAAGATTCCTCAAGATTAGTCTATTTTCTTTCCTTCTCTCTATTTGGTGATTTTGAGTCTTTCTTTGATCCGCGAGTTTTTACTTGGTTTCTTGTCTTGATCTAGCTTGCTGTGACATGTGGGAATACATCTAGGATCATCTTGATCATCAATCACCCATGAGCAAGTGTTTGGATCATATTTTGGTTTTGACTCGGTTTTTGGAGCAACCTTCGTTCGAACGAAAAAAGGTCAGAACTTTGGCAAGGATCTTCACGATTGTTGGATGGAATAGGTTCCTGACATCCTTAGGAAGGTGTGTTTCAAGTTTCATGAAGTTTGGAGTTACAGATCAAAAGCTACGACAATTTTTTATTTCGTTTTCAGGCTGTTTACTATTCATTTGCCTGTTTTTACTGTTCACTGCAGTACAACCGGCATTGTTCATCCGGTTATTCCGATTTTCGATACGATTGGCACTGTTCATTCGGTACAACCGGTACTGTTCATCAGTATGTTTTTTGTGTTTTTAGTCATTTCTTTTGGGGTTTTGAAAGGGATTTAGTACAAGTCTTTCGCTATGCTTTTATATATTGATCTTCGTAGTTCTCATAGCTATTGGAGTCAATATCATGTTTGAATCCGATCAAAGAGAAAAATAAATAGTGCTCCTATTCACCGCCCCTCTAGTCGCCGTTTCGGTCCAACAAGTGGTATCAGAGCCTAGTTAGTTCAATCTTGATCTTAACCGGTCACTGAACTTGGCGATGGATAAGTACTTGACCAAGCTGCATACCTTCGATGGGCTCGACTATGCCTATTGGAAGAATCGTATGCGAGTCTTCCTTCAGAGCGAAGGACAAGCTATATGGAAGGTTGTTCGAGCTCCGCTCGTCTTGCCCGAGGTTACTTCGTCGGCTTCAGCAGCCCTCTTGGCAAACAACCATAAGGCTAAGAATCTCCTATATGCTGGGCTTGGTAGACAGGAGCACGATAGGATTTGCAACCTTGAGACCGCACATGAGATTTGGCATACCCTCGAAACTTACCATGAAGGATCATCCCAGATCAAGCAAGTGCGTCAGACGGTCTACAAGCGAGAGTATAACAAATTCGAGATGCGTCCTGGTGAGAGCATCGATGACGTTTTTACTCGCTTTAACAAGGTGATCAATCAGATGAGAGCTGTTGACATTGAGTACCCTCAATCTGAGAATGCCACCCACCTCTTGGCTGAAATCAACACCAAGGAGTGGGAGATGAAGGCTACTGCCATTGAGGAGAACGTCGATCTCTCTAGTCTCACTTTGGTAGCTGATCCTTTGAAAAGAACTTCTGATGGTTCTTCTGAGTCTTCTTCTGGATTTTCTCTTGCGTGTATATCTGCAATTCAAGAAGAAGAGTTTGAGAGTTTTCCTGAGGCTGATTTAGCTCTTTTAGCCAAGAAAGTCACACAGGCATATAACAATGTTAGAAACAAGAAGAGAGGTGGCCCTGTGACGTGCTATGAGTGTGGAGGGCTATATCATATCCGGGCAAACTGCCCCAAGCTGAAAGGTATTACCCTCGTAGGATCGAGACTTATCATAAGTCAGATTCACCCATTGCCAGGTATCGTCGTGTATGATCGTCTAGCGACATCAACCCCTCTTTCTTGCAAAGAAGGTGTTACAATGTGATTACCGGATGTCGGGCATTCTCGCCTGACCTCCGAGCAGTTCACTGGCTGCCGCGGTTTCGACCAGGGAACATGGAGAAGTTTGATGGGTCTCAAAATCCCATCGAGTTTCTTCAGATCTACACGACCGCTTTCCGAGCAGGAGGAGGAGGAGAGCGCGTCATGGAGAATTACCTTCCAACTGTGCTTGAAGGGTCCGCTCGATCGTGGTTGTTAAACCAACCGCTCGAGTCAATCTACTCGTGGCAACACCTCTACGACCTTCTACTAACCAACTTCTAGGGCACCTACCATCGCCCCGGGAAGGAGGACGACCTGCATAGGATAAGACAAAATGACCATGAGACATTATCCCAATTTGTCATGCGTTTCAGTCAGATTCGCAATTCAATTCCTGAGGTTTCTGACTCATCTATTATCAGAGCCTTCAAGCAAGGTGTCCACAGCAGAAGAATCACAGAAGACATCGCTTTGAATCCTCCGGCTATTGTAGCTGAACTCTTTGAGATGGTTGATCGGTACGCGACTACTGCTGAAGCAGTTGAGTAGACCAAAATCATCGATCGAGATGACAAGCATCCTCAAGAGGCCGGCGAAAGTAGCAAGAAGAAGGACAAAAATGCCAAGAAATCTAAGAACAAGGCAAAGGGCCAAAAGCCTCAAGCCAATGGTTCTAAAGAGGTCTTGGCCATAAGCGATAAGAAACCACGAAGTTCCAAGCAATACTCCAATCGAGGCAAAGGTAAGCGCCCTAAATGGAAGAATGATAAGGCTAGGTGGCGCCCTTTCTATAAAAAGGTAGGACATGACCTACGCAACTGCCGAGTTTTCCAACGAAAACTCGAGGACTACTACAACGGCAAAGGACCACTTCCAACCCTCGAAGTGGTAGGGCAAGCTAATGGTCATACACAGTCGGACGACAATGAGGAGATGTCGTTTCAAGATCCTGAGCACACCATCGAGCACATCTTTGGGGGATCATCGACATAGGAGTCAAAGCGACAGCTTAAGACAGTCGAACGCAAGGTAAACTCCATTGACCCTGCTCTTATCAATAAGTTACCGAAGTGGTCAGAAGTCACCATCTCTTTTGAGAAGGTTGACTGCCCGATCCCTTCCACTCGACCAGGTCGCTTTTCGATTGTGGTCGAACCCACCATCAACAACTGTCGAGTAAATCGAGTATTGATTGATGGTGGTAGCTTGTTATACATTCTTTTTACGAGTACCCTGGACGAGATGCAAGTATGTCAGACCTGGGACTAACACCCCAAATCCTCTGTGCATTTCTGAACTAGTCCCATGATCAGTAGCTAGTTCACACAGTAAACAGATATGGTAACATCCATAAATCGCACAATATTATTAATAATCAACAGAGTTTATTACAAAAGAGGCTTACAAGCCAACAATAAAGAACACAGTGGAAGACAAAGTAGTGGAGTCCAGCTGATCTGCCACTGGCAATCGACTGGGGTAGCGGCCTACTCGTCGAGATCCGCACCGGTAGCAAAGTCCTTCTCCTCTGAAATTTATTTGCATAAAGTAAGGATGAGCACAACTACCGTGCTCACAAGTTACACCCAATAACAGAGTTAATGCATGTATGGATATAACAAAGGAAGGCTTATTGGTTGAATTTGCGTAAAGCAGTATTTTCTTTAAATACTTGTATTAAGTTCCAAAGCAGTTATTCTATAACTAAAATTTATTTTATAAATTCTCAAGTTTTATAGTCAGATAACATTCACACATGAATGGTGAAGGATACCGTCCTATCATATGGCTTCCCGCCCAATTTCCATTTGGATAGAAATCCGAAATCATTTGTGTGAAATCATTTTGAAATCAAAACCAAAGTCTAACTTTGAGTGGCTTGAATGGCATGTCCATGACCGTGGACATGGCTATTTGAATAGTTTTACACTCTACAAAGGTTGTACAGCTTTGCCCACATGACACGATTTCTCTAGTTTATTTGGCATCTGTCGATACCACTGCTCACTACCTTAGGTAAGCGGTCTAGAGCACGTGACAAAGCCTTTACAAAGCGCCATTCCACCGCAGTCCCCCTCGCTAAGGTTTCACCCCCTTTGGATAGAAATCCGCAGAATTCCTAGCCCCCTCTTGCGCCAGGTGGGAATGCATGTACGTAGGTCAGTCAGGTAATGGAACAACCACGGTGAAACATTGCAAATTAGTCAGCCAGGTCCCCTCCCCATTCTTAGTACATGTGGTAGTACGATAAGGCGTAGCAAGGAATGCTTAAAGGCCGGTCTTTAACTGACTTGGGCGACTTTCCACAAAACCTATGGGCCTCGATCATAGAAATGACTCGATCCCGTGCACCAACATGCACCATCCAAACAACCATTTCACCCAAGTACAAACCATCATTTTATTTCATTTTTATAAAGTTATTTATAAACTTCCATAACATACCAATGCCATGGATACAATTTAAACCATATTTGATTTTTGGCTGAAATTCCCCAAATCACACATTTTTTGTCTAAGCATGTCTAAGCATAATTTTTGCCAAAATGTTCTAGTTCATACTATTGCATAAACTAGATTTTATCTAGGGTGACAATATATTTGATTCAGACATCAACATTGGCCATACAAAGGAATTTAGGCATAACTATGAATTTAAAACAAGAATTTGAATTACTGGATATAAATAAGCATGCAGTAATAATTTAAAACAAATTTTAAATAATTTTAAATAATGGGTGCAAATATGGTCAAAGATGTAACTGCCTTGCTCAATTGGTTGCTCTCAAACGGCATCGAAATCTGACTCTCCGAAGTCGTCGAAATCTATGCGCGAAAATAAGCCAAATTCTAATAAAATTCAAATGAAGATTCAAATGAACTCCAAATTAAATAAATTTGGTTTAGTTAGCTATATCTTGAATTTATATGAATTTAAAATTTTGAATCGACAAAATCGGAGTTCGTATGAAGGAGAACGAACCCAGGAAGTTTACAATTCACATGAAATGATGAATTGGGGTTTTCTGGAATTATTGGAATTACTTTTCTGAAGAAAAACCAGGTTAATGTGTCATGATGACGTCATCGCTGATTTTCCGTTCGGTTAAAGAATTGTGCCACGCCAGCGATGATGTGGCGACACAGGGCTGCCACGTAGGCGGACACGTGAGCATGGTGGGTGACATGGCGAGGAGGTGGCGCCACGTGGTGGTGCCATATCAGCAAAAACCGGCGGCGGCTCGGGCCCGAATGGCGCCGGCGAACGACGGGGATTCAATCGCTGGTGAGGTCGCGAATAGGAAGAGGAGACTACAATGAACCTAATGCTCACCTTGGAGCCTCGAGGGCGCAAAGGGAATGCCAGCGGCGAAGGAAATGGCGGCGGCGAAGTTCGGGTCATGGCGGTGAGGTGATTCGGGCGGCGCTCCGGCGAAGCTAGCACGCGCATAGGGTAGCCCTGGGGACGACGATGCCGATGGTGGCAGCGCTAGAGGCGGTGGCGTCTCTTGGTGGCCGACGGCAAGGAGAATGGCGGTGGCGAGATCGGCCGAGGCGTGCATGGTTCAGAGGTGCTCAATGAGGCGAGTGCGCACGGGTGGCGAGGGTGCTGTGAAATAACGATGGGGTCGAGGTGGCCGGGAGAGGCCTGACGGCATCGGAGGAGACGAAGATCGGAGCATCGGGGGCGCGGAGAAGAACTTGGATTCCCGCCAATCGAGATGGAGAGAGGGAGAGGTCTTTAAGGGATTTTGATGCGGATGAAAAGGGGCTCACCGTGCTCCCTTTTATAGGCCATGGGGAGGCCGGGGCGAGGAGATCGTGAGCGTGGTGAACGTGGTAGCCGTTGCGGAATCCGACGAGATCATGCGCAAGAAAGGGGGAAGGTGGGTGGAATGGGTGCGGCGAGATCCATGGGCTTAAATGCACCCGGTTGTGTGAGGAGAGGGCACGAAAATGGCGGCGTTAACGGAGCTTGGTGCGGGCGAAAATGGTGGCGGGGTGAGGCACGGCTGCGGAGAAGAAGAGCGCAGGGGGAGAAGAAAGGCGCGGGGTGGCCCACATGGTAGTGGCGGTAGAAAAAAGGAAAGGGCGAAGCGATCTTGGCCATCGAATTTCAATCCGACTACCAGTGTCGCACGTCTTGAGAGATGGGAAGCGGCGAGTCTTGGGCGGGCCAAAAGTGTGAGCAAATGGGCTGAGCAGGGAGAATTTGGCCCATTGGTTTTTTCGGATTTTTAAACAATTTTCCAATTTCAGAAATAGAGTTAAATCAAAATAGCTTTAGACAATAGCAAATAAACTCCAAAAATTCTAGAAAAATTCAGAAAAATTTCTAAAGTTACTTTGGACTTAATAAAATTGTTTCCAACTTAGAGTTGGCTTTTAATTTTGCAAATAAATTATTTTGGCTTTAAAATATTTAGGAAAAAGCTTTTAAAATTCCAGAAAATTCTAGAAATTAATTAAAATTTTATTTTTCAATTTAAATCCAATAAAACTTCAAAAACTTCAATAAATTTTATTTTTGACTTTTAAAACTTCATAAATCCAAATAAAGCAATAAAACTTTTTTAAAAAAATTTCAGAAGATCCAACAAAATATTAACTTTATAATTTTTTTTATTTTGGTAACAAAACTTTGGGATATTACAAAGTACTTAGGACCAAGGTAAGACCGGTGCGATACTCTTTTCATGGTATTGTACCGGGGTCTTCGGCCAAACCCATTGGTCAAGTTTCTCTTCCTTTAACATTTGGTTCACCAAGTAATTTCAGGACGGAGAAAATCTCCTTTGATGTGGTCGATTTCGATACGGCATATAATGCCATACTCGGATGACCAGCTTTGGCAAAATTCTTAATGGCAACTCATTATGGGTATCAATGTCTTAAAATGTCAAGTCCCAAAGGAGTAATCACAATTCACTTTGATAAGAAGATGGCGCATATGTGTGACTGTCGATCCCTTGAGATGGTTGGTTAGATGCCAACTTGGGAAGAAAAAGGGCAGCCTTCGACCAAGCAGTCGAAGCCTAAAGCTGCACCTAAGCTAAACGACCAAGTTAGAGTGGTTCCCCTGGATCCGGAGGAGCCATCGAAGACTGTTCGCATCGGGGATACTTTCGACCCCAAATAGGAATATGCCCTCATTGCTTTCCTCCGGACAAACGCAGATGTCTTCGCGTGGCAAACATCCGACATGCCCGGAATCCCTAGGGAAGTGATCGAGCACAGGCTAGCTCAACGGCCTGACAAAGTACTAGTAAAACAAAAATTATAGAGATTTGCCCCTAATCGACAAGATGCAATAAGGTCAGAATTGGACAAGCTACTTAAAGCAGGCTTTATAAGAGAAGTTGACCACCCACAGTGGTTGGCCAACCCTGTAATAGTTAGGAAGTCTAACGGCAAGTAGCGAATGTGCATAGACTTCACTGATCTTAACAAAAGCTTGTCCAAAAGATGATTTCCCTTTACCTCGTATCGATCAATTGGTTGACTCTACTGCTGGTTGCGAAACATTAAGTTTTCTAGATGCATATTCTGGCTACCATCAGATTAATATGTGTCTAGAAGATGAAGAAAATACCGCGTTTATTACTCCATTTGGTACATTTTGTTATGTCAAAATGCCATTTGGTCTAAAAAATGCTTGCGCTTCTTTTCAATGCTTGATGCAATCGACTATTTCACCTCAGCTAGGCCGAAATTTGGAAGCCTATGTTGACGATCTAGTCGTAAAAAGCATCAAACAGCTTGATCATGTTTCACACTTGCAGGAGACATTCGATAACCTCAGAAAACACCGCTTGAAACTCAATCCTGAGAAGTGTGTGTTTGGAGTCTCTTTAGGAAAATTGCTTGGATTCCTGGTCTCTGTACGAGGGATCGAAGCAAACCCCGAAAAGATAAAGGCCATCATGCAAATGCGCCCTCCAACCACGAAGAAAGAAGTCCAAAAACTCATAGGGTGTATGGCGGCTTTAAGTCATTTCATTGCACGACTGGGAGAAAAAGGACTACCTTTCTTCAAACTTCTAAGGAAGTACAAGGGTTTTGAGTGGTCGGAAGAGGCAAATGTTGCCTTTGAGGATGTCAAAAGATATCTTACGAGTGCTCCTATTTTGGTTTCCCCGAAACCAGAAGAGACGGTCTTAATTTATCTAGCTGCCACGCCACAGGCAGTGAGCGCAGTACTGGTCGTACAGTGTAGAAATGTCCAACGACTAGTTTACTAAGTAAGTGAAGTTTTGCACGGGCCTGAGGAGCGTTACCCTCGGGTCCGAAAACTTCTCTATGCCCTCCTCATGTCTTCGAGGAAACTACGGCATTATTTTCAAGCGCACAAGATAATTGTGCCGTTTGAGTTTCCATTAGGAGTGATCCTCCATAATAGGGAAGCAGCGGGACGCATGTCTAAATAGTCAGTAGAACTTGGGGAGTTCAACCTCCATTTCGTGTCCCGAACGGCCATTAAATCTCAGATCTGGGCATACTTTGTCGCCGAATAGACAAATCCTGAACCTGTTCAGGATCCCCAGTACGATTCCCACGACCAGTGGATGATGTACTTTGACGGGTCACTTATTTTAAGTGGCTTGGGGGCTAGGGTGGTCCTGGAATCTCCTAACGGAGAGACCTTAAAGTATGCCATTCAATTAAACTTTCAGGCCGCTAACAATGTGGCAGAATACGAATGTTTGCTAGCTAGCATACGAGCTACGAAAGCGCTCGCGGTTCGACGACTACTCGTAATCGAAGACTCTCAACTAGTCATGAATCAAATCGAAAAAGAGTACCAGTGCTCTAATCCAACTATGTCTTGGTACTTATCGGAGGTTCGAAAGCTTGAAAAGCATTTTTTCGGTTTCGAGGTACAATTTATCCCTCGAAAGGATAATTTCCTCGCATACCAGCTTGCTCGAATAGCTTCTTCCCGATCACAAGTACCAAAAGGAGTCTTCCTGGAGCAACTCCAGAAGCCGTCTCTGGTGGAAACACTAGAGACACCTCCTATTGAGACAGCCTCTCTAGAATATGAAGATACCTAGATGCATCCCATCTATGAGTATCTTTAGACGGGTTCCGTACCTGACGATGATCTTGAAGCGGATCGTTTATCCTAAAAGGCCAAAATGTATACTTTGGTCGATGGAGTCCTCTACAAACGAGGCACTCAAGGGGTACTCATGCGATGCATATCGCAGAAAGAAGGACTAAACCTCCTTCACGACATACACGTGGGTATTTGTGGAACTCATGCTTCCTACAGAACACTGGTTGGAAAAGCCTTTCGACAACGATTTTACAGGCCAACAGCTCTCTACGATGCCAAAGAGATGGTTAAAAAAATATGTACAATGCTAGTTTTATTACAGGCAAATACACCAACTGGCTTAAGCATTGCAAACAATTTCTCTATCTTGGCCTTTTGCGACCTAGGGTCTTGATATCCTAGGATCATTCTCAAAAGCTCCAGGAGGCTTCGAGTTCCTTTTTGTGGATATTGATACATTCACAAAATGGATCGAAGCCGAACCTATGACTGGGATAACAACGGAAGCCACAAAAACGGGTCATGATGAGAAGCGTGATTACTCGGTTTGGAGTCCCAAGTCGAATAATAACAGATAATGGTAAACAATTTTTTAGCGCAAAATTTCAGAAATTTTGCGACGAGTTGGGTACCAAGCTGTGTTACACTTTTGTTGCCCATCCCCAAAGCAATGGGGCAGTCGAAAGAGTGAATGGCCAAATAATGCAGGGAATCAAGACTCGAGTCTTCGACCAGCTTGTTAAGCACTCGGGGGCTTGGGTACAAGAATTACCCTCAGTATTATGGGTAATTCGCACGATTGCTAGTCGGGCCACAGGCAAAACACCTTTTTTCCTAGTTTTCGGTGCTGAAGCCATGCTTCCACCAGAACTAAAGATCAGGTCAATAACGGTCGAGAGTTTCAACGATTCAACCCAAGAACAACTTCGAACGGATGACATTAACCTGCTCGAAGAGAAGAGGAATCAAGCCTTAATGCTCATTGAAGGTTTACCAAAGAAGCCTGCGCAAATACTACAATCGTAAGGTCCAACCTCGCAGCCTTGCTTTAGGTGACTTGGTATTGAGGAAAATTCAATCCTAGTCTAATCGGAACAAACTTTCCCCCAAGTGGGAATGTCCTTACACAGTGGTCAAAGTTGTGCGACCAGGCTCGGTACAACAGGCAATGGAAGACGGCCGAATTCTCTCTAATTCTTGGAACATCGACTAGTTACACAAATTCTATGTGTAATCGATCAACAATAAAGCATTAGGTTCTTTCTATCTTTATTGTCGTACTTTGAGTAGTACTTTGATAATTGTTTCAACCATACCCTGGTCGAAGGTCCGCCTACGACCAGTTCATAGTCGTAAGATTTTCTATGACAATACACTGGTCGTAAGACATTCTACGATTAGTACCCAGTTCATCTTTACACTGGTCAAAAGGATGGTAACATCACCTAGTCAAAGCCTTTCCTCTCTGCACGTGGTCCCGCCCACTAGAAGGAACTTCCTAGTGTCGACTTGTTTCTACCTTTTTGTTGCCAACACAAAGAGCTTGGTTTTAAAACATGGTCAAAATAATGTCAAGCCGACTCTTAGTACCTTAGTTTATTTCTTCATTCATTTTTGAAAATAAATTAAGCCGAGTACACTTTTCAAATTTGCTTGACTACTTTTGGTAAACTCGCTTCGTTTTAACTGGTCGGAGGAAGTTGCAATACCTAGTCGAGGACTTTCCTCTCTGCACATGGTCCTACCCACTAGAAGGAACTTCTTAACGTCGTCCTGTTTCTAACTCTTGCTACCAGAGCGAACCTACCGAGTGCACTGGAAAGAGTTGAATGAATTTTTAAAAGTCACCCCAGACGTTTATCTAACTCAAGTTGACCGTTCTTAATTTGATTAATCTGGTCAGAGATAGTAATATCATCTAGTCGAAGCCTTTTCTCTCTGCACGTGGTCCTACCCACTAGAAGGAACTTTTTAGTGTCGACTCGTTCCTACTCTTTCGATCAGTGCATGATAATCGTGATCGAAAAACTACAAGTTAGCTAAACCTCTCTTTTTAAGAAAATCAATTTCACACTATTTACTTGGTTTATCTAAATGTACCAAGCAAATAGTCGGGGACTAGGATAAAGTTATTAACTTGACTTCAATTTTAGTATTGCTCTTTTTCCATTCATTATCTTATGAGTTACTAACTACTCGATAAGATGATTTGCAGGAAGAAGAAAGGAATATATATATATATATATATCAACAGCAAAAAAACTTGTCTTTATAGGATTCAAGTACAAACTATTCTAACAAGGGGGATCTTATTTGCATATCCTCCGTGATTTCCTCGACGATCGGCTACATTTCTGTCATTAACTGATCCGCTTCTGCTTCAGAACAGTCGAAGTTGTCTATGACGGGTTGCAGATTAAGGCATGAGCTTTAAGTTTTGTCAAAACAAAACTTATTCCCTCTTTGACCGCCTCCTTTATCGAATCGACTTGGTTCGTCTTCAGAGTAGTCACCAACTCCTGCAAAGTTCTGGCTTGGTCACCAATGGCAGTCGAGTGGGCAATCATCGTATCTTCACGAGGAGTGATTCCCTCAGCATGAAGCCCACCGAGTACATTGTTCAGAAGAGAAATGTTGTCTTGGAGGTTGACCTTCAAGGACTTCATCTCCTCCTGATTACGAGTCGAAGCCTCACGAAGTCGTTTTATTTTGACTGCTTGCTCTTAAAAGAATAAGACCAGTAAGATAAAATGACCTCGAAAGGAAATAAAACTGATCACAGGTAAAGATTTGCTTACCAACTAATCGAGAATCTAACTTCTTGACTTCCTCCTGGTGAGAGGCAACACTCTTTATATGGCGCTCCTCCCACGATTGAACCTCTTGATCTTTTTCTTTGGCGATGCGGGTAATCTTGTTAAGAGCCAAGGTCTTTTCTTTGACCTCAGTTTCAAGCTTCCCCACTTCGACCTCTTTTTCTGAAAAAGAATAAGAGTTAGAAAAAGAAAGGAAGGTCATAAGCGGTTTTATGTTCAGCACTTACCATTTATTTGTCCCTACAACATTTGGATTGCAGAGTTTGCCTCCTGAAGCTTATTCAGGAGGTCTTTATTCTTCTCACTTAGCTTTTTCGTCTCAGCTTTCTCAAAGTCGAGTGAATCAGCTAAGGACTTCTCATCGCTCTTAAACCTACAGAGGAAAAGAGTAGACATCAACATAAAACAAGCGGTCGTAAGTTCTTCTACGACCGAAACCCTGGTCGTAAGTCTTTCTACGATCAGAACCTAGTCGTAAGTTTTTCTACGACAGTATCTGGTCGTAAGTTTTTCTATGACCAGTACCTAGTCGTAAGATCTTCTACGACAATCCCAGTAAGTACTGTATGAGTGACCGGAATAAAAAATGACTACGAATACCAGCTACTTACCATCTCTCTGCCTGCTCACAGAGTACCGCCTTCTCCTGTTGCAGCTGGACAAGTTGCCTATTATACTCAACAACACTGACACTTTGTTCCAAAACTTTTTGCATAAAGAAAGACAGTGAGAAAAGAGAAAAGACATGTATGTAAATGCCGATCAACAGGTACGTACATTCAGAGTCGTTCGAGCGAACGAAGATACCACTCTTGTGGGGTTCTTGAGCTCATCGATCTCCTGGACTCAGTCCCACCACACCTTTTCAAGACATTCGTCGTCGAAAACATCCCCTCTGTTGGGAATGTCCTTAGGGTGAGGAACCCGAGCGCGAGATCTGAACGCGTGAGATCCCACAATGGTAGGAGGGTCGAAGAATCCGATGGAATGTTCGAAGAACCCACATTCTTCTTCTTCTTCTTCTTCTTCTTCTTCTTCTTCGACACACCAGCTGCATCAGCGGCTCCTTCTTGGGAACCGGGAAGAACGTCCTCGACGACTTCCTTCCCAGCATGATGGACCAATGATCCATCGCCTTGGCCTGATGCCTCCGTAGCATCAGGCGCTGTCTTTGCTTCGGCCTCTACGACCACTCCCGTGGTCGCAGTTGCTTCTGGCTCCACGACCACCTTAGTGGTCGTAGCTGCTTCAGCAACAACGGCACTTTCCACCACTCAGACGGTGGACAATCCTTCGACCACCATCGCCACCATCATTTCTTTGACTGCTGGAGAGATGGCAGTGGGTTCCTCCACAAGAACATCCTTGGTGGTAAAGGGAGCCGAGCTAAGATCATGAAAAAAGGGAAAACACGTTAGATGTTAAAGAGCAAAAGGTAAATTTTGTTCTTACACTTTTGTCTTTCTACATACCTTCGTGTGCTGGACTTGATCTTGAATTTGGAAGAAACCTTCCCTAAGGAAGATTTGTTCGACTTCTTCTCAACCACGTCTAGTCGAGACTCGAGTTGAGGAATGGCCACGACCACGTCTGGTCGTGGGTCTTGAACGAGCACAACTGCTCCTTGAAACTCCTGGCTCTCTGGATGGTCGAGACCTGTCTCGACCACCTTAAAGGCAGCACTGCCCTCGACCACAGGTACTGCTAGCGTAGCAGTTTTCTTCACAAAAGACATAAAACTCTTCCAGTTCTCTTTTTCTAGTTGCTTGACAAAGCCATGAGAGGCAGAAATTGTGAAAGTCTTATTGTCATAATAAAAGGGTACCTTGGTCTTAGGGGCTTTGCGCTCGAGAGGTTCGAGCGCTTCGACCGCCGCAACCTCTGTTGCCGCAGCCAAATCCGCAGCAAATTTTGCAAAAGGCCTAGTCGGGTCAAAAGAGCTCGAACTTGCGTCTCCTTTGTTGGTGACTTGAACGAGCCAACGCCTCTTGGCCGGGGGAGAATCAAACTGCTCTACTGCAGTACCGATGACCATTAGTTCGACTTCTTCGTTGTCCCGACGGTTCTCCATGCCTACTTTCTGCAGAAATCAGGAAGAGAGATATTACAAAGCAGTCGTAAGTTTTTCTATGACCATTACCATGTCGTAAGCTTCTCTACGACAACCCCCTAGTAAAAGGCTTTTCTATGACCAGTACCTAATCGTAAGCCTTTCTACGACCAGTACCCAGTCGTAAGTTTTTCTACGACTACAAAGTTCTAAAGATGAAATCAGTTCTTAATTACCTTTAGGCGCTCCACCTTGTCCTCCGGAGACAAGACCGCCAGGATTTGAGGAACCGCCGCGTTCGATGGCGGGGGCTTCTCACAAATAAGCTTGAGCCGAGCGCCAACCTCCTCTTGTGAGAGGTCTGCAAAAACAAGTAAAACTTCCAATAAGCCAAAATCAAAATCAACAAAAAGAAGGCTAAAGCTGGAAGTTTATTTACCCTCCTCGTAGTCCCTGGTTGGGTCTTGCAACCCCAAGTACCTCCACATCGGATGAGCCTCTTCTTCAGAGGGCTAATGCGGCATGTGATGAAATCCTTCACCACGTGTCATCCGGTAAGCCCCTCTTCCTTCAAATCTGTAATGGCTTGAATGAATGGGGCGATTCGACTGAGATCCTTGGGAGTCGAATCCCAGGAAGAGATCTTCTCGGCCAACTTCCCAGCAAAGGAGAGGCTGTCCTCATTGGTTATCTCCCAATAGAACCACCTCTTCTTCCACCTCGGCCACAACAACCGGGTAAACATCTGAATGTACTCCTTCAACTTCCCGTTATAGAGCTTTAGACTGTAGTTATCGGCAACTCCAGTCAGCCTGGTCATTCCATAGAAGTACTGGAACAATTGCAGGTCGGCCGGAATCCCTAGGTAGGCCTCGCACAGGTACACGAACATGCCCAACATCATAATGGAATTGGGAACGAGGTTTACCAACTCCACCCGGAAGTGTTCAAGTACAAGTGTAGGGAAAGGGTGAGCAGACAATCGAAGGCCACACTCACAGAATGCCTGGAAGGTAGGGATTTGCCCAATCTCCCCTGACGGCCAGTGCTGCCCAGCAGCTTCGATCCACTTCACGAACTTCTTCGGGATCTTCTCAACGGCAACCAAAGCCTTGATCTTGGTCACATCCATCTCCGATTTGGCCCACCGAGAACTAGTTCCAGCCATCTCTCTCGAAGGTCGAGGATTTGGATTTGGAAAGATTAGAGGAGAGGGCTCGATTTGGTTGGCGGCGGAGAACTCAGAAGCTTGAACAGTGGGAACGATTTGGGGAAAGGTAAAAAGCCTAAGTCTCACCCACGGTGAATATTTATAACCACACGCCTGAAGTTAAAGACGTGGCTACCCAATGGTTGCCAATGTTTCAGGAACCGCTCCAACAGATAGGTCTATGAGAGTCGATTGAGATTCTTAAATTTGTTTGCTCGAGAAAAACATCTTAGTCTTTACACCTCAAGCGAAATTACCTTCTTGACCAAGTCCTTTTCTAGTCAAATGCAACAGGAATCAGAAAGGTTTTTACTTCCAACTACAGTACTGTGACCACTTGGTGATCGTAAGATCTTCTACGACCACCTTGTGAGTTGTAAGTTTATTCTACAACCTTCTTGACCAAGTTAATTTTTGGTCAAATGAAACACCAGTCGAAGAGTTTTTCCTTCGACCACTATTCTACGACCACCTACTGATTGTAAGATCACCTACAAATCCTTTTTCAAGTAAGTTATTTTCACTTGAAGCTAGGGGGCTAGATGACGAGGATATAATAATCCTCATTTAATTATTTATCTATAATTCATATTATGGATAATAATGGCGTCATATGATTCTTGAGTATACCCCTTAATATTCATAAGGGAGAAGCTGGAGGTCGTAAGTCCTTCTATGACCACCCCATAGTCGTAAGTCCTCATACGATTATCCCATAGTCGTAAGTCCTGCTGCGACTATATCATAATCGTAAGTTCTACTACGATCAATCTGTGGTCGTAAGCTCTTCTACGACCACCACCTGGTCGTAAGACCTTCTACGACCAATCCCTAGTCGATAGGACTTACAAACATGTGGGCCTAGTCGACCAAGGAATCTTTCGCACCATATTTAAGGATATGGGGCAGTAAACTACGCTGTTATTCTTCGGAATAATGACACGATTTAACTTCCTGGTATGGTGATAACTGCTGCAACGTGAGAACGTTACTACTCCCACAATAACCTCCAGCAACGGCTCCATGATCTGATGCATTAAGGCGGCCTTAATACTGGAGATACAACGGCACACTTCGAGGACAGTATAAAAGACAGAATCATAAGAGAAATAGGAGAGGGGGAGAGAGCAATCAGAAACACAATCAAGAGCACAAGGCGCGTCATTCTAGTCTTTCTCTTGATATTGTTATCCAGCATACTCAATACATACACACAGGAGTAGGGTTTTTATTCTCCTTGGGAGAAGGCCCGAACCTGTATAAAAATCCCCATGTCGCCTCTCTCTACGTGATTTGAGCCTAGGGGAACCCCCGAATCAAACAATCTTTACGTAAGTTCGGTTCTAAAATACCGACAACACCTTTTCTATGCCATCGGGGAGGCTATGCCATTTTCTTTGTTCTATGAACTACCAAGATCAATTTATTTTCCTTTCAGTTCTTGTTGTATTTTTCTCGATGTAATAAATTGAATATGAGTTTTTCTCTATTCCTGCATCAGGTCCTATTTTTTTCTGCTTGTTGGACGTTGTATCACTGGCCTAATACTATTCATATCAATATGAACCATAATGCACAAGCAAGAAACATGCATTTAGCCATTCAAGACCAAGAGCAACATGTAGCATCAGGACGTGGAGGGCTTGCGGCGTGGAGGGCTGGGGGTGTGGAGGGTGACGGCGGTGGTGCCCAAACCACCTCGATCTGTTAGGGAGTGAGGGGCAGTAAGTCAGGAGCGAGAGGATAACGAAAGAGAGAGGAGTGATTAGGGATAACCTTTTCATGAAAAAGATCACCGTCGGGGGTTTTCTACAAAATGGCGTAAGTGGTATGGTTCCCACTCGCCTCGATCTGAGCCGCAGGAGCTAGATCCAACCGTTCTTGTTGCCTTTCACACCTTAGCACCCAATTGTTACTAGATACTAGTAAGGTGTCTATACGTTGCAATAGAGTCTAAAAAAGGATGATACATATCATCAAACGTGATCCCAAACCGTACAATGAATATTAATTCTTACGCATGTATCTAGCTTGTTCTCAAAACATACATAGCCGAGTGCACATATGTTTCAACGAAAATTCAAACTTCATGTATTTGTGCACTCATCCTGTGAAGCAAACAAAACATTTTTGTATTCTTGAGTTTAAATAGACCGCCCTACAAATTTAACTGAGTTCTATTTGGTTACATGCTTGACCATAACAACCCATACAAAAATCATTGGCAATTATCTTAAAACAGAGCAAGGATCATTATATCAGTTACAAAGATGGCAAACCAAAATGTATGAGGTTTCACAAAAAAAAAGCTTCAGTTCTACATCTGCAGCTTGGCAACAAGTGGTCATAACATCCTTCCATGTCCTTAAGCCTGGAGTATACTAAATCATTAAATCTAGTAAATGACAAGGTTTGAGGAGCTCAATGCTAGAATATTTTAACATGCAAACACATAAAATGTGCCAAAAAACATGATTCATGCTAAGAAATTTTGCAAACAAATTCAAAGATGCTTTTCATATGACTACACAACACACTTAGAGGGAGAAGGCTTATGCTGAAACCAACTTAAATGCCTTGTCAAGTTTGTCCTCCTCAGCCTTTTCTACCTCATTCTTCTGCATGGAAACATTTTAAGTGACTGACGTGTAGCAAAACAATTTGGGGAGTTAATAAGGTTTCTTTCAAAAGAGTTCTTTCGTTAACTACATTATCTAGTATTGTGTCAACAATAGTTGACATCAGGTGGTTGCAGGAAGATATGGTTCAGGATATGATCTCCCCTCCTGTTCAGTAAAATTCTTCAGCTTTCTAAAGTACAAAAAATCACGCCTAATTTTTCATTTTACATCATCTTCATATTAAAAGAGAATAACCTAACAACAGTAAGCATGATCAAACAAAATGTGGATCACAGTGGTCATGTACACCAATTGCTATATACCTACGAAATGATATGTTATATCTTTATCTTGGATGGCATCAATCAAATGATCCACGTCTTCAAGATAGGACCTGATATCAACTTGAAATGAAGAAAGTACATGAAACTAGGATATGCCAGCAAGGAAGAAAAATAACTAACCAGATAGATGACAAAGTGTATAAGAACCAAATCGGTACATACATACACAAATGAAACAATTGTAGCACATCCCTAAATAAAAAAGAAACAACATGAGGAAGGATGAGGCCAATGTTGCATAGGAGGCAAAGGTGGTGTCACTAACAAGATCACCACGGAACTATCAATGTGTCCCTGGGCTGTGTCAACCCACAGGTCACTCTCCTGGGCTTCAGTATCTTTCCTTATTCATCCACCACCTAAAGAGATGAAGCAAATCAGGAAAGAGAACAGGAAAGAGAATGATTTTTAGGAAAAGATAATTTTGTGCAACAGAGTAATGAGGCAACGGACCGTGGAAATACCCGACAGCGAAGAGCGACGAGTCGTCGATCCAAGCTCCCACACCTCCACAACCTAGTCCGTCCTCGCACAGCATCAACTCAACGCACTACACTAAGTGTCGGAACAACGCAACTCGCAGCGGGCGCAGGCGCAAACATGCTAGAAGGAATGCGTCCATGGACGCGGCGTCCGTGCGCGGGGCGGCTTCCACCATCTGTTGCACCTTCTCATCGTGCAATGACTACTACCACCACCAGAGCCCCAAGCTACTATCGCTGAACTCCGATCTGGTGCCGTGTCGTCGCCCTCATCAGATTGAACTGCACAAATTTGGAAACGAAGGGAGAACAGAAGGGAGGGAGGGGGCCAAAGATGTAGATTGGGATGTGAGAATTGGCGATTGGGAGCAGGAGGAAATCTCTATGAGATTTAGTGCTAGAGAGAGAGAGGGATAGTTAAGGGTCGTGCGAATCGGGGTTTAGCTATGGAGGAAGAGGTGGTGAGGCGGTTGCCGGAACTGTGGAGGTGGCGAGGCGGTTTTTGCTCAAAGGCGCTAAGAGAGCCACCTATCGGGCGTTATTTGCACTAGGGGTGGATAACGAGCCAACTCGGCTCGGCTTGGCTCGTTAAGCTAACAAGCAGAATATCTGGCTCGGCTCGTTAAAAAGCTCGAACTCGGCTCGTTAAGCTCGTTAGGCTCGTTAAGAAAGTCAAGAGATCCCAGTTTGGGACTCGTTAAGCTCGTTAGGCTCACTAGACTCGTTAGGCTCGCTAAAAAAGGAAAATCCACATAATAAATTTTTTAGAAAGTCAAGAGATCACAGCTTGGGACTTGGACCTCCATGGACCATCTAAGGGTTGCTGGGTTGGGCTAGTCTGGTGCTACTGCTCAACTGTGCTGGTTTTTTAAACGAGCTAAACAAGCTTAATGAGTAACTCGCGAGCCAGCTCGAACTCGGCTCATTAAGAAAACGAGCTAAATTGCCGGCTCGGCTCGGCTCGTTAAGGGACCGAGTTCGAGCCGAGCCCTTAACGAGTCGAGCTGACTCGTGAGTTTCGAGCTTTTTTTCCACCCTTAATTTGCACAAGAGGAGCTGAGTGAAGGATTGTCCTGCTGTGCGGAGGTAAACTCTATCTTTTAGTGGAGGTATATACATACATACACAAGTGAAACAATTACAGTACATCCCTAAATAAAAAAGAAATGATATGAGGAAGGATGATGCCAATGTTGCATAGGAGGCAAAGGTGGTGTCACTGACAAGATCACCGTAGAGCTATCAATGTGTCTCTGGGCTGCGTCAGCCTGCAGGTCACTCTCCCGGACTTCGATATCTTTCCTTCTTCATCCACCACCTAAAGAGATGAAGCAAATTGGGAAAGAGAATAGGAAAGAGAGTGATTTTCAGGAAAAGATAATTTTGTGCAGCAGAGAAATGAGGCAACGGACCATGGACGATATTGGCATAGCTGGCATGCCCAGCGGCAAAGTGCGATGAGATGTCAATCCAAGCTCCCGCACCTCCATGACCTGGTCCGTCCTCGCACAACATCAACTCGGCGCACTACACTAAGTGCCAAAACAACGCAACTCACAATGGGCACAGGTGCAAACGTGCTAGAAGGAACGCGTCCATGGCCGCGGCGTCCATGCGGGGTGGCTTCCACCATCTGCTGTGCCTTCTCCTCATGCAACGCCTACTATCGCCACCAGAGCCCCAAGCTACTATCGCTAGCTCTGATCTGGTGCCGCGTCGTCGCCCTCACCAGATTGAACTGCACAAATATGGAAACAAAGGGAGAAGAGAAGGGAGGGAGGGGGCAGAGATGCGGATTGGGATGTGAGAATAGGCGGTTGGGAGCGGGAGGAAATCGCTATGAGATTTAGTGCTAGAGGGAGAGGGATAGTTAAGGGTCGTGCAGATTGGGGTTTAGCTATGGAGGAAGAGGTGGTGAAGCGGTTGTCGGAACTGGGGAGGTGGTGAGGCGGTTTTTGCTCAAAGGCACTGAGAGGGCCACCTATCAACGTTATTTGCATAAGAGGAGATGCACGGGGGATCGTCCTGCTGTGCGGGGGTAAACTCCATCAAGATCGCTATGAGATTTAGTGCTAGAGAGAGAGAGAGAGAGAGGGATAGTTAAGGGCCGTGCAGATCGGGGTTTAGCTATGGAGGAAGAGGTGGTGAGGCAGTTGCCAGAACTAGGGAGGTGGCGAGGCGGTTTTTTTTCTCAAAGGCGCTGAGAGAGCCACCTATCGGGCGTTATTTGCACAAGAGGAGCTGCGCGGAGCATCGCCCTGCTGTGCGGGGGTAAACTCCATCTTTTATTAGTAGAGATAGAGATCGCTGTGAGATTTAGTGAGAGAGAGGGGGGGATAGTTAAGAGTCGTGCGGATTGGGGTTTAGCTATGGAGGAAGAGGTGGCGAGGCGGTTTTTTCTCAAAGGCACTAAAAGGGCCACCTATCGGGCGTTATTTGCACAAGAGGAGCTGCGCGGAGGATCATCCTGTTGTGCGGACCGGGTTTTAGATATGGAGGAAGAGGTGTCAAGGCGGTTTTTATTAGTAGAGATGTTGCCCAAATTACTCATTATTCCAAAATGAGATACCCTTTGTGGCGGTGTGCTATGGTCAGGAGCGTAGTTGTAGCATATTTTGTAGGGGTTTGATAATTTGCCACAACAAAAGATATGCATTTGAAGATTCACATGTTAGTAAGACATAAAGTAATAAATCATCAAATACACATTTTATAATGGCAAATTCTCAATAATTTCTATTTTGTACTGGTAGCATATGTTCCACTGTCCATGTGGACCACGTCACATCGACAATGTCAGGACGTAACAAAATTTTGTCGAGACAACCCGGCCAACCCGGCCATCAAATCGGGAAACGGGGGTTACTCTTTGCTCCGATCTCCCTCTAATATGCTTTAGAGACCAATCAAGGTAACTACTAACCAGAAATCGTATAAGGCATGACCAACTTTTAACCATTTGCTACCACTGAATTCGAACTTACTGCGTACATTTTATTATCCTGCATGTAGGCAATTATTATTCATTAATACTTTCCTTCCTTCCCCTTTCTCTGTAGAGATCTATACTGATCAAAATTTCCCTGCAAAATCCAACACTTTCCACCCACCTCCTTGGTCCTGCTCGCTTGTAATCTTGCAGGGAGACGTGGTGCACACTTCACCATGGCCCCTTTTGTAAAGGCTCTGCACAGTGCAGTGGCTCGCTCAATGCGTCCATCGCATGAACAGCACCGCAAAAAAGTTATATTTCTCACGTGGCCACGAGGCTACCCTGCTGCTTGCTGCATGCAGCCGGCCGGACCGCCGGAGACAGACGCGTCTTTACTTCACATGCACCGATCGATCGGCATCGGCTCGGTGCCACTATCTGCTATGCATGGTAGGCCAAACTGGCTTGAATGGCAATCTTTCCTCGCTAAACTGTTGGCTCCATCGATGCGCTTGGGCATATCTAGTTGGATCAGGAACAGGACAACGTTTGTTTGTGTTTGGAAGGGTTTCTTCTCTTCGGCTACCGTTTCAGTTCCTGTCTTTGCTTTATAAATACTTGGATATCCTTCTATAAGCTCTAGGATAAGTTTAAGCTGGTAGGATAGAGATCAGAACACGGAATTGTTATTTTGCTGGAAATTTTCCATTGACCCTACCACAAAAGAGCATAGAAGAACTACTCGTATCTAATCCTTCCTTTTTCTCCCTATTGGCCCCTCGCTGGTTTAGGATAAACTAAACTAGAAATTCTGAAGTCTTTTCCTTGCAAAGCTCGGCTTTTCCTCTGATCTTTAACAGCCTCCAACGACCGAAACTAGGGGGATAAAGTGAGTGCTACTGTGTTTTTGCTGTGAAATTTTATGAGGGAGCAACTAGCGTCCGGACGTATGATGAGAAGTTCCCATCATACGCTTTCTCTCACCATTAGATCCAACTTAGATGGATTTCGCCTGTTCGATTTGGCGCAGCAGAGAAGTTCACCTCTGCTCGATCTCGGGCCGCCGCTACATTGCCAGAGCTCCAGCTTGCCGAAGGACGAGGCTATGGTGGACAGCCTAACCGAGCACGAGCGGCGGCGATCTTGGACCAACGACTGGCGTTGGAGCTTGGGATGCCGGTGGCAGGGCTTATGACGCCGATGGTCACGGTCTACTTCCACGGAGGAGGCACAGGGAAGAAGAGGACGATCTTCGGCCGCTGCTGGCTCGTCGGAGCAGGAGGGAGGGAGGAGGAGGGACCCGGACGGTTGAAACAAATTTACAAAGAGATGCAACATCGATCCAATGAAGCATGCAACAAAATTCTCCATAGTTGCAAAAACCAACCACAAACAAAAAATAGCGCAACAAACTGCAACAAAAAAAAACTTTTGCAACAAATTCATAACCTACCTGCAAAAAATTTCTTATGCAACAAATCCATATCCCAATTGCAACAAAAAAATTCTTTGTGCAACAAATCGAAATGGCGACCGCAACAAAAACCTCCTGTGGCGAATTTTGAGAAGACATGTTGCAACAAAATCATACACTTCGTGCCATAATTGATAAAAAGTGATGCAACAATCTAGAGAAATATTTGCAACAAGCTTACCAGGATAGGGATGGCATGCGGGCGACGGCAACAGTCTAGTGTTGAGGAGGGAGCAACGACAGCTGGCCTGGTGCCGCGTCTTCGCCCGACAACGTTGCCTCATCACTAGCCCTACTCACCATTCACCTCCCCCCATCTCCTCTGGCCTCAGCCCCGCTAGATCTGGCGATCTCCTCGCAAGGGGAGACCTCCGCAAGAGATCCAATTGCGGTGGACAGCCTTGTCGAGCACGAGTGGCGTCGAGCTCAGGCTTGCAACCAGTAGCGGAGCTTAGGATGTTGGGGTTGAAGCAGGAGCGAAGCAGCTTGTCGATGGTGGAAGCGGATCGGACGAAACTAGTTCGATGCGTTGGTGGAGGGGGAGAGAGAGAGTGAAGCAGGGGAGATAGAGGAATGGATGGTTGGGGGTGAGATGTTCTCATGCGGCAACAATAGATAAGGTTTGGGGGTGTGCTAGTTGCAGTTGGGGATCGAATGACTAGTGGGCTCATTCGGTGGAGAAAGGGGGAGGAGGGAGGGAGAGAGGGAAGCAGGGAAGATCATGGTGCAGGTGGTTGGCTCTCGGCGGCAAAGCTCCAATGCTAGTGAGCCACTGGAGGAGGAGTGAGGAGACTAGATGGTGTGGTAGGGAATAAACAACGAAGACTACGATGAATCATAGTTTGGATAAAGATGGGCCGAGCAAACCGCTTGCATCGAGTTTGCGGGTCATGGGCTTTTGTTCCTAGCATCCAATATCATTGAACATACGGTTCTTAGCAATACCCAATTTTCTGACACCGATTGAACAGGTCCAAACACACGAATGAATTCAGCCAATCCACACGTTAGTGCACAATTTTGTAGTCCTAAGGGCATGTTTGGCATGGCTGCAACTTTTCTGAAAAGTAGCATCTGGCTAAATCAAATTTGAATGTCTGTGTTGAGATCGAAAGAAAGAGGTTTGGTGTTTGGCAGTTTGGATTTTAGGTAGGTTGGCTAGAGCTTCTGAGTTGGAAAATATCTAAAATGCCCCTAATTCAAATGATGGTTTGTTTGATGTCGTTTAATGACAATTAACGACAATTGAAAGTAATTAACAACAATTATCAGCACTTTATGACAATTAACATCGCACACAAGTAAATCTTAACAACAATTGACGGCAATTAACTACAATTAAAAAACAAGTTGGCGGCGGGAAGAGACGTCGTGGCGGCACGATTGGGAGTAGGAGGCGTGACGCATCGGGAGGAGGAGGTGCGGCATCAGGGGAGGAGGAGGAGGGCCAGGAGCCGTAGAGCGGGGGAAGGAGGAGGAGGGCCGACAACCGTGGCGGCCAGGGAGGAGGAGGAGGGCAAAGGAGGCGTGGGTGGACGGGGCGACAGCTAGGTTTATGGTTCAGTCGAGGAAGGCCAATGGAGGAGGGGTGTTTTATTGAGTGGCAGCAGTAGGTAATTACAACTGAACTTTAGGGGCAATCTCGAAAGTTGATCATGCCAAAGTCATGGAAAGCTGCCCCTGGGTGACTTTCAGCTTTCAATTTTCGTATGTTATAAATGGCTTTCGGCTATTTCAAAAGCCATGGTCGACAACCGAGTGGGAATTACGAGGTGTTCAATCACGCTCACTCGTCCCTTCGCAATGTGATTGAGCGTTCCTTTGGCATGTTGAGATCAAATGGAGAATCTTGTTGGTGTTGCCAAGTTACAAAATGAAGATTCAAACAAAAAATGATAATTGCATGTACGGTGCTACACAACTTCATCAGAGATAGTGCTTTACGTGATGAAATTTTTGAGAGATGTGATTTTGATGAAGATTATGATCCAAACGATATACAAACTAGATCATTTGGAGAGCACAATGTCAATGGATCAACAATCGATGATGGAGATATGGGTGTCTTTCGTGATAGTATTGCTATTTCTTTAATGGTCGTAAGAGGATAAATAGATTATATTAATATGATATATACATGTTGCAGTGACAAGATAATTGCATCATATATGATTAAATATTATTTTATTACTGTGTTATTTTGTTTGGTTGACTGATATTGGCCTTTCTATATTAATTTCTTCCTGTTATTTTGTTTCATATGTACAAATGCATGTATTGTCGTATTTTCAAATCCCATGAAAAAATCAGTTTAAATACATGCTTAACAAGGTCTTTTAAACCCTTAAGGGCATTTCAAACCTTTCATCCTCCACACATAACTCAATAAGATAACATCCTATAAAAAACCTGATTACCAAACAACAAAGTTTGGCTGAAAAGCTTAGAAGCTTATAAGCTGATTAAACTAAAAAACTAACTTTAAGGTATAAATCAAAAAATCTAAACCTAAACAAACAAACGGAAGTCAGCCGTTTGGATGGCTTCCTGCTCTTTTTTTCCGAAATAAACCAAATCTGTCCCGGTCCAAACAGGACCTAAGCATGCACAGCTTTTCCCGCAAAGAGAGCAGTGAGCACTCCAGTTTTTACAGCGTGGGAACAGTCAAATCGAACAAACTACTGGACGAGAGAAAAGTAAAAAAACAACTGTGAAGTGGGCGATCTCTGGAAGCTGGAAAGCGCGGCCACCACGAGTGCACGCTGAGCTCATGATTAGCCGCGTGGCCCGGGCCCATTCAGCTGGGCGCTGACCCTGCCCGCCCGCCCGCCCCCACCTGAGCTGAGCCGAGCCAAACCGACCGAGCCCAATCGAAACCAACCAATGGCACGCTCACACCACCGCGCGGGCGCGAGGTGCGACGCCGCGGTCCACCTCGCAGCGACACGGGCAAATGCTCACGCCGCGCGCTCAGCAACCGCGCCCGCCGCCCCACCGCGTCGCGTCGCTCCGGCCGCGCGCGGAGCAAGTCGGCACGGTAAAAAATAACCCGCACTTCTCGCCACGCATCATCACACACAACAACGTGAGAAATACTACCGAGTAGTGGAGTACTAACCAGTAAACCACCACCACGCGCAAACGAGACGAATCACCCGGCCCCGGCTGCACCGGCGCCGTCGCGACACGGCCGCCCGCCTCCCGCCGCAACCCCGCGCACGCTTCCCGATCCGACCCAATCCACCACACTGACACCGCCAAGTTTCTGGTGCCTGCGGCGTTGTCCTGCTCCAGGCACCGCGCTAGGAGCCGCCCAGGGCTCCGGGTCTAGCCATTAATGGCACTCAAAGCACCTCGCGCCCTCTAGGCCTCTGCCCGCTGCTCGGCGCGGCATCGTTGCTCGTGCCCCGCGCAACTTGCGTTCTGTTGATACAGAGATACTAGTGCAGGCCTACGTGCGCAGATGTACACGGCGCTGGAGATGAATGGCAAGGCGCGGAGGCCGGCGGTGGCGCACGGCACGAAGGGCGCCGCTCCGAGGAACGAAAAAGTAGGTGACCTTGTATTCCCTCTCTTTCTTGGGCTTTGGCATCGGAAAGTTTGCGCCTTTCGTTGAGTTGAGCGCCCAAGCGACGATGGCATTCTTTACGTTTCGGTGGCTTCCGAGATGTTTTCTCGTGGGGGGTTTCCTTGCGTTCTGCGTACTCCTGGGATCGGAAAGGTGACGCCTTTCGCGTCCCATGGAGATGTGCGTTTGAATTCTTTGCGTTTTTAGTCTTTTAATCTTGGCCTTTTGGGGCCTTCGAGATGCGAGTTCTGCACTCCCTTTTTGTTCTTGGAGGTAGTGAAGACTGGTTGTTACGGTTTCAAGTTTTCTGCGAGTAAGGTTTGTTTAATACGGTTGTGTTCACCGCACTGTGTTCTTCGATGTTTTCGTTAGCCAATTCGATGGTTTTGTTCTACTGAGAGTTTGAAATGGGCTCCGTGGGATCCGTTGCATTAGAGAGCGATTCAAATTGGGTATCTTCTAATTGCTCCCCACCCCTGCAGTCCTGTGCGCTCTTTAATTTGCTGTCCTTTGCATCTTTGAAGTTTCTGTCCCATTCCTGTCTAAAAGAGTCAATTTTTTGTTCCTTCTGTTGTTTGTCCTTGATCAAAGGTTTTGGAGAAGGATCAGAAGAGGCCCAACTCGAGGACGCCAGCCATGAAGGCTTCCTCCAATCCAGCTCCCCAAGGCATCACGAGCAGAAGCCAATCGAGGAGAGATAGGAAAATTGCACTGCAGCAAGACGTATAGTATCTCATCTCCCTAGTCTTCGATCCAATAACTCAATTACACTAGTTCTTTAGTATGATTCAGTGTTTTGCATTTTGAGTTTCAGGTGGATAAGCTGAGGAAGAAGCTACGGCACGAGGAGAACGTCCACCGAGCTCTGGAGCGGGCGTTCACGAGGCCGCTGGGTGCTCTCCCTCGCCTCCCCCCTTATCTGCCTTCTCAAGTAAGCGCCACGCTTGCATTTCAAGCAATCCATGATCAACTGCAGTCTGTAAAGGATCCCATCCTGATATTTGCTTCTTCTGAATCGTGCCAAGACACTGGAGCTTCTTGCCGAAGTCGCCGTCTTGGAGGAGGAGGTCGTCCGGCTCGAGGAGCAGGTCGTCAATTTCCGGCAAGGCCTCTATCAGGAGGCTATCATCATCTCCTTGGCGAAGAGCGCATACCTTCCGGACAGTGAGCGTTGCACGCCAGCACAACTCAAGCCGTCGGTCCAAATGATGAATTCAGAGGTTTCTCCGTCTGCGTGTCAAGGTTCCGATCAAGATGCTAATTGGTCATCCTTGAAACGAGTCACCAATGTCAAACAGACGCCAAGAAAGCCTAGTCCTTCCCCGAGCCAAGGTGATCGTCCTGGGAAGGAAAACCAATCGTGCACCACTAACTCATGTAGAGATTCTAGCCGGTCGCCTTTGAATAATGTGCCAAAATGCAGTGTATCATCAGTGGAGAAATGCGCGGGCGTTCAGGTATAAAACGTACTCAATTTAGAGGTAAAACTGTTACTACTTAATTCAGCATGCTAATGTTCTCGCATGCATCTTCCATTTCAGACAGTTAGTACAGTGAAAGAAACCAATGTCATCGATTCAGGAAAGGTCTCAACCGCAGCGAACAAGGTGTCGGAGGAGCTATTGACATGCCTACTAACCATCTTCTCACAGAATAGCATGAGCTCCTCCGGTGGCCAAGATGAGGAGCGAGCATCGTCTCCATCGGTTTCAAGCTCCTGCGGAAGCTCGGACGGTGCGTGCGCCGGAGATGACCCTTACGGTATCCTAGATTTTGGAAGAAGAGACATTGGCCCGTACAAGCAATTCCGAGCAGTTGATGCCACTTCATTCCACCAGAACGTTTCTGCCAGTAACACCCTTCTTGGCCGGAGATTGAAGTGAGTTTCTACTGATCTGGGTAACTACTACTAATCTGGTAGTGCAACTTTTTTTTTGGAACTTAATCTGTTAGTGCAAACTAGATTTTATTGTGTGGTGAGTTGGTGGCTGTTTGACTTAGCATGCTGATCATGGAATGATCCTTGTCTACCTGGCAAAATCATCAGGTCCTTGCTACGAAAGCTCTCATCGGTTGACCTAGTGGGCCTCTCCCATCAGCAGAAGTTGGCGTTCTGGATCAACACCTACAATTCCTGCATGATGAATGTAAGCTGTCCCTCATAATTGAGGCCTCCTTTCGCTCCTCCCCTCAGCATGATTCGTAGTAGCTTTAGGCCTCTTTTTCGTTGATGTGAAATTCACATTGGTAGGAAGTTTGTTTCTTGGGACCATCTGAAACTTCATAAGTTTGCCCATGCTATACACCGAGATATATAGTTCTAATGGTGTGTATTTTTTGTGTATTTTTTATATGATTGAACTAGAAAAGCATACAGGGCATGTCTGTGCACTGCATGTTGTCTGTTTTTATATTCAGTTTCGAAATGCTTCATGTCTCTTTAATCATCAACAGAGCCATAATAATTCACGATCTTGGCTTCATTAGCCTTTGACACACAGGACGTCTTCAGTAGTAGTACAGCCTAACAGAATAGATCAATAAGATCAGGTGACATGTCCTGATCTAACACTCGAGCTTTGGTTTATTCTGCAACTCCAGGCATTTCTTGAGCAAGGAGCACCTACCACCCCCCATATGCTGGTGGCGATGATGTCCAAGGTTCCACATTTACTCCTTTCTAGATGCATTACGTGCAGCATTTGCATTGTGAGCAAAACAAGATACGAAAAAAGATCTCTGACAAGAGTGATTCGGTGGTTTTCTTCACCTGCAGGCGACAATAAACGTGGGTGGGCGCGTGCTGAGCGCCATGACGATCGAGCATTTCATCCTAAGGCTGCCCTACAATGAGAAGCATGTAAGACATTATTGCCGTGTGCCTGAAACTACTCAGGCCGAATTGGTACGGTACGATTGTGAATTTGTGATGATGGAAACCTGTGTACGGCTCGTGGACAGGTGAAAACCCCCAAAGGAGTGGAGGCCGGCGACGACGTGGCGGCGCGAGGCGTGTTTGGGCTGGAGTGGCCGGAGCCACTGGTGACGTTCGTGCTCTCCTGCGGGAGCTGGTCCTCGCCGGCGGTAAGTTCTTGGCTCCACTGGCATACGTGCCGGCAAATTGCTCTGCTCTCAATGTGCAGTCTGTGCCAAGGTTTGGGTAACCGGTTTGGGATTTTTAATGGGGGTGAGGGGGCTCCAGTAGGGTCGATTTTGGCCGAAAATCAGCTGATTTCGCTGAATTTTTCAAATCAAAATTTGAATTTTTCAGATTTTAAATTAAAAAAGATCAAATTCAAGCAAATCCGAATTTTTTGGGTCGATTTTAGCCGTTTTGAACTCTTAGCGCGGGGGGGGGGGGGTCCGGTAGGATCGATATTCACAATTTTCAGCCGAAAATCGGCCCGTTACCCAAACCATGTGCGCTAATAGAGGAAAAGGGTCAAAAGGCACGGCCTTCCTCTAGAACATTTTTTATTATTTTACCAATTTTTCAATTTATTTTTATTATCACCCTTGGCGTGGCAAAATAACACTAACATACCACATGATAAATCTAGCTAAATGACACTTCTTACCACATCATTGGTGGTGGCGTAGTCAAACAACACTACCAGTCTGCCATGAGCCCATGACCAGTGGTAGAGTGGCAGGATCTGATCATGCAATGATGTTATTATGCCACGCCACCTTTTGGCTACGCCAAAAGGGTTAGAATTAAAAATAAAGTTGGCAAAGGGTTATTAATAAAATATTTTTCAAAAAAATTATTTATTACAAATTTCCTTCCTCATATTTTCAACTGCTACCGCGTGAATTTGCCAGGAAAACTCTGTTTGTATAGATCATCAGTTCATCACATAGACTCATCACATAGGCTATGCCAGCTAGCTCGCGGTCATGGCATGTGCTTAGGGGTGGCAATTTCCCCTGTGGGGGCGGGCCCGTGGGGAAATTTCTCATGGGGGGCGGGGGCGCATTCACCCCATGGGGGCTGTAGGGACCCGACATATGCAGTGCTTTTCTGATTTGGATCATATTTGTATTTTTTAAGACCTTATATTTGTGCTTTGAGGTGAACTTTTATATCATATTTGTACTCATATCTTTAAGTAATGTATTATGTATGGTTGATTATCTGGGATTTCAAACTTTTGCAAAATTTTGTATGAACTTTTGGCCTTGCTAGATTTCAAATTTGTAGCCTCCGTGGGATCGGGGTCGGGGGGAGGAGCTCTTGCCCCAACAGGCATATCAGGGCGAGGCATGGAGATGGCTAGCAAGGATCGGAGCAGGGTAGCGGAGGAGCCCATGTCCCGTTGCCATCCCTACATGTGCAAAAGACTAAAGTTGAACAAGTCACATCAGGGGCAGACCCAACAATAGGGCGAGCATGGGGCGGTCGCCCGAGGTATGTCGCCGGTGGGATCCCCGACCCATCCACCCCAACATCTGCCATGAGCGAGTTCTACTCGACGTTGATGAGTGGAAGAACAAACGAGGTTAGCAGCGTCCTGGGGAACTAGGTCAGGGGATTGAGGGAGAGTATTGGGCTACATGATGAGGAACTAAGTATGGTACAGCCTAGTATCCACTAGTCACATGGTCAGAGCTTCATCCTGCACTCTGGAGGAAAAGAAGCTCGAGCAGTCTAGTCAAGGCGTCGACCTAGCCTTAGCGGCTGCTGGCTAGCATGCGAGGCAGGCCTGAAGCAGCGCACGACCACTGGTGCTTGAGGAAATTAATTGAAATAGAATGGATTGGAATTTGTGATTGGTTGAATGTTTGATTTGCTAGATTTGAATAGCTATTTTAGAATTGTATCGTGCGGATGCAAATACCAGTGTAAGCGGAAATGTGGCGGTTACCTCGCCTGTTGTATATGGCTCATATATAACAAGGTGAAAGGAATGGGCTATGTTGTGGTACAGACAAGGAATGGGCTATATCGTGGTACGGACTATGAGTCTGAGTTGAACATGTAATCAGAGTATAAATATATATCATCGACCTCTTGTAACCCTAATCAGAAGAAAAGAAAAGAAAAACTCCTCATACGGACGGAGCTGCCGCAATTCGGCTCCCACAGACTTAGACTTTGCCGAACCTCATAAACAAATTTCCTTATCTCTTGTGTACTTGATGTGATCGTTCTCTCGCGCAAAGGGTTGCTGTCGGTTCCAACACCGTCTAACCTAAAATTTATTCTTGGGTCCATCACCGAATCACATTATAGTACTGCACAATGTAACATAGAGTACAGCCGGTACTGTTTAGGGGTTATCAAGCTAGTCGCTGTTTAGAGGTACTGATTTACTGAACTACTTGCTTCATCTCCTGCTCTTTCGTTGAAGTGCGAGAATTCAGGCATAATGTAGGCAATAAAAAAGCAGACCATAAGTTTGGGCATCCTGCAGGCATAACCACAGCACGCATAACCACAGCCACAGTGCGACTGATCGAGCACATGTCGGCAACCATAATTCATTCTACTGAGTACTGACAGTGTTGTTACACATTTTTGTTTCTCTATGAAGGTGAGGGTCTACACGGCCACCCATGTCGAGGAGGAGCTGGAGGCGGCCAAGAGGGACTACTTGCTGGCCACCGTCGGCGTGTCGAAGCCGAGAAGGCTGGCGATCCCGAAGCTTCTGCATTGGTACCTCCTGGACTTTGCCAAGGACGTGAGCTCCCTCATGGACTGGGTGTGCCTGCAGCTGCCCAGTGAGCTGCAGCGTGACGCCGTTGAGGTCGTCGAGGCCGGTCGCCGGAGTCCGGCGTCAACGGTGCCTGTTCAGGTTTTGCCGTACGAATTTAGGTTCAGGTACCTGTTGGCCTGATAGAACAGCCACCATATATACAGAAGGGAAGAATGTTGTTGTACACAGGTTTGCAGCGATTAAGGTTAGATTAATTGGTGGTTCGTGACTTGTCTGGTTCCATCCAATTGGCTCAGTGCCTGACGGGGACACATGAATTGCTAAGCATGCACTGGCCATTGCTGGAATTTGGCATCTGTAGAGGGAAATACATAAACATCTCAAACAATGAGATCACATTGTTATTGCTTGGTAGAAAACAGACCATCAATTCGTGTAAGGTGAGTGTCAGATGTCTTCTTGCAACTTGCAAGCAAACAAAAGATGGATGGCATGCAGGCTGCCTTATGATTGTTCGGTCATGTAGCGACATGTTTATGTCCTAATGACTGAAAACAAACGGTAAAATGTAAATGATTATTGGGCGAGTGTACATTTGTAACATTCACCGACAAGCGTTCATTCCTCTGAAGAACTATATCCCAGAGATCTTTTGCGGTAATTAGGATTTAGTTATACTTCACCTGGTAGTATGAGTAGTAGAATATCGAGGGTGGTACAATTGTAATTGCCTATGTGGAGGATCATATATCATAAGAGTAATATTTTCAACACCAGTTGAAAAAGTCCATAATACCCCTACGAAAAATTATAAATACAAATAAAAGTCTATTATATCCTTAACAAATCAATGACTAGATTTGATTTATACTACCACTATGTACTATTGATAGAATGTACCGTAAAATTTCTCATATCCCAAGTGTCAAGACCACTTGTCCGTTGTCAGTTTGGTGTACTGTTAGGAGATTTCGTGCAGATTTTTTTTCAGCGAACACAATGACGACACCTTTAAAAGGCCAGGACCATGGTGCCCACGGGACTTGATTCCGGCTGGTTCTACGATTTGATCGCAAGATCTAGCAAATAATTCGTCGCAGCCTCGCAGGCCAGCTTGGAGAGGAACTCTAATTCTCTCACTAAGCTCACCAAGTCACCATGCTGCAAAGAACTGGATGATTGGCTACCTACGTTCTTGGAATACTACAGCTTATTTGTCATGCAGGCATGCTCGTTTTTGTGGCGTAATTGGACCGTGTGAATTCTGAAATGTTACGTTCTTGGAATACTACAGCTTATTTGTCATGCAGGCATGCTTGTTTTTGTGGCGTAATTGGACCGTGTGAGTTCTGAAATGCTTACTAAGTTACTATCAAGAATCAAGTCTGCATTAGTGCATCCATAGCATTCTCTGTACTTAGCCTCATGGAACAACAGAAAAGGAGCTGTGTCTATCGGCTTTGCTCGGACCAAGGCGTAGGAAGCATTTGCTCGGACCAAGGTGTTCTCCAGTGACTAGTGGGCCTGCAACGCCACTGGCCAACTTGCACTGCCAACCACGTTAATGGGCCTTCTTGACCCCAGCCACTCGCTTTTTTCCCCTTCTTTTTTTGAAAACCATTCGCTGGTTATACTGCTTTGTAGCGTGTACTGTCCATTTTGTTTTTGTTTTCTGTGTTCTTCCAAATGATGTAGGAGCATGAGCATGTATCTGAAGCAGAAAAGCGCCCCTGTTCAGACGTAAGGTCCACTTTTCCAAAAAAAGAGAGCAAACGTTCAAATGAACAGCACTTGTTGAGATGGCTCATCGATCCAACTAGACAGCCAAAAATGGATTTGACAATGCATGGCTCCACACCAGCTCTGGCGGTCATCTGGCCAGCTAGACTACTGGGGTCGACTTCGGTGCCGCCGCACGCCCGTACATTGCCGTTGTGAATCTCAATGACCCAAGCACGGTAACACGATAGCCTCACAAGCCGTGCTAGGCCGGTCTAAGCACATTTAGCCTATCAGGTCGGCGTTGGTCCATCGCATGAAAACTTAAGATGTTAAAAATCCTAGAAAATGTATAAATTTTAAAAATACAAAAATAAAGTTATATATAATTATAAAATAAACTATATAAAATTCATAAACTACAAAATAAAATCAGATAAATATTAAAAAATTGAACGAGCCTAACGGGTTGTGTCGTGCCTTGCCGGGCCTGGTACTATTTATGCTGGGCCGCCGAGTCAAGGTTATAAGTTATGATCCAAACACGACACGATGCGTTCCTGTTTAGGTGGTGGGCCGTGCTATACCTGGGCCAGACCAACAGTGAGGTGCTTCGGGCCGACCCAATTAGCACGACCCATGTAACCACCTCTAGCTTACCCTTGCTCCTCGAGTAGAGGATTTAAGTGGTTGTTTTCTATAATATGATTGAAATTTCCCAAGTGTAAGCTATACTTTTTTATCCGCAAATCAACATTCGATTATATGATATATATCAATATGTATATACTATTATCTTATTAAAGCAAAGAAAAAAGTCATCACGATTCGCTCTCTAGGGTTGTAATTAGCATGTTAATCGAAGTAAAAAAGAGAAAAAAAATAAACTGTTGATTTTTGATGGATTCAGATTATAACAGTGCAGGTTTAATTGAAGGATTCTATTCAAACAACCATATATAGTCTCTTTTTATTTGGGATGGGACCGCATGCTACCATCTCTCACGTATAACAACAGAACGTGCTAGAGTCACACATGCACGTATAACAAAACAAGTAATAGAGACATGCAAGTGATAGAGATCTGATTAAAGGTAAGAAAAGACAAGGGATAAAGTCTTAGTTAAAAAGGTGATAGAATAGGAGTACGTCCGTATGAATTAATATAAAAGAAACAAAGTACGTACAACTCCTCTCAGTCAGCCAGCGAGCGGTCACGTCTCAAACCAGCCCAGCTAAAATAACATTAGCTCAGCTTATCTTTATAAAAAAAAAAACAAATGATTTTGATCTGGGCCTCGGCGGCTCGAGGCCCAGCTCCGTCTCTGGCTCCTGTGTACAAGAAACCGAGAATTGGATTAAATTCGTGCATCAGTGCAAAGTGGCCAGGTGAGGATTTGCATGCATGCTCTAAACTTCTAAGGCTCATCTCGGAGTATGAAAAAGGCCTCTCTCTTTCTTTTCTTTTTTTTTTGTCTTGAAACCCAGTTGTATTATATACTTGACTCCAATCAGTATCGATATCGAATTCAACAAAAGGCGTTTATCGATATCGAATTCAACGGCAAGGGTTTGAGGATGAAAATTACTTCGAGGGTTATCCTATAGTAAATATGGAGCGTGTATATACATGGTCTTAATCATCAATTACGCACTTTATTAGTACTAATTTGTAGTTCGACTTTCGACAGCTCTACTTGCGAGCGAAGATCGATAGGGTTTTATGCTATGCATATTCAAAACTGAGTGGCTGTAAAGGTGTAAAGGGTTCAATGGGCTAATCCGAACGATTTTTTCAAAAGTTGATGGACGATGGAATCCAGACACGGTAAGTAAGCTGGAGATGTAAAAGAGAGTAAGAGAAGCTCTAACTCTATTAAAAAAATCCATGTATCCTTTCATGTTGATCTTCTTTTTTTCTACTACTATAATTTTTGCCCTCTCATCTAGCCAGGTGTGTATCGAAGAAGACTGTGTCAATGTCTAACAGTACAATATATAAGTAAAAAAACGAAGGTAGTACAAAAGTATTTGATGTGAGTCTCGTGCTCTAAATTCGCATTCGTCATGTCATGGGTCAAGTAATTAAGCTGCTCGGGCCTTCCATCGACTCATACTTACTAACTTGGGACATACAGCTAGTCGCACAATTGTGCAGGCCAACATACTAGTTTATATAAATTTAATGTTCAATAAAATTGACTTAGACATGAGAAAAAAATCAGACAACTTACAAATAGCAAAACCGAAGGTTTAATTATTCATCTGTTCCATGTAGGTTATAAAAACATTGCTGATTAAGCACTTGGGTTGTTATGCGTTGGGATGGTTTTTGGTGGTGAAAAGGTGGTGCGATGATCCTAACCTAGATTTGATCATAACTTGGGGAAAAAAATGCTGAAATATCTCTGTTTAAAGGAAAATGCCAAGCTAGGTAACTGTAAAATAAACCAGATAGCATGAGAAATCAAAACTAACTATCACTATTTAGCCTGGTTCTGACATGCAAATTTGTACTACATGTCAACGTACCATCCTAT
This sequence comes from Phyllostachys edulis, assembly GCA_036346405.1. Lineage (NCBI taxonomy): Eukaryota > Viridiplantae > Streptophyta > Magnoliopsida > Poales > Poaceae > Phyllostachys > Phyllostachys edulis. The sequence goes on from CM070559.1 coordinate 43,002,633, forward strand.
TTTAGACAAAACATGTCATATCTTCATCAGATAGGTTGTGTTTATATTAATATTGACTTGCCTATGTATAAGTTTACGGGTCTATAAGTGCAATTTTCACCTCTTAGTAGGGTGATGAAGTTGTGGGTGTATGATTTCATTTTCACCCATCAGAGTTCCAATTCTGGTCACTACTTTTATGTGAATGCATTTTTCAATAGAAATTTTATGAGATAACTGGCATATGCACCAGGGTATATCCTTGTATCCGCTGAAGAAGAAAAGCCTACGGGACCACGCCGGAAAATTGTAGCTCCAGTCTCCGGCTCCGGCTCCGGCTCCGGCTCCAGTGCTAGAGTTTAGTCTGCTGCAAACTGTTCAGTAAAGTACAGATAGATAATACCAGGCAAGACGATCCAGCACCCGTGCGCCCTGTCATTTTGAGCTGTACTACTACTAAGGTTGCAAGGAGAAAAGTTACGTCGCAGTCTCGCTGTATGTACTGTGTACACGACGAGGGAATGGCAGGTTCTGCCCAACACGTGTAGACACCGTTCGTCTGGATCGGTGCTTTGGCCTGGTTGTTAAAACCAACGGAGAAACCAAGGCGACAGCCGTTTCCTGGCCATACTCGCAGTTCAAACCCCGGACACAGCAACTGATTGCTGTCGCGCCAAGTAGCAAGCAGAGCGCCAAGTAGTTGCTCTCTCTCTCTCAATCCCTCTCCCTCTCTCCATATGCTGAGGTCGGTGTCCGGCTCGACCTCCTCGAGGGGCATCGCCGCCGTGGTCGGCGTCGGCTCCAGGCTCGGCTCGGCGGTGGCCCGCAAGTTCGCCTCCGAGGGCTACACCGTCGCCATCCTCTCCCGCGACCTCGGCACGCTCTCTCTCTCTCTCTCTCTCTCTCTCTCTCTCTCTCTCTCACACACACACACACACACACACACACACACCTGTCGTCGCCGACCTTTCGATCCATATTCTTTATCCCGCCGTTCTTGCATGACGATCGATCTTGTCTTGGCGCGTTGTGTGCAGAGAAGCTGTCGCAGCTGGCGGAGGAGATCGCGCAGGAGGCCAAGGCGCAGGTGTTCGCGCTCCGCGTGGACTGCGCCGACGCGCGCTCCGTGCGCGAGGCCTTCGAGGGCGTGCTGTCCCTCGGCCCCGTCGAGGTGCTCGTCTACAACGCCTGCGAGCCGCCCGCCGACGGCGACGGCGACGCCGCAGCCCGCCCAACGCCCTTCCTCGCCATCTCCCCGGACGCCTTCCACCGCGCGCTCGCCGTCTGCGCCGCCGGGGCCTTCCACTGCGCGCAGCAAGTGCGTACACCAACCTCCTTAATTCATCTCCCCTTCGATCTTGACCTCAGCTTCAATCACACGCGCGCGCGCGACATCTCTGCATGCCACTGATCATCGCAGGTCGTCCCGGGGATGGTCGAGAGGGGCAGGGGCACCATCATCTTCACAGGCTCGTCGGCGTCGGTCGCCGGCTTCGCCGGCTACTCTGATCTAAGTAAGTCGTGCGCGCTCGATCACGCGTAGAAAACCATATTTGAACAGAGGTTCTCGCATCTGTCGCTAAGCAAATTCTTGAAGCTGATATGCGCGCGCGCGTAAAACGCATGCAGGTTGCGGCAAGTTTGCTCTGAGGGGGTTGTCTCAGTCTCTGGCCAAGGAATTCCAGCCGGCCGGCGTACACATTGCCCACGTGATTATCGACGGCGTCATCGGTGAGCGGAGGTCAGTGAAAACTCATCACGCTAATTCATTAGTTAATTACTCGATTAGCTAGCTGATTGATACACATATACATGGTTCATTCTTGGTCTTCTCTCTAAGATTATGATTTTGCTCGCCCTAATGCGTCTATAAACGTGCATTTTCGTCCGTGCGACTGTTATTTTGCCAAATTCTGAGTAGATATAATTTGGCTCGAGAGAGAGGCCAAGTGGGCGTGGAATATTGTCCCTACTGATCTATGACAAGTAGAAAGAAATACCAAAGTTTTGGAAGCTCTCAATTCTCATCACTCCTTCGAGAAAGTGGTCCTCTGGTATCCCAACGTGTAGATCTGATCCACCCATAGGCCATTTTCAGGAAGGACAAAATATATATATGCAAGAATCCATTCCCTAATGATGGCACGGAGATATACGACTTTCGTATTGGCCTCTACAAGCATGTGACGTTGTGAGCTCCTTTTGCATCCTGTCGATGAACCTTAGAAAGAGACATTTCAGGCGGTCATTACGGGGATAGCTACCCAATATTTTTTAACAAATCAATAAGTTTTCATGACCATTGGATCAAACATTCAATAGAGTCACTTATATCCCTCTCCTCTATTTATATTCCCACTCCTCTCTACCCATAACCCTAACCTCTCCCAGCGTAGGTGTCGCTGTCGTCGTCATCACTGCCGCCGCCGCCTCCCAAGTGTAGTCACCCCGCCATATAGCTACAGCCCACAACCCTCCTTTAAGTTAGTGGGGTAGTGTCTCGTCACACCGTCCCCACCTTTGTCCACCAAAATCTATGTTCAAGGCCCAATTGGAGTGCATGAATTTCACAATTTCAATTCCGGTAAGAATCAGAAGAAAAAAATTCCGTGTTCCAAAAAGGGCATGGTGAACAAGAAACACTAATGGTGTGTTTGGTTGTCTGCATGCCCCTAATCTGGTCTATATGGGTCATCTAGGCTGAACCTAACCAGACTGAGTGGATACAATTGTGAGTTGTTTAGTTGTATGTTTCTGTTAGGTCAGGCTGTGCTGAGATGTTGTTTAGTTGGTTGCATTAGGAGAGTGGGTACATAACTGGATACAACATGAGTTGTTTGGTTACCTACATGTGGCAGAGCGTGCTCACTTCTTCTAGTGAGTGGTAAGAATACCCCTTGTGAGAATGTTTGAGTTGGATATAAAAATAGCTAAGGACATGACTTCACTCCAAAAAAAATGGCCAAGTAGTTTTTGCATTTGTGAACTTAATTGTCAGTATAAATGGACAACACTCATAACTAATAATCATTTAGGGAGTAAAAAAATTCATAAAAGACCAATGTAAAAAAAATCATAACTAATGTAAATGTAGTACAAAAAATATCATTTAGGAGTATAAAAATTCATAACTAATACTCAATTGTTATTCGGTCGTATCTATGACAACCAAAGTAAATGTACAAAAATAAAAGACATAGAAGCCATCACAGTGTTGTCATTCGGTGTTATTACTGCTTCGTTTTTGCACACATGGGACCTATGGTCAATTCACATCTAAACACAACACACAGAGAGAGGGAGCACAGAGCGGGAGATCTGAGGGAGCAACCGAGCATGCTGGCTACGGCTCGGCACAAGCGATGGAGGCGATGGTAGTGGCCGGTGAGGGCAAAAATGGAATGCCCAGGGGGAGGCGGTCCCATTGGAGGTGGTGTCGCGGCCGGAGGTGGACGGTGGCAGTCGGGCAACAGTGCGTGGCGGTCGGAACCATGGAAGGAAAAAGCGGCGGTGGCGTTGGAGAGGGAAAGGGGGAAAGAGGAGGCAAGAACAAGCACCAGGGAGATAAGGTAAGCTCGCCGAACCGGTTGATGGAGGCGAAGCGAGCAAAGCGGCGAGGAAGGCGGTGGCGTGAGCCCAAGCGGCCTGGCGAGTTAAATCATCTTGGCGGCGCTGAGGAGAGGGAGCTGGAGCGGGTGGTGGGGGAAGGAAGAGGGAGGTGAGGTGATGCTCCGGTAGAGAGTAATTAGGGAATGGCTCACTGGGGAGAGGATGGCAGTGGTGGAGGCAGTTTTGGGTCGGAGTTAGAGAAGAAGACCATGGTGCAAGCTCCCATGGATGATGTTTGCAATTGGTCGGAGGGTTTTGATCGTGATGGTTGGGAACACGACGTGACACGCAACGGAGTGGTTGGAGCTCATCGGATTGACGAGAACGAATTGGTGGGCATGGCAGGCGGCGTGGGCGCAGCGCGGTCGTCAATTCAAATTGAGTTTCGAAGGGGAATGCGGCAAAGAAGATGACAAGGAAGAGGAGCGAGCGGTGATGGGAGGTGAGAGCAAAGTCGAGACAGAGAGCAGTGAGAGCAACCGGGCTCAACAGCGAAGGTCATGCACGCGCGGGTGCATCATCCGTGCCTTGGAGCCATGAGCGCCTGCATCCGCTCAGCCTGGCTCGGCAGTGAAGGTCGATCATCACGTTTCCGCTCAGCCAGGCTCGGGAGGGATATTTGCATAAGCTGCTGAGCTTGGCCCGACATAGTATGCAGGTAACCAAACGCCCGAAATGTTGCATCCGGTGGTGCGAACCAAGTTCATGCGGGCAACCAAACACACCCTAACGAATTACGAACCTTGTTGTTGGCTCATCGGCAGAGGAAGCCACTGCTGCTGGAGCACGAATACCGTTGTGCATCCAAACTCCAAAGATTAGAAAACTTTGAAATGGTAGCTATATACAGACTACCCTAGCACCTTTCAACTTACCAATGCACCAGCTATTAGTTGCACAAATATAGTATTTTCCCCATGTCATGAAAAAAGAGTTCCCATTTAGCCACGCGAGGAATATTTCTTAATCTAAACCTTACTCATTTTACGCTACTATAGCACAGTAGTGTGTATAGCCAATAGCTCTCTACTAGTGCCAAAATGCTTTATTCTGGTAGTACGTGTAAATTTCCGATTCTTTTGCAAAAGCATGTCGGAAGAAACGCTCTTTTGGCATCCTAGAATCACACACGGTAAATTTTTATAATCGTACATTTGAGTTAAAGACATGGCAACTCAACAGTTACCATCTCTTCGGGAACCGCTCCAACAGACAGGTCTATAAGAGTCGATTGAGATTTTTTTAATTTGTTTGTTCGAGAAAACTGATTCTGTCATTACATCTCAAGCAAAATTACCTTTTTGACTAAGTCTATTTCTGATCAAATGAAATACTAGTCGAAAAACCTTTCCTTCGACCACCTTTCTACAACCACCTTCTGGTCGTAAGATCATCTACGACCCCTTTTCCAAGTAAGTTACTTTCACTTGAAGCTGGGGGGCTAGATGACGATGATCTAATAATCATCATTTAATTATTTATCTGAAATTCTTATTATGGATAATAATACCATCATATGGTTCTTGAGTATACCCCTTAATGTTCATAAGGGAAAAGCTGGAGTCGTAAGTCCTTCTACGACTACCTCATGGTTGTAAGCTTTTTTACTGGTCATATGGTCGTAAGTACTTCTACGACTAGGTCAGCTACGACTACCAAATAATCGATGGAGCTTGCAGATAAGTAGGCCCAATTGATTAGGGAATCTAAGCAGTTAGTATGCAGTGTTATTTCTTTAGAATAACTGCACGCAATACTCCTCTGTCTCTTACGATAACTGCTAGGCGACGTGAGGGGTTACTACTCCAACAGTAACTGCCATCAACGTGCTCATTATATAAAATAATAAGACGCCTTTTAGCCTGGAGAAACGGCCACCTCTTCGTACACTATATAAAGGCTACAGTTAGTTGACAGAAGGGGGAAGGATGAGAGAAGAGACACAATCAGGAACACAAGACATAATCAGGAGTATAAGACATTAGATTTTGATCTTTCTCTCGATCTGTAACTAGCATATTCAATATAGCCACATAGGAGTATGGTTGTTATTCTCTCTAAAGAAGGCTTGAACCTGTATAAAATCCCTGTGTCGTTCTCTCTGCGTGATCCCTCTTGGAGATCCTCTGAATCAAATAATCATACGTAAGATCGGTTCTAAAACACCGACAATTCATAACCCACTATATACTTAGACCAATAAAATTCTAAATCTAATAAACACTTAATGAGAAATGAATATGCATACCCTATTAAATGATATACTATAACCATTTAATATTTTTCAAAGTATTTAAGTAGAGATAGAAAAAGAAAATTACAATAACTATACAGTAGATTTCCTCCGTGAATAAAGATTTGACAGATATAGCGAAATGGAAAGAGTATACTTTTATCCCATCGTGTGGTGAACCTTTTTTTTTTAATTAATTAACCTTTTTCATTTTCATTTTAAAGTTAACCTCCAGTGCAATTTATTTTCAATTCTGTCTCTTTTGGTCACGCCACCACCCGTGGTGTGACAAAACAACGCTGTCACGCTATAAGATAAATCTACCAAATAGCACTTTTGGTTACGCCACTGATGGTGGCGTGACCAAACAACACTGTCATACCACCACTCATAACGTGACAAGAGCTTACCCTAGCGTGACAACGTTGTTTTGTCACGCTACGAGTGGTGACTAACCAAAGAGATCAGAATTGGAAATAAAGTGCACTGGGATAACTTTAAAATAAAAACTAAAAATAGGTTAATTAATAAAAAAAAGTTCTCATGTGGTGCACTGGTGCCTAACCGACTGAAACCGACCGCTTCGTGGCTCGCGCCGCTTTCGAGCGAAAAGGCCGCGACACCTACCGTGCTACGGGAGGTGTCATGGCGGGTCGCGCGGTGTTGCGCCACACGTCGGCGAGCGCGCTCGGCTGGGGCGGTCGAATTTTTGGTCCCGCCCGATGGCGCGCGCGAGCAGCCAAGCACCGAGGCCCCAAAGTCGATCAAGATGCCTAGGTTTCAGTACATGCTTTCCACGCGGACCGTCCTCGCGACCTACACATGGCATGTCTCGGTCCATGCAATCGGAAAATAAAAAGATAGTGTCAGACGTGCCTTATGCATATCGGTAATCGGGATGCCTGACGCCTCCGAGCGGAAACAGTCGTGTGTGATCTTGGCGATGTGACCAATTCTCCGTCGCATGGCAGTTCGCACTGTAAATTAACCTGCACACTGACCGTGATACGCTGCACATTGACAGTGAGCACGATCGAAACTGACGGAAGCATACTCTTGTCTTGTCATGGTCAGGTCACCGAGGGGCAAGGCCGGCGCAGGCGACACGGCGGGGGTGGACCCGGACGCGGTGGCGCAGAGCTACTGGCACGTCCACACCCAGGACAAGAGCGCGTGGACGCAGGAGATGGACATCCGGTCGCCGTCGTTCATGTAGCACGCAGCGGCAGCGGCAGCGGGGGGAGGGAGGAGCGGCGGTGTGACCGGTCGGCTCGGTGCTGTGGAAACGTGGAATCTCTAGTATTTCCGAACAGGAAAGATTCATTTCGGTCGTGTGTGCGCGGCTGTGGATCGGGAATCGTGTCCCGCTCCGCGTCGCATGTTTGCGCCCTTTGGCTTTGCGCGCTTTAATGCGATGCCCGCCGCTGGTTCATCCATTTGGTGCCCAGGAATTGCTGCCGAAAGTGATGCTACAGCTTTTGTTTCTTTCCCTCTATCCTGTCGTCGCCGTCGCCGGCGACCTGCAAAATTCATGCGATTTGCACAACTTCTATGGCTCATTTTATGCATATGTATATGGTTGGTGTTTGCTACTGGAATGAGTAACTGGACTATATAAAACAAGCGTACGTACACAAGGAGTGCTAGGAAGCACAATGGCACGACGTGCTATGCTGCAACGGTCTGCATTTAGTTGCCTGAGGGCATCTCCAATAGTCTAATTTACTTGTCTCTAAAAGATGCCACATGGGATATTTGCTGAGTTGGAGGGGAGAGAAAATGGAAAGAGAATCATATCGTCGTTTCAGCAAGCGACGATCGCGTAGCGCAAAATGAGGCAAACGCGACGAAGCAATTCTCTGTTGGAGAGCGACCGTCGTTTGCTCACGCGCTTTCTTTCTTCTCGGCGGATCCAGCGCGAATACCTCCCCGCGTGAAGCTTTTCCGCGCGCAGTATTTCCTCGTGAAGCTCGGCGACTCCAGCATTCCTTCTAGCATTCCTTCGTTTCCATCTCTCTTCTTCCTCACTCCATTTCTCATTTTCTCCCCCGCGTGAAGTTTTTCAGGTTCGATTCCTTTTCTCTGGAGCCTTGGAGCAAGGCGCCACCATTCCGCCGCTGCCCATCGCCCGCTCGCCTCCTCTCGGCCTTGCTCGCTCCTAAGACTCCTCTCCCCTGGCTTGCCCATTGCCGCCTCCTACAATTCGGCCTCAAGACCGATTTTGATTTTGGTCAAGAGTCGATGGTTTAGCTCCTAGATACTAAACATACCCTTAGTTGATCCATGTCTTGGGGTAAATTTGTTTGGGGAATTTGTTTCTGATTTGTTTGAGTGGAGGCGACCGTGATGTATTCGATTTGATAGGTACTTTTGATCTGCGTACAACTTAAAATCGCTTCGGCGCCACCGCCTCCTCCACCGTGGTCGCCGTCCCCCTGCCTCCGTCGAGGTAATCCTCCATCTTCTTCCCTCGTTCCTTCAGATCTGGAATATTTGTGCTTGGGTTTGGCCATCCTTTGTAGGATTAGAAATGGAGCTGGAGGATTAGAAATGATTTGGCTATCTCCTTCCACTCATTTTCAGATCTGAGTTGTGATTTAGTAATGGTTAATTAGTCCTGAGTTGTGAATCAATGGCATTTTAATTCCTCCAATGTGCTGTTCCATGGAATGCAACATGCAGAACTAATGGTTAATTCAGTATTTCAGTGTTGGACAAAACAAGTTGGCTAATGCAAGAATGATAGGAAGCATTTGTCCAAAGTATATACATACTTATTTTCTTGGATGAGTGATCTACTGATCTGTGAGTAGTACCAGGAAATTTCTCCATGTTAAAGTGATCTACTGATCAGTGTTACTGCTTTCAAAGAAGCTTCAGAAATTTTATTCTCAAGTGAACACAAATTATATTCCCAGCAAGTTTACACTGATCCCATCAACAGTCATTGCTGAAGAATTTTGTCCCAGAGATTTACATGTTTATGTTATATGGTTTTTAGGTTGGATTAATGCCTTGCAGCAGAATGGGTTTCAGCAATAACACTGCAATCTATTTGGCTTCTGGAAGGATATATAAAGTAGAAAAGAACATGGCTCCTCTCCTTGAAATGTGCCCTCTCTTACAGACAAAAGAAACATTGGCATCAAATGAAGAACTTGCTCCATTCAAGGTATATATGAATGATGGCGTCATTTTTTCACTGAATTTTGAAGTATATTGCTCTAACATAATGCATGTCTGCCAGAATTTCTCCTCAAGGATGGCAGCTATTGACTACAGTTTGGTTGGTTGCCTCTAATTACTGATGCGACGTGGGATTGCGAATTTGTGACAAGTTGTGCATTCTTGATGCTTTGTTTAGATGTGAAAATCGCGAGGTCGGCCGCGGTGTGGGAGCTCAAGGCGGCCATCGATGGCGTGTTCATCGCTCTCTACGATGACACGGAGAAGGCTATCTCTTGGTATGACACATATACACTGATCTTGTTTAGGATGCGATGATGGGATGTGGAATTTACAAGTTGTTTGCTTTTGTGTTGCATTGTGATGCCCCAGTCTGAAGACTATTGATAATTGGATAGATATTTTGTTACGACGTAATGGGATTGTGAATTCAATTTAGAGCGAGATTTCTTGTCAATGTTTATGTTGGTTTAAATGCAACTTTGATATTGGAAACTTAACATTTAAGTTTGTTGCTTTGGGTCTCTGTTTTACAAATTGACGACCCAAGGCATAAGGAATGCCCTAAGCGCCAAAGGAAAAGGGCGGTAGGCCCTAGGTCTTTGAAAACAATCACCATTAGGTGATTGTGATTTCCTTTATCTATTTAGAAAGTTTAATTCTGTTTTATCTCTTTAGGAAGGTTTGAATTAAGAAAGTATCTTTTAGGAAAGAGTCCTAGTTAAGGAAGAATAAGAGTCCTATTATCTTTTAGGAAAGAGTCCTAGTTAAGGAAGAATAAGAATCCTATTTGCAATCGATTGTACTCCTATATATAGGAGATAAGAGGTTAATAGAAAATCAGCAAAGGATTGGGTTATTCCCCAATCTCCCTGCGCCAAACCCCCGCCTGTGTTACTGTTCACCGCGCTCTTTGTTCACCGCTTGATCTGTTCACCTGTAGCGCCTTGTTCATCCATGAAAGCTTCGCTCATCCGCGCCACAGCCACGACGCCTCGACGCAATCCTCATCCCCGGAGTTGATCCTCCCGTCGCCTCGCTCCCGCGCTCATCATCGACATCTTGGTATCGAGCCAACCGTTGCTCCTTCCACCATGTCGAAACAGCGGTGGTGAGGAATTCAACGATTTATCGCCCGATTAGCCAAGGATACGGCAAAAACTCTTGCAGTATCATAGCACGTAATGAAGTATCCTTGGCGCGCATGGAGGGAACCTCGCCAATGAGGAGGCGACAAAGATGGAGAAACCGCCGCATGGATAGGGGCCAAAGGGTTCTTGCCCGTCAACAAGACCGCCATCGCCCGAGGGCTCGGATGTCGCCTGCCCAACCAACGGCGCCACACCTTCACGTGGTAGCGTACGGCGGAGTTTCATGGAGGAGCTCCCGTGGAATTTTCGCCGTCTTGACGAACCACGTGAGCTCCCATCGCCGCATGATCACGACCACCGCATCCACCTCATGCCGGCACCGGTAGCGGTGGTGGTTCGGCCATCTGGAATGCGGCTACTCAAAAGGATGAGCTAGAGCGCCAATGCACCGCCATGCTCGGCGGGGCATCATCCGTAGCAACAACTCGGCTTTTTTCAAATGTGCTCCTCGTCAAGAAGAAGGGCGCATCTTGGCGTTCTGCGTCGACTACCGGTGCCTTGAATGATAAAACCATCAAGGACAAATTCCCCATCCCGGTGGTCGAGGAGCTCCTGGATGAGCTCAAGGGAGCACGGTTCTTCACCAAGCTGGACCTTTGCTCCGGCTATCACCAAGTCCGGATGGCTCCGGAGGATGTGGAGAAGACGCCTTCGTGCCCATGAGGGCTTATTTGAATTTCTGGTCATGGCTTTGGGCTAACAATGCCCCAAAGAACCTTTCAAGCTCTCATGAGCGAGGTTCTTCTACCGTACCCACGTCGTTTTGTACTTGTGTTCTTTGGCGATATCTTGATTTATAGTTCATCATGGGCGGATCATCTTGGCATAAAGGGCAATGCTCAATGTCTTCAACAATGACTTTTCCTCAAAAGTCCAAGTGCCTTTTTGGGGATACCTCGATGGCATACCTCGGCCATGTCATCCGTCTTGGGCGCTGCCATGGATCCGTCCAAGGTGACAAGCGTCATGGGTCGCCACGCCCCGTTCGGTCGCGCCCTCCGTGGTTTCTTGGGGCGGCGGGTACTATCGACGCTTCATCAAGGACTTTGGCACCATTGCGGCGCCTCGACACGCCTCCTTCGCAGGGAGGCCGTTTGGTCTGCGAGAGGTCGACTTCGGCGTTCACCGCACTCAAGGGGTGCCCACCACGACCACCGGTCCTCCAGTGCCGGACTTTGGCTTCGGTTAAGGTCGAAAGGCGACGCCGGGCACGGGTTCGATCTTGCGTCTTTGCATCGAGAACGCGGTGCCATCGCCTTCTTCGATCGATTGTCGCCGCCACGCCAAGCTTAGCGGCATATGAGCGCGAAATGATTGGCCTTGTCCAAGCCGTGCGCCATTGGCGTCCATACATGTAAGGCGTCCGTTCAAAGTCACAGACGGATCATTCGCCCTCAAATTCGCTGATCGTGACTTTCTACTATACCGCAGCATCAATGGGTGAGCAAACTGTTTGGCTTTGATTTTGCTGTCGAGTTTAAACCAAGTCGCCTCAATATCGTGGCTGACGCGCTCTCTCGGAAAGATGCGGAACTAGGGCTCGCCTTCGCCATCACCGGCCCACAGTTCGCCCTATTCGCCGAACTTCGACAAGCCGCTCTCACGGAGCCCGAGCTCTCAGCGATCCGCAACACGATCGAGACAAAGCGAACTTCGCCAAGCCATGGTCCATGGTGGGCGGCATCGTATGCTTTCACCGACGCGGCATGCATCGTCCCGCCACATCACCCCTTCACTCGACGGTTACTTGCCGCCGTCCATCGGGGTTCACATGAGGGTATTCGAAGACGCCGCGCACCGCCACGCTCATTTCCATCTCCTTCAGATCGGGCGATAGTCGTCCATTACGTCCGGTCTGCGCCGTGTCACAAGAACAAAAAGCGGAGCAACTTCACCGGCCGGATTGTTGCGCCCTTTGGAGGTCCCATGCGCATTTGGTCCGACATATCTATGGATTTCATTGAAGGTTTGCGAAGGTGGGCGGAAATCGGTCATCTTGATCGTGGTGGATCGATTCTCAAGTATGCTCACTTCCTTCCTTTGGCACACCCTTATTCGGCGTCGTCCGTGAGTCTGTGTGTTCTTCTTGGAGATTGTTCGATTGCATGGCCTCCGGTCTCGATTGTGTCCGACAGGATCCGGTCTTCACATCAAATTTTTGGAAGGATCTGTTTTCCCAGTGTGGCACCACCTTGAATATGAGCACGGCATTTCATCCCCAATCTGATGGGCAATCCGAGGTGGTTAATAAGGTCATCACTATGTATCTCCGTTGTATGACAGGCGATCGTCCCCGGCAGTGGACCCGTTGGTTACCTTGGGCCGAGTTCATCTACAACACCTCCTACCATTCCGCTCTACATACGACCCCGATCCGGGTCGTGTATGGGCGTGATCCACCATCCTTTCAGGATTATGAGCCCGGCGGGGCACGCACGTCGGCCATTGATCAGGAGCTTCAGGACCGCGACCTTTTTCTGTCTGATGTACGCGGTCGCTTACAACATGCTCAAGAGTGTTACAAAAAATTCTATGACCGCAAACATCGCAGCATTGACTTCGCCGTGGGAGAGTTCGTGGCCGCCCATCACCATCGCTGTAGCCTTGACCGCCACCTTACTGGCGCGACGTCGAGGCTGCCGGGCCTAAGTACTATGGGCCGTATCGCGTTATCTCGAAGATCAATGAGGTTGCCTATCAGTTGGATTTGCCCAAGTCAGCTCGCCTACATGACGTATTTCATGTGAATCTCCTTAAAAAGTATGAAGGCATTCCTCCTGCAGCCCCGCCACCATTGCCGCCTCTTCTACATGGTCGGGTTATTCCCACGCCGGTCACGGTGATACGTGCACGCCTAGCTCGGGATAAGTGGCAGATTCTCGTTCAATGGGAGGGACTTTCCGCAGCCGATGCGTCTTGGGAGGATGTGGTGACGTTCAAAGAATCTTATCCTTATTTTCAGCTCGAGGGCGAGTTGTTTGTCAACGGAGGAGAGATGTCATGTGGGGTTCGCGTCTGATTTGACGACCCAAGGCACGAGGCAGCTGCCCTAGGCGCCAAAGGAAAAGGGGCGGCCCTAGGTCTTTGAAACAATCGACCATTAGGGTGATTGTGATTTCTTTATCTATTTAGAAAGTTTAATTGCTTTTATCTCTTTAGGAAGGTTTGAATTAAGAAAGTATCTTTTAGGAAAGAGTCCTAGTTAAGGAAGAATAAGAGTCCTATTATCTTTTAGGAAAGAGTCCTAGTTAAGGAAGAATAAGAATCCTATTTGCAATCAGATTGTACTCCTATATATAGGAGATAAGAGGTTAATAGAAAATCAGCAAAGGATTGGGTTATTCCCAATCTCCTTGCGCCAAACCCTGCCCGTATTCTTGTTCACCGCGCTCTTTGTTCATCCGCGAAAGACTGTTCATCCGCGCCGCGCAGCCCACGGCGTCTCGGCGCAATCCTCATCCCCGAGTTGATCCTCCCGTCCGCCTCCGCTCCCAGCGCTCATCATCTGACAGTTGCTTTGCTTGTTGTAGGCGGCACGTGTGGAGTCACTTCTGCTTATGCTTCAAGGACGAGAAACTGACGGATGACAAGGCAACATTGCGTGCATTTGGTATAAGAGATGGTGATGAGGTATATGCACATTCGTTAGTACCGACTAGTTCTGCTGTCTCATGAGATCAGTGGGAAACTGGAAATATTAGTTAGATATCTTGTTGATGAAATCGTGGCATTGTTTATGCACGGTTGTTTGTCCCACGTACAAAACTCGTTATAACTTCGTTGTTCGTACAGAAGATATGGCACTAATGGGGCATTTACAGAAACAATCATTGCATATTTGGCTAATCTTTCTTGCCAACCGTTCAATCTCCTGCATGAGCACAACAGTAACTCAATATAGTTCCCTTGGTTTGGTTTAACTTCTAATGATGCCGATTGCCTGATTGCGATCCTTTTGCATCAGATGCTCATAATAAATGTTCAGTTCTACTAGAATCCAACACTACCCTATGCTACTTTTGATATCTTCTATTTCTTGGAATTAAAAGGAAATTTAGGCTGTCACCATGGCCTTGCTTTTGTGTGCTTGCAATATCAAAAATGCGCGACTCTGTTTGCTTTGATAACTAAATGTAGGCATGCATTTCTAGTAGTATTCATTTGTTGAGCTTAGGGCATTTGTAGTTGAGTTTAGTGCTATAGTAAGTTTGTAAATTTAATACTTCACATTGTAATGTGCCACTTCTCAATTCCATTGCCATGCCTCTGAATGCCTTTACTTATATTCCCCCCTATCATGCAGCTTCATTTTGCCCAGCATCTTTCTGTTGACTACAGCCCACGCAAGAGTCTTTCCAAAAATCACAAGGCAGCATCTCACAGAAGGTATCTAAGATTGTAATGTCCCTAGGAGGCCTTTTGTTTGATCAACATCTTCCATTTTGCAGAAGCACGAAAATTTGTATGCTCACAATTTGATAACATTGCAAATAATTTCTTATCGTAGGTCAAGGACTTCATTGGATGATTTCAGTGTCAGTTCAAGGACTTCGTTAGACGATCTCATCGAAGATGAGGGTGAAAAGAAGTTTACTGATACTAGGCGTTCTACTAGCGTTTTGGAAGGTCTCTGTGTTTATCAGTACAGTGTCAGTGAGGAGTGCATGGAAGGTCGCAAGAAGGGAAGTTTGTTTCGTGGTTGGTTCTCCTATTCTAGATTGAGAAGCAACAGGAGGACGCACTCAAGATGCCCTTTGCAGTACTTGTTTCGGTTTATTATATACATCGATATGCTATGTGATGAGCCATCGATATGTACTTTGCATGATTTGTTGTCTCTTGGATGATGTATGACATGATACGTCGGTTTGTTGTTCAGTTCTAGAGTTAGAATCATACAAAGCTTCAATGTTTGTGAAGCTTGGTGTTAGAATTGCTACTTGTTTATATATGTAGATGTAACCAAACAACACATACAGGTCACAAAGATTGAAGTTAGTATTGATCAGTATGGTTATTTAATTCATGCAAAACTTAAATGCTTATGAAGGTGTTAGAGACAACCTAAGAGACAAACTATTGGAATAGTTGTCTCTAATATTGTCTTAAGATGACATGGAGGGTATTAGAGACAAGCTAAGAGACAAACTATTGGAGATGCCCTGAGCAGTGATGTTCGTCGGACAGGTAGGTAGCGTAGAGTAATCGAGACGCCCTTTCATGTGAAAGAGAGGGTGGCCCCGGCCTGGGCCGCAGCTGTGTGAACAGTGATGGCATGCATTTCTTTCTAGTGGTTAGCCAGTACAGTGCAATCATGGTGCCCTTTTATACGAAAGAGAAAGGTTGATCGATCTGTCACCTGTATCCAGTTAGTACCTGGAAATGATTGCAGTGTCCCAGACTCCCAGCAAATGTTCATCTGGGAATGACCCGTAAGTTTCTGTCATAACACTATGATATGCACGCCTGCGTGCCTGATTGTAAGTCCCGCATCCGGTGCAACTGCACCGATAAGTTCCAAGTGATGAGATACAAGCACTGGGCTCGAATAGTAATTGGAAAGGGTAAGGAGAGAGAAGTTATAGACAAATTTCTGGTCCATACAGGCGAAACGATGGAACTATAGAAGAACAAGGATAAACATGAGGAGGATAGTTTTGGTTTATTTTCCACTGTTGTTAACAATAGTCTAATAGATCGGTTCCATTCTAGCTAAAAGATGACGACAAGAATGTGTACTGTTTAGACATTAAACTGCTGCAAGTACGATGCTCCTACAGCTGAAATTAGGCAGAGGTCTTATCTCCACCGAAGGCATTTTCTAGAACACCGGTTTCCTGAAGGTGACTGGTGTCTCCCCACATCGTGACAATGCACCGGCCAGTTGCGCCAGACACAAGGATAACACTTACTGACGTGTTGTGTATCTTACCATGAAGCGGCTTCATTGGACTGGCATGCCTGTAGAGTTCTCTGATGGTTCCACCATGAGAGACTAAGATAACTCGCTCCCCTGTCAGTAGAGGAAGATAAGTTCAGAATGCTCAGAAGCTCATAGTCATAGGCAAGTAAGAAACCAACATGCAGGTATGAATGAACTAAAAACTGTTGTTTTTTAACTAAATTATCCACATCCAAACATAAACGCAGTAACTCCACCTTAGTCCACAAGAAACAAGGGATGCCGATAGGCCAACCTCCTTTTTGAATGGCATCCCTTTGAATAGGTACTGAGTGCGGACACAATTCATGTCATCGTGTCTATGAAATTCTACAAAACTCGCGTTTACAAGACGAAACCCCCATATACCGAGTAATAGTACAAGAATGAAGCTACCAATTTACCTTGATGTTTATCGGCTATGTTATACAAGCAAGAAACACATCGCTCTGATAATTGATCAAGACTCTCTCCACCACCCTGAAGAACAAGCCCAAAAATATTCAGAAAACATATCTTTTAAGAGAAGCTACTGCATGCAGGTATGTATCACAAGCAAAAAACCCTGCAAATATTTGCACTTCAGCACTGATAGAGCAGCTGTAAAGCTAGTTAGAGAAATGCTGTATGGGCATCTTGTCTGATAATCCCCCTAGAACCAAGCCACTTTCTTTACGGGCACAACCCAAATTACAGAAAACAGGTTCCACCTAGTCGAATTTTCTAATTTTTGTTGTTTGTTTAACGAGCAAAATGTTATGTGCAAGTGCATAACTAAGGAACAATTTGATTTGACAGAGCTTTTGACAGTCCAAGTTGTCCTTAGAAGAAGTAGCGATATGCCTATGATTGGGTAAAAGAAGTTGTATTAATACCACATTTAATTAGTAGCACATTAAATTAAGGGCAGGAATTTTGCAGAAATTTCACAGGAAATAATTCAAGTCCCACAGGAATCGGGAAAAATTCCCACGTTAAGTGTATTTTGCAATTCGAAGACCGGTCCATGTTTGACATGTTAAAACCTATGCAATGGTTGACTCAGGATCATTTAATGGAGTTTCTATCCATATCTGCTTGCGAAAATCCTTCAGGTAGGTATAGTACTGGTAAGTGAATCAATATCAACATTTTCTCAAAAGGATGAAGATATGAATGCTTACAGGAATTTGTTGGTTTCTCTTGTGGGACATAAAAGCTTTGTAAGCCTCTGGCCTTTCTGTGGCAGCATCTTCAAGCTTCAAGCCCTGCAGATCTCCGATGTTCCTTTCTCGCAGTGCTGCATCGAACACAACCTACAGTGCAGGTTGCTTATTCGTTAATAACCTACGAACAATTATCTTGTACACAACATACACTGCTAGACAGGGAAGCAATGTGGAGCATTAGCCTGACATATTCAAGCAACATAAAAGGCACAAGTTGAATGAACATACATTTGGTAAATTGCAATTTTTTGCTATTGTTCGTGCAGTCTCTGCCGCTCGCTTCAGATCAGATGAGTATATGGCAGATGGCTTGGCTTCTTTAGACAACCGATGAGCAACCTTGGCATTGAAGTCAAACAAGTTCCACATAAGAAATGCTACTCAAAATGACTTATGATAATCTGAGTAACTCGTACCATACCGCAACAGCTTGCTGCCTCCCAATCTCATTCAGTTCCGCATCCAAGTGCCCCTAATACAGGATTTATCAGTTAAAAAGAACTATTAGAATGACAAACAAATTGATGAAAAATACATGGTTAGGTAATGTGCAAATATGCAGAACAGGGTTGATGATCATATCATGAAATGTCTTGCTCTTACCCACCCACCCCCACCCCAGATTATACAATCAGATAAAGTCAGGTAAATGTGGTTTTATAGCTATCTGACGATCTACCCATAAGGAGCCATACAACATCATTTTTCACATTTTACTCAATTAGGAAACAAGTATGATGTATAGGTGAGAAATTGCAGCCATACAACATTACTTTCTATCATCTCTTAAGCTTTTGCATTGGATGACTCCTGTTGTTAGAGCACCTGGGCACTCCAAGAGCAGAAGCAAGAGAAATTTTCCCTAAGGCATTGACAAATAACTAAAAGTTCAGATCATGTCATGAAGCGAACACATGCAGATATTATAAATTTCTATAAATAGCATGAGGAAACAAACATGCATTACCTGACACAAGTTTCAATTCAATGAGTTCATTATATGAGGAATTGAGGATGAATATTATTAGGTTAAAAATTATATTCCTCTTACAATACTCCAGTGAAGAAACAGCTGCTTGAATATTGACATTACCACATTCACACAGCAAACAAAAAACTTAACACGCATGGGGGGAAATGGATGCCAGTGTGTTCCCACTTCCCAACAACCTTATAAGCGATAAAGTAGTTCTTGAAGTTGTTCTATATATCTAATGGAATCAGGCAATCAAACATCCCTTTAGCAAATTCAAAAGAACTCCCTAAGTTGTTTCCTAAATTTCTACACCACATGCCTACATCAAAGTCTATATGACATCACATACATATACTCTATTAAATCGTCCACTTCAAGGCACATTCTCCCACAATTTCGGTTCCTGAACTTGAGATGATAAACTGCCAACTAGTCCCTAGTGCATCACGGCATCATAAAAACAAATCCAAGCATTAAAAAAAAATTCTACCACAGGATTGTCCTTGGTCCTTTCCAATTTCTCCATCACAGGTTTTTCCAATTTAAGAAAGAAGTAAAGACCAAGCTCCAATGTCGAGAAAGAGACGGGGTTGGGAAGGAAAGCAAGCGTCGTTACCTGAATGATGCGCGAGGCGTTCCAGGAGGTCTCACCGTGGCGCACCACCACGACCTCGGTGAACTCGCCCGCCTCACCCTCTGCCATGGAGGCGGACGACATCCCTAGAGCTGCTCCAGGTACGTCGTTCAAGGGGATCTGCGGGGTGAGGGCGTGGCTGGGAGGGAGGGACACAGCGACGACGGCTGAGGATAGCGAGGTGAGGAAGGCGGCGACGGCGGGGGGCGGCGAGGGGAAAGAGACGCACGAGGGAGGCGGCGGCGGGGGCGGCCGGGGCGTGGCGGTGAGATGGGGCCTGGGCATACGCCGATACGCGGCTCCGCCAAGCGCCGGCCGATTGCGTCAGGTAAAATAGTATACGGGCACGACTACGGGGCTACGGTCTACGGGCCACCCGGTGCGGGAAAAAATAGTATAGGACTATGGGCCTATGGATCAATGCCAAGCCCGGTCCAACTGGGCCATCAAGCATGGATTCTTGCCAAACCTGGCCCTACACATGGGCTTGGTGGGCCGTTAATATGGATTTGCTATACCTATGCTTGAAAAAAAATATCATAAATTACAGGCTACATCCCACAAAATAAAAAGACCGAACGCGTAAGTAAACTCATGTCCTCATGTTGTGTGGTTAAACACTCCAAACAGTCCGACTAGGCTAGTACTACATTTACTAGTACCATAATTGTTTGGCTAAAAGAGCAAAAGATCTAAGGAAATGGATCATTCGAAGGATTCAATATAGAGGATCTATAGTACGTAACATTAGGAAACGATCTTCACCGTCTGATAAAAAATGAAAGGTCGAGATCAAAGCCATAGTGTATCTGCTATAATGTTTTTCGATACACCACAATCACTACAGCAAATATTTTACTGTTGCTATAATGCCACTGCAGAGTGTTATACACACTCACATACTATTGTTCACAAAATAAACCTAGTAATGCAGAGGATCCGGATTCCAAACCTTACTAAGTAACAGGAGCGCTATCGCCTTTCCCCAGTTACGAGAACCTAACCATGCTAAAAGCCGGACGACGGCGGTGTCGTCCATGCGGCCCTAGCAATAGGGCAAGGTCAAGTGGTGTACCGAGGTAGCCAACGTCGGCGACCCCTTGGCCTGGTGCAAGCCATGCTTCCTCGCTTCTTCCCGAGTCCCGACAAACGACAAGAGATCCAGAGAAGGAGGCCACAGCAGCCACAGCAGCCACAGCCCAAAGCCCCAAAGGAAGGCCTACAGCCCACGCCCGGCCTAGCTAAGCCAATCTGCATCTCATATTCTCATTACATCTCCCCAGTTCCCCCAAATCCCCAATTTGCAAAAACTCCAATTCTCCAAATCTCCAACCCTACCTGGCTAGGCGGCGGCGGCAGCAGGCAGCATGCACCAGGAGGAGCGAGCGAGCGCTGGGCTGGCAGGCGCCCCACGGAGGAGCTCTAGCGGTCCAGTGAGTCGAGCCAGGTGGCCACAGCCGACGGGCGCACGATCGTCTGTGGATCGCAGAGGGCGACGCTTGGTCGTTGGAAGGCCTGCCGCCGCCGGGCAGCCGAGAGGAGAGAGCGTGGCGCCAGCCGCCATCGGGAGGAGCGAGGAGCGCGGCCAGCCGCCAATGAGGAGGAGGAGGAGCGTGGCGCTAGTGCCAGGGTGAAGCACGGGGCCGGCGGGCCGGGTGGCGGCAGGGAGGAGGTTAGGAGGAGCCGTGAGCCCGTGAGTGAGGTGAGCTGGTGCCTGGTGAGGGCCATGAGGTTGAAAAGCCTGAAGGCTGAAGGGGTCAAGCCATATAATGCTAGTATGCTAACATGAAATTGAATGCGCGTGGGTGTGAATGCCAGGAGTTAGAAAATAGAAATTGAAGATGGCTCCTCCTAAGTCGAATGAAAAATGTAAGAATTGGATTGTGATTATAATTTATAAATTATAAATGTATAAATGATTATTGATGAATGAATATGATGATTTGTGAATTTGATAGTGTCATCGTGTGGTGATTTTGCTAGATTTGAAGAGTTATTTTACCATTGCGTTGTCGTCGAGTGGGTTGACCCCAAAAACTGGTGCAAGCGGGAATGCTATGGTAGCTACAGAAGAGCAAGTACTGCCGGTTAAAGCTATCAATGTTAAAAATGCATAAGTAGCACAACAACCACAACCGCAAGAAGAAATTGAAGGTATTAAAGATTTTAACCCGGATGTTCATATTGCTGCCGATCCAGCACTTCGTATACCAATTGAGGAATTCCATTTAATGTTATATGCTCTATTAAAAGTGTTTGCAACGTATATTATATATATCTTGTTTTGTTATTGAATAATAGTATTAGTCTATTCCATTCAATCTAAATTTTAATTCTGATCTGTCACTGTGTCCATGCCTGCGCCACCAAACACTGCATGTGCACACCGATGGGCACGGAGCTGCTCCCAACAATGACTTCCGTGGTACAGAGTAAACGCCTCCCGCGACTCGACGCGCAAAGCTAGCCATCTGCAAGCCAAGCCGAGAAAGTTCGTGCACTCCGAGAAAGTTCGTGCACTCCCTGTGCATATGAAGCATTGAACACTCTCATTGCCACTGAACATGGCGGGCAGATGGCAAGCTATAAAAGCCAAACTAGCATGCAGCACGGAATTGGTGAACAGAAACATTGAACAATTTTCTCAAGTACAAAGCAGAGAGAGAGAGGCAGAGAGATTGTTACGGCGATACCGTTACGCGATGGGATGCATGCATGCACAATCGCACGTTGTTGGTATGGCTACATTCCATTCGTTAGCAATCCATTTCATGCACCATATTCACTTTTGCATACGGTATATACAAAAACAGACGTACAAATTTTTGTGTGTTCAAAACTAGCACTAGTCCACACGACCAACATGCGGTGGCATGCCTATGGCCGCCGTGCGGTCGTGCCACAGCGCCGCCACGTGACCACTTAGGGTTAGGGTTAGGGTTTAAGCCGCAATTAGGAATTAGGGTTAGGGTTTAAACAACGATTTTCGTTTCAATTTTAAAATATAGCAAACAATTTTAAAAAATTATGAAATTTTATGTGGAGCACCGCAACACAGTACACTTGCTTGTGTAAATTTGCCATAATTTTATTCATCTAAAACCGCCACGTGCTCTCTCCCTCAATTACATAAACGTATTCTGTTTGTACGGATTTGTAAATGTAGAAAATGAGCTCTAAAAATTATGATTTTTTTATTGTGTAATATTTTCGATAATTTTATTTGTGTTCTGGAATTGTCTCATAAATTTAGGATTTAGGTCGTGAGAATTTGGATTTTAGGTTACGGAAACTAGGGTTTCATGATTTCATGTGACTTGGAATATATTTGAGATTTGTTGGGTTACATTTTGGTGATATACATGTCTTGACAGCAAGGTATATTTGCGGTCTAGAGAAGGTTGTGAGATATTCCAAATATGCTATACTTTTTCCTACTTTTGGAAAACTATCTGTTAGACTCGCAAGAACATTTTGGTATGTTGTTGTGGTGCGCTAAATTTCTGAAGAATTTTGTTAGGTAGCAATGATTTGTAAGTACGAAGGTAGGTGATATTGCGATGCGCTAGGAAATTCATACACGGTAACATACACAACAGTTTTGGAGAAATGGTACAATGATAACAACACGACAGTTGATCCGACAAGGGGGTTACATGGCACGCAGGCTAACGAACCAAGGACGGTACACGCATGCCTTTAGGGAATTAGAAATATATGAGACGTATGGACGAAGAGGGTCGGACTACTACGTGGACCGGAGCCATTTGCCCTTCCTTGCGAGGCCAGCGTTGTACTCCTTGCCGGCCGCCTTGGCCTCGGCTGCCATTTCCCTCTTTTGCTCGAACTCCTCTCACGAGCCTCATGCTCCCTGCACCTGCACGCCTCGAGATGAGCATGTGTCTCCCGCCGGATACACTGATAGTGTTCTTCGGTGCGGCGCTCCTCCTCCCTCCTCTCGCGGTCCCTGTTGGCATCTCACTCCTCTCAGTCGAGAGTCAACTGGTCGTGTGGGTGGATCTCTAGGTCGATCCACTTGCGATAGCCACATAGTGGATCTGGGGACTATGGGTCGACAGGAGAGGTTGTTAGTGCGGACTTTGAAAGAGAAATGGTAGGGGAACATACTGCTACCTGTCCTCACCGGCTGCCGATAGCGTCTCGTGTCCCAACGGCAGCCGGGATAGTCGTTGAAGTAGTTCGCGTAACCCCAGTAACGCATGTCCAAGCTTAGTCGATGCTTGTACTTGAAGAACTTGCAGTTGTCTCTGCACCAACAGAGGGGTTGCGTCTCCCTCTCGGGCAGGTGTTGCAGCGAATGCTCGATTGGGATGTTGTGGTAGGGGTTGCTGCTACGCAGGGCGGCGTTATTGCGGGGAGGTGGCCTCCTAGCACATTCCCTTTGTTCCTCCTGTGCCGCATACACCCTTTGTATTTTCCGGACCTCCTTCCAGTGCTTGTCTATCTGAACGAGATTGTGTTGTACACTACACCATGGCATAGTATTAAGGGCAATCAAACTGTCGGAGAAAACTGCTTTGCAAAGAAAATTATCTGCCAGCAATTAGTTTTCCCGGCACTTATTGCCTGCCCGATAAAGTGCCGACGGGAAAAATATTCCCCAGCAGATATGTGGCTTGCCGGCAGTTAATTGCCCTAGAAAAGTTATTTTTCCCGGCGATTATAGTTTTCTGGCGATTAGTCGCTTCCCGATGAGTTATAGTTTCTCGGCGATTAGATGTATTCTTGACGCTAGACGCCCTTGATTGTTGTTTTCCCCAGCAGTTAAGTGCCCTAAATAAGTTGGTTTTCCCCGGCAGTTAGTTTTTTTCCCGGCAATTACAATTTCCCCGGTAGTTAACTGCCCTTGATTGTCTCCTTTCCCGGCAGATTAGGCACCTAGGAATATACGTGTAAAATACTAATAAAATGCAATTATATCGCCCGGAATAGTGAATTTAATATTTTTCCAATAGTTTGCACCATTCAATCAGAATTTAGAAAACATATAATTTTCTTAATCGTACCACTTAGAAAATATCATAGCAACAATCAAATACAGCTGCAACACATAGATGAAATTCAGATGATGCAAATACATAAACCTGAAATATGAAATTATTGATAAGCACAACAGTACATGTGCAGTATACCATTCACATGAAACTTCAGAATTATGAGCATTCTAATATAGCCACGGTCTTCTTGGCATGTACAAAACATGTACACAAAAGAAGTCGATAATACTAGTATATCCTTGATACATGTAAATTCTCCAATCTCTTCTACCACAATACTAATCTATCCTTGACATGTACAAAACATCTACGCAAAAGAAGTCGACAATGAAGATGTCTACATAATGAAATCATCACGCTATCATCATTTGCAAAATAAGGACGATCACTCCATCAGCAAACAATAACTTCAACAACCCTTATGTTTTGTACCTGAAAAGAAATTCGGGAAGTTAATAACCACAAACCATATATAAGACCAAGAGGTACATTGTATACACCTTCTATTATGTCGGACGCAAAACCAAAGCATCCGATGACTCACTGTCAGACAAACTAATGTGTGGTTTGTTCAAAGCGTATTAGCAATTATTTTGAAGTGATAGTACAAAATTTTAAATATTGAACAGATATCTCTACCAATTCTAAAACCTTTAGCAATTTTAACTTCTGTATGTTTTTAGATATTAGGAAAAAAGAACTAATGAATCAAACATACTAAATAATGATTTGCAAATAAATTTGAAAATGTGTAGTCTGCCCTTTAAAGCTATGTTAGTACCACGTGGAATCAACTAAATAACTTCATTATCTATAACATCTACTATGTTATCAGTGGAAGAAAGGACTGACACAATTTTAAAGTTCAGATAGTCCGTCCTAAGAAGCTATTCTGAAAGGAGCACAAGAGCATAATTATTATTTTTATGTTCCCAAAGAAATAAGATCTACTGTTCTATATACAAAGTGCTATTTATTTACGTGGCACTTCTGCCATTTCCATTGTAGTGAAATATTTCAAGAAATTATTGTGATCATACTTGTATTGATGCATGACTACCATTTTTTTAAGAGGAAAATGCATGGCTAGTAAAAAGCATTGCAATAAATATAGCCAACTAAGCTCACATCTAGATATTCTTGTTTTGCTCAAAAGGAAGCCTCAATAAACTCAGCTTCTTTCTTCAGCCTTTTGATCATTTCAAGATCAGAACATGCAACCTTTAGATCCTCCTTACCAGAGTTGGAACTGAAAAAACAACAACTGGATTCTTCCTTCTGGCCAAGGTTCAGAGTTTTTTTTTGTGTGGCTAAAACGGATTTGTTAACCCTGATGCCAACATGTGTTGGACAATCATAATGTGAATTCTATTTTGCATGTTTCCTAGTAATGGAAACATGGGAATTTCCCTTGTTTGGAAAAACGAATAGTGATACCTAGATGCAAACATGTAAAAAAAAAATCTCAATCATTAATTTGTGATATTTTCTATAACATGATGTTGGATTACTATAACCTAAAAGGAAGGGACAACAAGATGAGAAATTGATAATATGATAGAACAAAAACAGGGTAAATGTTTGAAAAACTCTAGCAAAATTACAAGATGAGAAATTGAGAATACCCTAAAATTGGGATTACAGGATGGTTATATTCTAGCAAAACTCTAGTAAAAGGGTAAATGTTTGAAAAGAGAAGACTGGGACACATCAATATGTAGAAGTAATAGGAACGTAGCACAATGCGCATAGATTACTAATATTCTAAGAACTGGTATAAAGAGCATGGAATTAAGTACGTCACTCGCAAATTACGCCATCAAGACGTCAAGTTCACCATTTGCTTTCCTCTCTATTCAATATATCACACCAATATATATGTCGTCATCAAGAAACAAGACAATATATGTCAACAATTGTAGGGACTACATGACAACTTAACTAGTGATATACACCTTAGGTCATTCCAAAAGGATGTCTTATCCAACTTGAGCACTAATAAGGTCACATTCAAATATCTTGCAATGACAACCACATCACAAATCTGATTGAACATGTAAAAGAACACAAATGTGCAGTGTTAGATGTTACAAAGGATTATCTGACAAAAAATTAGTAAATGCCTAAATGTAGGGTTTTTCAAGTTGCTTACAGCTGCTCGCATTTGGTTGAGCCTACCATTGCATGAAACCATCAAATAACAATTATTTATATAAATTCCTAACAGTAAATGGAAACAACAAAATATTAGGCAAAGCAAGAGCACCAAGAAAGTTTAATAAACAAGCATATCTAACATTTACGCTCCTTAGAGTTTGAAGTAAATGTAGAATTAACCATATCAATTGATATCGAACTGAAATAAAGCATATCATGTGAGACAGTCTCCTACAGCACAGAGAATCGTCACATTATCCCATTATCGGAGCTACATAGTACTTTCTGCAAAAAAAAAAAATCTAAACCAAGCTCTTAACTGAGCAAACTAAGGTTGTGGCCACTCATCAGCAAATCGCAATCCCAAGAACAGCACAACTACTCAGATTATTCAACCAAATAATAGGCGCAATACATTGGCAGAAACATCACCACCGGCATTGGGCGATTCTACAAATCCATGTCAATGTCCAAGAATGACCATGTGAAGCAGAGCAGTAGTACTCGCTCTTCGGAGGCAACACGGCCTTTTGCACGACGGGCTTCGACATTGCGAGCAGTATATTCTTGCATGTGTTTTATGAGCAGCCAGGAAAGGAACATACTAGAGTTTTAAAAAAGTAAGCTTCGTTTAAGGTACCATAAGCATCTAGGCAACGTGAACCAATAGAGAACCAGTTTCCCTTGAGCCTCGCGCCCTCACTATCAACTAGGGATGGCAATCGGGCGTGGTGGGCACAGGTAGTGCTCACCCATACCCATGCCCGCTAGCCCAAAATCCCCCCACAGGCATGCCCACGAAGAGCGACGGGTGGAGAACCTCGCCCATGCCCGTCGCCCACGGGCATGCCCGTGTGCCCGCCACACTACAGAAAACACCATCACAAATTCACAATCCATTCACAAAAGAAATCATCAAAAGTCTAAATCACAGCATTGCGTCTCGTTCCAGATCTGAACCAAGAAAATGTGCGACGGATCGAGGAGGCCGCTGGAGCTGGAGCGGTAGGCGACCTTGTCAAGCGAGTAGCGCTCGTTAGAGTCGCCGTTGGGCGTCGGGGGGAGGGGGCACGCCGAGAAGTTGTGCACTGGGCCGCGGACGCGGGCCGCCTCCTCCCGGATGTTCTCCTCCACGGGGCGGCGGTGCTTTGTGGCCATCGTGGAACCTGATGTCGAGGCGTCGGAGGTGGCGCGGCGTGGGGCGGGAGGCGAAGGCGGGACCTGGAGAAGCGCCTACGGGTGGAGGAGTGGTGGGAGTGGAGGTGCGTGAAGAGGAGGGAGAGGGAGGACCGGAGGAGGCTGCGGTCGACATGGTGTTTGGGGGCACGGCGGCGGCGAAGGAGGGGTAGGGACTGGGGAGGGACCGGGAGGTAGACAACCAGGGAGATGGAGTCCGCGGTGTGCGTTGGCTGGCCACTGGCGAGAGAGGTGGGGATGTGGAGTAGATCTGGGAGAAGGGATCTAGGAAGAGGGAGCTGAGGGTTGCTCTGGACTCTGGAGTTTGGGTGTGGGGTGCTTTGGACTCTGGAGTTTGGGTGTGCGACGCTGAGTGGATTGGAGACTGGGGCTGAGTCTGGACTCTGGAGTGGAGGGGTTATTTGGGTCTACATGTCAATTCCTTTGGCGGGTTATCGGGCGAAGCGGGCACGGGTGAGACTCCCCCATGCCCACACCCGATTGCCCATCGGGTGGAGTTTTCTTCCCATGAATATACCTGTGGGCATAAAATGGGGAACATACCCACCTCCATTAGGGTTTTTGCCTGCGGGTAATCGGGTTATCGGGCAAGATTGCCATCCCTACTATCAACACAGTACAAAGTAGGACCCTAGATCAAGATAGACAACATTAAGCATAGAGCAGCATACAGCCTAAAGAAACCAAAGACATATAATTAAAGGCAACCATTTACTTTCTTGTCCCTTCCAGCAATCATTGTATCACTTTACAGCCCCATCCCACGGTATGAATAAAGGACGCTAGTCAATAGCTTTCAAGCACCAGCAATAGAGATCACTTGCCTGTTCGCAAGCCCATGGAGTCAACACTGGAAAGAACCCAATATCAATCCTATTATGCAAAGATGAAATGCAAGTAATAACTACTAGATAGTGAAAATCTAAGCTTGATCTTGAAGCTCCTATGCAAAAACAGGCAAACAGCAGATAATGTCCATGCAAGGGAAACTTTTTTAAAAAAGGGACAAGGACTGTAAAAAGAAATACCCATTTGGAATTATTATGTGGCCGATTGAGATAAGCGATCTCCACATGTGACAGAACAAACCCCAAAAGTAAATTCTTAAACCTAAAGATCACAATTTCCTATAAGCAGTGTGTGTAATATTTGGACATTCATGAAATATATGCATTCAATCCATTTGACATCACATGCCATGGTCATCAGAGAAGCAAACTTGAATCCAACTGTGTAGGACCGGAAAGGCGACTAGAGGGGGGGGGGGTGAATAGACGCTTTCTCTATTTTTCTCCTCGATCAAACCCGACATTACTTTCACTCCAATAGCTACAAAAGCTATGAAGATCTGTATACAGGCAGAGCGGATGACCTGTGTTGAATCTGATCAAACCCCGAAGCACAAGACTAAAAACATCTCACAACTGCATGCACAAAATCCAAAGCATCCTCTCACGGCAGACCACAAGCAAAAAACAAAGAGACTATGACGTAGCAGCAAAATACAGAATCTCTGATCTCATCTCACGCACAGCACTAAGGCCATCAAGCAATTTTCTTCGGCTAACACAAACACAGCTGCAGCCGAACACAGCCACAGCCGGCCTCTGTTTTTGTGCACAAGACCGTAGCCTCGAGTCGGTATCGAATCCCGACAAGCAAGACACAAGAGCTACAATGCAAATCCGCCGCCGCAAGACGACAAAGAAATCGAATCACACGAGAACCAAAATACGCAACTGCTGGCTCTCAAAACTGAAATCTTAGTCGGATCATTGATGGCAGCCAAGCATAAACTAATCAACAAGTTGCTGCCACTAGCAATAAAAAACTAGAACTTCAGTCGGATCAATGAAGGCAGCCACAGCAAGCGAACAATCCAGGAACAACTTAATGCAGCATCATATCAAACAAAGTGCGTGTCTTCTTACACACAAGAGCCAACAGGAACGGCAATAAAATAAACTGCAGCCAAAGCAATGAAAAGATCTAAAACAGCAAAGGCTATGAGCTACCTCGGCATGCACACAGAGAAACAGCAGCTGCCGCCTAGATCAATCCACTCAACACGCACAAGAAGAAAAAGTGGCGATCAACTACAGCCGCTGGCAAGGACTCCTGTTTTACAAATCGAAGGGACAACCAGACAAGCAAAAAACAACTATAAACTCATGAGCATGTCGATGCACTGCAGGGCACTGAGCACATCATCACACGCACAGCTCGTGCAGCAGCATTCCACAAGACACAATCTGACAAGCAAGCACAGAGGAACCTCTGGGAGTCAAAATTTCCGTCGCATCAACAAGCAGCCACGGTAGCAATCAAAAGATGCGGTCTCAGGGGCAAACAAAACCACAGATCCAAAGCAATAAAAAAGGCTAAACTTAATGCAAAGACTGTGTTCCACAACTGATGGGACAAGCAAAAAGAACAACCGCCACCCAGATCAATTCACTCAAGAAATCGCTCACATGCATAGGCAAAACGGCGATCATTACAGCAGTCGCCCAGGGGCTCTAGTTTCAACGGGTGCTCAAAGGCACCGCCACAGGGCTCCAGAATTTGCGGGCACCTACGGGCGCATCAAACCTATTTCTGTGGAAGGACAAGCCGCCGCCATGGGCTTTACTTTTCTGCGGGGCGCACCACGAATATCCCATCTCTATCCTTTTATATGACAGCCACCAACCCTAAAACCCTTTTAGAATTGGAGCTTCTAGAAGATTAAACCTAATGGGTTTCCATTAAGGCCCAACAACAACGGAACACACACGCATTCAAATTAAAGCGTCATCTTCACTTCTATTGACCTAATCCCCTTCTTGACGCACCGTCTTGCGCCGTGGGTTGGCATTAGGTCACCAAGGCGGTATTTGGTAAAATTACCAAAATACCCCTTCTCGATCTTTTCCGAAGACCGAGTCCAATCCTGTTGAAGCAATCGCCTGCTTCGCCACGTGTAGGTTGATCCAGCGGCTCTCATCGTGTCGGCAAGTCTCTCCTATCCGGTTCCCACCGGATCACCTTGGCACTTGCACCGACCCCTGTACCGCTTGATCAACCAGTCGCACCGAACTCCCTGTTCGATCATCCTTGTCTATTCTGCGCCACGCTTGAGTCCATTGACCTCACCCAACATCCTTGATCGTTCTAGACCTCAGC
Source organism: Phyllostachys edulis (assembly GCA_036346405.1). Lineage (NCBI taxonomy): Eukaryota > Viridiplantae > Streptophyta > Magnoliopsida > Poales > Poaceae > Phyllostachys > Phyllostachys edulis. The sequence goes on from CM070559.1 coordinate 43,033,087, forward strand.
TCTCCAAGCTTAGTCCCGATCCTCCTCGCCGTTGACCGTCGTTGACCTACAAGCCACCTGCACAGCAATAGACAAGCAAACACGAATCCGGGAACAAGTTCTTCACAACTTGACCCACGTTAGTGAAAACATGCAACATGCAACACATATGTACTATAGCCTATGAACTCAATCTATTCCAAAGCCAAATTTCCAAAATGGCCGAAGATCAGCCTTTTAATTTTGCCGAAAACGCGTGAAACTTCAAACCAAAAGCAACATTGCCAATTGTTTCATCATCCTAAGATCATGGGCATATCCCCATGATATCCACAAATTGTAAATCTTAGCAAACTACAAAGTAACCAATACAAAATACATCATATACTACATATTATTGCTAAAGTTTCAATTTTTTTCCTCTTGAGATGATAAAGTTTTAGGATTTGTGCTGTTCACATGTTGGAATGTCATCTCACATGTGACAGAACAAACCCCAAAAGTAAATTCTAAAACCTAAATATCACAATTTCCTATTGGCTTCCTCAAGACCATGAAGGACAAAAAACAGTGTATGTAACAATTGTACGTTCATGAAATATATGCATTCAATCCATCTGCCATCACATGGCATGGTCATCAGAGAAGCAAACCTGAAAATAGCACAAGAATCTCATGCATTGGTCCTAGCAAATCCACTTTAGGAGAAAAAAAATCAATAGTATGAAACATCTCATGAACTTACTAAAACAAAAAGATGTAGAAAATATAACAGCAGGATACAGTTATTCCACTCCACAATGAATGATGAAAATTGAAGCAAAACTTTGTCATTCCCATCAAGCATGGATGTCAAGATAATGAACAATAAGTTTTTTCTATACACCAGCATATAATAATAGGATTGCAGAGATGGCACACTGTCACACACACAGAGGATTGCAGAGATGGGCCACTGTCATACACACGTACATAGAGAGAGAGAGAGAGACAGAGAGAGAGACAGAGAAGCAGAGGTCAGAAGAGGGGAGAAGCATGGCGGCGGCAGGGCTAGCTCGCCAGCGGCAGAGAAACGGCTGTGAGGTGGCTTTGACCCAAAAAAAAATGGGTTGCTCAAGGCCGTAGGGAGCTAGGGGAGGAGACGTCATGTGCTATGGCGACCCGAGGCAGTGGGCAGCAGGCAGAGTGGTGATCGGCCACTCGTCAGCAAATCGCAATCCCAAGAACAACACGACTACTTGGATTATTAAACCAAATAATAGGAGCAATACATTGGCAGAAACATCACCACCGGCATTGGGTGATTCTACAAATCCATGTCAATGTCCAAGAATGACCATGTGAAGCAGAGCAGTAGTACTCACTCTTCGAAGGCAACACGGCCTTTCGCACGATGCTCCCGCTGCTGGACCGGTCGCCGTCGATGGAGCTGCCGTCCGGGGAGGAGGGCAACGGTGGGAGGAGGTGGTGCCGGGAGGGTGGCGGCCGGGGAGGAGGGGAGGCGCATGGAGGATGGAGCGGCTAGGGAGGAGGGCAACGGCGGGGAGTTACGTTGGGAGGAGAGGCAATGGGAGGCGGTCTTGGGAGGAAGGCACCATCGGGAGGAGAGCGGTGCGGGGAGGATGGGGCGGCTAGAGAGGAGGGCAACGGGGGGAGGAGGGGCGGCCATGGAGGAGGGCAACGAGGGAGGAGGGGTGGCGCTAGGAGGGGGCGGTCGGGGAGGAGGGGAGGCGTGGGGAGGATGGAGCGGCCAGGGAAGAGGATTTTTGGGAGGGGATAAGGTGGAGAGGGGTCAGGAACCTTGTGCGCCTATCTCCTTTATTATTTTCATCTTCCCACCCAATGGTTTGCCCAATGTTTTGTCCAATATTATCCTCGGCAGATATATTGACCTAGTTGAATTTTTTTAGGGCAGATGTATTGTAACTAATACAATAATTATTGCTAGCAGATAAGTTGTTCTAAACAATAATTATTGCTGGCAGATAACATGACCCTTAATCTCTTAGATATTCCCAGCACATGTTTTGCCACTCATCCTATTTTTCTTCGGCAGATTATTGCCCTTAATACTATGCCATGGTGTAGTGTGTAGTCTGGATGCAGGAGAACACAGTGTGGAAGGGGTAGTACTTATATGCTGGGCCGGCGTTGCGTACGCGGTTGCATTGTAATTCGGTTGAAGGAAATCCACGTCCGCGAGGCAGTGGCCCTGAGGAGACTCGTCGGGTCACGTCACTGCGCAAAGCTGACTCGTCGGGCCACGTCGCTGCGCAAAGCTGACTCATTGGGTCATGTCGTAGTGTGTTGTTTTGTCGTTCTGAAAATTCGAAGGCATTTTCATACATAAAATTTGAAGCGTTACAATATGGCTCTGTCGTCTGAGGATTTACAATCATTACATGAACCAATTTAAGACCGTTAAGGTGGCGAAGGTGCACCGATAGGCTCAGTATGGTTCAGCAGAGTTTGGTAAGCGTACATGTCATCGTGACGAGGCATGCCAGCCTGGGGGACACCTCCGAAGAAATCATGAGTGATGGTCTCAAAAAATTCACTCTCGGGGTACGATGCCTGCAACTCCGGTTGCACAGATGAGCTCTGCCCTTGGAGGTACGGTGGGATAATGAACCCGAAGGAGCTCTTCCCTTGGAGGTACGGTGGGACAACGAACCCGGAGGAGCTCTGCCCTTGAACGTACGGTGGGACACCGAACTCGGAGGAGCTCTACCCACTACAACAAAACTATCACGTAGATACGCTTTTGTTTTGATGCTTTTATGTCTATCTCTACGCCGAGAAACATCTCGTATGTAAAAACGCTTCTCAAGACATTTTATATGACGCCACAAAATCTCTTACCCTAGGAAGGCACATATACGTTTACATTTATGTAGAGACGAATCTTGAGACGTTTGAGAATATGTCTGAGAATTAAGAGGACAAGATTTTAGTTACAGAGACGAATCTTGAGACGTTTTAGAATATGCCTCTACAGCTCTAGGAAAAGTATTTTGTTTTATATTTTTTTGGGTGGGGACCGAAAGGACTAAAAATAATTTCGAAAGAATTTCGTTCAAATGTTTTGGATCATTTGCAAAAAATTAATGCTCCGAGGGGGCTTCAATCCCTGCTCGCAAAAAAAACAACGACAACACCTTTCCACTGGGATGTCTCTCATCTCTTGTTTCTTTACTGATTGTCACTCTCTTTAACCTCTTTCTTGCCCCTATCTGATTCTATCCCAACAAATGACTAGAGCATGATTCGGATCCCCACTGCTGCCGCCACTCCAAGAAGCGAGTGGTGGTGCCGCTTCGTAGAAGAACGGCCTCGACAAAGATCGGCAGCGGACTTATCTCGCCTCCCACCGAGCTCGTGACACGGGACACGCTGCATGCGGCTCACGGAGGCGGCACACAGACGCGCTTCGAGCGCCGCATCAAGCACGGACCCATTTAACCCTCCTTCATAGTAGTTAGGTTGTTGCATTCGTAGCATATCAAATGTCTTGGAACATAATTTCTTCATGGAAATAGATAAGGTGTGTGTGACAAAAAAAAAGGTTACTTAAATTGTCCTATGATTTAGTACTGCATCATTGCCATACCATTCAATTATAATTCCATAGCATTCCATACCTTGCCTCGCTTTTATTTTAAACAAATTGTTCAATGTCCCATCAAGACAAGAACACTTTTTGGGTGGAGAGTGTCGATATGAACTGGAATGGTGTTGATGTTTTTGCATGATTATTTATCAATTCATAAATTTATGCAGCATTACATTTGCTTACCTTATATTGTCGAAACCAGTTTGCAAAGATATATGAGATGCAAAAGTGGTTGCTTTCATAGTCTTGGACCAGATCAGCCTGCCCAAGTTGTAGATGAAGCTCCAAGCAATTTGGTATGACTAATACATAAATTTGAATAAATTTATAACCCGGGAGGAGTATATTTGAAATATTCATAGTGGCAACATCATGTCTTAAAGCCACCAAAATCATATATTGGAACTCCTTACTGAACTCAAAACCCTATTTCCATACCTTGTTCTCGTAGTTGCCTTTATTCAAGAATATGTTTTATCAGCAGAAACCAGAAAGCATCTCGTTTTAAGATGATTGAGTGTGGTTCAGTTTTAGTTCAGTAGCTTGTATGCCATGAGCTGCCATCCATGGGTAAATGGCAAAGCTGGTAATGTACCCATGATATTGTTCTCACTAGAACATCAAGATTCTTGTATTTCATCTCAGAACAAAAAAAGTTTCTTGTATAGGCCAACCATCAAAGTATTAGCGAATAGCATCAATATTGGAGACATTTTCATGGGGAGTATGAATGTTTCAGCTGTAGTTTTGTAAATTTTAGACATTAATGATATTTTCAACTAGCAAAATTCTATCTCAAGGCTCATTCCAATGCCTCCAAATTTGGATTTTGATTGCTTACTATAACTAAACATGTGCTCAGTGCTATACTATTCAAAGTGTTGTTTTTCACTAGGTTATTTAGTGCTGGATGTATTCACAAAATTTGATGACATTGTTGACCAATGACCAGTATGGCTGGCAACCTGGTATTAGATTACTCTTAGCCCTCAAAGGTAAAACTATAAGTGACTATCTTGAAGTATATAATAGTTCTGTCAGCTTGTGCTAGCACTGAATGTCTAGTTTTGTGCCTATGGCAAAATATATGGGTGAACAAACAACGAAACTAACATCTCCATTTGCCTTCAGGTTCTGGTTCAGGTTCATCTAGCTATTTTCCAACATGTTTTTCCACATGTTCTCTTCTCACCAAATGCTGCTAGCAATAACAGAATTCTTTTACCTGCCACATGGTCATGTCCTAAGATCAATATTTTCTTGCAGCTTCTTGAGAAGCACCTTGATTCGAGAATCATCGTTGATGCATCGTAAATGCAAATCATTGAAGCCGGTGAAGAGAAGGGTAAAGGGTACCACAATGGATTCATACAGAAACAAGAAGTGCATTCATGGATTTATAAGATGCAATATGAACACAAGCTACTGATAACCAATACCATTCAATAATTTGTTTATTAATGCTTCTATTTTGCAATATGAGCATCTATTATTTTGGTACTAATAACCAATACCATTCAATAACTTGTGGACTGGCATGCTAAAAAAGGATCGATGGACAAAAATTGTAGATGGACATTCATAAATGTTAATCATGTATGGACTGTCATTATTGTTAATCATGTATGGCATTCATGAATTGTAGATGGAGAAGAGGAAGCTTAAAAGGAGAAAGATGTTGGTTTTTGGCACCTCTTGTAGATGGACATTCAGGGGCGGACCCTCCTTCAAATTTCAAATTTCAAGTGCCCCTCGGCACAAAAAAGTGTTTAGAATTACATCATCTTTAGAATTTAGCTATGTGTTTTACTGAACAAAAAGTAATAGTCAAAGTTTGAGCAATTCTTGTAATTTGTTTTGCTTTCCTTACATGGTACTCTTACTTTCAAATAATTTGGTATGCTTATGAAAATGATTGTTTGAATTCAATTGTTATATGTCTTATTAGTTCTAAATGACTTGCAAACATCTAGTTCTTTTCTCTTAGGTCCACTACATGGATTTCGAAACTGTAAAAGTTAGGTTGTAGATATGCTTGGGTTTCTTCAGTAGCTTCATCCACGCTAAACTTAGAACAGCTGACTGGGATAGAGGTGCCAGATTTAAGTGTACAACATGGTAGAGTTGTTCCTTGTTATGCTAATCTGCCCTTGTGTGCAAGAGACTTATCAACACATAATGTGTTTTCTTTTGAGAGTGAGTTGAGATGATCAGTTATTTACTTTTACCTCACAATACACCTTCAAAATTTTAATTCTTTATTGGCTTGATTTTGGCAGGATATGTACCAAATGACCACCGTAAGGTTGCTGCCAACTTTTCTCATGCATCGGCTGATAAAATTAAACGGAGGCCTGAAAGCCTAATAAACACCACTGTTGCTCCATGTGTGTCAGCACTACCAAAATGCAGCCCTGGTCTTGGTAGAGGTGTCAGTGGTGGAGTGCATAATGGCCATATAAAGGACCATTTCCTAGGTAAGTTATTTTTCTTCCCTTGTCTAAGTTGTCTTATGTATGAAACTGAGCTGAAGTTGTTTTTCATCATAAACATTATGACCAAATTTTGCCAGGTGATGCTGATCAAGTTGATAGTCCACAACCATCGACGTCTGGGAGTTCCAGTTCTTCGTCAGCAATGTGTGATCGAACAACAAGCTCCAGTGCAATGACAACATTTTCGATTGACTCTATCTCAACATTTGGTTTTGGGTAATCCTTTTTGGTCCATGCTTGTGATTCTTGCGATACCTAATATTTAGTCCTAGGTCCGCCCCTATGGACATTCATTATTGTTAATCATGTATGAACCATATTGTCGAACTGCTATCCACCCTAACATTGGAAGCATGATTGTAGAGTAATTATGTTATTTTTTGGAACCTCTTGAAGTGTTTCGACGAGACCATTGGAACTTCTACAGGTACAGTTTTGGCAAATCAACCTGAACGTGTCAATTCCTCATTGTGATATATACCTGATTTTACAGTAAACACAAACTTCTGCTGCAGGGAATTTCAGAAGTGGAAGAGGACTGTGAGCCCTAAAGGCTAAAAAGCTAGCAGCAGCCAGCAGATGCTTTGCTTATCTCGGTGGAGAAGCTGATTTCTGCTTTGCTTCAGTTTGGAGATGTGTGTTTACTAGATGATTAGGAGTTGATTACAGTCAGGGGTGTGTGGACATTTCCATAGGTGTGTCTGTTTGGTTGTGTGGTTGACATAGGGCGTGTAACATCATTTGTATTATCATTGTATTTAATAGCTGATATAATTACAGACTTGTATGTTTAGAGCATTCTATAATTGCATACTGATTCTTAGGCTTGTCTTCAAAGTTGACAGCCACCTTGAAAATGTATGGACATAACTGCTATCTTCAGCAATGCACTACGCTATATGCATCTGTCGCTTTTGCTAGTGGCAGGGTTTTGAAATGTTGAGACTAGTGGCAGGGTTTTGGAATGTTGAGATTTGTATTTGACACGCTCACGCTAGTTGCAAAGTGATTGCTTCTAGGTTGGCCCTGAACTTGTCTCTATGTAATCATACTGACTAGGCAAAACAAAAATTAATGATTGGGTTCCTCTTCTCTATACTGAAAGTGCATTGATTGTGCTCGAGGTATCAGAATCTCATTGCATATGTCAGGACCAGTATGCATGAAATTCGTGAATTTCAATAAACTTTGGTTCCATTTCAAAATTTCCATGAGCTTTGCCTTGCAATTTCAAAAGTTAAAATAATTTCCTTGCCTCTAATTCAGATTTACAGAAATATAAAAGTTAATTGTATGCAAAACTATTTCTAAACTTGAATTTAAATTCAAATCAATTTTTAAACTTAATTCTGACAATTGAGGAAGGTGAACTTACCACCTCTAGTGAGAGGGTTATCATACCCACTTCATCCATCAAACCAAACACCAGCTTGAACCATTCAGGATCATCCTATCCAACCAACCAAACAAAATCTTGTATCATCACATCCAACCAACCAAACACCCTACTTGTATCATCTCATTCAACTTTATCCCATCCATCCTGCACCATCCCATTCCATCCAACTTCATTCACCCATCCAAATGCACCCTTAATGTTACATGGGTGCACATCAGTATTGACTTAACATATCAGCTATGTTGTGATACACTTACATTGCTGGTATAAACATTGCGTATTCAGAGTTAGTGTGGAACCTGGATCTAATTTTCTTTTGGCTTCTATTTCAGAATCCAGGAGCATGCTTATACATGCAGATGGATGAGCAGCTCACATGTGATGGCTTGCATCAACATACCCAAAGGCTCTATCTTTGCGCATGAAATGGACATGAAAATTGGCAGAATTAAGCCTCATATTGAGGCTGAGGTGCGGCAGTTGCCCTACGCCCAGCGTCTAGGTGGCCACCTAGGGGAATACTGATTTTACCATCCAAGTCATGGTAAAATTGGTCAAATCATGGAGTAGTCATTTCAAGTCATGGTAAAATCAGGTAGCTAGTCATTGCAAGTCATGGTAAAATCATAGAGTAAGAAATATAAACGTCCAAGTCATGGTAAAATAAAGGAGTCACAGACGGTTATTAATATGAACCATCTGTTATATTAGCTCATCACAGACGGTTATTAATATGATCCGTCTGTGATATTAGCTCATTACAGACAGTTCATGTTAAAAATCGTCGGTAAAGTATCTTTAAAATAAAGTAAAGAAGTCAGAATTGGAAATAAAGTTAGGAAGATGTTATCTTTAAAATATTTTTTTAAAAAAGATTAAATCATAAAAAAGTTCATATATTAATTGCCTTGTATCATAACACACGTCCCATGAAAAATTTCATAAACGAATATGTTGAATATTTAGAAAAATTTCATAAACGAATATGTAGAAAATATCAACACATGCAGATATTTTACAGATACATGATCGGACAGATATTATGTTACTCATTCTCACCTGCTAGATATTACAGCAAAATACCCATTTTGGCACACTATTTTCTTAGTTTTACCGCTTAAGAATAACTTGCCCGCCTTTTCCAATTTTTTTTCCCTAATACATTATTTTCCCACGCCCTCCATCTCTCCACCTCCCCACTTCTTCAACCTCCAAAGAAATCCAAAATTTGCTGCAGTCGGTGCTACGCCTCTCCCCCTCGCAGGTGCTACTGGCCGGTGCTGTGCCTCCCCCCACGCCCGCGCCTCCGGCCTTCGTGCTGCGCCTCTCCCCCAACGCAGGTGTTGCGCCTCCCGCCACGCCCACGCCTCCGGCCTTCTCCACCCAAGGTATATCTGGCATTCCTCGGCCGCCGCCCCGTTCCTCCGCATTCTCTGCACCCTCCGCCTCCTCCGCCTCCATCCTCGCTCCCCCAATGATTTTCGCTTTCCTCAGCCGCCGCCCCATTCCTCCGCCTCTGCCTCCATCCTAACTCCCCCCTCACACCTATTGCTGTGTGTAGTTCCATGCCACGGCCGACAACGGTGTTGAATCAAGTTAGTGGGGAACCAAGGGCGATGAATCGAGGGATCCATGACCGACAGCTGCGCTTCAAGGCTCAACGGCCGGTAGAGATATTGGATCAAGGAGGTGATAGACCCTCCCTCTCCACTAGCTATTTCTTTCTTGGTTGGATCTTGATGGTGAGGCTTGCATCATGGTCCCGTTGGATTGGAGTACCCTTCTTCTGCTCTAGGATCGGTCGCTTTGTCTGCTCGCCAACGACTGCAAGGTGAGGCTTCCTCAAGTAGTTGGTTTCTTCTACAATATTAGCAGTTGATACACAAGTACCAAAGGTAGGGAACCCAATCAAGAAACCATTCAGATTTTTTCGGACCTGCCTGCCTACTTACCTTCCATGGGGATGTGCTCGTAGGAGGCGGAGGCGGCGATGAAGGGGGACGCGATACGGTTGGTGTGGCGCAAGGGGACGGTCCTCCTCGCCTTCGTCTCCTAGTCCTGCAGCTCCTCCGTCACATTCCTCTCAGGTCCCTCGCTTCTCCGTCCTAATGCATTCATCCATCCTTCGTAGTGCCTCTTTGTGTTTGTACATTGTAGTATATCATAGTTGCTGGGATTCCTGCTTCCACAACACCATGTTAACCACTTGATGATGCATCGGTGTATCATTGTCAACTTGTTGTTACCCTTGTACAATTGTTTGGAAGGGTCCAATGTGGTTGCCTCTCATGATCCCACCTTGTGCAAAAGAAGAAAAAAGAAATGGTGTTATTAACTAATTCATTGGTCAGCTTGTGTATCAATTGATTACTGGCCTAGGATTAATTCTTGCCTGCAAGTTATTGCCAACACTCACTACCTTGCTACTTGCCGATGGATTGTCCTAATCATGTGCGATATCGAGCCCCTAATACTTGAAATTCTATTATTTGTGATGATGTGCTAGAGCTTGGTGTGTTTACTTTGGACCACATTCTCAAGTTAAATATGTCTTGGCCTTTCTATCAAGACGCCTATTACAATCTTTTGCCTTAACCTAACATAGTGTGCCATGTTTTGCTCCCTGCAAAGACTCGTAAAAAAACATAAAGTTATCTACGTGTTGGACTCGATGGGACTCTCATCGAAACCACTCCACCGTAAAAATTATTCCTTGCCTTGCTCCATAGTCTAACATTGGTCCCTTCATTCTACATGCTGCCAGTTACATGTCGCAGATAAGTCCCAATGATGTTGTCATTCCAAAGAGAACTCCCAACACAATTGTAAAAAGGTTATCGTATATAACAGTGGACAAACAGGACAAAGACACTTTACCACTGTTTGGAGGACGTCAAAGCTGGAAACAAAAGGAGGAAAGCTTTAAATTGAATGCTACTATGAAGGTACCTACTTACCTTTATTATATGTGTATAAGCTCCCTTATCTTATTAACTCCTAATATATTGTGTTTCAATTAAGTAGCAAAGAGTGTTAAAGGTGGAATCATTAGCTACATTTTCTATGATTCAGTGGGTTTGTCACTGAAATATGTACATATTTTTGTTCACTTCTAGATGAGTGGGTCTGGTATCAAAGCACATACATGACTCTAATGCAGGAATTCCCCGCATCGACACATACTCGAGCTATCCCACGATGAGGAGCCTCCCATGCCTTCACACTGACTCCCTCACCCGCCTTTCCGTCCCCGACCTTCCTCGTCCGGCACCGAGTTCAATGCCCTGATTGCCCGCATCCACACCTAGAGGGTGCCGCCGCCTGATCCACACGTCTTTGTCTGAAAGTGAAGCGGCGCCATGGATTCCTGCACTTTTGCTCAAGGTTTCTCAAAATTACGGTTCGTTTGCACTCTTGTATCGGTGGTCAAGTATTAAGGTGATTTAATGAAGTTGAACATTTACATTTGTTTTAAATAATTGCTACTTAGTTCGATTCAAGAACCGGTTTACGGTTTTCACCCGCATAAGGTATTCTTTCGATAGTTGCATTTACAATCCTTCGATTATATCAATTTGAGTATCAATTTCAGAGGAAGTTTGATCTCAGTGGGTGATTGATTAGCACCAACCAAGATGATGTGATAGCGTACCATTTGGCATGGGGCTATGAGCATATAACACTCGAAGCACTTCTGCAATGCAATATCCATGTTTTGTCTGCTCATGTTTAATGAGTTTGCCTCTTCTCTTTTTAGGGATCATCATGTACACCAAAATATAAAGAGGATGTAAAGGAAAAAAATAGGTATAACTTTCGAACTTCAGTAGGAACTGGATAACTTTACTGGGCAGGAGGATGGGAATTGAGAGATCTTGCACATTTTCCACCAATACATGACCCTCGCCATATGCATGACCACTGTTAATACTATTATAGTTAAGATATCTTCATAGATTCCTTCTCAAATCTCCAAATGATTTAGGTGCAAATATATCAGTTAAAGTTGATTGATCTAGACCTTTGTCTGCTAGGTAGGTCATACAAATGGATTGCACCATTTTGTAACTATAGATGATTTTGATTGATTAAACCTTGCATACTCACCTGTTTTGTGATGGTTTAAGTGTTATTGCTCAAAATATACTTTTATATATATATATATATATATATATATATATATATATATATATATATATATATATGTATATATATATGTGTGTGTGTGTGTGTGTGTGTGTGTGTGTGTGTGTGTGTGTGTGTGTGTGTTTGTAGTGAGTTTTCCTTGTGTGTCCTATTCGCTGTCATTGGTCCTTATATCCTCTTTTACATGTTAGTGATGAGATATTAAGATGGACTTATCAGCCATTTTAAGCTAAATCAAATTACAGTGTGAGGTTACGTTATTTTGTAATGCTTCACATATGGTTCCCACGATGAGCGCACGTAACAAATGCTCCACATGATGAGCGCACATAACATGCATAATATTTGGTGCAGCATTAAGGTTTTTGTTGCAATGCATGGGCACCCTACTAGTGATAGGATAATAGTGAAGTCTTCTTGTTTTCGACGAACCCAAGAAACAAAAATACAATTGTGGCCAAAGGAGGTTTAGTGAGCAAAGATAAAAACACGTGTGGTTGGAGGAGACATGCTTGGAGATAAATATTTTGGAGTTGCTATTCACGCTGTTACAAATATTGGGAATGAAAGATTGCTTAGACCATATGAAAATATACGTACAGTAAGAGATGCTATTGGTTGTGTTGTTGCTTGGCCTCGATCATATGTAAGTCCATTTTTATATAATCATTGAGTACATTCCAATGTATGATAGTAGCTTAAACTGTATTATTCATAATAACCTTTGCGCTTTTTAGGTCAAAAGAGCTAAGAAAACAGCTTTAAATCGGTCACAAAACAACCTGGTATGTTACATTATTCTAATTTCATCAAATAGACTTGTCATCTTACACTTTTCTAACCAGGACATTTATTTCTTTTTCAACCGGCTTTGCAGGATAATTGAGGACTACAAAGAGAATGCAACGGAGATGGAGGAGCTAATGTATTAGTTTTTCCCTAGACAAAGCTTATGGATAGATTCCAACTATTTAGAATATTTTCCTGATGTATCTGCACCTTTTTTATATGGATGTTTGATTCAGTTGTGAACTCCACTTGTTGTAAATTCAAATATTTGTTGTTGCTATGAAGTGCATGCATGCTCTACAGTTTTCTTAGTTTGCTAATTGTGAGAATATGATGCTTCCATGTGAAGAAATGTGCTCTACTGTTTTCTAGGTTTTTTTTTGGTGAGGTGGAATAATGTCTTCATATGACGATATATGTTTCCGTTTGTAGCAAAATGCGCGATTCAAATTCGAAATAATCCAATTAAATTTGAAATATATTTGTTTCACAGTAAGATGCCCAAAAGACGCTTTTGCGTACCTAGAGACGTATATAACGTCTCTACAAAATGTGTATAAATTGTGCGCACATGAATTGAATAAATTTGTAAAAGCGTCTCTAAGTTTGTTGGCACGCAAATCGAACGTGTCTATATCAGTAAAGACGTTATGTAAGTGTATATACTAAAACGTCTCTACATACATAGACATGAATTTTAACGTCTTTGTAAAGCATCTTATATCCTGTACACATGTTTTACAAGCGTCTCTACGGTTCTTGACACGGTTCATGGGGAGATGCTCCAAGAACACTTTATAAAAACGGCTCTACGGTCCTCTAGAGATGAAATAACACGTATCTAGCCTATAGATTGGACGTTTCTACATGGATGTTGTGTTGTAGTGACCCTTGAACGTACGGTGGGACACCGAACCCAGAGGAGCTCTGCCCTGCGTACGCTCCAAACTCTAGCTGCCATAATCCATACCTTGACGACGTGTACTGCTCCCTAGTAGGAGCTAGGAGGCCCGTGTCATCATTATCATTAGTGGGGGTGAACTGGCCATCACCCCCACGGTCAATTAAAGGCTGCAAGACGGAATAGTGTTAGTACAAATAAACACTCGGGACATGGACTGAGAATCTTGTACCTCCCAGATGTGCAGTGTAGATGACCGACAGGGAGCGCTAGTCGCGGACGGTAGAAGTGATTCATCCCGACGAACCTGCGGCGGGAGAACGACATGATGTTAGCGCAACGTAAGACATAACTAAAAAACGCAACGTAGATTTGTACATAACTTACCTCCCTGCCGATTTGGCCCGCGGATGACTGACAGGGAATTGAACGCTACGACACCGGCCGGACTCACTAGGTCGTGGTGACCTAGCGGGTGAGCATGGCCCCACCACTTGGTGCCCGATGCGCAGGACGTCATCCGTCGAACGACCTGTCAGACCTCAAATTTGGAACTTGGGATCTACTGTGTATATTTGTGCCATTCCCTGGATCAGTAGCTGGCACACACAGTTACATTGTTGGTTCAAATACATATCATGAGAATGTAAAGTTATTGCATAATATTAAATAAAGCGTAAATATACCTTACGGCTTTTGATTTGCAAAATGGCCGGGCAGGTCAAATACTTTTCAGAAAACAGCAGCGGAAGTAGAATCAGAGTAAAAAATGTGGAACCCTCACGATATGCCCACCGGCATTCAACTGTGGGCTCGTGACCTAGTTCTTGGGCTTCTTGATCTTCAGTCTTGTCCAATGCTCATATTTATCCCTGTAGTCTTCTTTTGTGCTTACTGACTAAAAGAATGTAAATAGCGAGCATGAGTACACAACTGTACTCGCGAGCCAATACACAATGCAATTATTGTCGATGCAAGGCTAATCAAAGGAAAGGCTTATGGTTTTTTTTATTTTGCACAAAGCCATTTCTTGAAATATATTAAGTAATAGCAAATCCTGAGACTTAGCATTTTACTAACACAAGTTTTATAAACTGAGTTTTTGTTCGTAAAGTACTAGCGGAGATTCCATCTCTTATACCATTGAGTGAGTACGTCCACTCAATGCTCAGGCTATCCCCGACCAGGATTTCTCAACTCTCTGGATTCCAACCTCAACATTTCCAATTGCTGGGCTCAAACCCACCCTTTTCATTCCACACACACACCCCAATGGTTTTATAAAAAGGAAAGCTATATCAAGCAAGTTCTCAGTATCGCTCTTGACCATGAGCATGGCTATCTAGATAGTTTTCTTACTCTGCAGAGTTTGTACACTTTACCCACAAGAGATAAATCAACTTATACTGACCCGACACACTTCCGTAGGTGTGTGGCTAATGTTGATTATCGCAAGGCCTTTACATTGCCCCACCTCTTTGCAACTTCGCACCGCTAGGTATCACCTCCTTCGTGCTCTCCCCGTTCCATCCCGGAGGTCTCCCTTTAGTGCCGTGCGGTAACCGCGACTTTGTTCTCCCCCGTCTATCCACCCGCATCCACCAACGTCGAAGCCACGCTGAGGCAAAACAAATTAGTTAGCCTGGTCGTATGTGTTACCGACCTGTGGTTGTACTGTTTTACATGAGCGGTCATTACAGATTCGGTCCTTAATTGACTTGGGCGGTATATCCACATACCAACTCTCTCTCTCTCTCTCTCTCTCTCTCTCTCTCGTGCCCCCGGCACTAGCCACTCTTTCCAGCCGCCCAAGTCGAAATCTGTTTTCCAGGTTTTCTTTTGTTTTCAAAATAACCTTTAGTCCAACATACCAGCCAGGCTCCTAGTCTCAACTGCCTAATATCATTTTCAAAGGTTTGATTGATGTCGGGCAACTTAATGCCCGAATGACAGTGTATCTAAGCAAGGCTAAGCATGACACTTAGATACAGACTTATAACTAGTATGTTAACTATTAGTTCTATAGTGACAAGGATAGTGTCCAAGTTCAAGGATTGGAAGTTTATATACAATTATTGTTAAGGCATTAACTATGAGCTAGACCAATATAATTGTATAAAACATAGCGATGCAATTTCATAATTTAAAACAATATAATTGCAAACAGTAGGTGCAAGATGATCAGAGTATTGACTCTCCTCGCTCAATATTCTGATGAGGCTCAATATTCTGATATTCACCTTTCTCGACATTCTGATAATAATCCCGCTCAACATGCTGATAATCTTCCTATCCAATGCTCGGACAATCTTGATTTCGGTCTTGTTCTTGTGGGGATTGTTGTCCCATCACAGCGTCAGAGTCTAACTACGTAGTATACGATTAAATCCAAGAGCGACTGTAAACATTCAAATGAAATCCAATAAATCCAAATACATACAAACAGAAAGAAATACTTCGAATTAAAGTAAACACATCTAACGGTACTTTGAAAGGCGTATTATTTCAGATGAGACTAATTCATAATCATTTAGAGTTGATGAAGAAAATACTTCAGACGAAGTATAACCGAGGAAGTTGATGAAGGAAATACTACAGACAAAAGTATATCCACCGATAATTGGAAAGAAGGAAATTCTTCACACCAAAGTAGATAATTCTAAGAGAGAGAGAGAGAGAGAGAGAGAGAGAGAGAGAGAGAATGTTCACAGAAACATTCCTCACTGATTAACTGGATGGGAGATATTACCTGGTTAGGTAATACTCTTTGATCTACTCTCGAATTATGAATGATCCTTCTTGTCGACGATCGAATCGCCGATCTTATGAAAATGAAAGAGGAAAATGACGTGAAATATCTTGGGATGGAATGGGGGCCGCTCTTTATTGATATGAACTGGATTTACAAGACCTGACTAGGAACTACCCTAAATACACTGAATGTGAGGAATGTTTAACTAGGTAATCAGGCTTAGACTCTTAAGTCTAAGACTGACTATCTTGCTTTTAATTCCACCGCTTAGACTCCTGTTCTGTTATTTTTCGTCTCTTGTCCCGTCCCTTCGTCTTCTGCACTCTACCCTTAAATAACTCCCGAAGAGGTGGCGCTTATCGGAGAAGGCGTCCTCGTGAAACGTTACGATCGGTTTGGAGCGGTAAGGCGCTTAACAAAGTGCCAACTTCCTTGTGGTTGTCTATGAGATGCTTAACCGTAGGGTAGTTAATTGTCAGTGTCTCAGGATTATATCATCGCACGGTTTGGAACATAGAACACGTGTTCCATTCATCATACTGAAGAAATGCCGGTTCATAGCTTTTTCAGTACCACCGGTCGAGCCTAGGCACAAAGCCTTGTCCGACCAGGGTACCCATCGTGTAACCTCTGGAATCCTCACGACCAGTGAGGTCGTTAGCCTTAAGGGTTACGACTATGAAGACATATGGTCTTTTATGTATTAAATTAATACATAGAGGTTTTAATCCTCGTCAGTTAGCCCCCAAACATTAAATGAACAATTCGTATGTATACCTTTTTCCGATGAAGTCGTATCGGGTGGACTCTCTTTTAATGTCATGATATACGAGGTAGTTTGTGATCACTTTAAAGTTGAGAACTTGCCTTGGGAACCGAAGAGTTTTTCTGTCCGTTTGAATAAAAGAAGCTTTTCTGTCCAAACAAGAATCTGATCAAATGGAGATCGGCGATCAGAGAGCACTTTCCGAGCCGCGAAGATGGGGAAATCCCCGTTTTCCTCGCCTACATCGAATGTGGGCTGAGGTTGCCGGTACACAAATTCCTCCTCCGCGTTCTTGAGTATTACGAAGTGAAACTGGTAAATTTGGCTCCGAATTCCATCGCCAATATTAGCATTTTCACCTATTTCTGTGAGGCATACTTGGGAGTGCCACCGAATTTGAGGCTCTTCAGGTATTTCTACCGAATGGTGATGGGGAGATCCACAGCGACTCTTGGAGAATGTACATTGCGCCTTCACGACGGGAAGGCCAATGAGTACATCCATATGTACTCGAAATCCTCGTGGTCGCTATGGAAGAAGAACTGGTTCTACATGACGATTCTGAGACGATGGCCTCTACTTGGCGGATTAGAGCAAATGAAAACCCCAAGTGGAGGAAAACCGTGGAGAAGGCAGGGGTGGTCGGAAGATAGGTGGATGCCATCCATGACCTGCGAGTCAAGGGCTTGACCTCCAGGCATGTGGTGAGGGATTTCACCAAGCGTTAGATTAGCCCTCTGAAGCTTCGAACTCATTCCCTGGTTTGGTCCATTGGTCGTGATGAAGCTATCTCAGGAGGTGGTAAGTCTTTGAGATAAACTCCGACCAGTATTTTTTATTTGATTAATGTACTACCTTAAAACCTGTCCATGTTTTGTTTTCTCTCCTTTTCTTTTAAAGGTCTTTCCCCTGAGGAAATTAGAGAACAGATTAGGTTGATCTGTATAAGGGAGCCTGGAGAGAAGGCTGGATTCCCTGAAATCTTGGCCATAGCTCCTACTGAAGAGAAACTGGCAAGGCTTAAGGTAGATAATAAAAAATTCCTTTTTATCATGTATATATATTCTCCGAACAAATTTTTGATCATACTCTATTTTTGTAGTCGGTCGGATTGCAAATCACACAAACTGGTGAGGATCAACATCCCACCGTGGTTCCGACTGACTCGTGCCCGGATGCACTGGAAGAAGATGAATCTCTTGAGGTAATAGAACATTTCAGATGGATATATATATGCAGTTTAGATAAAAGATTTCATCATCTAACCAAATTCGTTTTGTGATTTAAGTGGAGAAGGTCAAGGCCGGATGGTGCGTGTCGCAGAGGTCAGACCCCAAACCGCCGTTCACGATCGACAGCTTGTTATCAAAACAACTAGTCTCAAGGTTGGTGAAACCACTCGTCCCACCGATGGTCAAGGACACAATCTTTGAGGAATCGACGAGGGCATCGCTTGACATCTTGTTGGAGGATGCAACGGATTTGACCAACCTGCCGGTTCGTAACCGCAAAATCGAAGAAAAGAAAAGGAAGGGTGACGGCACAGAGTTTACTCTTCCGCGCTTTAAAGTCAAATCTCAGAAACTAACTAGGTATGTACAAATGAAAGTGGTCGTATAAGCGCATACCTCTAATAATTTCTTGATGATTTGATGTTTTGAACTTCCTTCTTGGATTTGCATAGGTCTTCCGTGTTCTCGTTGTTTCGACTGACTCCTCTTGAGGACCAGGCACTCGTGGAGGTCCATGACCAGACCACTTCCCAGGACAGAGTTCCTGAGGATAAAGTGATCGAAGAAGCCCCCGAGCAGGTGTCAAGGCCAATGGTCAAGTTGGATCCAGTGGTGGTTCTAACTCCTTCTGCGGAGGTAGATGCCCCTAAAGGCCCTCAACAGGTTCCGACCAATGTTGGTAATCCTTCTCAACCTGACAAGTTTCCTTTTCACCCCCGATTTATCGAGGATAAAGAGCTTGACGAGGCATGGGGAAAAATATCGGATCATGAAATCAAAATGCATCCTGATTCAATATTTGGCGGTTATAATGATTTGGCGATCCGGGTAAGTATCTACGACCAATCCCATAGTACTTCTCAAAAGTTTACAAGGAACTTAAAGAGAAAAAAGACTATTTGTGCAGCATCTGGTCGAGAACTTTGCTGTGGTCGGAGGACTAACCCAGCGAATTAAGGACTTGGAGCAAAAACACTCCGAATTGGAAAGTAAGAACTTTCCACTTAACCTTTTTATTTCTTCAATACTTTTCCCTTCGCAAATTATTCTCCCTTATCGTATTTGATAGATTTGGAGAAAATAAAAGAAGAGATCGTGGCTGAGAAAGCCGTGACGACCGCTTGAAGAAGAAATTAAAGCTAAGGATCCATTGATCGCCGGTTTATTTACCATCAAAGAATGAAACACTTAACAAAAGAATCAAGATAATATATCGTAAATTTGACTTATTATCTTCCTTCAATTATGTTTGTGTTTATCAATCGTTTCACTCTTGTAGAGCAAATGCAAACGCTGGACAGAGCAAAGAAGACTCTGAAATTTGAGCAGGATAAGGAGGCGGCTCTTGTGCAAAATATTGATGAAAAGATTCTATTTTTGAACAAGATGATCTTTGATATGGGATCAGGATCAAGTCTGCCTACTTTAAGAGATCCAATAGAGAAAATGAACTACTTGGGTCAACTTCTAGAGGATCTTAAAAATTTGCTCAAGACTACTCTAAGAACTATGCCTGCACTATGAAAGCGGCGTTGCTAGTGGAGTTAGTTTTGCTTTGGCAAAACTAAAGGCTTCCGACCCCTCCATTAATCTCCAAGCTGTTGAGGATGACTTCAACTAGCTACCTGACGAGGCGTCCAAATTCATGGAAGAACTCGGGCCACTCGGAGACAAAGTTGTAGAGGAGATGGAGGTCGGATCTCCATCAAGCGAAGAATTAGTCCGAAATATTTCTAGAGTAGGCCCTGCAAATGTAAAAATATTAAATATGTATAAAACTTACCTTTTATGTCGCTTAACAATGCTTTTGTTTATCCTGCTTGACTTTTAAAATTTCATATATTTTCTAGCCCCGAACGCTTTATAGTAGAAGAACTTTACTATACAAGCGGTAGCCAAGAAACGTAATGAAAGTCGAAACCATTTTTTGAAGGTATGTCTTGATGTTAAGACAAAACTGATCGTTGTAATACTAGGAAATCACTGTAGTCGGAACTAGCGTATGATTTCGACTAGTTATAGATCCTTGCTTGTCATAATTGAAATACTAATCAAAAATTGTATATGGTCGGAAAAAAGACCTTGTTGTATCTGACATAAGAAGAAATGCAAAAATGTGTGCAACAAATTATAAGTGAACTTTGTTTATATCTATTATCCCAAAGTCTGGTCGGAAGGAATGCTTAGACCTGAAGTCATATAACATATTTCGTGAAACGTGTTCAAGCTCTCTATCCGACTGGTACCGAGGATCGTAAGAAAAGAACCGTCAGTAGGAAGCTCCTTCCAGTGGGCAGAACCACGTGCGAAAAAGGAGAGACTTCGACTAGGAGGCTTTCCGTGTCCCGACTAGTAGCCAGACAAGAGCAGAGCAGAATCTTGAAATAATGAAATATAATCTTCATAATCTTGAGCATATCATTCAGTATATAAAGTTATTTTGTATGATGCTCTGATTACTCATACATTTCTTTAAGAAAAGAATGTTGTCGCGCGTGGGAATCATTTAGAGAATGCTCATGACTAGGACCAATACAGCGTATGACATAGAAGTCGTTGCCATAGAGTAACAGAGATCCTTGAAAAAGGATGTCGGAGAGAAGATTGTCTTCTCTGACCAGTTTAAATTAACAATAATGAACGACCAGAGTATAGGTGTGTGTGTGTGTGTGTCTATATATATATATATATATATATATATATATATATATATATATATATATATATATATATATATATATAAAAGCAAGGTTACTCTTCTTAATAAATAAATGAATTTATTGAAATTGAAACAATTGTAAGAATGTAAAATAATTAAACATAGAACTTACTCAATTGATCAATGTTCCAAGAATTTGACAAAATTTGCCCATCAGATATAGCTAGTCATACAGAACCTGGTCGAGTGACTTTGACCACAGTGTAAGGACCTTCCCACTTGGGAGAAAGTTTATTACGATTTGCTTGGTTCTGAATTTTTCTGAGAACTAGATCACCTACAGCAAGGCTGCGAGGTTGCACCTTACGACTATAATACCTTCGCATGGCTTGTTGATAGACTGCTAATCGTACAAGGGCTTGGTTTCGTCGTTTTTCAAGGAAATTGACATCGTCCAGTCTTCGTTCATTCTGATCGTTTTCATTAAAACAATCAGTTCAAGCAGAGCCAATTTTTAGTTCTGGAGGAAGCATGGCTTCAGCACCATAAACCAAAAAGAATGGTGTTTCACCGGTCGCACGACTGGTCGTGGTTCGGACAGCCCATAATACAGATGGGAGTTCTCGAACCCAAGCTCCTGACCGTTTGATTAACTAGTCGAATACTCGACGCTTGATCCCTTGCATAATGATACCATTAGCTCATTAATCGCCTCCGCTGTTTCACGATGAGCAATGTATAAAATAAACTTTGACACCAAGTTCATCGCAGAATTCTTGGAATTGATTGCTAGAGAACTGGGCATCATTATCTGTGATTATACGACTGGGTACACCAAATCATATGATCACATTTTTCATGAGGAATCTCTTAGCGGCCTCAGTTGTTGTTTTAACAAGCGCTCGCCTCGATCCATTTTGTAAACGTGTCAATCATGACGAAAAGGAATTCAAGCCCCGGTGCTCTTGGGAAAGGTCCCGAATGTCCAATCCCCAGGTTGCAAAAGGCCAAGAAAGAGGAATTATTTGTAAGGCTTGTGCTGGCTGATGTACTTGTCGACTATGAAACTGATATTGTACGCACTTCTTCACAAGTTCTTTTGCATCATGAAGGGCAGTTGGCCAGTAATATCCTTGCTTGAAGGCTTTACCGACTAGAGTTCTGTAGGAATGATGTGCTCCACAGACTCCTTCATGGATTTCGGTTAGCAACTTAATGCCATCCGTTTGAGATATGCATATCATCAACACTCCATGAGATCCTCGTTTATACGAGATACGTTCGATTAGAGTGTATGATTTGGCTTTTCGTGCTATTCGATCAGCCTCTACATCATCTTCCAGAATTATGTCATGCTGAAGATAATTGTAGATCGATGTCATCCAGTCTCTACCTTGATCGTGACAGCGCCAACCGTCAATGACCTGTGGAGCATCCATGTTCCTTTGATCAGTTTGTACGACCTGTAAAGAATCATGTATGTTCTCGGAAGGCTTGACTACTGAGGGTGAATCGAGTTGCTCGAGAAAAACTTCGGGCGGGATGGTCGACCTCGTGGAGGCCATTCGTGCTAACCGGTTCCGCCGAAAGTTTTCCTTTCTAGGAATATGTTGATCCGAAACCGAAGAAGTGCTTTTCGAGTTTCCGTACTTCCGCCAGATAAGATGACATCTTGGTACTCGAGCATTGATACTCTTTCCCTACTTGATTCGCTACTAGTTGAGAATCGCCTTTCACTAGTAATCTGTGAATCCCGAGCGAACGAGCTGCTCGGAGTCCTGCCAGTAAACCTTCATATTCTGCCACATTATTTGTGGCAGAAAAAATTAAATAGATGGCGACTTGATATGTTCGCCAAGAGGGATATCAAAACCACTCCAAATTTCGATCCTTTTAACATCAAGGAACCATCAAAGTACATTGTCCACTCGTGGTGTTTGTACTCGGCCCTTGGGTGGGTTCGTGGTTTGTCCATTCGGTAATAAATTCGCTATTGCTCGACTTTATTGTTGTTCGTGAAATAAAATGGAGGTCAAACGCCCTAGCTCAACCGCCCATTTTGCTATTTGTCCCGATGATTCCTGTTTCAAGGACTTGACCAAGGATATCCGGTCGATGACGACCACTTTGTGGGCTCGAAAGTAGTGCCTTAGCTTCCTTGAAGACATAAGGAGACCATAAAGCAACTTTTGTACCGTGTGTATCTTTCCTTTGGTCCATGTAAGACTTCACTTACGTAATAAACCGGTCGTTGGATGTTATCCTTTCTACGACCAAGACACTTCCATCGCTTGTGGTGTTGTTTGCCACGTAAATTAGCAATGTTTCTCCCGATCTCGAGAGACTAAGACTAGGGTACTCGTAAGGTACTTTTTAAGTTTTTCAAAGGCATCGTTTGCCTCTTTAGTCCACTCGAAACTCCCATGTTTTCAAGAAGTTTTAAAAGGTAATCCTTTTTCCCCTAACCTTGCTATGAACGACTTAGTCCGCCAAACAAAGAAAGTTAGTTTTTGACTTCCTTCTTTGTGGTTCGGGGCGATCCAGTCGATGGCGCTTATTTTTACTTTGGGTTTGCTTTAATACCTCTAGCCGAGACTAGGAAACCGAAAGCTTTTCCAACAGAAACTCCAACACACACTTTTTCCGGATTCAACTTGAGGTTATGCCTTCTCAAGTTGTTGAAAGTTTCTTGTAAGTCGTGGATGTGATTGCCGTTGGTGGTCTTTACAACCGATCGTCAACGTAAGCTTCTATATTCCGACCTATTTGTGGACTAAAGGTTTTTTGCATCAACCTTTGAAAAGTTGCACCAGTGTTTTTGAGGCCAAATGGCATCTTAACATAATAGTAAGTGCCATATGGGGTGATGAAGGAAGTTTTCTCCTCATCTTCTTTACACATATTAATCTGGTGGTACCCTGAATACGCATCTAGAAATTAAACTTAGTAATTCACACCCAGAGGTATAATCTATGAGTTGGTCAATGCATGGAAGGGGAAAATCATCCTTCGGACAAGCTTTATTAAGGTCTGTAAAGTCGATACACATTCGCCATTTCCCATTATTTTTTCTAACCATTACAGGATTGGAAAGCCACTAAGGGTGGTCGACTTCACGAATAAACCCAGCCTTGAGGAGTTTGTCGATCTCCGACTGGATTGCTTCCTTCTGATCAGGTGCAAAACGTCGCAGCTTCTGCTTGATCGGTTTTTTGTCAGGCTGAAGAGCTAGCCTGTGCTCGATCACCTCCTGGGGGACTCCAGGCATATCGGACGCTTGCCAGGCAAACACGTCCTGGTTCTCTCGGAGGAAGGAGACGAGCAACTCTTCCTATTTGGGGTCGAGTCTTGCCCCAACCAGAATCTTGCGGGTAAATGAGTCAGTCTTTCCTGACCCATGTGGCGACTTGACGCTGTCCGAAGAAGCGCCTTTGTCGAGTGGTACTTCCTTTGTCTGGTCGGAGGGCTTGGGTGTCATCTTCGGTCTCGAGTGTTTGGCCTGC
This sequence comes from Phyllostachys edulis, assembly GCA_036346405.1. Taxonomy (NCBI): domain Eukaryota; kingdom Viridiplantae; phylum Streptophyta; class Magnoliopsida; order Poales; family Poaceae; genus Phyllostachys; species Phyllostachys edulis. The sequence goes on from CM070559.1 coordinate 43,057,321, forward strand.
ATGGTAGATGGATTAGCCTCTCTGGTCGAAAGTTCATCGACCAGTTCAAAGGATTTTTGATCACATACGTAAGCCATTTTACGATCTCCCCGAATAGTGATGACTCCCTTTGGCCCCGGCATTTTCAGACTCTGATAACCGTAATGCGTGGCTATCAAGAACTTTGCTAATGCTGGTCGACCAAGAATTCCGTTGTATGCGGATTCAAAGTTTACCACATCAACGGAATTTTTTCTGTTCGAAAGTTATCAGGCCTTTTGAACATAACCAGTAGGGAAACTTGTCCTATCGGTTTAGCGGTAGAGCCAAGAACTATGCCATGAAAAGTATATTTCACCGGTTTCACCTTTGACATGGGGACCTGCATTTCTTCTAAAGCTCCTGCAAATAATATATTCAAAGAACTACCTCCATCTACTAAGACTCGATTAACCCTACAATTATTAATAGTTGGTTCAACAACAATAGGGAACCTACCTGGTCGAGTCAAAGGGATGGGGCAGTCATCTTTGCTGAAGGAAATTGCCGTGTCCAACCACTTCGATTGCTTGATAATGGTCGGAGATTTGACGAGGTTGACCTCTCGCTCCATGGCCTTCAGATGACGCTTGATTCGTATGAAGAAGATCCTCCAAAATCATGTTGACTGTGTTGGAGATCCCGGTACTCCATCTCTTCGCCGCCATCCTTGTCCTTTTGGAGCTCGTTTCTCCGGGTTCTGTATTATGGAAATGGTCCTTTACCGCATAATAATCCTCCAGCTTTTTTTGCGACTCGACAGTGCACGATCATGCCCTCGCTTTGGTGAAGTGGACACCACTTCTTGTTTTTCCGAGCCCCTGTCCGAGCTTTCGCCTTGCCTCGACCGGTGTAGTCCTTCTTACCCTTCATGAACTTACCAGAATGGCTAGGACCTCCTTGTCGCTCGGGTCTGCGGTTCTTTTTCTTCTTGAGAGACTTCTTATTCTTTTTCTCTGGTTTGTCCAGTCAATGGGAATCTTGTCTTTTCGATCAATGGCTTCACACTACTCGATTGCTTCGCTAGCGGTGGCATACTTGTCGGCCATGTCAAAAAGCTCAACGGTTGTTCTTGAAGGGTTCATTGCTATATCCTCCGTAAACCGCCGATTTCTCAGATGTGGCGACCCAGCCCCAGGGTACACCCGGGAGGTCCGTAAGGGACTCCTAGGACGTCCCAGGGGACATCCCGGTAGGACCTCCAGACCTCCCGAGAGGTCCAATTGAACCACCCGAAGGTCTGGGGTCCCGACTCGAGGAGGTTGTTGGACCTCAGACCGCCCCAAGCTCCACGCACTGACCTCAGGGAGGTCCGTGAGGGACCAACCCGAGGAGGTCATGGGGCTTGGGGGCGAGCCTCAAATCCACTGCGATCTAAACTGGTCCCCGAGGATCATCGACCAGTTCTCACAGCAAGCAAGTGACAACATAGACATCCACAACAGCTTTATTAACAACAAAAGGGAGTTGTTTACAAGGGGTTGCTTACAAGCTCCCACAACCAAGAGCACAAAACACAGCGGAAATCAACATGAACAGGCTCCAACCACTACACCACAGGTGATTGGCTGGAGGACGCGGCCTAGTTGATTTGGTCATCCTCATCATCGAAGTAATCTTCACCTGCTCAATTCATCAATCAAGCAAGAGTGAGCATAACTACCGTGCTCGCAAGTTACACCCGTCAATTAACAGAATGACATGCATAGGGATATATCAAGAGAAGGCATATTAGGGTTGATTTGCATAAAGCCAATTTTATTTTAATTACAAGTACTAAGTTTCAAGGCAGGTTACAATAGTTAAAATTCATTTCTGTAAATTCCATTTTCAGTTGGATAACATTCATCATCAAGATGGTGAAGGATACCCTCCTGTCACAAGGCTTCCCACCCAAACCCAATTTGGATAAAAATCCAAAAACCAGTTTCATAAGTCCTTTGAAAACCAAAACCAGGAGCTAACTTTGAGTGACATTGCCAGCATGTCCATGACCGCGGACACGGCTATTCGAATAGTTTTACACTCTGCAGAGGTTGTACACTTTACCCACATGACATGAATTCTCTAGTTTGCTTGGCATCCGTCGATACCATCTCACACTTCCTTTGGTGAGAGGTCTAGAGCACATGACAAGGCCTTTATAATGCATCATTCCACCACAGTCCACCCACTCTAAGGTTTCGCTCCCATTGGACTTTCTGTTCGCAGGGTTTAGGCCCCCTTTTGAGCCAAGTGGGTACAACATAGTCATAAAAAGACAGGCCATAAAGACCACCCACTATTCCGCCGGATCAACTATGATGGAACTTTGCAAATTAATTAGCCAGGTCCCACGCCCCATACTGGAGACATGTGGTTGCACTGTTATGGCATAGCCCATTATAGGCCTAGCAAGAAGTGTCTCAAAGACCAGTCCTTAACTGAATTGGGCGACAAACCTCAACCCTGGGGCATCGGATAACACGACCCTCGTGCATAGACATGCACCAACCAAACAACCAGCTTCGCCCAAGTCCAAATCCATTTTCCATTGCTTTGCCTTTCAAACCTCCATGTCACACCAATGCCATGGCCATTTGTAAAACCTCCATGACACACCAATGCCATGGCCGAAATCTCCATGACACACCAATGTCATGGCCCAAATCATTTTAATAAGTGATATTTTTGGTCAACATGCCCCAAATTAGGATTTTGGTCTAGGCAAGACTAAGCATTCCATTTTTCAAAAGCCTCGGCCCTCACTATTGCAAGAACCAGATTTTATCTAGGGTGACAATGGGGTTGATTCAACATAGACAGTGGTCATACCAAGGAACTAGGCATAACTATGAATTAAGAGATATGCATTGAAATAACTTAGTAAAAGTAAGCATGCATACATTTGTGAAACCGACATAAATATCTTGAAGTAGTGGGTGCAATATGATCAAGAGTGTAACTTGCCTTGCTCAAAGTCTTGAGCTTCTTCTTCCCCTTCACAGAACTCTGGTTCCTCACGGTCTTGATAATCTACACGGTGAAAACCAAACATTCAAATAAAGCTCCAACAAGAACCGAAGAAACTCCAAATAACTTAAATACAAAACCAACAGAGAGGTTGGAAGGTCAAGAGGAGGTCCAAGAGCTCGCTGGAGAGGCCCTGAGACTCAAGAGAGGAGGTCCAAGGACTTGGAGGGAGGTCTAAGGTATGTTCGGTTGAGACAGAGAGGAGAAAGGGAGAAGAAGGTAAGAAAGGAGGACTGCCCAAGCTATATATAGCTGGAGCCAATGCTCATGTCCCAACACCCGGGTACTCAAGAGTTGGTAACGAGGACAATGGGAGTAGGCAAGGAATGTGACAAAAGGATGACATGAGTAATGCAAAAGTGGGAGCATTTAATGTGATACAACATGCATTAAATGTAACATGAATTAAATGTGGGGGAAGACTTCCATGTACAAGGACACAGTCAAAGGATAAAAGAAACTAGGTGTGACTGCCCAGTGGGGGCAGCCAAGACCCGCAGAGGAGGTCCTACGAGGACATTGAGGAGGTCTTGCAGAGAACCAGGGGAGGTCCTGATGGTTGGATCTCCAAAAAGGAGGTCCAACGACCAAGATCAAAAGCAAAAGAGGAGATCTGCAGAAGTCAGGAGGAGGTCCTCACCCGCAAGGGAGGTCTAGACGGTTGGATCTCTGGGAGGGAGGTCCAACGGTCAAGATCAAGGGCAAATGGGGAGGTCTGCAGGGGTTAAGAGGAAATCCTCACCCGCAAGGGAGGTCTTGAACGGTCTCGATCTCAAAAGGGGAGCTCTGAACGGTTAGGATCTCTAAGGGGGAGGTCCTAACGGTCAGATCTGCAAAAGGAAGGAGGTCTGGACGGTTAAGATCTCCAAGGGGGAGGTCTTAACGGTCCAGATCAAGGAGGGAGGTTTGGACGGCCAAGATCTCCAAGGGGGAGGTCTTAACGGTCCAGATCTACAAGGAGGGAGGTCTGGACGGTTAAGATCTCCAAGGGAGAGGTCTTAACGGTCCAGATCTCCAATGGAGAGGTCTTAACGGTCCAGATCTACAAGGAGGGAGGTCTGGACGGTTAAGATCTCCAAGGGGAGGTCTTAACGGTCGAGATCTACAGGAGGAGGTGCAGACGGTTAAGATCTCAAAGGGGAGGTCTTAACGGTCCAGATCTACAAGGAGGAGGTGCGACAGTTAAGATCTCCAAGGGGGAGGTCTTAACGGTCCAGATCTACAAGGAGGAAGTCTGGATGGTTAAGATCTCCAAGGGAGAGGTCTTAACGGTCCAGATCTACAAGGAGAGAGGTTTGGACGGTTAAGATCTCCAAGGGGGAGGTCTTAACGGTCCAGATCTACAAGGAGGGAGGTCGGAGCCGCTGGATTACATTCGGACCGCCCACAATGATTGGGACGTTCGGACCGTCCAGCAAAGATCTAAGGGCTCAGAGAGGGTGGGATGTTCGAACCATCCGAATGTCTCACCAAGATCAAACCGTCCAATGCAAATCGAACGACTCACATTCGATAGAGGTGCAAATAGACAGGGAGGAGATCCTGGAGGACCTGGGGAGGTCCTAAAGGACACGGGGAGGTCCAATAAAGGTAAGGGAAGGTCCTAGAGGAGATGGGGAGGTCCTGTAGGACACGGGGAGGTCCAATAAAGGTAAGGGGAGGTCCTGTAGGACACGGAGAGGTCCAATAAAGGTAAGGGGAGGTCCTAGAGGACATGGGGAGGTCTTGTAGGACACGGGGAGGTCTAATAAAGGTAAGGGGAGGTCCTAGGGGACATGGGGAGGTCCCGTAGGACACAGGGAGGTCCAAGTGAGCAAGGAGAAGGTCCTGAGTAGCGGTAGCACCGTAAGGTATGGGCGACACTACAGGGTTGGCACCGAGAGGAACTTCTAGAGAGGGTTTCAAGGGTTTGAGCAACATAGGTAAGTCCACAGGGACTCAGTGGTGTTCAAAGGAGACAGAGAATGAGTTCCAAAGGACTTGGGCTAGGTTTAGACTTGGAAGGGAACCACAGAAGGTGGTGTAGACCAGAGAAGATGCCAGCACTTGGAGAGGTTCGGACCTACAGAGGTCCGATGCAAAGATGGACGAAACATGGATAAAGAAGGGAAAACCATCAAAACTTCAACAACTCAACAATTCAACAATGAACTTTAGTTGAAGTTTGGGTTAGTCAACTTAAATCCATTATGAAATTTCAGGTTAAGCTTTGAATTCTCATCAAAACAAAATGGTTCTTTTATTTTGAAATCTTCAAAAGGCTCAAAAAATCGGTGTTACATCGGACTGCTTTTAAAAGCCCTAATAATGATGACTCTCGACTTGGTATAGAATTGCGAACCTGGCTAAACCTCTTGATCTATTGACGTAAAGTCTCATCAGAACCCTGCCGAATTCGGTGGAGATCATCCTCCTTCCCAAGGCGGTCGTACATACCCTGGAAGTTTGCAATTAGAAGATCACAGAGTTGCTCCCAAGTATAGATTGATCTGACCGGTAGGTTCAATAACCATGACCAGGCAAATCCTTCGAGCACGGTGGGTAGATAGTTGGCCATCACATTCTCATCGCCACCAGCAGCTCTGATGGTAGTGGTATATATTTGGAGAAATTCCAATGGGTTTTGAGTCCCATTGAACTTGTCCAAGTTGGCCGGTCGGAACCGATTAGGCCAACGCACAGCTTGGAGCCCTGCAGAGAAGGCTCGACAACCTGTGATTAATTCATGGCGCCTTCTCTGGGAAGGTGCCGGATTGTAATCGATTGGAGACCGGTTCCTAAGATTGGAACGCTGGAACTCCGGTGTGCCGATCTGGTCGTGGACATTGATGTGATGCCTCCGACTGCCCCCTTGATTCAGACGATGTCGGAGATCGTTGAGTCCAAGTGGTGGTTCTTCTCGACGTGATGGGGGAGTGGCTACCTGAAATAGCCTTCTCCCCTCGTGACTCCTCTGTCGGAAGCGTCGAGGGGGTCTTGGTATCGATTGTTCCCTAGCATGACCATGTTGTCCCCTACTGAGGGAGGAACGTTGGGATGAAGTCATAGTTTGACTCCCTGAAACCCTTTGTTCCCGGTACGCTTACGTGCGCTGTATGGTCTGTTGGAGAATTTCGGATACTTGACCTACGAAATGTACAAAACCCGAGTTTCGCTAAAGTAGGATCGTAATTATTTAATATATCTTGAACACGCCGTAAGTTTTGTCTAGCTATCGAAGGTCTCGTGGTTCATACCGGTCGTAGGTGTACGCAAGTCTGAACCTTCCCCCGACCTTCGGATTTGTTCTGTCCTATCAGTTACTCTAGGTGGGGCAATGCTAGGCGAGTTAACTGATTGATGCCGATCAACTCCGTTGCCTCTGGAAGTTGGTGCCTGATGGTCCGGATCATCTCTAACAACACGTGATGGCGTGGTAGAGAATGTAGGACCGTGCAGGGCATCTTGATTTTCATCTCCGATCGCATTGACTTTGTGCCTCCAGCATCGATCTTCCGATGAGCTTCTATCGTAACTAATGGAGAGCTTCTCGGTGCTTCTGCGAAGTTTCCTGACGGAGAGCGGTTGGAAATGAGCACCTCCTGTGGTCTTCTCGGTCGATCCGACGAATCGCCGATCAGATCTGAGTGTGATCATCCCCACATGGCCTACGACGAGTGGAGGCTTCACCGACACCGTTACAAGGTGTCGGTTGACTCCTGGAATTGCCGGCCGTAGGAGAGTATCTTTCGACCATGATTTCATCGAGGGTATAGAGATTTTTGAGTGGTGGCGCTGAAATTTCTTCACTGCTTTTGCTTGGCCGGAAGACCGGCTTGAAGAGGTCCTGACATTCCGAGCTGATCGGAATGGCTGGTTCCTCTGATTGCGCCACTGGTAGTGGTGGCGCATCCTCGTCCATCCGGTCGACCTCGCTAATGTTGGCAATGTGCGAGCCGGCGGAGGAGGAAGGGGAGGATGACATGCCATTTTCCTCCATGGCACGGATGCATCCTTCCAAGTCGAGGTCGGCGTAGTCCGCCAAGTCAAACCAATTCTCCTCATTCCAAACTCCGAGTATAGTCGCATGAGCGATTGCAGGAATTTGGGCGAGGGTTTTTATGAGCGAAGAGTTTCTTCAGGAAACTTACGTCTTCTTCCCCACGGACGGCGCCAGCTGTCGACGATCGAATCGCCGATCTTATGAAAATGAAAGAGGAAAATGACGTGAAATATCCTTGGATGGAATGGGGGCCGCTCTTTATTGATATGAACTGGATTTACAAGACCTGACTAGGAACTACCCTAAATACACTGAATGTGAGGAATGTTTAACTAAGTAATCAGGCTTAGACTCTAAGTCTAAGAGTGACTATCTTGCTTCTAATTCCACCGCTTAGGCTTCTGTGTTTGTCTTCTCATGTTCTGTTGTTTTTCGTCTCTTGTCTCATCCCTTCGTCTTCTGCGCTCCACCCTTAAATAACTCCCGAAGAGGTGGCAGTTACTTCTGGAGAAGGCGTCCCTGGTAAAACATTACGACTGGTCGGAACGGTAAGGCAGTTAACAGTGTGCCAACTTCCTTGCGGTTGTCTATGAGATGCTTAATCGTAGGGTAGTTAATTGTCAGTGTCTCAGGATTATATCATCGCACGGTTTGGAACATAGAACACGTGTTCCATTCATCATACGGTAAGAAATGCCAGTTCATAGCTTTTTCGAGCAGCTACCTGGTCGGAGCCTAGGCACAAAACCTTGTCCAACCAGGGTACCCATCGTGTAACCTTTGGAATCCTCACGACGAGTGAGGTATTTAGCCTTAGGGGTTACGACCATGAAGACGTATGGCCTTTTATGTATTAAATTAATACATAGAGGTTTTAATCCTCGTCACTTCTACTGAAAACAGATAACAACGGATGATACCTAGAGCTTAGGTGATGTTTTTCCTTAACAGGCCACCTAGTATTCACAAGTACTCTCTCTGGGCATTCTATGTAAACATCCATGATGATCATACAGTCAAAATTAATCCTCTTATATGTTATCTTTTTCGGCAGACTTTGATGATGATTGTGTGCACAATCATTAGTTGCGGATGGCTCTAGTTACCTAACATTAACTATTCTATGTAAGCACATGCGAGTTCATATGTTTTTCTACATGGTTACTATGCGGAGATTAACCCATGGCTATTATCATTTGCATCGGCTAAGAGCTTACATTGTATTGGGGCTTATAGGCTAATGGTACTTGATCAGTACCCAGTTTACTGTTCTACAAATCTCTGATTAACTATCCAACTAATTTATTACTTCTATTATTACAATGGTCTTGACCTAAGCATTGCGGTGACCTATTACCATTTCATAAGTTAGCACTAAATTGGGTTAGCCTCTACCAAAAATCTAAACCATGACTTAACGGTTTAGAACAGAACCCACATGTAGGTACTTTTAAACATATGATTATTTTGGTAAAGCCTAATTGCTTACATTAGATCTTGAATTGATTATTAACTAATTTTGATTAGAAAAGGTAATGACTGATTGAATGATCATCTATCTGATTATACTATCCTATTCAAAACAACCATTTAGTTATCCTTTTAATTACTTGGTTTGTCTACTGGTTGCTACGGTATAAACATACAATCTGTCAATTGACCATCTATAAACTAACTAACCTTCTAATGTCCTTGTGGTTTATATGGTAACATCTCATTGACTATCTTAACAAACTAGGAATTACTGTAATTATTGAGACTATTTAATTTAACTCCTAATTCAACTTACTTTGTAGGTCATATATCACCACTTGTTAATGAAATGTCTACTAGTTAACTGCTTGTGCTATCCATGTTATTAACCTATTGTTACCTCTAAGCATTCTCAGTTTTTCTTCCCAGTTCATGCAACCTATTAGAAGAAAAATTAATCTAAAGTGAAGTGTTGTTAACTAACTAATTCAGTTATACATTTGTTGATTGATTTGGAGTGATCAAATGGCTAAATGAATCAATTCTAAGAATGAGTGTTGGTTAACTAGTTCAAATATCATTTAACAATTCTTTTGAGTGATTCAAATAGTCATTTAACAGATTCAATAGCCTACTATCATTTCAGGTTTTCACTTATACACTTCTCTACTTATCAGACAACAGAAAGTTCTTTTGAACTGGGAAACTTTATACTAATTCAATCTTAACAAGATACAAGGGCTGTTTTATCTATCCGTGACCCAACAATTAGACTTAATTGACCAACTAATTGGGATGGGCCTGCTGCCATACATTGGCTCATATCACAGAGAAAGAACAGAGACTACATAGAGCTGCTGCGAGTGGACCCACATGTCATTGTCTATTAGATCAGAGACAGTAACAAAAACACATCCCAAACACAGAGAGAAGGCGGCGCAGCAGAAACACCGCAGAAGGCAATGAGCATGCTCAAGACCTAAGAAGGAGAAGCACGCTGCTAGCCGGGAATGAGAATTAAGGCCGGCGACGAGGGGGAGAGGGAATAAACGGGCATGCGCATGAGCTCAAGGGCGTTAAAGGGAACTCACCTGAGCCAGTTGGGGAGGCGGAGGTGGCCTATGGAAGACCAGCGACGTGCGCCATGGGGGGCGCCAGGAGGTTCTCGCGGCGGCGGGGGTGGCGCGAGCGGTGGTTTCGGCTCGGAGTCAGTGAAGAAGTCGACACATGGGGTTCCTGCAAAGGAATGGCAAAATTCAATGAGGAGCTATGCCGAGAGGACTTGGGGACACGGAGGATTTGGGGAGGAGGCCGTCGGAGTAGCGGGAACAGCGGGCGCGGCTTGGCGGCCGAGCGGGTGGCTATGTGCGGCTGGCTTGGGCTCCTTGTGCCTTCTTCTTGGCCTTCGGCGGAGAAGGATTGTGAGGACCCCCGGGTTATCTTCTTAAGACCGAGACTAAGCATGGCCTTAAGGACATAACTCTGAGCCTCAAGTAAATGGATTTCAACTTAACTCTATCTAAGCGAGAGGCTTAACTGAAAGCTAGAGACCCGATGATCATGCGCGCTGCTCCCCTGCGAGCACTACATGATTGTCGGTTCTCAAACAAGTCAAGCACTACACTTAGAGAGTTAAATGGGAAGCCACGAACAGCGAGCATGAACTCGTATTGGCTCCCAAGATCAGAGACCAATATGCTCACACTCTCATACAACGTTGATCACATCCATACAACAATCATACATTAATAGTCCAAAAGACATACAACACAATAGTTAAAGTCTACAACTATTACAAACGGCCGACCGGCCAAATTCAAATAAGAGTGTAAAGTAGCAGCGGAAATAAGTAAAATAAACCAAAAGACCAGCAGTGGTATGCCCATATCCCATCGGCAACCGACTGGGAGTTAAATGATAGCATTACTCGTCAGTGTCGCCAAAATCGGCACTAACAAGCTCAACGGGCTCATACCCTTCCTCACCTGAAATTGCAGCAACCGGGTTGAGTACAAAGGTACTCGCAAGTCTTACACAAATAAAAATTAGTTATGCTAGAGGTTGTTCCAAAGGATGGCTCATATTGGCTTAGTTTTGCAAAAGAGACGCAACAATTTACAACCTACACATACTAGTTTTTCAAGTGCCATTTCAAAATCAGATTTGAAGTAGAAATAAAGCATGTGAATAAGCAGTAAGTTGAATAATGAATGAATCATACAAATAACAAAGTGGCTGTCCACTTTGATACAACAACAAACATGAACATTCCATTCATGACAATACCAAGTTATAACCACAATTTTAATTCCAAGTCTAACAATTAGCAGCCACAAACTCAAGCGATCGTCCATAACCGCGGACACGGCTATTCGAATAGATTTATACCCTGTAGGGGTGTACTACTTTACCCACATGACTTGATTAGCCCGTAAGCCTCCAGATGCCTCCGAAAATAGCATACTTCCTATGGTATGCCGGCCGGGTAAACCAAGACTCAGTATTTTTCGGCAAGTTGACATTATTGAGTTGAATCGCCCATGCGCGACGTGATCCCACTTAGGATAGGTTATACCACCTACTAACCAAAGGGGCACGCAAGTTGTGCTGGGAATACTGACCCAATTAATAAAGCTTAAATAGGGCTCACCCTCACATTAAAGAATCGCAATCGGCACCCTACGAAACATATATGCGATAGAACACATATATGTCCTCACACCACCCGTCATCAACTCAACAACACCAACCCCTTACTTAACCAAGCAGCGCCCATACGCCACGTGTGATAGCACGAGTTTTGCTTGAACCGTAGGTACCCAAAGTTCGGTCCTTAATTGTCCAGACAAGTCCATCACTTACCCAAGCTCGTGCACAAAGACACCATCACTAACCATCACTTGTCCAGACCAAAAGCACATTTAAAATGATAAAATTTAACTCATAAAACAGATATGAAGATCTGAAACAAAAGCATATAATGATAGTTGTATTTATCCCATAATTGTCAGGTGATTCCCGACAATCAGCTACCAGTTCTAGACTTGCATGGCTAAGCAAACTCGAACAATATATTTCAACCATCCTAACTCAAGCATGTGGTACTGGAATAATTCAAGGGTAACCTCAATGAATAGGAGATAACTAATTTACACATCACAAAAATAGCGACATTATCAAAATAGCATGCAAGCAATTATCATTGCACTAACTTAGCAAAACTGGGATCAAATATGATGCAAAAGAAAGTTCAAATGATGCTTGCCTTGCTAGAAGCTTAGCTGCTCTCCCTCAGTAGCGTATAGGTCAATATCGATAGGCTCGGGATCTATATAAATACAATACCGAATAAACATCGAGAAATACCTCAAAATCCAAAATACTAAAAAATGCATGATTTTTCTACAGTAGCTAAGTCATGATTTTAGATGAATTTAGGTGAAAGAATTATTCCATTTGGATTTAGTATGTGAGAGTTATTAAGGTTTGAAAATCAGTTTTCCAGAAAATCCAATTAAATTCTCACCGGTTACTGTTCATGTAATTTAATTATTTGGGCAAAATTTGTAGAACAGTAGTGGGACAAAGAATTATATGGATAAATAGAGGATATTAATACAAGACTAAAATAGTTGAGTTTTCCTCATTTGGAGTTTTCATGATTTAGTTATGAATTTCTAAAGTTATCAGCATTTCCTTTTGTAAAAATAATTGTGTTAATGGATCAATCTCCAAAATAATACTCTCTTCTACAGAGACTTGTTTGAAACCAATTTTAATATAAAGTTCATTAAAAATGGAAATTATCAGAAGTGGTTTCATCCATTTTGAAGTTGAGATGAATTAGTTATGTATTTTTGAAGTTATACATATTTTACAGTGTGCAAATAATTGGATTTCGAATTTTCTAACACTTTTATTACTTTTCCTACCGGGAGCTATTCTAGCCGCGGTCACTGACCAGTGGGCCCAGTGAATAGTGGGTTTTCCTTTTAACTCAGATTTTCAAAAATCAAACTGACATGTGGGTCCCGTCCGTCAGTGACTCGGTCCACGGGACCAGGTCCGCGCGCGCGTGCAAAGCGCACAGAGTTTAAGCGGCTGGTCCCACCGGTCAGTCTCTCTACCGATCCTCTTATCTCTCCTATTTTCTGTGCATGGGGCCCACTAGTAAGTGACACATTAGTTCCTTAAGACAGCGCTTAAATGCTAACCGTCGTCATTTACTGCTTAATCACGTTGCTACAGTACTGGTCCGCGTACGACAATGGCTCTGCCTCCTTGCTCGGCGTCTCACCAGCGATTCCGGCCACGACGGCGCCAGCCAAGGGCATGCACAGGTGCCCAATAGTATTGCGCTCATGAGGAGGGTAGTCTCGACGGCTGAGCTGGCCTGTACCGGCGGCTAGTCGGAGTTGAGCGACGCTACCACATACGACAATGATGCAACAGCAATGTGAAGCTCCGCAGCAACATACAAGCGGGTGCCAGAGAGTCTAGGGACTAAGTGGGAGTTACCTAAGCGGAGATGAGTGCTCGGGGAAGCTCGGAGCAGTTGGAGCACTGTCGGCGCCGGAGAAGAAGACGGCGGCGACGAGCTTCAACGAGGAGAGGAGTTCCTGAGCAGAAACAAGAAGAGTGAATGATCTGAGAAGCTCATGGACTACACGAGGATGCTACCGGAGCAAAGAATTGAAGAATGGCTTACCAAAACGAAGTGGGAGATGAACGGTTAGTGACTCGGCCGAAAACGAAATCCCTTCAAATCCACGAAGTCCTGTCGTGCATTAGCGAAATAAGTTGAGGGGTTTTGATCAGTGGCCTAAAGCACGCAAGGTGACGTGCTAAAGGGAGCATAATACTCACCGGAGATGATGTTGGCTTGGGGGTGTCACTCGGGTGCGTGCTCTGGAGCTGAGGGGAGCACGACGAAAGCCTAGGAGCTACAAGCAAATGTACAAGCCGAGATTAGCCAAAATGAGTACGACAATGAACAAGGAGGATGGAGGGTCCATTGGTGAGGAGATTACCTGAGAGATGGCCTCAGGCAAGCTTCCTCCTCCTCTCGGTTGTGAGGAGAAGTGAGCTGAAAGGAAGGGCAGGGAGAGGTATTATCCTGGGATGAAGACGGAGATGGAGGCGGCGTCAAGCGGGCGAGCTCCAGGATAGGTCAACGGCAGCGGTGGATTGACGGCGTGCCTGGCACCATTCTGCGTGCGTCGGAGCGACACGAGCGCGTGGCGCTCGTTCTCTGCGCGTCGCAGCGGGAGGTAAGGGACGACTCTGACAACGCGGGCCCATGGAGTCAGCGTCTCATCCGCGCGCGCGTGTGTCCGAGTGGGTGTGCCATTGAAGGCCATTGGATCTAGACTGGACAGCTAGGATTAAAAGGAATGATTGGACTAGGCCGAAAGGGTACGCGATCTGGGCCGTTGATTTTTGATCGGACGGCTCAGATTTGATTGGAGCTTCGGACTACTGAAAAGGTGGTGAGATCTGGACTGTTGAACCAAGATTCGTTGACCTGCACACGTTGGTGCATTTAGGCGGTTGGGCTGAGCCGGTTCACTGAGTCGGACTCAAGCCCGATGAATAGTGCGGCTGGTTGGGTCTAAGGGTTTGACTGAGAATTAAAATGTTTTCTCCACTTTGATCAAGGTGCTAAAAATAGAAATAAATTTCCTAAAAATGTGAAATAACTCACAGGGGTTCCTGGGAAGGTCTAGTGGCCACAAAAATTATTGAACCTTACTGTTCATGATATAATGTGTATAATTTAAATTCAAACTTAATGTAGGTCATTAAATTGTGTTTGAATTTTCTTAGGGTTTAAACCAGTCCCAAAAATTTGGGAAAAATTGTATTAATTCTTTATAATTGTTCTAGTATTTGAATAAATTATTTCCAGAAGATGAACAAGAGTTTATGTTCTTATTTTTCTTTTGGAGCTTATAATTGAGTTGTAGGTTTAACTTTGTGTAAGATTTTCCAAGTGCAATAAATAATGCAAATGCTTGAAAACAATGATGCATGCTCATGAGATGCATAATAATTCTCTTTATTAATTTGGGGATGTGACAAGGATTGGGGAAGATGGCTGGACAGCAGGGGAAAGAACAAGCTCTGCGCTGCTCTAAATAGGCGACAGTGGAGAGTACAAGGGGGCTCGGCAGCATGGGCGGCGAGACAGCGTGGCAGGCATGCAAGCCAGAGGCTGGGGCTGCATGGCGAACGCTTGGGCGCGCGACCTGTGGATGCGGGAGACATGGCAGGCAAGCCAGGGAGAGAGACGGGAGAGAGATGTTAGAAATCAGAAAAGAAACACACACACTCCTCGTGGTGAACACACACACACCGTGGTGAACACACACACACACGGAGAGAGGGAAGGATACTGAGTATTTGGTGCCGCACACCCGCAGACTTTTCTCCTCTGCTTCATTTATCAAAATGCTAAGTACATGATTAAATAGGCCACTAGCATTACGTTATGCATGCATACCCAACCACTACTCCGTGATCCGATCCGCATGCACACATAATGGGAGCCAAACACTACGGCCACTACTGCATGCATACGCGCCCACGATCCTCCATGCAAGCAAATGACCACGCCACAACCCGACCAAGTACTACTAAACATATGCATTAACTCCTAATTACATGCAACACACAACCGATGACCCGCCATCCCAAATACTCGCCATCGGCAAATATTTCCTATAGCTCAGACTCGTTATCTTGGATCGATCCGCAGTTCAAGTGGCTCACCGCTACTCCGGACTCTCCTGTTCTCCCCGCACTAAGCATAACTCCGCAATACTACACTGTACAATTTCAAACACACCACCGTTGCACCATACACACATGCAAATATACTAAAGCAAAAACTAAGTCTAGATTATTAACTAACAAGAGATACATGGGCGCCGGCTCTCCTGGGAAGAAAGGGCATGGGTGCGCACTGTTTGACCGAGAAAACAAATGGTGCGGTTGCTTTGTGTTGGTTCGGTTGGGCTGATGGGTTCGGTTGAACCGAGTTGGTTAGCCCAAATTGTGACTCGAGCCCGATGAATAGGGGCTAGCCCGGGAAACAATAGATAGGGGAGAAAAAGATCAAGGAGAATTTGGTTCCCTAGTTGATGCTGTCGACCTAATTTGGGTTTATATTTTAGTAACGTTTAACAGGGCAACATCTTAGATTAACTACTTTTATAATTTCGGGTTTTAGAGTTTTTCATTTCTAAGGTTCGTGTCTTTAGGGCTTATATTCCTAGGGTTTTTATAATTAGGGTCTTATGCCTTACACCACTTGTGCTGGCAAAATAGAAAATCACAGATCAAATAATTCTTGAAAATTATGCAATTAAGGTAATAGCGAATAACATGCAAATTTTTTTTTTAAATCTCGTATTTTTTGTATTTAGGCATTTTTGGGATGTTACACGACCGTAGCTCAAGTTCTTTATTATCTTCTTCATCTCCGCTGAGATATGCTTCAAAAAATTTTATATCCCGCCGGGGTTCTATCTGGGCTGCGGAGGGTGGCCTCCGATGTGCTCTGGATGCGCTGCGCCCACTCTAACCATAGTGACATACGTAACAGGTTCATTAACGAAGAGTGCGGATGTCATCAATGAAACGACCAGAGGTTGTAAGTGTCTTACGGTGTCGTCACGCCGCGAAGCGCTGTGACGGTCGTACGTGTGACAGAGGCTCTCATGGTGCGTCTGCGATGTCACCCAGTCTGGGCGTTCTGGTGGAGGAATGGAGAGTCTTGCGCGCGTCCATGGCACGTACCACTCCAAGTATGCACCGTACGTCTCTTGGTCGTATGGACGCAGCTCGTTCCAGACATCAATGTGCGCGCTGTCTGTCCATGCCGTAGTCCACACCTCCTGGGTCGGGCACCAGTCCTGAGTATGCCCACCTGCCCTCGATTGCCTGCATTTCCGAAAGGAATGATGTTACAAAAGAAGATGTAAGGACTGTAAACATTACTCGAATGAAGTTTGACTCACAGGTGCACGGCTCGCTACAGGAGCCTGCCGTCTTGAGGGGGGGGGTTGCACGATATGGTATCGACCAAACTGTCACATTACATGCTGCGGCGCGTAAGGCTCCACCAGATGTGCGAGCACCAGGTGGCAGATCGTCGTCCACATTCCTGTGTCCTGGAGGCATTGCACGGTCAACCCGTGTGGTGCTACCACGCGTAGAAAATCTGGATACCATGGACACCATATGATATCGCTCTCGTACAATGACTCGAACTCGTTGTGGTACAACGTGTAGCACCTCACCGGCTTGTCCTTGGCCTAGCGCAGACGCCCAACAGTCCATCGCGAGCCCATGGTGCGCCCGTCTATCGTGTCGATCGGGGAGGCGTACGGGTGCATCGCTACCTCGATGGACGGCTGTCCAACCGGAAAGTGCTCCCAACTCCACAACTACAGGAGCACGTAGCAGAGGGCTAGGCTGGGGGTACCACCGATGCCACGCCACAAAGCATCACACAAGCCCCTACATGTGGCACAAAGGACGACTGGCCCCCAGCTATACTAAGGCACCAGCCCAGCCCTCGCGTCAACCAGCGACTCGGCGAGGCTAACGTAGCTAGGGTAGCACCGATCGCCCTGCGTGGTTGGAAATAGGACCCAACCAAAGAGCTGAAGAAGGTAACCTACGAGGTGCGTCCTAACGACCTCGTCAGGTGCACCCTGCGAGCAATCATTGAACTGCCTCAGCCAAGCCCGGGGGACGCCGCATGCACCCTCTAGGAGAGTGTAGGATCGTAATGGCAATCAGAAGGGGGAGGGGGAGGGGTTGAATGATTGCAGCGAATTGACCTCCAAATTGAAGCTCCTGCTTATGCGTACAGCAACTCTTGAAAATCTTCACAGCAAAGACCTCTTCTGGCGCATAGCAAGAACAACAAATCAAGAGACAAAGTTTGAACAAATCTAAACTTTATTTCTCAATTCTGATTTGTGTCTACAAAGTGCTCGGCAAGCACCCCTCAAAGCCTCCAACTAGAAGACCTCTAAAACTCTCACGTAACAAGCCTACGTGAAAGCCACATAAAAAGCAATGCTCAAAGCTCTGCCCTAAAACTCTCGTATGTGTGCCGTGAAGTTAGCACCTAACCCCCACCTCTTTTTATACCATAGAGTCCTGGACATGTCCTCTACGACATGGACACTGACTCTATCTCTAAGAGACCCGAAACCCTTTCAGACACAAATTTTTTAATCTCTAAATCTCTCCAGATATGGAAGACTTTCCATATCTTCAACTCATGAAGTAAGCCTCTAGGACTCCACCTCCTGGAGCTCCTCTACGCATCAGCAACCTCCTTTGATCTCCACATGTTCCAGCGCAAGCCAAAACATCTCGTGACACCCAAGACCTCCTAGACCTCAGATCTCCCCATCCTAGTCCAAGTCTTCCTCGTCACCGACTATGATTATCTTCACGCTCAACCTGCACATGCAAAGATCAAAGAACACATATTTGGCACAAGTTGTCCAACTTGACCAACGTGAGCTCACAAACTCGTAAACATTATCAAAAATCGAAACGATCCGAACATAATCGGTCATACCGCCCTATTAGACCCGGTACTACCGCACACCGATCGTATCGCTCCATACACACTGGTATTACCGATTCCTAGAGACAATAGAAACTTCCCAAAACCAAGCATTCTATAAAAACCATACCGCTCTCAAACGATATTACTGTCATGCGATACTACCTCTGTTCAACACACGGTACTACCTATCAGTGGTCGTACCGCACGAAGCTGTGGTACTACCGTTTTTCACTTGAGCTCAAAACTCTCAAAAAACATCTCCTCTGGAAATTCCACACCGCAACCTTGCGGTCATACCTTTGTGCGGTACTACCACCGTTCAAACTGCGATATTACCTTCTTGCGGTCGTACCATTCCACAGCTGCGGTACTACCGTTTTTCACTTAACAGAGCTTGTCAGAAACACTCTCTCTCTAAAAAAACCTATCGCGGTACTACCGTCGACTATGGCGCGGTCATACCGCTCAGCAAGAAATCCAATGTCCAAAAAAATAAGTGTTCTGGTTTTTCCATACCGCCAAAAATAAGACGGTATAACTGATGTGCGTTACTACCACAAATTACCACACGGTACTACCACACTACTGAAAAGCGCAAAAGACTCAGAACAAAGCCCTGAGACACGTGGACGCTCCAGATGATTTGGCCGATCGGACCACGCTTCAAAACCGTCGGATTTTAAGAGCACTGTAGAAGGTCTAAACATTAACTTTGATTTCATCCATCAGATTTCAATCCAAAGGCTCACAATCCTTGAAGAGTTCAGACGGTCCGAACGTTCCTCTCAATATGAGCCGTTAGATCAAGATCTAATGGTTCGAGCAAAACACGCGTTCGGAACCTAGACAAACGGTACTACCACACGACCATGCGGTCATATTGCACTCCTAGTACCAAGATATTAAAAGCCGGTACTACCGCTTCTGAGAAAAACCAAAGTCCAAACACAAGCCTTCTGGAATTTTTGTACCGTCAATAATCACACGGTTGTACTGTCCTGCGGTAGTTCCGCGGCCAAAATACCGGTACTACCGCAAAACCTGACAAAGGCTGATTTTCGAAAAAAATCAACAGAACTCAAAAGCATGTCAATATCTAAGATCACAAGCATGTTCCAGAGCCAATGTATTCATCTTAAAATACCAAGACTAAGTCTTCTTTATTGTCAATGTGTTCATCATCAAATATCATAACCAAAAACCTCCTGGTCTTACAGAGAGGTTGACCAAACTGCTGCTCCAGCCTAGCCTTCCAATGCACCGACGGAGGGCCCCAGAACAAGCGGGTCACCCCGGATCAGGAGACTGGTCAAGAGCGAGACATCATGCAGGGTGACCGTCATCTCACCCCACCGAAAGTGGAAGGTGTGCGTCTCGGGCCTCCATCTATCGACAAGTGCCAACAACAAGCTGTCGTCTAGGAGGAATTGGCGTCCGAGAGACACCAGCCTTGCAAGGGGCAACAAGCCCATGCCCCGGAGGATCGGGACATAGCGACCGTCCAGCTCCCAGGAATCCCTCCCACCCCGAAGCTGCAGGGGCGAAGCGCCATCGGTGTCACCAGCGATCCACAGCTTGCACCGGTGGTTCTCATCGTAGAAGTGTTCAAGAAGCGCCGGTAGAGACATGGCTTGCAACACATGAAATAGAGGGAATATTAGTGAGAAGATTGATAATAACCATAAAATAGCTAGCATGAAATAATTAGCTGCATAAAATAACTAGCAGTGCATGCTGTCATTATTTTTCTATTTTCTAATTGTTTAAAACTAATTAATTAATACTAACTAATTATTTCGTAACTAATTAACCTCGCCTCAATAATTACACACGTTAACCCCTGTTCATCCCCTTTGCTAAAAAATATTAATTGCATATGTGTGTTCATTGCACGGTGCATACATACTTGAGGACGTAGCAACTAATTGCTTCCAAGATAACTACCAGTGGATGCTGTCATTATTTTGGCCAGCATGTGCATGCATACTAGAATAACTTGCATGTCATTATGAACTAACACAAAATAATGAGTTGCATGAATAACTAGTGGTACATTGTTTCATTATTTTGGTAGTTTCTAATTGTTTAAAACTAATTAATTAAGACAAACTAATTATTTACGTAACATTAGGTAAATTGGCTTCTAATGAAGAATTTACGAACAACAAAAAATTCCCAAACCTATTGAAGCTAACTACTTAAGTACGCTTCTTGGTAAAATGGTAAACCTAGCACCTAACTACTTAAGTACACAGTTAATAAATAGTTTGCGAACAATAAAAAATCGATGGAGAAAAAATTACCTACTAAATTGGCCTATAATGACGGTGGCAGTTAATAAGGCTAAAATGTCTCTGGAAATATAATCAACACAGAGAGCAACCGAAAGAGAGAGCGAGCGAAAGAGCGAGTGACCGACTGCGAAATGAAATCGCGCTCGTCACTCGCTAATTTATAGCTGAGGGGGAATCCTTCCCCGCGTGCGATCGCTAATGCGGCAGACAACGATTAGACGAAGGAGACATGGAATTGAAAGATGTGACGAGATGACAAGATTGGTTGGTGGAGCTTTCAGTGGAAAGACAAATTGATTCGTGCTTTAGGTGAAAAAGAAAGGCGAGGGAGAAATCAAAACCCTAATCAGGGGAGAGATCACGTGGCGGTTTTAGATGAATAAAATTATGGCAAATTTACACAAGTAAGTGCACTGTGTCGCGGTGACCCACGTAAAATTTCATATTTTTTTAAGTCATTTGCTATATTTTAAAATTGAAATGAAAATCGCCGCTTAAACCCTAACCCTAATTTCGAATTGCGGCTTAAACCCTAACCCTACCCCTAAGTAGACACGTGGCGGCGCAGTGGTGCGACCGCACGGCGGCCATGCGGTCGCGCCACTGCATGGCCGTGGCGACTGGAGGCGGGCTACCGCATGGCGGCCGTAAGGACAGGTGCTACTTTTGACGAAAAAAATTTGTACGCCTATTTTTGTATATAAGGTATGCAAAAGTGACAATACCAACAAAAATTCCCAAGCGTCGGCCGATTGCGTCAGGTAAAATAGTATACGGGCACGACTACGAGGCTACGATCTACGGGCCACCCGGTGCGGGCCAAAATAGTATACGGACTATGGGCCTATGGATCAATGCCAAGCCCGGTCCAACTGGGCCATCAAGCATGGATTCTTGCCCAACCTGGCCCTACACTTGGGCTTGGTGGGCCGTTAGTATGGATTTGCTATACCTATGCTTGAAAAAATATATCATAAATTACAGGCTACATCCCACAAAATAAAAAGACCGAACACGTAAGTAAACTCATGACCTCATGTTGTGTGGTTAAACACTCCAAACAGTCCGAATAGGCTAGTACTACATTTACTAGTACCATAATTGTTTGGCTAAAAGAGGAACAAATATAAGGAGATGGCTCATTCGAAGGATTCAATATAGAGGATCTATAGTGCATAGCATTAGGAAGCAATCTTTACCGTTCGATAAAAAATGAAAGGTCGAGATCAAAGCTACAGTGTATCTGCTATAATGTTTTTCGATATACCACAATCGCTATAGCAAATATTTCATTGTTGCTATACTACCATTATAGAGTATTGTACACACTCATGTTACACTGTTCACAAAATAAACATAGTAATACAGAGGATCTGAATTCCAAACCTTACTAAGCAACAGGAGCGCTACTGCTCTCCCGAGATACGAGAACCTAACCATGCCAAACAGCCAGGACGACAGTGTGCGTCCAGCACCAGCAAACACTGCATGTGCACACCGATGGGCACGGAGCTGCTCCCAACAATGACTTCCGTGGTACAGAGTAAACGCCTCCCGCGACTCGACGCGCAAAGCTAGCCATCTGCAAGCCAAGCCGAGAAAGTTCGTGCACTCCGAGAAAGTTCGTCCACTCCCTGTGCATATGAAGCATTGAGCACTCTCATTGCCACTGAACATGGCGGGCAGATGGCAAGCTATAAAAGCCAAACTAGCTTGCAGCACGGAATTGGTGAACAGAAACATTGAACACTTTTCTCAAGTACAAAGCAGAGAGAGAGGCAGGGAGATTGTTACGGCACTTTTGCATACCGTATATACAAAAACAAAAATAGACGTATAATTTTTTTTTAATAAAACTAGCGCCGACGTACGGCGGCCCGCCTACAGCCGCCACATTGCCGCAGCCACATGGCCGCCGTGCGGTCATGCCACCGCGCCGCCACGTGTCCACTTAGGGTTAGGGTTTAAGCCGCAATTAGGAATTATGGTTAGGGTTTAAGCAGCGATTTTTGTTTTAATTTTAAAATATAGCAAACGACTTTAAAAAATTATGAAGTTTTACGTGAAGCACCGCAACACAGTGCACTTGCTTGTGTAAATTTGCCATAATTTTATCCATCCAAAACCGCTACGTGCTCTCTCCCCCGATTACATAAACGTGTTCTGTTTGTACGGATTTGTAAATGTTGAAAATGAGCTCTAAAAATTATGATTTTTTATTGTGTAATGTTTTGATAATTTTATATGTGTTCTGGAATTGTCTCGGAAATTTAGGATCTAGGTCGCGATAATTTGGATTTTAGGTTACGGAAACTAGGGTTTCATGATTTCATGTGACTTGGAATGTATTTGAGATTTGCTAGGTTACATTTTTGTGATATACATGTCTTGACATCAAGGTATATTTGCGGTCTAGAGGAGGTTGTGGGATATTCCAACTATACTACACTTTTCCCTACTTTTGGAAAAATATCTGTTAGACTCGCAAGAACATTTTGGTATGTTGTTGTGGCGCGCTAAATTTCTGAAGAATTTTGTTAGGTAGCAATGATTTGTAAGTACGAAGGTAGGTGATATTGTGATGTGCTAGGAAATTCATACACGGTAACATACACGATAGTTTTGGAGAAATGGTGCAACGATAACAACACGACAGTTGATCCGACGAGGGGGTTACATGGCACGCAGGCTAACGAACCAAGAACGGTACACGCATGCCTTTAGGGAATTAGAAATACATGGGACATATGGACGAAAAGGGTCGGACGACTGCGTGGACCGGGGCTATTTGCGCTTCCTTGCGAGCTCGGCGTTGTACTCCTCGCCGACCGCCTTGGCCTCGGCTGCCATTTCCCTCTTTTGCTCGCGCTCACTCTCGCGAGCATCGCGCTCCCTGCGCCTGTATGCCTCGAGATAGGCCTACGTCTCCCGCCGGATACGCTGGTTGTGTTCTTCGGTGCGGCGCTCCTCCTCCCTCCTCTCGCGGTCCTTGTTGGCATCTCACTCCTCGCAGTCGAGAGTTCACTGGTCGTGTGGGTAGATCTGTAGGTCGATCCACTTGCGATAGCCACATGGCGGATCTGTGGACTACGGGTAGACGGGAGAGGTTGTTAGTGCAGACTTTGAAAGAGAAATGGTAGGGAAACATACTGCTACATGTCCTTACCGACTACCGATAGCATCTCGTGTCCCAATGGCGGTCGGGATAGTCGCTGGAGTAGTTTGTGCAACCCCAGTAATGCATGCCCAGGCTTAGCCGATGCTTGGACTTGAAGAACTTGTAGCTGTCCTTGCACCAACAGAGGGGTGGCGTCTCCCCCCTCGAGCGGGTATTGCGGCGAATGCTCGGTTGGGATGTTGTGGTAGGGTTTGCTACTACGCGGGGCAACGTTATTGCGGGGAGGTGGCCTCCTGGCACGCTGCCTTTATTCCTCCTGGGCCGCATACACCCTTTGCATTTTGCGGACCTCCTCCCAGTGCTTGTCCATCTGAACGAGATTGTGTTGTAGTCTGGATGCAGGAGAACACGGTGTAGAAGGGGTAGTACTTATATGCTGGGTCGGTGCTGCGTACGCGGCTGAATTGTAATTCGGTTGAAGGAAATCCATGTCCGTGAGGCAGCAGCCCTGAGGAGACTCGTCGGGTCACGTTGCTGTGTCGGGTCATGTCGCTGCACAAAGCTGACTCATCGGGTCACGTCGCTGCGCAAAGCTGAATCGTCGGGTCACGTCGCTGTGTCGGGTCACGTCGCTATGCAAAGCTAACTCGTCGGGTCACGTCACAGTGTGTTGTCTTGTCATTTGGAAAAGTTAGCATCGCAGTGTGTTGTCTTGTCGTTCTGAAAATTTGAAGATGTTTTCATACATAAAATTTGAAGCGTTACAATATGGCTCTGTCGTCTAAGGATTTACAATCATTACATGAACCAATTTAAGAACGTTGAGGTGGCGGAGATGCATCGGTAGGCTCAGTGTGGTCCAGCAGATTCTGGTAAGCGTACATGTCGTCGTGACGAGGCATGCCGGCCTGGGGGACACCTCCGAAGAAATCATGAGTGACGGTCTCGAAAAATTCACTCCCAGGGTATGATGCCTGCAACTCCGGTTGCATGGATGAGCTCTGCCCTTGGAGATACGGTGGGACAGTGAACTTGGAGGAGTGATCTGCCCTTGAACATATGGTGGGACACCGAACCCGGAGGAGCTCTGCCCTTGAACGTATGGTGGGACACCGAACCTGGAGGAGCTCTGCCCTGCATACGCTCCAAATCCTGGCTGCCATAATCCATACCCTGACGGTGTGTACTGCTCCCTGGTAGGAGCTGGGAGGCCCGTGTCATCATCATCATCAGTCGTTGTGAACTGGCCGTTACCCCCACGGTCAACTGAAGGCTGCAAGATAGAACGATGTTAGTACAAATAAACACTCGGGACGTGGACTGAGAATCTTGTACCTCCCGGATGTATAGTGCAGATGACCAATGGGGAGCGCTAGTCACAGACGGTAGAAGTGATTCATCCCGATGATCCTGCAGTGGGAGAACGACATGATGTTAGCGCAACGTAAGGCATAACCAAAAAACACAACGTAGATTTGTACATAACTTACCTCCCCATCGATCTGGCCCGCAGATGACCAACAGGGAATGCTACGACGCCGGCCGGACTCACTAGGTCGTGGTGACCTAGCGAGTGAGCATGCCCCCCCCACTTGGTGCCCGATACGCAAGACGTCATCCGTCGAACGACTGCAGCTCAAGTTCTTTATTATCTTCTTCATCTCCGCCGAGATGTGCTTCAAAAATTTTTTATATCCCGTCGGGGTTCTATCTAGGCTGCGGAGGGTGGCCTCCGATGTACTCTGGATGCATTGCGCCCACTCCAACTGTAGTGACATACGTAACAGGTTCATTAACGAAGAGTACGGATGTCGTCAATGAAATGACTAGTGGTTGTAAGTGTTTTACAGTGTCGTCACGCCACGAAGCGCTGTGACGGTCGTACGTGCGACGGAGGCTCTCGTGGTGTATCTGCGATGTCACCCGGTCTGGGCACTCCGGTGGAGGAATGGTGAATCTTGCGTGCGTTTGTGGCACGTACGACGCTAAGTACGCACCGTACGTCTCTTGGTCATATGGACGCGGCTCGTTCCAGGCATCAATGTGCGCGCTGTCTGTCCATGCCGTAGTCCACTCCTCTTGGGCCGGGCGCTAGTACTGAGTATGCCCACCCGCCCTCGATTGCCTGCATTTCTAGAAGGATTGATGTTACAAAAGAAGACGTAAGGACTGTAAATATTACTCAGATGAAGTTTGACTCACAGGTGCACAGCTTGCTACTGGAGCTTGCCGTCTGGGGGGCACGATCTAGTACCGACCAAACTGTCGCATTACGCGCTGCGGCGCGTAAGACTCCACCAGATGTGCAAGCACCAGGTGGCAGGTCGTCGTCCACAGTCGTGTGTCCTGGAGGCATTGCTCGGACAACTCGTGTGGTGCTACTGCATGTAGAAAATCTGGATACCATGGATACCAGATGATGTCACTCTCGTGCAACAACTCGAACTCGTTATGGTACAACGCGTAGCACCTCACCGCCCTGTCCTTGGCCGAACGCAGACGGCCATCAGTCCACCATGAGCCCGTGGTGGGCCTGTCTATCGCGTCAATCGGGGAGACGTACGGGTGCACCGCTACCTCGATGGACGACCGTCCAACCTGGAATTGCTCCCAACTCCACAGCTGCAGGAGCAAGTAGCAGAGGGCCAGGCTGGGGGTACCATTGATGTCGCGCTGTGAAGCATCACACAACCCTCGGTATGTGGTGCAAAGGACGACTGACCCCCCAGCTATACTGAGGCACCTGCCCAGCCCCTGCTTCAACCAGCAACTTGGCGAGGCTAACATAGCTGGGTAGCATTGATCGCCCTGCGTGGTTGGAAACAGGACCCAACCAAAGAGTTGAAGAAGGTAACCTAAGAGGTGCGTCCTAATGACATCGTCAGGTGCACCCTACGGGCAATCATTGAACTGCCTCAGCCAAGCCCGGGGGATGCCACATGCACCCTCTGGGAGAGGTTGACCGAATTGCTGCTCCAGCCTAGCCTTCCAATGCACCGATGGAGGGCCCAGAACAAGCGGGTCACCCCGGATCGGGAGACCGGTCAAGAGCGAGACGTCCTGCAGGGTGACCGTCATCTCACCCCACCAAAAGTAGAAGGTGTGCATCTCGGACCTCCACCTATCGATAAGTGCTGACAGCAGGTCGTCGTCTAGGAGGAACCGGCGTCCGAGGGACACCAGCCTCACAAGGGGCAACAAGCCCGTGCCTCGGAGGATCGGGACATAGCGACCATCCAGCTCCCATGATTCCCTCCCCGCCCAAAGCTGGTGGGGTGAAGGGCCATCGTTGTCACCAGTGATCCACAACTTGCACTAGTGGTCCTCATCGTAGAAGTGTTCGAGAAGCGCCGGTAGAGACATGACTTGCAACACATGAAATAGATGGAATATTAGTGAGAAGATTGATAACGACCATAAAATAACTAGCATGAAATAATTAGCTGCATAAATAACTAGCAGTGATGCTATCGTTATTTTTCTATTTTCTAATTATTTAAAACTAATTAACTAATACAAACTAATTATTTCATAACTAATTAACCTCGCCTCAATAATTACACACGTTAACCCCTGTTCACTCCCTTTGCTAAAAAAAATATTAATTGCATGTGTGTGTGTTCATTGCACGGTGCATGCATACTTGAGTATGTAGAAACTAATTGCTTCCATGATAACTACCAGAGGATGCTGTCATTATTTTGGCCAGCATGTGCATGCATACTAGAATAACTTGCATGTCATTATGAACTAACACAAAATAATGAGTTGCATGAATAACTAGCGGTACATGCTTTCATTATTTTGGTAGTTTCTAATTGTTTAAAACTAATTAATTAAGATAAACTAATTATTTACGTAACATTAGGTAAATTTGCTTCTAATGAAGAATTTACGAACAATAAAAAATTCCTAAACCTAGTGAAGCTAACTACTTAAGTACGCTTCTTGGTAAACCTAGCAAACCTATCACCTAACTACTTAAGTACGCAGTTAATAAATAGTTTGCGAACAACAAAAAATCGATGGAGAAAAAAATTACCTGCAAAATTGGCTTATAATGACAGCGGCAGTTAATAAGGCTAAAATATCCTTGAAAATATAATCAACACAGAGAGCAACCGAAAGAGAGAGTGAGCGAAAGAGCGAGTGACCGACTGCGAAATGAAATCGCGCTCGTCGCTCGCTAATTTATAGCTGAGAGGGAATCCTTCCTCGTGCACGATCGCAAATTTTCCATGCGGCAGACAACGATTAAACGGGGGAGACATGGAATTGAAAGATGTGACGGGATGATAAGATTGGTTGGTGGGGCTTTCGGTGGAAAGACAGATTGATTGGTGCTTTAGGTGAAAAAGAAAGGCTAGGGCGAAACTGAAACCCAAATCGGGGGAGAGAGCATGTGGCGGTTTTTGATGAATAAAATTATGTCAAATTTACACAAGCAAGTGCACTTTGTCGCGGTGCTCCACGTAAAATTTCATAATTTTTTGAAGTCGTTTGCTATATTTTAAAATTGAAATGAAAATTGTCGCTTAAACCCTAACCCTAATTCCAAATTGCGGATTAAACCTAACCTAACCCTAAGTGGACACGTGGCGCTGGTGAGTGATGCGACCGCCTGCAGCATGCCGTCTTGGCAGCCTCATCTCATGGCGGCCGTGTGGTCGCGCCCACCGCAGCGACGGCGTCTTGGCCGCGATGGCGTGGCGGTGGGCGGAGCCACCGCCACGCACTGCGTAGCACCGGATAGGTGCTAGTTTTGACCAAAAAAAATGTATGCCTATTTTTGTATATACGGTATGCAAAAGTGACAACACCGGCAAAAATTACCAAGCGCCAGCCGATTGCGTTAGGTAAAATAGTATACGAGCGTGACTACGGGGCTACGGTCTACGGTCCACCCAATGCGGGCTAAAATAGTATACGGACTATGGGCCTATGGATCAATGCCAAGCCCGGTCCAACTGGGCCATCAAGCATGGATTCTTGCCCAACCTGGCCCTACACTTGGGCTTGGTGGGCCGTTAGTATATATGGATTTGCTATTCCTATGCTTGAAAAAAAATCATAAATTACAGGCTACATCCCACAAAATAAAAAGACTGAACACATAAGTAAACTCATGACCTCATGTTGTGTGGTTAAACACTCCAAACAGTCCGAGTAGGCTAGTACTACATTTACTAGTACCATAATTGTTTGGCTAAAAGAGCAACAGATCTAAGGAAATGGATCATTCGAAGGATTCAATGTAGAGGATTTATAGTACCACTACTAGAAATAGGATTTTTCCCTAGTGCCAAAAACACTCGGGAAAGGGAGCCAAACACTCGGGAAATGTATTTCCCGAGTGTGACACTCGGGATAGATTAGTCGGGATACAAACAATTTCCCGAGAGTTACACTCGGGAAATATTACTTTCCCGAGTGCTTCTGTTTACACTCGGGACAAAACACTCGGGATAGATTAGTCGGGATACAAACAGTTTCCCGAGTGTTACACTCGGGAAATATTACTTTCCGAGTGCTTCATTTACTCTGAAAACTCGAACACTCGGGAGAAAATCCAAATTGAGCACTTACTTTTCGCACCAGAACGGAATATTTACCGAGTGTTGACACTCAGTAATATGCTGAAAAAACACTCGGGAACGCTCCGACGAATCCGTTTGGAAATTGCCACGGGTCACGTTTTCCCGAGTGTTGACACTCGGGAAATTTTTTGTCGGTCGCCCGAGTGTAGTTTCCCGAGTGTCGACACTCGGGAAATATTTGGTTGATTTCCCGAGTGTCGACACTCGGGAAATATTTGTCAATTTCCCGAGTGCCTAAAACACTCGGGAAATGAAAAAAACACTCGGGAAAGCGACAAAACAGCTGAATCTCATTTTTCACAAATTCATTTAAAATCCATTCCACAGCAATCAAATAATCCATCCATCCATTCCACAGCAATCAAATAATCCATCCATCCATTCCACAGCAATCAAATAATCTATCCATTCCACAATATATGTATATATATGTATGTATAGATCGAATAAAAGACATCATAACAGTTCCCAAGCTCACAACATTCAAGTTTAAGTTCGAAAATGTAAGCATAAGGCATTATACATATGACAGTTCGAAATAGTAATTTCATACTCTTATGTACATAAAACAAAAGCAAGTATCAAGATACAACCATTTGCATGCATGCAATTTCTGCTTCAATCTTACGTGCATAAAAGCATCATTTTGGGAGTTCTGCAGATAGAGCAAAACTTAATATTAGTGCCATCTTACAACAAAAGTTAGGAATTGATATTACATGAAAAGATAATTAACCAAACTATTGACAAAGCAAAAAATTCCTTTAAATCATGATGAACAACCTAATAACATGGCAAATCGCTTAAGAATATGAAAAGCACAAAAGTGCTAAAAATGTTAAACTCCAACTCTCAATATTTTGTCATTGTGAACTCTTGATCAACATTTATGTCTCAAGCACTTATCATCAAATTCATAGAAAGGAGTGTACATACAAATTATTATATGTTGACACATTTGAAAAGAATTTATGATATAGATATAGAGAATTAGTTATATATGTAGCCATTTTTATCCATTTTTTAGCAATCACCTGATTGTGAATGTTTTCTAATATTGGTATCCTTTTAGTATATCATGAAAATAGCAAGCACCTGGTGGTGGCCTCTCGGCGATGGACGTCATGTGAACATTAGGACCAGCATCTTCAGTTTGAGCATTAGTAGTAGAAGCAACTGATCCCGCCGTTTCCTATATTTTCATAAGAAATCGCATTATAAGAAATTTGCAGTAGCGACCAATAATTACATTGCATTTCATTTCAATGTCTTCTAAATCAAGCAGTCATAAGAGACTAACAATATAATAATTAGTATGCAGTTACTAACCGGAGCAGATAAGTGAGGCAGTGGTTCCCCCGATGGAGGGACATTAAGTCGAGTCCCGGTCCCGAGTGCCTGCATATATGTATATTGCATTTTACTTTGTTATTGTACTAACACGCTCCAACTAACCTGCAGGAACATTTGCTCCAACCGCTACCTAGCCTCAATTTCTTGTTGCAGTTGTGCCTGAAGCTCAGAAACCTGAGACTGGAAATCATCTAATGGCCGCTGTCGACTTTGAAAGTGTACTTCATCCGTTGATGCAGCACTCGTGGATCGGACCTCCGAGAGGGTTGTCGGTGTGCTAATGTACCCGGCACCCATGAAGAAACGAACATGTTTCTTCCCCTTTCCAGCCTGGTACATAGCACTCGTGTCTAGTGGTGAATTCATGACGTCGTAGTCCGGGCCATGAATCTCCTTAGCAGCATCAATATATGCAGCCTATTGGACAAAATCATCAGGGAGCGAAAATCATCAGGGACAAAATGATCAGAAATCGTACCAAGTTCTCTGTCGCGCGCTAGCTACACAAGGTGCCCTCCTGATCACCCCTCCTAGCTGCTACATATGCCTCCATATCGGAGACAGCTCGCCTCTGCTTCTTCTTTTCTCGCACCCAAAAACCACGGCGGTCAATAAATATGTATCTGCAACATACAATCAATATAAACATGTTGACCTACCAGGTTCTTCTTGTAACGTGCCATAGAGGAGCTGCCTTGACGATGTGCTGTCCCATCCATCAACAATCTCCGCTCCCTAGCAGCACGAGAGTCTTGTAACCATCGTTCGTTGCACCACCTGTCTTGGGCAATCTGCCGCCATGCATTTTCACACTTAAGGGCCCACCAAGGTATTGCCTAAAATTAACCAAGTGTTAAATATGAATAAACTAGAATTGATTGTAATCAAGGACATCGTTTGTTCAGTTGGTTACCTGCATGTACTCGTCCAAAGTGATATGCGTTTGGCAAGCATCGGCCCTACGAATTTGCTGTCCAAGGACTTGTGTGTGGTAACAGATCACCGCTTGGATGCGTGCTTCGTAGAACATCTGTGGGATCAGCTTCTTAACACAATTACGCAAAGACTCTCCTAGAATCGACTTCCGTCCCTCAAATTTCATCGAAACCACCACTACAATCCAAGAATAAAGAATTGATAAAGAATAAGATGATTAAGTTAGTTGATGAAAGCGAAAAGGAATTGATAAATAATAAGATGATTAAGTTAGTTGACATTTATTACTTGGCTACTAAACATCCAAAAGAGGTAAATTAAACATGTCAGACTACTTGAAGTTTTACTACCAAACAAGTGAGATTAGCGAGTTAGGTTTGCATAAAAACACAAAATATACGACTTTGTCCTCAAATGGCTTCTGTGTTCTTCAAAATGTTAGTAGTCCTTGTGCAATTTTATCCTCGGGATGTCTTCCACACGATCTTTACATTGCTTTAGTGATACATCTACCATTACTTTAATATCAACACTTCTATGAGCAAAAGGTTAGTGTGTTGGAAGTCAGAATTTAGATAGGTGATTGAATATTGGGGCCATTATTTTACCCAAACATTTATGCCTCATCTAGTCATCTAGTCATAAAGTAGAAAATATATTTCAATTGTAGAAGTACATATTATTTGGGATTCGTATGGTAAGTTAGTATAGTAACTAAATTGAGACTCGAGAGTTGTGACCTAATCAACCCTAACATGCATAGGAACACATAGAAGCAGATTTGAATATTCAGTCACTTACCCAAAAACTTTTCTCCACCCGCTACAAACAGTTGTCAAATGGAACCTCTCCTTCAGCAGCGGCGGTATCTTCAGCGGCCTTGTAGTGGCACCATGTCCATGCAGGCTCCCGCCTTCCTCTGTAGGTGACCAAGCCAGGGAAGTGCCATCGAATCAACACGCCAATTATGCCATTCGGAAGTCTACATTTCTCACCCCCGCCTTCTTCTCGCCATTGCCTGCATATTAGTTTTTTTGTGGTATGCAATTAAGTGGGCTAAATTAGTGAAAGTGCAAACAGTTTCTTACGTGTCGCCAACAGGAACGATGACAGTCTTCTCCTCCTCTCGGGTTGATCGGCGTGCTAGGTTCGCAGGTCCTCGCATCCAAAATTCTTGTGCCTCATGGTGCTCATCCTCCTCACCCTCCGCCGCCTCAAGGTGCTCTTCCTCCTCACCCTCCGCCTCACGGTGCTCATACTCCACATCATCAAGACGCGAGGGTCAGGGTCTGAGCCTGATCTACTATAGGTAGACCCCCCGCTGCCCCCTCGAGGGGCCGCGGCTACCCCTTTGCCTCGTCGAGTGGCCACGGCTGCCCCTCTGCCTTGTCGAGTGGCCACGACTGCCCCTGTGCCTCCTGGAGGAGCCGCGGCTGCCCCTGTGCCTCCTGGAGGGGCCGAGGCTGCCCCTGTGCCTCCTGGAGGGGCCGTGGCTGCCCCTTTGCCTCCTGGAGGGGCCGTGGCTGCCCCTCTGCCTCCTCGAGTGGCCGCGGCTGCCCCTCTGCCTCCTCGAGTGGAAAACAAGCGTCTGCCTCGACTAGAGTATGCTGCCTCGCCACTCATATTTTGGTGTCCTGAAATGAAATGAAATAAAATAAATCAATTAATATAGCGTAATCAAGTAAGCTCATAGAAAAATGTAATATAACGTAATCAAGTAAGCTCATACAAAAAATTAAAAACATGCAGCAAATAAATGGAAGACATACAAGATCATGCTTAGAAGTAGTCATCTACAATGGGATCCTCCGCAGATGGGCCCTCCAAAAAGTCATCGTCACTATCATGAGGTGTTGACTCAACCTCATCCCCTTCAGTGCCATCAATGTCTAAGCGATTAAGTAGTTCCAAGTCCTCTTGGTTTACAACCTCATCGGCATCGATTTGAATATCATCCATGTGATCGTCCTCTTCCCCAATTATTATTTCAAAAGTCCCTGGTAGCCCATCTTCTTGAAAGAATAGGTCAACACCATTGTTGGTCTCCATGTTGTAGTCCTGCTCACTAGGGGTAGGTAGTTTACCATATGGTTGCACCTTATGTACTACCCACCAATCCACTAGACTACTCATAGTTTTGCATGGGTGCGGGATGTAGTATACTTGGGTGGTTTGTCGAGCCACAATAAATGGGTCATTGCTGGTAGGATTGATTGATGTGCAACTTCAACTAGCCCAAGTGATGTATCCCGCGACTCCTTCTAAACGGATGGAACCAATGACATTTGAATAACATAAGTTTGAGAGGTTTGCTACCATGGAAATATAGTTCAATTATTTCTTCAATTACTCCATAGTATTCAACAGGTGTATCGCTCCCATCTTGTCCTATAGTCACCAATCCACTTTGTTAATTGTTGTTGCATTAGGCCGTTCCTCTCATGTGTCGATGTTGGAAGCGGTACCCATTCACATCGTAGGTACTATAGGACAGCACCCGAGTGTGGTATCCTTGAGCAACTTGCTTCAATTCGCTGCTCATAGACTTGTCCTTCAAACTCTACAGCATAAATAGAATGGGTTTCACGTATTAGTTCCTCTTTACTTAGTAAATATTATGTGCAAGGGGGAGTAGCTAATAGAGAAGTTACTTTCTGATAGAACCAAGTCGAGAAATTCGGTTTACAATTTCCAGCACCCTTCCTAAGAAGGGTCTCAACTTGTTTTTCGGATGGGTCTCGACGTTGCTTCCACTCGCTCCTAACAAATTCCCTATAGGCAACAAGACAAGTAGATTAAAACACTCATGCATCAATTATTGGGAAAAAATAATTGTTGCATACCTAATGTAATCATCCACTTGAGAGGTTGGTAAAGACATACAACATCACAATCAACCACTCATCCCGCGATAAAACTTTGGGAGTACCACCGCTGAAGTGTCACCTCTTCCTGAAGAGGCTAAGTTGGCAATTATTTTGAGGATGCCAATATTGTATCGTGAGGTTTGATTGTGCACCGTCAAGTAACATTGTCAAGAAAGTATATTGATGTGAAATGGGAAATTTCCTCAATTATATACGCCCGCTATGGATGCTTCAACACACGATCGATTTTTTGCTTTGCCTCGTAGTTCCTTTTGTTCCTCAATTGGATACATCCACCGTTTTGCCTTCGTCCCCCATCCTAGCTTCATAGGGAAGATGGAGAATCAAATGTTGCATTGGAT
This sequence comes from Phyllostachys edulis, assembly GCA_036346405.1. Classification (NCBI taxonomy): domain Eukaryota; kingdom Viridiplantae; phylum Streptophyta; class Magnoliopsida; order Poales; family Poaceae; genus Phyllostachys; species Phyllostachys edulis. The sequence continues at coordinate 43,091,928 of CM070559.1, forward strand.
TGAAGAAGCGGTGGAAAGATCTTTTCCAACTTACAAAGCAACACAGTACTTCACGCCCATAGTTGACATTACCGTGGGATCTATCTCTTTGCACATAGTCGTCGATAAAAGAAGCTCAACTCCGCCATCACTTACCAAACACACTCGGGGGCGAGCCACGGATCATCACGAGCAAAAGGCGTTCCATGAATATGTGGTAGTCATGGCTCTTTAGGCCATTGATGCGCATGGTAGCTAAATTCACTCCTCTCCTTAGATTTGTCATACCCATCAAGAAACTTTAGGTCTCAAACCATTCCAAAATCTCCTTCCTCTGAACCCTAGTTAGGCAATAACTAGCTCTTGGCTTCTCCCACTTGCCGAAATGGCTTATGGATCATATTCAACGAGGGCTGTTGCAAAGCTCCTCCCGATCAAGGCGAGCCTTCACATTGTCTTTCGCCTTGTCCGGAATGTCAAAGAATGTGCTAAATATGGCCTCTGCAACATTCTTCTCATTATGCATTACATCTATGTTATGGGGAAGAATGAGCTTATGGAAGTATGGCACCGCCACAAACTTGAAATGTGAGTCCAATTGTGCTCCTCACCATATTTCTAACCCATCACCATCATCAAGAGGCTTCAAAGCATCTAGTCGTGCACGAACCTCCTCACCGCCAGACGACGTGGTGGTCCATCGCGACAGCAATATTGGCCCTAAATCTAGTTGTGTCACTTCAATTCGTGGTCAATTGGAAGGAATTGACGATGACAATCGAAGAAGGAGTGCTTATGCGACCATGCTTTAGCCAATGACCACGCATCGCCTCCCTACAGATTGGGCATGGCATCTTCCCATGTACGCACCACCCACGTAATATCCCTGACACGAAGTCATGCATGGATGTGTGGTACGCGACCCGCATAGTGAAGTTCTGTTTCAATGCCCGATCATATGTCACTATGCCTTGTTCCCAAGCATGTAACAATTCATCCACCACCGGCTCCATGAATACATTCATATTCTTCCCTGGGTACTCAGGACTAGGGATTATCAAGGAAAGGAATATGTACTGTTTCTGCATGCAAACGCCGAGTGGGAGGTTAAGGGGAATGACAAACACAGGCCAACAGCTGTATGGCGCAGCCCCCATACCAAATGGGTTAAACCTATCAGTTGCAATTGCAATTCGAACGTTCCGAGGCTCCGCATCAAACTCTACATAGTCTCGATCAAATTGCTTCCATGCTTCACCATCAGATGGGTGGACTATCTTGTCATTATGGTACCGACGACCATACTTGTGCCATACCATTTGTTTGGCAGAAACCTCAGACATGTATAACCGTTGGATTCGTGGCACAAATGGTAGATAGCGAAGTATTTTTCTACCAATAGGAAGCTGCCTCTTCTGACCATCACCGGAGTCAACCTCAACAAACCTAGACTCACCACACTTATCACAGTGATCTTTGTCCACATTCCCATTCCTAAATAGCATGCAATGATTTGGACAAACATCTATCTTCTCATATATGGCATATTTAGTGCGCTTATCAATTTCTTGGCCTCATACAAGTTAGCGGGCAGTTTGTGACCATCTGGGAGAAGGGTGCTAAACACGCTTAAGAATGCATCAAAGCAAGTAATGCTTGTGCCGAATCGAGACTTGACAAAGAAGTAGTCGTGTGATGGCATCTAGTTGGGACACTGTGTGTGCCCATGAAGTGGTTGACTCGCCAGGACAACATATCAAAGAAAGCCCTTGTTGCGTGCTCGGTTCTTTCTCGCCAGTGGCCCATATGCATGACGCACATCATGTAGCATGTCTTCTATCCTACTCTCATTGTGGCCGCCATCGTCTGCTTTCTTCCCTTAGCACATCGACCGCTATGTTGTGACTCGCCGTGATACACCCACACGGTATAGCACTGCCCTAAATCCGTATTTGCACAGAGTGCGATCATTGTTACCCTCATTTGTGGCCGTGTGTTCGAACAACGAGAACAAGGGCACAACACACTCCGCCCATTACTCCTAGCAAATGCTCGATCCACAAAATCATCGACTTTTCCATCCATTCTGGGTACAGTCACCCATCGCTCTCGCCCAAAGGTACATCCAACTACGATCCTCACCATCCTAGTGTGCAAAACATAATGCATATTTTAATCCAACTTTTATTTATGTCAAAATTACAACTACAGAGCTAGCTAGAAGCTACCCTATGATGCATGCCATATATATGTACACTAAAGCAGATTGACATGAAGACAATATACATGATCAACGGAGCATAAAAACACTTTCTTTCAATATAAATGAATACCATTATAAATGAATACAATTATTTATTAACACGTTAATGTAGCATTATAATGACAGCATATCAATCCACCATAAACTAACAACACAGAAGAAAATAAGCAAATTTTATTTCTTTTTCCACTTATCCACTACCTTATAGTAGTTCTTGGAGCTGAGGGAGCCGAGGGAGCTGCGGTGGGGAAGATGGCTGCAGCTGTGTGTCGGTGGAGGCAGTCGGCGGGGGAAGCGCCAGGGGAATTGAGATCTACGGCGGCGGCGGAGGAGGAGGAGGAGGCGGCGGCACTGCAGGCAAGTACCAGAAAACAATCAAGCCCCAGCGAACTGTAGTGTGTACTGACTAGGGACTGTATTGAAAACAAACTAAGCAACAATATCCACAGAGGATAGCAACTTAAATGTCATAGCAAAAGGCTGACTAGGGACTGTATTGAAAACAAAGTAAGCACATATCTTGCCTGAAAACTAAGGCTGACTGTGGCAAAAGGGATCACATACCAAAACTGTTATTAGATTACCATTATATTCTGGACTTGATCTTAATTAATTGATTTATCATTTATGGTTTGTTTCTTATTACTAATTACTCTTATTAGGCACGTTATCAGTCATTTGGTAAAATGTGCTAAGCTTAGACATGATGCTGACACTCACTGAGATTTACTAAAGGCCCTTCCCTTACTAACCTCAAAGATTCAAAAAGCTAACCACTACCAAAAAAATTTGTGGGCAAAGATATATCTCACAAAAAGACAATCTGATCTAACCTAGAGACGACAAAATTTAAAATGAGGAAAATTAGCAACTAACAATAGCTGATGTTAACTACAAGACCAGCCAGTTCATTCCATATAATAACTAATGAATCATAGGTTAAATCCAGAGGTAGCGCACGGATGATGCGCTTAAATGACTTCACCTACCATGATGGATGTTGTGTTTAGGCAATAGATCAATGTAATTGATGTATTCAGATAACTGCTGGATTGTGATACAAATTGAAGCATTGTATGGATTAAATATCCAGCTTATATTTATCATTCAGCACAAGTATTGGGCCTAATAACTAACAGTGCAGTAATACAAAGCGGTCGCAGTGGTCCCATCATTTTACAACCAGAATGAAGGTCCCTTTTTTTGCTCCCTCTAGAACAAAGTCTAGAGGAATGTATGGTGTCCAACTCGTTAATGGAGAAGTGCTATATTTTCTAGTGGTGTATAATTAGTTCCTCACAGAAAGTTTAGATATAATTAGTTCAAAATAAAGCTTGATCAAAGGTTAGTTTAACAAGAAAGGAAATTAAAAAAGGACAATCATGTGCTGGGTTCTCATCTGAATGGTTAAAATGACCAGCTTATATATGACATAAGACTACAGGGAATGATCCAAAGGTCTGGCATTTCACGCGCGCGCGCGTGTGTGTGTGTGTGTGTGTGTGTGTGTGTGTGTGTGTGATAAATTAGCTTAGTATGATGAACTACGTGGCTATGTTCGACAAATAAGAAGTGTTTGATTCTATGCACACTTAAATTTTAGAGTTCCAATTTTTTCTCTGATTTAAATTTTAGCTATATTTTAGTATATATGACACTAGATAAACATTTAGTCATAATTTGCCTGGTGTTCCCTAATCACTTTATAGAACAAAGGGATGCCACAAGCTCCTAATTGGATGCAGGTTGATAATATCTAGTACATATGTCTACACATACATTGTCTAGAGTGGAATGGTTCCAAAGTCCGAATCCATTATATATGTCCATCCTAATTTGTTTTGTTGAACCTGGCCATACTAATTCTAATTCCCTGTTCTTGTCGAAACACAAGACCTTGCATAGCTATCTATCACACCACGACTGATTCCAATTTGACACTCGATTGGTAACAAAGACAGAAGAAATCAAGGCTTCAATATTCAAACCCATGTACGCACACGTACTAGATATATACTTGCATCTCACTAATCTAGCTACAAACACGGGCAGCGCTAATCAATTAGAAGACAAGTAATCTAGTGTTAGTCAGCCTAAGCAGAATTGTACTAGTATTATACATGCATGAGATTTTGACCTTCAAGATTGACCTCTCAAATCCTATGTATCCTATGTATTACATGCTTAATTAATTATTACGAGGTGGAGTCGGGGCTTACCTCGCCGGACCGAGGATCCGCAGAGCAGCCGGAGGGGGCGGCGCCGGTCGGAGGAGGGAGCCGGGGGAGGCGGAGTCGGGCGGCGCCAAGGAGGACGGAGCCGGGAGGCGGAGTCGGGCGGCGCGGCCGGAGGAGGGAGCCAGGGAGGCGGAGTCGGGCGGTGCCGGGAGGCGGAGTGCAGGCGCCAGGCTGGCGACCTGAGCTGGGAGGCGGAGTCGGGCAGGCCGGCCGGAGGACTGAGCCGGGAGGCGGAGTCGGGCAGCGCCAAGGGACTGAGCCGGGAGGCGGAGTCGGGCAGGCCGTGAAGGACTGAGCCGGGAGGCGGAGTCGGGCAGCCGGCCGAGGACAGAGCCGGGAGGCGGAGTCGGGCGGCCCGGAGGAGGAGGGAGCCAAGGAGGCGGAGCGGGGCGGCGCTGGCCGGAGGAGGTCGGGCGGCGCCGAGGGAGGTGGGGAGGAGACGAGGGGAGGCGCGAGGGTGCAAGGCGGCGTAACGAGGGGTGACGGCAGCGGCGGAGGCGGTGGAGGCGGCGGAGGACGGGGAGGGAGCGGCGCCGTGGGGGGATTGGGAGAGGGGAGCAGTGCGCGGGGGGTTTTGGGGAACGGAAGGGTTAGAAACGAACGGGCGCACATGTGGGGAAAAAAATGGCGTGACCGGATGTTTTATCTCCCGAGTGTCTGTAACGAATGACACTCGGGAAATTATTTTTCCCCGTTGCTCGCGTCAAAGTTTCCCGAGTGTCCGGTCGGACACTCGGGAAATGTAAGTTTCCCGAGTGTTTTCTTCGATTACCGAGTGTTTCGTAAGGCACTCGGGAAGGTCCCGAGTGTATTATTCAAAACACTCGGGAAACTTCTGAGCACTCGGGAAATTAGACGATTCTGGTAGTGTATGTAGCATTAGGAAACGATCTTCACCGTCTGATAAAAAAAATAAAAGGTCGAGATCAAAGCCATAATGTATCTGCTATAATGTTTTTCGATACACCACAATCGCTACAACAAATATTTCACTGTTACTATAATACCACTACAAAATGTTGTACACACTCATATAATACTGTTTATACAGTAAATCTAGTAATACAGAGGATCCGGATTCCAACCCTTGAGCTAACAGGAGCGCTACCTCCGGCCTTTCCCCAGCTACGAGAACCTAACCACGCCAAACAGCCAGGACGACAGTGTGCGTCCATGCCTGCACCACCAAACACTGCATGTGCACACCGATGGGCACGGAGCTGCTCCCAACAATGACTTCCGTGGTACAGAGTAAACGCCTCCCGCGACTCGACGCGCAAAGCTAGCCATCTGCAAGCCAAGCCGAGAAAGTTCGTGCACTCCGAGAAAGTTCGTGCACTCCCTGTGCATATGAAGCATTGAGCACTCTCATTGCCACTGAACACGGCGGGCAGATGGCAAGCTATAAAAGCCAAACTAGCAAGTAGGCAGCACGGAATTGGTGAACAGAAACATTGAACAATTTTCTCAAGTACAAAGCAGAGAGATTGTTACGGCCATACCTTTACGCGATGCGATGCATGCATGCACAATCGCACGTTGTTGGTATGGCTACATTCCATTTGTTAGCAATCCATTTCATGCACCATACTCACTTTTGCATACCATATATACAAAAATAGACCGTGACCAGGATGGTTACGAGAGGTCTAAGAAGTGATCAAAGTGGTCATGAGCTGCCTTCAAAGAACTTGTTTACTTATATATTAATCTTTCAATTTGTACTTTGCAATCTACTTACTGTATTTCCAATCAATATTGCTTTTTGCAAAGTAACCATAAAGACCTCCTTGTCAAGCCTTGCATAAATAATATTTGCATACATTTTCCTACGGCTTGATGAGTACATTCAAAGTACTCACGGCTTGTGCCCTCTGGTTGATCAGCAACTGAAGAAGACCTCCCTGGGTACTCCGATCTCTTTGAAGATGAGGACTTTGAAGGCTTTGCGTGCTAGGATGTCCTCCACTCTATTGCCTATGGGCATGTCGAATGGCCTCCACGTGTTCTTTTGTATCCGTTGTGAGCTCTTTTGTTGTAGCTCTGTGCGGCAGACCTCTGTAAAAAGCTTGACCATAAGATCTTTCACTACTAGAAACCACGATATTCCCTAGGGCTGATTTTACTAGGGAACACTCTAAAAACAGTAGGGAACACTTTTCCCTAGTGTGTTTCGTAGGGAACAATTCCTTGGGAAAAGAACGTGGGGAACAAGAAAGTGCCCTGCGGTTTCCTTAAACAACCGTAGGGGAATATATGTTCCCTACGGTTTAAGACCGTAGGGAAACTAGCTGACATGGCATGGTGTCCAGCGTGTAACCAGTGTTTCCCTACGTTTTTGGGCTTGGCTTTACCGTAGGGAACTTAGACATGTTTCCCTACGGTTTTTTTACTTCACTTCACCGTAGGGAACTTGTATATATAATATTTTTTACAGCCCCTATAAAAATGATTTCCTACTGAATTTGAGTATTTTATAGCACCATATATATAAAGCACAAGGTCTAAACATTCTCTAGCAACATTTAAATATTTTACCACATGAATAATACAACTCAAAACATCGCCACACCTAACAATATCACCAAAACACCACCAAGCCACATATCATAAAGATATTGCTAATATTGTCACAAATACAAAATTCAAGACAAATATAGCTATTCCTCCTAAAAGGTTTGTAGCATGCTAACATGAAAATGTGACATAAAGGTTATCCAACAAAATGAGGTACATTCACCACTTGCATCAAAGTTCATACATCCATCTGGTTGAAATATTTCCGTAAACTCTTCTAATGTGGCTGACATCAAAATGGGGTAAGACCACTATCCAAATCAGGGGAATAGCTCCCGCCAGCACTACCAGATGCGTTGACATAGCCTCCAAACATTCCTTGAGCAATTCTACTCAATGTTTCATCGGGATTCTCTTCTCCGTAGTTTGAACTAATGGTATGTGCCTGCAAGACAAGAATTTGAATATAGAATTAAAAAATAGAAAAATAATAGTCACTAAATGACAAAAAAGATGTAGGGTGTTGCAAATTGATGTGATAAGTATATATTACTAAATGCTCAATTGATCTTAGGACAACATAAACACAGGATTGAATGTGCCAAAGATTGTACACATAAAGAATGGTTGTGGCCTTGTGTGAGTTATGTCAATTGTAGTATATTTATTAACCTTGCTCGTGGAAACCTTATGGCAGCGCAACAGGCTACAATGCTTATAAGTAATAACCATTCGCAGCAGGTGGGAAGCAACACAAGAGAGGTAGAATTTGGCTAGACAGGCCATCTAATATGGTCATTGTGGGACAATGGAGGTCTCTTTTAGCTTTTGGCAAGAATAAGACATGGAGTTAAACTGGAATACAACAGGGTAGTATTGACATGGTTGTGATGCTATGAAACTACAAAATGGGCATAAATCTATTTCAATCAGAAGTGACTCTGTGAACCAAAGTCTGATACTATTCATGTAAAATGTACGTCTGTACACAATGTCTCATACTAAAATAACCAATACAAAGGGCACAAATTAGGGTGAACCAAAATTAATATTGAGAGCAACTAGCAACAAGAACCAAACCACATGGAGAAGAACCACATGGTTCTTTAACTACCAAAACAACCACAAACCAACTACTTCAAGGGGAAGTGCAGCAAGTGCTTGTCTTTGCAAAATAGCCTACATTTGGATCCAGTGACACATGCAGATTCAAACTGAAAGTAAACCAAGCAGATTGAAACTGATATCGAAGGAATGCTACATTAAGATGATGAGCTGTTCAATACTAGTACTCATCACATTCATATATCTCGACAAATCAAGACCATTTAACAATTATGCAATCGGTTTCAAAATCCATACTCGTTTCAAAAAGAAAGAATGTAGAGCCGGGATGGGATCTGCTGATAAAGTTGTTGTAATCTTGAGGTGTGTCTGCTTATGTTTTACACCCTAATTTATTAATTTGGCTTGCCATTTCCCCCAGTAAACCTCTTTTATCCGGATATTAATTGTTTGATCCCGCTTGATATTGCTGCAATAGCACTGACCTTTCCTTTTTTTTTTTTTTTTTTCAGATGATGGTCGTAGAAAAGCTAGCTTTAAGGCGGATCGATCCCGACACATCTACATCACTACATGCATGACTAGGTGTACACTTCCTTTCTAGAAGACCGAGCTTATGCACATTCATACAAGCCCGCAATGAAGTGTAGTATTAATTTACATCCATCCATGGATACGATCTCCGCTCAAAAATTGAAGTTTCTTTTAAAAAAAAGTGAAGTCAAACCCTTGTTGTAACTTTGACAAACAAGACTATATTTACAAAATTATTCAGACTTGTTATTTAAAATAAATATACGATTGATTCAAGTTACCAAAGATTTTCCACAATATGTTACTAACAAGCCTTACGTGTATATCATATCATTATCAAAACCGATGGCCAAATGCCCTGTATCTGCGCACTCGACCAGTCTCGATGTTGGGGTTTATGGGCTTGGCCATATATAATTCTAAATAAATCCTAGGAAAATCCTAGGAATGGATGTGGAGTGGCTCCCGCACTATAAAAAAATGAGAAGCAGCATATATCTGCCAGAAAAGGGTTGATAGGACTGCACCATTTTACTAGATAGGGACCATATGAAAAAAACTTTTCATCTAAGCGGTCAGCAGTGTTATAAGTCTCTTCTAATGTAAATGACCTAATAGGACGCTCACCATGCTCAGTCCATCTGGTGTAACTAGGCATAAATCCTCTTTGACAAAGATGCATGCTCATCGTGTTTTTCTTCCGTCTAATTCTATTGCGACAAACTGAACAAGGACATACTACTCCAAATTTTTCAGCATTAGAAACTCTATCAAAAGCATAATCCAAGAAAGCATTTGTGTTGCGCACCCACTCTTGGGAATGACAGCCATTATCATTCCATCCATTGTACATCCAACCACGGTCTTCTACCGACATGTTTAATGTTGCAGCAACAAACTGAAATGTATTTACTCCTATTAAGAAAAGACAAACTGCAATCTGAAAGAATGCTTGTTTAGATATTTCATAGAAACCCAGCCACAATACAAATAAAATATTATGATTGCAGACTTGCAAAAAAAAATGCATGACATGCAAACTTACTTGCGGATGCTATTGGTGTACGTAGAGGTTCTATCCTTGGTAACTTACTAAACTTCGATCCCCTTTAGATCACCCTTTTATCAGTAAATGTCACAGAGATGATCCAAGGATAAGAAGAAAATGACCTGTAAAACAAAGATAAGATAGAATAATAGTTAGAAAGATCAAGTGTCTTTCATTGTTGGTTTTTTGTTTAGAAGAGTACTTCTGAATATTAGGTGTAGGTGGAGACTGTTGCCTCTGGATAATCTTTTCATTTTTGTAAATACTTATACCCTGATGGTACAATAGCTCTATCAAAATTTAGTTTCGAACCATATGATTCTCTAGTTGTACTCTTTAACATATAAAAAGAAGAACGATCTGTACGAGCATTTTTTAATAAAAAAAAACAAAAACACAGAGAGGCCATTTATATGTCAAGACTTCGTTTCAATGAACTAATATAGACATATTTACATGATTTTACGGGAAAAAGCGGATGCCACGCAGTCCGAAGCTGGTGGAGATTAGTAACTGATATACGAGTTGTCTACACTAAAATCTACACATGTGCGACATCAAAATGGCTGAAACAACAACAAAAAGAAGTGAACAAACAAGTCCACCTGAATGCACAGAACATTGTGAGGCAAGATGACTCATATCAGATGACACAGAAGCATTTTTCCGAAGTGAAGGAACATTGCTAGCAACATCAGAGCCTGTGAAGAAAATAAAGGATGGATAAACAATACGGAAAATAGAATATTGTTCATCTCACATTTGATAACTAAACCAACAAGTATATTACCTAGATCTCAAATCAGATTGCTCTTCCGACGGTGCAATGATTACGCATAAGTGTTTCATGCAAAATGTAACAAGAACAAGTCAAAATCTCCAAAACTTCAAAGAACCACATTGCATTATTTTTCCGAACACGCAAGAGACTATGGAACACGCGAGGGCGTTGTCGACGTCACTGGCCTCGAGCGCGCGGTGGGCGCGGATGCGCGAGCTGTAGGACGAAGACGAGGATGGGGCGGAGGCGGTGGTCGACGAGGCGGTGGTCGACGAGCGCGGGAGGAGGCCTTGGCGGTGGTCGAGGCCTTGGCGGAGGAACACGCAAAGGCGTCGTCGACGCCGCCGCCCCAGCCTTGCGCGGCGCGCGGATGAGGATCTTGCGACCGTAGGGCGAAGACGAGGATGGGGCGGAGGAGGAGGTGGAGGTGGCGGTGGTGGTGGAGGAGGAGGACAGGAGGAGGGCGGCGGCAGGAGGCGGGAGCACGACGATGCGGTCGGATCTGGCGCAAGAGAGGATTTGGGAGCGGCGGGCGTTAGGCGGCGGGAGGATTTGGGGCGGCGGGCGTTAGGCGGCGGGAGGCGGGAGGAGGTGGGAGCGGAGGATTGGCGGCGGCGTTAAGGCGGCGGGAGCGGGAGGAGGTGGGAGCGGGAGGATTGGGGCGGCGGAAGGATTTGGGGCGGCGGGCGGATTTGGGGCGGGAGTTGGGGCGGAGGGAGCGGAGGAGGTGGGAGCGAGAGGATGGGGCGGCAAGCGCTGGGGCGGCGGGAGCGGGAGGAGGTGGGAGCGAGAGGAAGGGGGGCGGCGGGCGTTGGGGCGGCGGGAGCGGGAGGAGGTGGGAGCGGGAGGATTGGGGGCGGCGGAAGCGGGAGGATGGGGGCGGCGGGCGTTGGGGCGGCGGGATTTTCCAAAGTGAAGGAGGATTGGGGGCAGAGCAGACTTTTTGGTGTGTGCGCAGTCCAGTTTGGGTGGAGCCGCGGAGGAGGGGAAAATTTCCCGCGGGCGCTAAAATTTTTTCGGAGGGCAAATGAAATTTATGTCCCTACGGTTTTTCAGCCACACCGTAGGGAACATTTCCACCTCAGCGCCCACTCCATGCTGGCAGAGGCCATGCGGGCCCTCCCTCCGGATTTCCCTACGAATTGTATTAAACTATAGGGAACATATGTTTTCCCTACGGCTTTTTGATCTCACCATAGGGATATATTCTTTCCCTTGGTTTAGATTTCCACTACTAGGGAAATAATAAAACGGTAGGGAACATAGGGATTTCTAGTAGTGTTTTGTTGTTGTTCTTGTTAATTTGTCTGCTTCATCTATAGTTTGTTGTATGGCTGTGATCACATTGTTGTTAAACTGTGTGGACTAGAGATTGATCGTGGGACTAGTCCAGTTTGCACAGTGGGTCCCGGGGGTTGTTTAACCAGGGCATGCCATTTAGGTCACGAGGAAGACAAGATCACGAAGAGACAGATTCGGGAGCGCTGGATTGTCATATGCTTTGAGAAGCGCGCGTGAGTGACAGAGTGAGAGACCTATTTGTGTGTGGTCTTAATGGGTGCTCGCTGTGGTTTCTCTCTAGTCTTAGCCTCCACTATATAGGGGGTGGTGCATGGTTTGCACACCAACTAAACCTAGCTAGGAATCCTAATTTGATATTTGGGGAAAGGTGGTGAGATGGTAAAAGGCTAGGGTTTGAGAGATGTATTGAGAGAAATTTTGTGGGATTGAGTGCTCATGAGTGAGGTTGTGTCCTCCATATTGGAGTGGCTTTAAACCCTCAATTTCTCAATATCAATCCAAGCAAATTCGTGTAAAGATGATTTGTCTCTTGTTCTTGCTCTCTTTCTTGATATTTTGGGTTCTTGTGTTCTGGGGGATTTGCCTTAGTCTTTTGCTGTGATCTAGCTTGTTAGGACTTGTGCAAGTTGATCTAAGGTCATGTTGACCATCTATTATCAACAAGCATGTCTTTAGATCAAGTTTTAGTTTGCACCCGGTTTTGAGCCATCTTCCACTCAAACAAGAAATTATTGGAATATTGCCTATGATTGTCTAGATCTTCGATCTCAATAGGTTCATTATCTTTTTGTTGTGTTGTATCTGAAATTTATAGTGATTTGGATTCGTAGATCAAAAGTTAGGCCAATATGTGAATATGAAATCGTGATGATTTTTCTGTCAGATTGAGAAGAGGTCAGACTGCCCTTGAGATTGGTCAGTCTGCTTGAGCGGTCAGACCACCCATTACATGACGGTCAGATTGCCCGTGTGGGGATTGGGGATTGATAGTTGAGCTTCTTGATTTTAGCTCAATTCTTCCACTATGATTTTTAGATATTGATTTTCATGGCTTCACATAGATATTTGAGTGAAAAAAAAAGTATAATTTGGAAAAAAAAATAACAAAAGTGAGCTCTATTCACTGCTCTGGTCTCTAGCACGGTCTAAGAGGGCCACTAGTCTAATATCTGACTACTCTCTAGTACACACGTACGTTCGAGTCCTGCCGCCCAGTTCGTACAAGATAATCATGCAACTGAGTTGTCTAATGAGCATTTGATGATTTGATCCAATGGTTATTTGATTCCAAAGCACAGAAAACCGAACGACCTCCCAACCTCTCCTTCTACCTCTTTAAATGACGACGTAGCCCTCTCCACTTCCTCTTGGGGCTCGATCCGAGCAAAATTGATCGCAGATATCAGCTGCATCAATTCCGCCCGTAGTATCTCAACATCACTCTCCAATGCCATCTCTAATCAATGGCCCGGCCTCGCTGAGGTCGCTGCTCCGGCCGGCCACCGATGAGCGCCGGACGAAGCTCTCCGGTGGGGGCGGCGGCGGCGTGGGGATCTTCAAGATGTTCAAGCTCCTGCCGATGCTCACCACCGGCTGCAAGATGGCAGCGCTGCTCGGGCGGCACAACAAGGCCCTCCTGGCCGACCACGCGCCAACGGTGACGCTGTTCGGGCACCGGCGCGGGCGGCTGAGCCTGGCCATCCACGAGGACACGCGCGCGCCGCCGGTGTTTCTCATCGAACTGCCCATGCTGGCGACCGCGCTGCACAAGGAGATTGCCACGGGGACCGTGAAGCTCGCTCTGGAGAGCGACACGCGCAGCGCGCGCCGGCGGCTCCTGGAGGAGTACGTCTGGGCCGTCTACTGCAACGGCCGCAAGGCCGGGTACGCCATCCGGCGGAAGGACGCGTCCGACGACGAGCGGCACGTCCTGCGCCTGCTGCGCGGCGTGTCCATGGGGGCCGGGGTGCTGCCGCCGCCCCCCGCCGAGAGGGAGGGCGCCACACCGTCCGCTGGGCCCGACGGCGAGCTCACCTACATGCGCGCCCGCGTCGAGCGCGTCGTCGGGTCCAAGGACTCCGAGGCGTTCTATATGATCAACCCGGACGACGGCAAAGACAACGGCGGCGATAGCGCGCCGGAGCTGAGCATTTTCCTAGTGAGAAAGAAGTGAGAAAAAAAAATGCTAGTACGTACATAGTACATAACTACATATATACTGTTCTCCTGTGAATACGATCGAGTACAGATATATAATTTTGTGTGAAGAGAGGCATATATATATATATATATATATGCGCTATTAATCTGCGTGTGTAATGGTGATCAATCAATTCAATTCAATCATCTCGCCTGAGTAAAATGATATACACGCATGGATCACTCCAGTTACTTGACTCAAAAGTTTACCAACGGCATATAGCATGGTGAAAGAAGAGCTAGCATTGTTTCTGATCAAATGGGTTTTTTACGTATATACGGACTTAGGTGTATGCGCCCAGTTAGTTAGCATCTTCTGCATTGCAAAGCTGTTCCACATGCGCACTAATACATAGCATGCCATAAATCGTGATGGGACATGTACGTACCCGCCTAATTATTTTATCTTTAGTCGATGCGCATGTGGGAGCAGATGTTGACACAAGGGTCGCGTAGTTTTGCAGTACTTTGTTCCTCATCTATCAATCTTGATCCCCCGTTAAGTCATTAGGTAACAAGCTGGGGAGACAAAAACAGTTTATAACACGTGATAATTTTGTATCACAGACGATTTATGATTAGAAGTGTCTATAATATGTATATTTTAAATACATCAATGCCACTTCGTCTCTTCGATACGTCTCTTCGTCTCACACGCCGAGTTTATACCTTGTTTTACAAAAATGATCACCCGCCACCGAAAATGAATCCCCACATCGCTCTACTCTCAAGCATGGCTCACTACTTTTTTTTCTTATCGCCGGCCGCTGGCATTGATGGCCTACCTGGCCATCCTATACAAGCGCCTCTCTGGCCGTACGCTAACGGATGCTGCGGAAGGACACAGTGTCCTCCCTCCTCTGCCGAAGGTTATGCTGGGGCACGTGACGGCAATGTTCTGCCGTTTAGACGGCCTCCTCCGCCGTGTCTTCCGGGTGATCTCCAGCTTCCGGCGAGCTAACCTCACCATCGACGTAGTCCTCCAGAACGATGTTGCACGTCTCTACACTATTACAAAACAAGCTATACGGTTTATAACTAGAATCGTATGTGATAATGCCGAGCGATTCTTAATAAGAACTGTCAGTGATAATCTCCTCATCACAAGCGGTTCTTAATAAGAACCGTCATGCATTATCACAGACGGCTCTTATTAAGAACCGTTTATGATGAGGAGATTATCACAGACGGTTCTTATTAGACGGTTCTTAGTAAGAACCGTTTGTGATATTTTGGCATTATAAATATTCGGTCCCGACAGATCCCCTACCCCTAGTGCCTCCACCCCCTTGCACCACCCTGCTGCCTCCTCCCCCATTGCTCCACCTTAGAAAGGATAAGGAAAGGAGGAAGCTAAAGAGAGGAGGAAGGGAGGAGAAGGAGAAGGTGAGAAATCTCGCGGGATATTTGGTATTTTCGTCGTGACCTCCGAGGGTAATGATCTGTAACCCTTTATATTTGCTCTAGGTTAATCGCTAATCAATTTAAGTATGTTTGGTCAATAGGAATAGTATGTACTTGCGGTTTATTAATATAATTTGACACTAATTTGTTACATATGTAGCATAGATGGACCAAAATTAGATGTACGGTGAGAACCATATGAGTGAAGAGTACATTAATGGCGTGTTTACTTTTAGAAAAGTCACCGAGCAAGATATGTTGAAGAATGAGATAAAATTTATGTACTATCCATGAATTGATTGTGGTAATCTGAAAATGTTTAACAACCCGGCGCAGATCGAAGTGCACTTGATTCGAAGGGGTTTCAAAAAAGGTATACATGTTGGACCAGTCATGGTGAAGAGCAGATTATACAGGAAGTTAATAATGACGACATCGCTGAGGAAGTCAACGATATGCCGGATGTAGACTGTGCTTATGATGAGGATAGGTCGCATGATGACAATCTGGATCAGATGCTACGTGATGTAGAAGGGAACTACAGTGAGAGAAAATTTTCTAAATTCGAGGGCTTAATGGAGGACTCGAGGAAAACTTTGTTCCCTAGTTGTAAGCCGGAATACACAAGGTTGTTAACCGTGCTTGAACTGTTGAAATTGAAGGCAAGCAATGGTTGGTCCGACAAGAGTTTCACGGCGTTGTTAGGTCTCCTAGTGGACATCCTTCTAGAGGGAAACGTGTTGCCCAGCACCACCTACCAAACAAAGAAGGTTCTTTGTCCATTGGGAATGGAAGTAGAAAGAATACATGTATCCTTTACCGTAAAGAGTATGCAGACATGCATGTATGTCCCATGTGCAAAGCATCCCGATACAAGCGTAAGAATACTACTAAGGTGAAGCAAGGACCTCCTGCTAAGTTTTTGTGGTATCTGCCTGTGATCCCACGTTTGAAGCGTTTATTTGCGAACTGAAAGGAGGCAAGATTGCTGCGTTGGCACTAGGAGGAGTGTAAGAAAGATAGAAAGCTAAGACATCCTACTAATTCTGTCTAGTGGAGAAACTTTGATCGGAGATTCGAAGAGTTAGGGTTGAGTACAGATGGAATGAGTCCTTTCAGTAACATGAGCAGCCGACATAGCACCTGACTCGTGAATCTATGTATGTACAACCTTCTTCCTTGGCTGTGTATGAAGCGGAAGTACATTTTGATGTCACTACTTATCCAAGGGCCGAATCAACCTGTGAATGATATTGATGTGTACCTAGCACCATTGTTGGAAGATCTTATGACACTGTGGAATGAAGGGGTACAACTATAGGATGCGTACAAATGAGAGAACTTCACTTTACGCGCTATGTTGTTCTACACAATCAATGATTTTCCTGCCCTTGGTAACCTGTCGGGGTTCAGTACAAAAGGAGCCAAAGCCTGTCCGCACTGCTTAGATGGTACGGAGAATGTATGGCTGAACAACTCGTATAAAACTGTGTATATGTGTCACCATATGTTCCTTCCCAGGATTCACCCATACCGCAAGATGAAGAAACAATTTGACGGAAATAAGGAGGACGGTTCAACTCCAAGGGCTTTTAGAGGGAAAGAGGTCTATGATATGGTTAAAGATATCGATGTTGTACTTGGAAAGGGACGTAAATTAAGGACCCGTCAGAAGAACATCTGGAAGAAGCAGTCAATTTTTTTGGGACTTACCTTATTGGGAGCACTTAGAAGTTCGCCACTACATCGACGTCATGCACGTGGAGAAGAATGTATGTGATTGCTTGATTGGTCTCTTACTGAATATTAGTGGCAAAGCAAAGGATGGTGTTAACGAACGGCGTGACTTGTTTGATATGAACATAAGGACCGAGTTAGCACCTAAAGAGACCGATAAAAGACGAACATACCTTCCCCCAGTTTGCTACACTCTATCCAAGGCCGAGAGAAATGAACTGTGCCAGAGCTTGCATGGTGTGAAATTTCCGTCCGGTTACTCTGCCAGCATTAAGAAACTTGTTTCTATGGAAGATTTGAAATTAATTGATATGAAGTCTCTTGATTGCCATGTGCTAATGACATAAATGCTTCCTGTTGCAATTAGGAGTATCTTGCCGAACAAGGTCCGAGTGGCAATCTTGAGGCTGTGTTATTTCTTTAACTCAATTGCTCAGAAGGTCATCGATCTCGAATGACTAGATGCTCTGTAGACTGAAGTGGTGATAACTCTATGTCATCTTGAGATATATTTCCCTCCGTCATTTTTTGATATAATGGTCCATCTCATTGTTCACCTTGTGAAAGAGATAAAGATATGCGGCCCTGTGTTCCTACGTCATATGTACCCGTTCGAGAGGTACATGGGAATTCTCAAGTCCTACGTACGGAATCGATCTCGACCGGAGGGCAGCATCATCAAAGGTTATGCGACCGAAGAGGTTATTAAGTTTTGCGTCGACTACATGGCTTTGGTGAAACCGATAGGTGTACCTCTATCTCATCATGAGGGGAGACTGGAGGGTATCGGGACCATCGGAAGGAAATCAATCACTCCCGATCTGGATACGTACTCTCAAGCCCATTTCACGATCTTGCAACACATGACTCAAGTGTCCCCGTACATCGACAAGAACAAAGACATGGTACACCAATAGAATCTAGACCGGTTGGAGGTTTGGATCACGAGAGAGCACAACTATCGGTTCAACGAATGGTTAAAGGTGCGATTCACTAGGAGGTCATCAAGTGATGATACGCTGCTATGGATGGCTAAAGGGCCAAAATTTACAATTGTGACATGGAAAGGATATGACATAAATGGGTACACATTTTATACGACAGCTTAGGATAGGAAGAGCACAGTCCAGAATAGCGGTGTCCGCATAAGTGCATTTCACGAGCAGTTCAATACCGCCGGGCCACGTGGGTTAAACTCCTACTATGGGTTCGTAGAGGAGATTTGGGAGCTCAACTACGTACTTTTTAAGATCCTCTTGTTTCGATGCCATTGGGTTAAACTTCCGCAAGGTGTGAAGGTCGACAAGTACGGCGTCACTACTGTGGACCTCAAACGTGTCAGATACAAGGACGAACCATTCGTACTCGCTAAGCAAGTTATTCAAATTTTTTATGTAATGGATCTGGCAAGTAAGAACCGCCACGTAGTTCTTCATGGAAAAAGAAGGATTGTCGGAGTTGAGAATGTCGTGGATGAGGAAGAGTACAATCAATTTGATGAGTTGCCTCCTTTCAGTGATGGCATCAGGCTTAAGGAAGAACCCAGTGAGGAAGCTAGTTATATGCACGTCGATCATCATGAAGGGCTATATTTTAATTAAGAATTTATTCCATAACATGAGACATGTCAATGTGGACTTGCCATGTGTTATGGACTTGTAATCTCTTATTTTGATGTCAATGTGGAGTTGTCATGTGTTATAGACTTGTAATCTCTTATTTTGATGTAATGTGGAATATCAAAATTGGTTTCACTTGATTTGGAGTTGAGTTGAATTATATATGAATTTTTCAAGTCAAATGAATTATGGAACCAGGTGCATGTGCTCTATCACATAGTAGCATATTTGAAGTCAAATGAATTATGGAACCAGGTTCATGTGCTCTATGACATAGTAGCATATAATAGAACCGTCTGTGATACGCAATGTTGACTTCACTGTAATGAGGAATGGTAATATTATGCACTTGTACAACCTATTTATCTCATGTCCTAATATGTCATGAATAAATCTTGAACATCAATGTCACAAATTTTATCTAGGTGTTGTTCAAACTAGCTTACAAAGGTTCTATAATAGCATATCACAGACGGTTCTATTCTAAAACCGTTTGTGATAAGTAATCACAGGCGGTTCCACAATAGAACCGCATGTGATATGACCATATCACATGCGGTTCTATTGTGGAACCACCTGTGATTACTTATCATAGACGGTTCTAGAATAGAACCATCTGTGATAGCCCTTTATTAGTAGGGCACCGCTAGGGTATGTGCTCTTATTCGACACTTCCCCTCCCCAACGCCCTACTCCTCACTCGCCCGTTCGCCTCCCTACTCGAGCGCACCAGATCTCCACGCCGCTGCCGCCTGAAGCCTCCTCCCCGACGGCTGCCCCCGACATCGACGACGCCCGGCCGTCCCCTGCTTCGTCGCCAGCTCTAGGCCATCGTCCTCCGACTCCAACTCGACGAGCGGCCACCTCCCTCCTCCGACGCAGCCCATCACCTCCTCTTCCACTGAAGCAGTGCCTCCTCCACAGCCCATCACCATCCTCCTCTCCGGCCTGTCACCGGCTCCCTCCTCAAGGTTGTCTGTTGTCTATTTTTGCATAAAGCATATCTTGTCTATTGCGTACGCCATATGGGGGATTGTTGTGTGGATGAATACATGCTGTTGGCATATCACGATTTTAGGAAGTAATGGAAAATATTTGTTTTCTACACAATATGCACTAATTTGTGACTGACTGAGGTAGAAGTAGTATGAATCATGCTCAGTTCATATGTTCATATGTGGTGCTGACTAAGGTCTAGGTGGAGGAAGGGGTGGGGATATTGATCCTGAGTATTGAGTACAAACCACAAAAGTTTGAATTTTTAAATTCCTCACTTTGCTATGTATCATTTTTCGTTGATAGTAGCTTAGGTTAGGTTAAACAGAGGTGTGATTTTCCTAACTTCATTGCTAACTAAGACAATAACATGCTATTTTATTAATTCACAATCTCTTCTTGTGGTTTTGGCCAAGAAAGTAAGTAGAATAACATTGTAAAATTGGAACTTTGAATAAGTGGATGGTGGTGAGCTTCAGGACTTTTCACTAGTTGACTGGTTGATGACTTGATGTGAGCTTTGTATTTAGTTTTTTGCTTGGTTGTTTATTAATTGAAAGAGTCTGTTGAAGTGCTAATTGATGTGGCATGGTTGTTTCTTAATCACTTTTGGATGTTGCACTATAAGGCAACTTATTTCTATGCAAACTAGGTTCATGGAATTAGGTCAGTGCGACTATTCTGCAAAAATACTTGATGTATTTGTAACATTTTGATATGTTGGTCCAGTGATGAATGATGATCATTTCAAATTTTTCTTAAAGATGTGATCACTTCAATTTTATGTTACAAATTTTATTGTGGGGATGGCACCTGTTGATTTGTTCCTATGTTGAGTTGCATTACATTCCTAGTTTTAGATAAGAAAATTTTCAATCAAGAATTTTTTTTGTCTTTTGCTAAAAAGTTTAGATAGATAGCAAGTCAGCGAGATGGTGTCCACAGAGTCTTCGCAGTCGTCATCGACGTCGTCGAATGCGTCTGGCGCTCCGATGAAAGGGGTACCTAAGTGAGATGGCAGAGGAATATTGAAAAGGCCCGAGGGCCAAATGACCATCACGGAGGTCACTCCCGTTGGGGTGCCTCTGTATCCCAAGAAAGCAGCGGCAATATTTCGAACCAACTGCGGGATAGATGCAAGGGAATGTGTCCCCATCACCACAACAAGCTGAGAAGTCTCTAATAAGAGAAGAGAAAGAGCAGCTGTGGGATGAAATTTCAAGGTCGTTTGAGATCCTAGCAAAAGTCTAGGGAATTGTGCGATGGCAGGTGTTCCGCACAATGGGAAAAGTGTGGAAGACCTTCAAGAGCACGCTTATCACGGAGTACATGAACATTGATTAGACGCCCTTCATGAAGTATCCTTTTGTGTCACCAGATACATGGGACGCCTTTGTGCGAATGAAGATGATGACCGAATTTTAGGAGCAAAGTGCGGCGTACAAGGCTATCCAGATACAAAACACTCACCCCCACAGACTCGGCACTGCTGGGTACACGGGTAAAATCCTGCAATGGATGAGGGAGGACAAGGAGGCAATCTGGTGGGAGGCCTCTCCGCCATTTGTCGGGATCACTGACAAGCGTGCCCGAAACTGGTTAAGAGCGAGGTCATCAACCATGTCTTCGGACGTCATTTCTTTCATAAACCACGCAGACAAGGAAGTGTCCCAACGTCTGGTAAAATATGTCGAACTACCTAGTTGTTAATAAGTCCATAACTTTATAGGGTCTAAAATAACATGATGACCTCTTGCAGCAAATATTGAGTACCGAATCTTTCTAAGGCTCCTTCAAAGCAGTCAGGAAGAGGGATATACTATCCACAGTCCTAGGAAACAAGGAGCACCCGGGTCGTACGTGAAGCCTTGGAGTTTATGTACCTTGGAGGAAGATATTCCCACACGACTCTGAGGCGTATAGGAGTAGGAAGAGATCCAAGGCCGAGCGCGAGGAACGGTTGAAACAGGATATTCGTGTAGAATTTCAAGGATAGATAGCATCATTGGAGGACAAACTGAATCAAGTCCTCAACCAGTCGCAAGTCGGCCCCATTATTTTGGGAGCCAGTCCCCCTCAACGTCGGAGTAGCTACGCGTCCATGCCACTTTCTGAACATAGCGACGTCCAATTACCTATCGATGACATCCAGGTAATGTACATCTATGGAATGCTACATAGATAGAACTATGGACGCCTTAGCTAATTGTGTAGTGTTATGTAGGAGCCCACGTCGTGCAACCTCAGAGTCAGGCTTGTTGGCTCCATTCCTGTTGAGGCTAGGTGGGGGATGGCGTATCCATGCTCGCCAGGGACGCTGGTGCACGATGCCCAACTAGGGACCAGTTTCGTGAAGGTCCAGGTGGACATGGTACATGACGTTTTTAGGGCTATCCCACTGGAGAAGCCCCCAAACGACGAGATCATAACATTAGGGGATGCCGCTCACACATTCGTCCAGTGACCCAAGAGGGACATCACCTTGGACCCTTCCGTGTCGGCATCTACCCAGCATGAACAGCTGGCCTCTCCACATGACCATCTATAGCCTACAACCTCTCCGACCCTCCCTTCGATGTCCCCATGT
Source organism: Phyllostachys edulis (assembly GCA_036346405.1). Lineage (NCBI taxonomy): Eukaryota > Viridiplantae > Streptophyta > Magnoliopsida > Poales > Poaceae > Phyllostachys > Phyllostachys edulis. The sequence goes on from CM070559.1 coordinate 43,114,196, forward strand.
GCACCTGATCCGTGTTGGCAAGCCACCCTATCGGCTCCCATGAAGACCACACCAAGCATATACGAACAGTGTGCCCATTCGTCTCCCGTGAAGAACACATATTAGTGTGTCAGTAAGACCAAATCGAAGAAAATCAAGGCGCATCAAAAGTGTTGGACATTCTCGCTAGGAAAGCCATTGGTCCTGAATACGCTCTTAGTCAGCCTTGGAATGGGTGCCGCTAGTTTGCATGCGTGGTGCATGAGAAAGACCAACAATACGAGAAAACAACGCCCTACGGGTTTCACCGTCAAGTACATGGTGGGGCATTTTCTCCACGAGCTCGGCTTCTTCGTGGTGGGCTTCGATAACTTGTTTGATCTCTTCAACCTCGACACCTCACTTTTAAGATGTTGGACACTGTAAGTGTGTACAATTATAGTCTACATTCATGTAATACCGATAAATGCCATAACTCCTTGCTTATGTATAGACACATGATCCTAGAAGCCAAACGAAGAAAAGAACCGGTTGGTTTCCTCGACCCACACTTGATCTCTGAGCAATGCATCAACGACAATGCATCCTACGTCGAGGATTATGTAACAACAGGACTGCATGCTCACAATGACAAGGAGTACATACGTGTACCCTACATCCAGGGGTAAGTGCTTCACTCATTGCTATACTAATTGATTTGTACTTCATATGCAAGACGAACTTAGTTTTAAGGACTATGGTGGCATACATGTGTAGGTGGTACTAGATTCTAATTGTCATTGTACCAAACTGGAACAAGGTAATATACCTTGATTTCCTAATCAAGAGCCAGCACGACTTCACACTTGTGCAATAATTAATCGACAGGTATACTCATTTCATCCATAAATAACTCTATGTACCCTTTGTTTGCAATGGCCGATGCTAACTTTTTTGAATCACGTAGGTTGTTGTGTGCATTGCCAGAGAGACACGTGGAAGGGAACACCACACTGCGGCATTTGACACAATGTTCGGTACCTGCTAGTACACAATAATCCTATATCACACTTCGTAATGTTGCCTCTCAAGCTGAACAAACCTATGTATATAATTCCATTTTTGCAGTGCCACCAGCAGCTTCAGGGCAACATATGTGGATTCTATGTTCGCCGCCATATGCAAGAAATCATGGGTGTTAGGCCCAAGGATCCAGATGTTTGTCAATCTCATAATAATTATTTCATACTTATCAATTAGTATATATAAGTGCTTACGACTTTACTCTTCCTAGCGACAAGGCATCAACATCAGTTTAAGTATAGTTCAACTGAATGAACTCTTCGAAATTCGAGGACGGCTCGCCACCTTCTTATTGACGGAGGTCATTGACCCAAAAGGAGAGTTTCACGCGGCCAAGACTAAATAAATTTTTTAGTGACAAACATTATTTTATTACTGAATCTGTGTAAATATGTTGTAAAAACATTATGACAATTCATCTATAATCAATCTATAAATTTGTTTACATGTGATCGATATATGTGTGTCTCTGATCGATATACGTATTTGTGTATTTGCTTGTATCTGTTATCTGCATATTGTTTTTAGAGAGCATGGCTTGTATTTCCTGAGGCTAGCTGAAAAACAGAAATGTCTATATATAGAGTGTACTATCACAAACAATTTTGTGGTATAAACCATCTGTGATATGTCGGCCATCACAGTGGTTGGTAAACGCAACTGTCTGTGATGGCTGACATATCATAGACAGTTGGTAAACACAACCATCTGTAATGGATGAAATATCACAGATAGTTTCGGGGTCGAAGCTGTCTGTGATAGTTGGCATTCACAGACGGTTATTTATATGAATCGTCTGTGTTGTGATTAATCACAGATGGCTCAAAAACTATCTATGATAATCGCCTCTTATCACAGACGCAATAAATCATATGGTTCAGGAATCGTCTGTGATGGGGGTTAGAACCGTCTGTGATGAGGGTTTAGAACCACCTGTGATGACCCTTTGTGTGGTAGTGATACAGGGTAGGTGGCGTCGCTCGCAATGATATCACCTATCCACCACTTGTGGCCACCCCTGGTAAGACCAAAGGTGGTGAGTCCCTCCTATATACTGGACGAGCTAGCCAGGGAGGTAAGCAAATATGAGGTTGGAAGCAAAGAAGATGGGGGAGGAAAGCTGCAGCCGACACCATGAATTGAAGTGAGAAGGCCTTGCACCAGATCTGAGAGTGAGAGAGCCTGACTAATTGAAGTGTTCGACCTCAAAATTAGTGGTGAAGAGGGGGGAGGAGACCTCGGTGACCGGAGAGAGGCGGCGCACTGGCAACATTGGTGATAAGCACCAAGGCCATAGTGGGAAAGTTATTCACGTGGACTCATCGGCATGAGTTGCGCTGACCATGAATAGGACCAACGCCAATGAAATGGCAGCAAACACGCCATGAGGCCCATGACCATACCGACGGCCATGTATAGCAGGGAGAATAAGGGATACCGAGCAGGGGAAAAGGGGTCGCCGGGGGTAAGGTCCTACAACCCCCCATATCCAGATCTAATGGGATATGAAAAGGGAAGCTTGAAATCCACCAATCTGGTGACTTGCGGCAGCCAACGGGTGCTCCACTGCGAGGAAGAAGCTAGAACCGCTCCTAGTGGTTGCTGAAGCAAACCACCAAATCAGAGAGGAACCGATGATGGGAGGGAGGAAGGAAGCTACAACTAGGTTAATGTACAGTGGAGGAAAGGGGTGGGACCCCCTCCCGATCAACGCCAGTGAGAAGCTAGGTGAGGGGAGCCGAGAATAGCGGAGCAGTCAGCTCTGGGAGAAAGAAGAAGATAGGCAGAGAACGAGAGCCTGTCTCGTCACTTGCCCGGGTCCTTGGTGTTGTCGCGGTATACGACAATAATACCACTACACTAATTCTCAAGCCCCAACATGATAAGAAATTTTGGTCGTATTGGCAACTTTTGGACACGTATTTACATGAATGATTGCCTTCGATTTTTTTTTGCAAATAACATGCCGCACGGCCACTGTGCGGTAGCAACTCCCTGGCTGCCACATCACCCTCCCTGCATGGCCGCTGTGCGGTGGCGTTGCCGCACAGCCGCCGTGCGATGACTCCCCCCGCTCGTGCACGTGTCCGCAATTAGGGTTTGCAATTAGGGTTTAACTGAAATTAGGGTTTAAACTTTGATGCTATTTGTAGGAATTTTAAAATATAGCAAACTAGTTCAAAAAATTATGAAATTTTATATGGAGCCTTCGGACATAGTGTACTTTCTTTTGTAATTTTGTCCATTCAGAATTTTTCTCGCAATTTCATATAAGTGTACTATTTGTACGAATTTGTAAATGTAGAAAATGCGCTCCAAAAATTATAAAATTTGTTTTGAAGGCTCCTCAAGCAGCGGACTTGATTGTGTAATATTTTGATAATTTTATATGTGTTCTAGAATTGTCTCAAAAATCAAGGATTTAGGTCGTGAAAATTTGGATTTTAGTTTTGGAAATTAGGGTTTCATGATTTCATGTGACTTGGAATGTATGGAAAAAAGCTACATTATAACTCCATTGGAGATGTCGATATACAATATGGTGCAGGAGTAACAGCCAAAATACGCGTACAAATATAGCAAAACAAAATATGAATACCAATAACTACAACTAATTAAATCAAGAAACACTAATTTCCGAAACCTAAAATCCAAATTTCCTTTTCCACTAAAAAACATCTCGTCCATCTAATCCTGGTCACATCCATCCAATCGATGTCCCCCTCAGTATAATTGGGGATCAACCGTCCTTTACGCCACATACTTAGGGGTTGTGTGGCCGTCATGGCTTGACCGGTGGTACCCCAACTGGTTTGTTTGCTACGCGTGCTCTGTAGTTGTAGAGTTGGGAGCACTTCCCTATTGGGCAGCCATCCATCAAGAGAGCGGTGCACCCGTACTCCCCCCATCGACGCGATAGATGGGCCCACCATGGGCTTACGGTGGACTCTTGGCCGTCTACACTAGGCCAAGGATAGACTGGCGAGGTGCTACTCGTTGTACCACAACGAGTTCGAGTTGTTGCATAAGAGTGATATCATATAGAATCCATGGTATCCACAGTTCGTGCGCATGGTAGCATCGCACGGACTGTCTGTGCAATGCATCCAGGATGTACGACTGTGGACGATAGACTGCCACCAGGTGTTCGCACATATGGTGGAGCCTTACGAGCCGTAGCGCGTAATGCGATAGTTTGGTGCGCACCAGGTTGTGCCCCCCTCGGACAGCAGGCTTCTGCCGCGAGCCATACACTCGTGAGTCAAACTTCATCCGAGTAATGTTTACAGTTCTTATGTCTTCTTTTCTAACATCAATCCTTTCAAAAATGTAGGCAATTGAGGGTAGGTGGACATATTCAGGACTGGCACCCGTCCAGCACGAGTGGACTACGACATGGATGGAGAGGGTGTACTTGGATGTCTTGCGTGACCCGCGCTCGTACGACATTAAGACGTACAGTGCGTACATGGAGTGGTACGTGCCACGGATGCACGTAAGACTCACCATTCCTCCACCGAGCGCCTTGAGGGCCCAGTGACGGAGAGTATGTACCCAAAGTCCTGTTACCAATTTAAATTAATTAAAGTTATTATTTTATTGGATGTTCTCAAATTTGAAAGAGTTTATTTGCTTTATTTGAATTTCTGAAGTTTAAAAAAAAAGTCAAAAGTAAAATTTAGTAAAGTTTTTAAATTTTATTTGAGTTAAAGTTGAAAAATAAAAACTAAATTAATTTTGAGAATTTTCTGGAATTTTAAAAGCTTTTTCCTAAATATTTTAAAGCTAAACAAATTTATCTACAAAATTAAAAACCAACTTTAAGTTGGGAATAATTTTATTAAGTCCAAAATAACTCTAGGAATTTATGTGTTTTGTTCCATAATTTTTGGATCTAAATTGCTATTTTCTAAAGCCTAAAAGAATTACTGGATTTAAAACAATTAATAAAGCAATTAAAAATCCCCTATTCCTCTTGGGCCGAAACCTTGGCTCGGCCCATCCCTATTCACTTGCACGACGCTGCCTAGCCGGCCCTTGCGGCCCGCTCCGCTTGCCGCCTGCTCTCCCCGCCTTGTGGCCGTTGGATCTTGATCCAACGCCCGTGCTACGCGCCTCTCTCCCTCCTCCCCCTTACAGGTGGACCCGCCACCTTCTCCCTCCCCACGTTCTCCTTCACGCGGACAGGCCGAGCTGGCCGCCATTACCGGCCGCACCAAGCTCCGCCCAACCGCCACGCTGGTCCGCCCGGAACTCGCGCGTGCGTGCGCGCGAACCGCACGCACGTCCGCCTCAACCCCACCCCCTCTTCCCCCTCTTTCCACGCTCGCGCGCCCAACCGCCACCGCCATTGCCGCGCCATGACCTCCACGCCTCCAAGCCGCTCCGGTGCCCCTCGGCCCCTATAAAAGGGAGCACGGGGGAGCTCTCCTCTCACTCGTCCCGATCCCCCCACCCACTCCTCTTCTCCTCTCCCCAATCGCCGGTAATTTGAGTTCTCGCCACTTGCCAAGCACACGTTTTCCTTCGATTGCGTCGTGCTCAAGCCTCCCGGCCACCTAGACCTCACTGTCGCCATCACCGCCTCGCCGCCTCTGGCGCAGATCTCACCGCCGAAGCCTCGCCGTATTGCCGCGTCGCCGTCGACCCGAACCACCCCGCCGCCTTCTCCTCGCCGCCGGCCGCCTCCGTCCCCCTCCGGCCACCTGGGTGAGCGCCCTGGACTCCCTGACGTCCCCTCTTTCTTGTGGCACCACTCACACCCGCCGGAGCGCCACCGCTCGCCACCATCGAGGTGACCCGAGCCGCCGCCGGTTGTTGCTGAGGTGGCACCGCCACATGGCGTCCACGTCGGTGCCACCTCACCGTTTTCGTCGACGTGGCGCCCGCGTGGCGCACGGGTGGCACAAGCGCGCCACCTCACACCCAACCCCGAGCCCAAAGGCCGCGTAGACCAAGCCCACATACACCGTGTCTATGACACGTAGGCCCCACTGTCAGAAATTTATTTTAAATTAATTTAAATTCCGAAATTCCACTGCTAACATCACCATGTGCAATAATTAGAATTTTCTTTAGAAAAATAATTCGGGAAATTGGTTAAATAACAGATTTAGGTTTAAATTTGTAAAATTCATAACTTTTACATCTTAGCTCCAAATTAGATGATTCAAATTTCTAAAATCTTAGAAAATTATTGTCTAACTAAATAAAATATAATTATTCCATTTGGAGTTCAGTTTTGTTTTGTTTTAGAATTTAGAAATCATTTAAATTTCAAATTTAGGTTAAAATTAATAAAATTCATTTGTATCTCAAACTCCAATTTTAGTGAGTCAAATTTATAAAATCTTACAGATTTATGTTTTAACTAAGGAAAGTTTAAATACTTGTTTTGGAGTAATTTAAATTGTCTTTTGAAATCAAAATAGTTTAAATTGCCCATTTAAGATTTAAACTTGTAAAATATATACCTTTTGATTCCTAACTCCAAATTAAGTGTTTTAAATTTCTAAATTCATATAAATTGAAGACCTAGCTAACTAAACCAAAATTATTTAAATGGTACTTCATTTGAATCTTGTTTGTATTTAGAAATTCATTTAAATTTCATTTAGGATTAAAACTTGTAAAATTCATATCTTTTAAATCCCAACTCCAATTTGAGTGTTTCCAATTTATAAAATTTTATAAAATTATTATCTAGCTAAATAAAATAGAATTATTTAGTTTTGAGTTAATTTGAATTGCCTTTTGAATTGTTATTGGAATTTCATTTGAATTTGGGTCGTTTTTAGATAGATTTCATTTACTTGAGAGTCGGGCCAACGTAGTTGGAGACCATATCTGAGGATTGATTTTGATCAGATGATCATCGTGGTTGTACACACAAGCAACCTAGAGAGTGTTTGTGGGTACTAGGTGACTGTTAAGAAAACAACATCACCAAGCGAGGCAAGTTACATTCTTGACCATATTGCACCCATTATTTTAAATTATTTAAATTCTGTTTTAAATTATTATTGCATGCTTATTTATATTCAGAATTTAAATGCCTGTTTTAAATTCATAGATATTCCTAAATCCTTTGTATGGCCAAATTTGTTAATTGAATCAAATACCTTGTCACCCTAGATAAAACCTAGTTGATACGATAGTATGAACTAGGATCATTTGAAAATGTTGCAAAGACATGCTTAGACCAAAAATATTGATTTGGGGAATTTCAGCCAAAAAGCAAATATTGTTTAAATTGTATCCATGGCATTGGTGTGTTATGGAAGTTTATAAATGATCTTGAAAAATGAAATAAAATGATGGTTTGTACTTGGGCGAAATGGTTGTTTGGATGGTGCATGTCAATGCACGGCTCAATCTGGGTAGGGTTGAGGCCCATGGGTTTTGTGGAAAGTCGCCCAAGTCAATTGAGGACCGGCCTCTGGCGTTCCTTTGCTATGCCTATAATGGGCTATGCCTCACCGCAACCACATGTCCCGAGTATGGGTAGGGACACAGCTAATTAATTTGTAAAGTTCCATTGCGGTTGATCCTGTTTTGTGCGTGGGCGGTCTTTCATGGCCATTTCTTTTGACAAAGTCTTTCATGACTATTGTTCCCACCGGCGCAAGAGGGGCTAGGAACTCATGGATTTCTATTCCAAAGGGGCGAAACCTTAGCGAGGGAAATCATGTGGAATGGCGCATTGTAAAAGCCTTGGCACGTGCTCTAGGCGCTTACCTAAGGTAGTGAGCGGTGGTATCGACGGATGCTAAGCAAACTAGAGAATTCGTGTCATGTGGGGTAAAGTGTACAACCTCTGCAGAGTGTAAAACTATTGAATAGCGCGTCATGATCATGGACATGCTAGCAAAGCCACTCAAAGTTAGACTTGGAATTTGTTTTAAAGAGACTTTATCAACTGGTTTACCCAAATGGGAATTGGGCGGTTAGCCATGTGATAGGAGGGTATCCTTCACCATTCATGTGTGAATGTTATCTGACTATAAAATTGATTTAGAAAATGGATTTTAGTTATGTAATATCTGCTTTGGAACTTAGTACAAGTATTAAAAGAAATGCTGATTTATGCAAATTCAACCAATAAGCCATCCTTTGTTACATCCATGTATGCATGTCATTCTGTTACTTGACGGGTGTAACTTGCGAGCACGGTAGTTGTGCTCAAACTTGCTTTATTGCAAACAAATTTCAGAGGAGAAGGACTTTGCTACCGGTGTGGATCTCGACGACTAGGCCGCTTCCCCAGTCGATTGCCTGTGGCAGATTAACTGGACTCTACTACATCTTCTTCGTCTTCCGCTGTGTTTATTTTATTGTTGGCCTGTAAGCCTCCTTTGTAATCAATTCTGTTGTTATTTATTAATAAAGTTGTGATATGATTTTGTTACCATATTTGTTTACTGTGTGAACTAGCTACTGATCATGGGACTAGTTCAGAAATGCACAGAGGATTCGGGCGTATTAATTCCCGGGTCTTACAAAGTGGTATCAGAGCCATATCGACTGTAGGTCGTGACCTAGTTAGAATGGCCGTTAGTTGAAAAGTTCAAAACTTATTTTATATTACAAGGAAAATAATTTGTTCTCTCCTCATCTTGGTCATCTGTCTATAGCTTCCTTATAGCAATTCCTTCTTACCTAATTCTCTCTGCACCGTTTTATAATGTTAAATGGATCCTCTTGCCTTATCAATTTCTATAGTTGGTCAACACGTTCTTAACCCTTACGTTGAAGACTGCAAGACATGAAGCTTTCAAGAGGGCATCGTCATCAAGGATCATCGAAGACCGTGAATCGAAGATCGTTTTGTCAGCCAAGCCATATAGTTTAAGTTTGCCAAGACTCATTCTGTGCATTGAGTTGTTTCACCAGATTAAGAGTTTCAATCGATAGAACGTTGTATGAAGCTTTTGAGTTGGTTTTTTTTGTTTGGGGGTGTTGTTTCGCTCTATCCCCTTAGTTCTTCTTAATTGTCTCTTTCCTATCCTTTGTTCTCCTTTCCTAAATCTTTGGAGTACCCAACAGATGGTGAACACTCGTCGCTCGGAAAGTGGAAACAACCAAGACAACAATGTCCCTAGAAATGCCAGTAATGAAGCCAACCAACCGCTGACGACAGAAACCCTTCGGAATTTGAACCAGTTTTTCGTTACCCAGGCTCAGCTAATGCAGCAGATAATGCAACAAATGAACAACAACAACAATATTCCCACAACCACTGCTCCTTCAGCACATGAACAGTGCTCCTACGATGGATTACAAAAGACCAAGCCACCGGAAGTATCACATAATGACGACGTGAGCCACTTTCTTTCTGAAAGTCACCATCCATGGAAGTATGTTATCTGTTATAAATGTGGGGAAATAGGACACTTCGCCTACAGATGCCCTCAAAAGGGAAAGCCAAGACAAGAAGTCCCTTGTGTTAACTGCCATAGCATTGGACATTATTTCACCAAGTGTCCCAAGAGGAAGGTGATCCAGTATCAAGTCTGTAACCAATGTGGCAAGAAAGGACACTTTGTCAAGCAATGCCCCTTTCAAGCATTCTTGGCACAAGCAACCTCAGCATCGGAGGATGGAACAGAAAAATCCCGGGCGACACATCAAGCAGCAAAGATATCTCAGCCCATCATAAGAAGCCAAGTGAACCAAGTCAATACAGAAGAAACTCAAGAATCTAACAAACGGGATTCCGACCAATTCAAAAACAAGATGGACAATCCTCACAAAAGGAAGTTAGAAGATCAAGAACAGAATATTGCAAGAAACCCCAAGGCCCAACCCAACCACGCACCAACAACGACCGCACTCATGAATCCAGGATTAGCACTGCGACCCCCAATGCAGACGTTCTGCAACATCAATGGTGGCCAATCTCAGCAGAACAAAACTTCAAGGGCAGGAATACAATGCCTCAATTGTCAGGATATGGGACATTATGCCAATAAATGTCCAAAGAAGCAGCAGGCAGCGAACCCAACCAACTCTGAAGTTCCAAGAATCAACACCATGCAAGCAAACAAGAAGCCACAAAATTCTGGAAAAAGGACGTTGGAACAATGTCACAGCTCAGGCCCCGTCAGATGAAGAGTAGAATGTAGACGACGACAACTCTAGTTGAAAACTTTGTATCCCTATCTTTCTTTCTAGCCACTCCGAATCTCGGGGACGAGATTCCTTTTAAGGGGGGTAGTTTTGTAACAGCCCAAAGTTCTGTTACCAATTTAAATTAATTAAAGTTATTATTTTATTGGATGTTCTCAAATTTGAAAGAGTTTATTTGCTTTATTTGAATTTCTGAAGTTTAAAAAAAAGTCAAAAGTAAAATTTAGTAAAGTTTTTAAATTTTATTTGAGTTAAAGTTGAAAAATAAAAACTAAATTAATTTTGAGAATTTTCTGGAATTTTAAAAGCTTTTTCCTAAATATTTTAAAGCTAAACAAATTTATCTACAAAATTAAAAAAACAACTTTAAGTTGGGAATAATTTTATTAAGTCCAAAATAACTCTAGGAATTTATGTGTTTTGTTCCATAATTTTTGGATCTAAATTGCTATTTTCTAAAGCCTAAAAGAATTACTGGATTTAAAACAATTAATAAAGCAATTAAAAATCCCCTATTCCTCTTGGGCCGAAACCTTGGCTCGGCCCATCCCTATTCACGCACGCACGCTGCCTAGGCGGCCCCCGCACGCCCGCCTCCGCACCGCCTCTCCTTCTATGCTTGTGCTGTGGTTGATGTCGATCCAACGCGCACCGCCTCTCTCTCCTCCTCCCCTTACAGGTGGACCCGCCACCTTCTCCCTCCCCACGTTCTCCTTCACGCGGACAGGCCGAGCTGGCCGCCATTACCGGCCGCACCAAGCTCCGCCCAACCGCCACGCTGGTCCGCCGGAACTTCGCAGTCGTGTCTTGTAGCCAAGACGCCTGCGTCCGCCTCAACCCTACCCCCTCTTCCCCCTCTTTCCACGCCCGCACGCCCAACCGCCACCGCCATTGCCGCGCCATGACCTCCACGCCTCCAAGCCGCTCCGGTGCCCCTCGGCCCCTATAAAAGGGAGCACGGGGGAGCTCTCCTCTCACTCGTCCCGATCCCCCACCCACTCCTCTTCTCCTCTCCCCAATCGCCGGTAATTTGAGTTCTCGCCTGCGCCGCCGAAGCACGGTTTTCCTTCGATTGCGTCGCCGTCAAGCCTCCCCCGGCCACCTAGACCTCACAGACGGTTTCCATTAAAAACCATCTGTGATACGTAGCATATCACAGACGATTTGTAAAGTAAATTGTCTGTGATATTTCTAGTATCACAGACGGTGCTTAAACAGAACCATCTGTGATATGCTCGTATCACAGACGGTTTTTAATGGAAACCGTCTGTGATACCAGCCTTCACAGATGGTTTCAACAAAAAACCGTCTGTGATAGTGAATCATCCTAACTACATTTTTGCTGTTTTTTGGCTAGCCTCAGGAATTGCTAGTCATGCCCTCTGAAAACAAGAATGCACAAAAACAGATACATCACAGATAATCAATTGTTGACAAACTCAAAATGATCATTACTCAAAATAAATTACAAAAGATCGCATTTGTTCAAGTATTGTCGCTATCGTTACAATCGGTTTACAATTGAGTCAATTGTTTGTAGGTGGTTGAGAGGTGTCGGTGGGGTGATGCTTTGGGTCGGCGACGGAGTGAAAATCTCCATCGTTGTCAACTATATCTGACATGATAAAGGCACAGAGCTTCCCTCGAATGTCCGGGATCTCATCCTCAACGAGTCCATCCAAATGTATCAACAAGTCCTGTCGCTAGCAAGAGTAAAGTGGAAGCATATATATTTAAATTTATAATTAGGAAATAATTATTTTGAGATTGACAAACCTCGGGATCCTTCCTCCTAGCTCTAATGACTTGCTGCATATGATAGCAAACGTAGATTGCACATAACTCATCATTTTTTTTTGCTAGCAGCACTGCAAAAATAGAATTACATATATAGGTATAGTCAGTTCGAGACGTGTTATTATGAAGTATGATATAGAATTATCGTTTTGTAGCGTGTACCGGAAATTTCGTCCTGTGTGTTAGATTGGTGTTGCTTCCATTGTATATTCCTTCATTGGCAACATAGGCGATGAACGACCTACATGATTCCAAAAAGTTATCCTCGGCCATTTCAAACGAATGAAGACTACAATAGAGTTATGTATGGAGGAAATGAATATACCTCTCGAGTATTCCTTTCAGAATGCTGAATTTGTGGTTCTTGCGGATTACGGAATCCAGGTATATCACATGGTTCCTCTTTGGTATAATGACTAAAAGGATCTAGTGGTACCTACTCATGTATGTCGCTATAGTCATTAAACCTAAGTTCGTGCTGTGTATAAAGTACAAATAAAATTTGTATAGCAAGTAGTGACACTTACCCCTCGTTGTAGGGCACCACTATGTACTTCTTGTCTACCTGATGAAGCAATGGCGCTGCTATGTATTTCTCGATGAAGGACGGGTCTGCTTCTATGGTTTGCAAAGATACCACGTGTGGGTCGAGGAAACCCACCGGTTCTTTTCATTCCTGGACTTTTTTCCACATGTATCTATACACAAGCAATGAGTTCTGATATTTACGGTATTACATGAATATAGAACTTGGTTGTACGCACTTACAGTGTCCAACATCGTAGAAGCGAGGCGTCGAGGCCAACGAGGTTGAATAGGTCATATAAGTTGTTGAAGCCCACGACGATGTGGTTCGTCCCGTTGAAGAAATACTCATCATTGTATCTGACGGTGATTCCAGTATCGCACCCCTTCTTTGCGGTCTTCTGTATGTAGCAGGCATGCAAAGCCTGACAAGCATATCCAGCGCGCATTAATATTGTGTGGGAGCACAACGGTTTTCTGATGATGTAGTTCCCGGACATCCCAGACTTCCCGGACTTAGGAGACGCCTTAACGTTCATTGATTTCGACTTGACCTTAACGATTGGCAGTGTCTTCCTACGAGACGACTCGGGAACCGATACGGCGGCACGCTTTTGTTGTTCCTTCGGCATCTTCTCCACAGGAACCGATAAGGCGGCCTTCTGAGGCGAAACATAAGGTGGAGTCATCGAGGGTCCCGTTGGAGAGGAATGGTCGTGTCCAGATCGTGGCACTGCGGGGTCCAGGGCGATGTCCTTCTTGGGCCATTGGATAAAAGTGTGCGCAACATCCCCTAGTGTTCTGATGCCTTCGTTCAGGAGAATCTTCAGCGGGACGGCCACAAAATTGTCATGTACCATATCCACCTTGACCCTAGCGTAACCCTGCGCCAGCTGGGCACCGTGCTGCACTGCCCCTTCCTGGTATGGATACACCATCCCCCGCGTAGCCTCAATAGAAAGGGACCCATCCATCCTCACTTGGATCTTGCAGGTCGTCGGCCCCTACAAAATGATACGCAATTAGCTAAGACGTCCTATAGGTCTATCTTTGGTGTATTCCATAGATGTACATTACCTTGATGTCGTCTATCGGTAATTGGACGTCGTCATGTTCAGAATTATGCATGGACGCGACGCTACTCCGATGTCGAGCAGGGCTGGCTCCCAAATTAACAGGGGTGGCTTGCGACTGGCTCAGGAGTTGATTCATTTGATCCTGCAATACTGCTAGCTTTCCTTCAAATTTTTCAATAATCATCTGTACCAACCAGTCCTTGTGCTCGGGCTTGGATCTCTTCCTACTCCTATACGTGCAGTAGTCGTCTGCGAATCCATGACTCCAAGGTACGTTAACCCCAAGGCCTCGCATACGACCCGAGTGCTCCTTATTTTCCAGGGCCGTAGATAGTATATCCTTCTCACTGTCTACTTGGAAGGAGCCTTGGGAAGTTTGGGCAGTCAATTCACGCTGCAGGAGGTCATCATGTTATTCTAGACACTATGAAGTTATGGACTTATTAACAACTAGGTAGTTCGATATATTTACCACACGTTGGGACACTTCCTGGTCTGCCGGGTTTGTGAAAGAGATGCTGTCCAAAGACGAGACTTTTGCCCTCGCTTGTAACCAGCTTCGGGAACGCGGGTCTGTGATGTCAGCAAATGGCTCGGTTGCGTTTGCCTCCGCCGCCGCTCATTCCTCGTATTTACCCGCGTACCCAGCGGTGCCGAGTCTGTGCGGGTGAGTGTTTCATGTCTGGAGAGATTTGTCCGCCGCACTTTGCTCCTTAAATTCGGCCGTCGTCTTCATAGCCACAAAGGCGTCCCATGCTTCCCGCGTCAAGAATCCATACTTCGCGAAGGGCGTCTAACCCGTGTTCACGTACTTCGTGAGAAGAGTGCTCTTGTAGGTCCTCCATGATTTATCCATCGTGAGCATCGCCGTCTGTTCCACACGTGCCATGTCTGCTTCGGGATAGTGAACTTGCTTGAAAGTTCTGTCCACAGCGCGCCTCTCGCTTCTTTCGTCAGATCCTTCTACCTTGGTGTGGTGATGGGGACCTATTCCCTTGCAAGTATCCCACAGATGGTCTGGAATCTCGCCGCTGATCTCTTGGGACTCAGAGGGACTCCAAAGTCACTGACCTCCGTGATGACCAGTCGGCCCACATGCATTTTCGATTTTCCTCTGCCATCTCGATTCAGATATCATCTGCGACGTCGGTGGCCGGCAATTTCGTCATTACCTTTGCCATCTGCGGCGTCGGTTTACATGAAGATTTGCCTCTGCCATCTCGCTTACTTGCTATATATATAAGTTACATATGCAATAAATGGATTGCAAGTGTCCCAAATTAACATATACATATGAAGTATCTCCATGTCATTTAAATCGCTAAACATATACCACATGTATATGAATGAAATTGCATAATTAATTCCGCATAAGGCACGAGGAGGACCAAATTAACATAATCAAATGTAAATCATTCAAGTCATTTAAATTGATTGAAATGCAAAACATGTACCACATGTATATGAATGAAATTAGCACAGAGTACAAAAATTTGAAATTAATGTGAGCTCTCATATGGTGAGTTGCACAAGAAACAAACTTGGCCATCTCAAAGACTAAGGTCTATTCTCTTCATAAATTGGATAAGAAAACTAAAATTCAGATTTTGAGCTCTATCCAAAGCTTAACTAGACTGACATAACAATCACATGTACAACAATCTCTTATGATCTTTGTATAGATAGAAACTAGTGATACAAATCTTTTGCATAAATAGAACCCGATCCCATCTTTGCCCGAGCCTACTTCATTGAGCCCGACACACTGAAGTGTACGATTTGCTTCATGCCGTGGAGGATTGGCATGAAGCAAACGTACACTCAAGTGTGTTAGGATCGACGAAGTAGACTGTGTTTCACCTGAATGTTTAGGATGAACGCCCAAGGAGCGAGCTAGCTAGCTGAATTCAGGCCTCGAGTTAGCTCCTATTCTAACACCCGTAACATTCCAGCATATTTAAATGACCAAATTATCATATACATATGAAATTTCTCCATGCCATTTAAAAAGAAGAATATGCTCAACATATTCATTATAAGAACATCTAAAAACAGCATGAAGCTAAGCAAATAAGATTGCTCAATTGCTCTCAGTTGACTAATTGCATAAGACATAGTCTTTGCAATCTCAGTCCTTTGTCAAAATTTCTTCACCAATCAATTTTGATAATTACAAAACAGATCTTGAGCTCAAACTACAACTTTCTCATATGTCAAGTTATCTCAGAGTAGCAGTTAAACTTTCACCAACAGACACAATTTAACTATCTTAGTGAAATCAAATCACAAAAACAGCACATAAAGCATTTTGTAAACAGAACATCTGATCATCTGCCTTCAAGATAATTCACAAATTTATATCAACAATAAGCCTAATTGATAGATTGAGAATAGAAATGCAAATATCTCACGTAAGATCAATCGGATCACGTAAAAATACAAGTGTAATATTAATTCACTTATAATCGAAAATGTAAAGTATAAAGGCTACTAATTATAATGACCATTTAAAGCAATATGACAATATGATTAAGCTCAAGTCTGTTTCTAATTATCTATTTGATTTCAGATTTTGACTATCATCATAGAGCATCAACAGAACCCATCACAGAGCAAGGGAGGGAGCAGGATAGAGCGAGTAGAGTGGTATACCAGAGGAGGTGCGAGGGAGTACCGGAGGAGGCGCTGGAGCCGGCGCGAGGAGGGAGCCGGTGATAGGCTGGAGAGGAGGATGGTCATGCTCGCTCGGCCGAGTCGGAGCAGAAGGCGGCGGTCGCTCGGCCGAGTCGAGGAGGCCGCGCCGAGGAGGGGAGGCGGCCGGGCGCCGGGCCGAGTCGGAGTGGGGGGGCGGCCGTCGGCTTGGCCGAGTCTCGAGTAGGAGGCGGTCGGTCGTCGGGCTGGAGTCGGAGCAGGGAGGCGGCGAGCCCTAGAGGAGGCGAATGAGCACGCGAGAGCTTAAGGGGCGCAGGAGTAGTGGAAGTGACGAGCAAGAGTAAAAATCCTAGCAGTTCCCTCCTTATAAAAAGCCTATCACAAACGGTTCTGTTATAGAACCGTTTGTGATAAGGAATCACAGACTGTTCTTAATAAGAACCATCTATGATATGGGCGTATCACAGACGGTTTTTATTAAGAACCGTCTGTGATTTCTTATCACAGACGGTTCTATAACAG
Source organism: Phyllostachys edulis (assembly GCA_036346405.1). Classification (NCBI taxonomy): domain Eukaryota; kingdom Viridiplantae; phylum Streptophyta; class Magnoliopsida; order Poales; family Poaceae; genus Phyllostachys; species Phyllostachys edulis. The sequence goes on from CM070559.1 coordinate 43,130,938, forward strand.
AACAATTTGTGATAGCCTGAAAAACCTGGTGACAATCTGTGATATCCTGACAAAACCTGATGACAAGTGATTATCAAGTCCATATGAACCTGGTGACAAGTATGATGGCAATCATGACAAGTCCATATGAACCTGGTGATAAGTATGATGACAAGTTCATAACACATTTGACTTCAAAAATTCATATCTAATTCAACTCAACTCTAAATCAAGTGAAACTAATTTTAATACTCCACATTACAATGAACGTCCACATTGACATCAATACCAAAGATGACAAGTCCATAACACATTAACACATGATAATTTCACGTTGACATTAAAATATATGAGAGATCACAAGTCCATAACACATGATGTTATGGAATACATTAATTACAACGGAGTAAATTCTTAATTAAAATATAGCCCTTCATGATGATCGATGCGCATATTGCTAGCTTCCTCACTGGGTTCTTCCTCGAGCCTAATGCCGTTTCCGAAAGGGGGCAACTCGTTAAATTGATTGTATTCTTTCTCGTCCACTACATTCTCAACTTCGACAATCATCCTTTTTCCATGAAGAATTACGTGATGCTTCTTATTTGTCGGGTCGGTTACATAGAAGATTTGAACAACGTGGTTAGCCAGTACGAATGGTTCATCTTTGTGTCCGACATGTTCGAGGTCCACGGTAGTGACGCCGTACTTGTCGACCTTCACCTGTGGGAGATGGACCCAATGGCACCGAAATAGGGGGATCTTGAAAAGCACGTAGTCGAGCTCCCATATCTCCTCTATTTGACCATAGTAGGAGCTCCTCAGCCGATTGGTACAGAATGCATCTATGCGGACACCGCTGTTCTGGACTATGCTCTTCCTATCCTGAGCTGCCGTATAAAATGTGTACCCATTTATGTCGTATCCTTACCATGTGGCAATTGTAAATTGTGGCCCTTGTGCCAACCATAGCAGCGTATCATCACTTAATGACCTCCTAGTGATTCGCACCTTTAACCATTCGTTGAACCGACAGTTGTGCTCTCTCGTGATCCAAACCTCCGACCGGTCTGGATTTTGTTGGCGTACCATGTCTTTGTGCTCGTCGATGTACAGGGACACTTGGGTCATGTGTTGCAAGACTGTGAAATGGGCTTGAGCGTACGTATCCAGATCGGGAATGATTGATTTCCTTCCGATGGTCCCGATACCATCCAGTCTCCTCTCGTGGCGAGATAGAGGCACACCCATCGGTTCCACCTGAGCCATGTAGTCGACGCAGAACTCAATGACCTCTTTGGTTACATAACCTTCAATGATGCTGCCCTCCGGTCGAGATCGATTCTGTACGTAGGACTTGAGAATTCCCATGTACCTCTCGAACGGGTGCATATGACGTAGGAACACAGGGCCGCAAATCTTTATCTCTTTCACAAGGTGAACAGTAAGATGGACCATGATATCGAAAAATAATGGAGGGAAATACATCTCAAGATGACATAGAATCGTCACCACCTCGGCCTGCAGAGCATCTAGTCCTTGGGGATCGATGACATTTTAAGCAATTGAGTTGAAGAAATAACACAGCCATAAGATTGCCACTTGGATCTTGTTTGGCAAGATACTCCTAATTGCAATGGGAAACATTTGTGTCATCAGCACATGATAATCATGAGACTTCATACCAATTAATTTTAAATCTTGCATAGAAACAAGTTTCTTAATGTTAGCGGAGTAATCAGACGGGACTTTCACACCATGCAAGCTCTTGCACAGTTCATTTCTCTTGGCCTTGGACAGAGTGTAGCAAGCTGGGGGAAGGTACGTTCGTCCTGTATTGGTCCCTTTCGGTGCTAACTCGGTCCTTATGTTCATATCAACCAAGTCACGCCGTGCGTTTACACCATCCTTTATTTTGCCACTAATGTTCAGTAAGATACCAATCAAGCAATCACATACATTCTTCTCTACGTGCATGACGTCGATGCAGTGGCGAACTTCTAAGTGCTCCCAATAAGGCAAGTCCCAAAAAAATTGACCGCTTCTTCCAGATGTTCTTCTGACGGATTCTTAATTTACGTCCCTTCCCAAGCACAACATCGATATCCTTAACCATATCATAGACCTCTTTCCCTCTAAAAGCCCTTGAAGCTGAACTGTCCTCCTTATTTCCGTCGAATTGTTTCTTCATCTTGCGGTATGGGTGACTCTGGAAGGAACCTATGGTGACGATATACATAGTTTTCTTGTGAGTTGTGCGACCATACACTCTCCGTAGCATCTAAGCAAAGGAGCATGTGCTTTGGCTCCTTTTGTACCGAGGTCTGACGCCAGTTACCAAGGGCGAAAAAATCATTGATGATGCGTAACAACATGGCGCGTAAAGTGAAGTTCTCTCGTTTATACGCATCCCATACCTGCACCCTTCGCTCCACAAAGTCACAAGATCTTCCAAAGAATAGTGCTAGGTACACATCAATATCATTCCCGGGTTGCTTCAGCCCTTGGATAAGTAGTGACATCAAAATGTACTTCCGCTTCATATACAGCCAAGGAGGAAGATTGTACATACATAGATTCACAGGCCAGGTGCTATGTCGGCTGCTCATGTTACTAAAAGGATTCATTCCATCCGTACTCAACCTTAACCTTATGTTCCTCGGTTCCACACCGAACTCTTCGAAGATCCGATCGAAGTTTCTCCACTGGGCAGAATCAGCAGGGTGTCATAACTTTCCATTTTTCTTACACTCCTCCGAGTGCCAACGCACTAATCTTGCCTCCTTTGAGTTCGCAAATAAACGCTTCAAACGTGGGATCACAGGCAGATACCACAACATCTTAGCAGGAGGTCCTTGCTTCACCTTAGTAGTATTCTAACGTTTGTATCAGGATGCTTTGCACACGGGACATACATGCATGTCTGCATACTCTTTACGGTAGAGAACACAATCGTTCGGACATGCATGTATTCTTTCTACTTCCATTCCCAATGGACAAAGAACCTTCTTTGCTTGGTAGGTGGTGCTGGGCAACACGTTTCCCTCTGGAAGGATGTCTGCTAGGAGACCTAACAACGCCGTGAAACTCTTGTCGGACCAACCATTGCTTGCCTTCAATTTAAGCAGTTCAATCACGGTTGACACCTTGTGTATTCCGGCTTGCAGCTAGGGAACAAAGGTCTCACCGAGTCCTCCATTAAGCCCTCGAATTTACAAAACTCTCTCTCATTGTAGTTCTCTTCTGCATCGTGTTGCATCTGATCCAGTTTATCATCATGCAACCTATCCTCATCAAAAGCACAGCCACATCCAGCACATTGTTGACTTCCGTGGCAATGTCGTCATTATTAACTTCTGGTATAATCTACTCTTCACCGTGACTGGCCCAACATGTATACCCTTTTTTGAAACCCCTTCGAATCAAGTGTGCTTCGATCTGCGCCGAGTTGTTAAACATCTTCAGATTACCGCAATCAATATATGGACAATACATAAAATTTATCCCCTTCTTCAACATATCCTGCTCGGCGGCTCTTCTAAAAGCAACCACGCCATTAATGTACTCTTGACTCACACGGTTCACACCGTACATCCAGTTTCGGTCCATCTACGCTACGCATGTAACAAATTAGTATCAAATTAGATTAATAAACCGCAAGTACGTACTCTTCCTATTTACCAAACATACTTAAATTGATTAGCGATTAATTTATAGCAAACATAAAGGGTTATAGATCGTTATCCTCGGAGCTCACGAAGAAAATATCAAATATCTCTCGAGAATCCTCTCCTTCTCCTCCCTTCCCTCTTTGTCGGCGGCACAATGGGCTTCCTATTTACCAAATATACTTAAATTGATTAGCGATTAATTTATAGCAAACATAAAGGGTTATAGATCATTACCCTCGGAGCTCACGATGAAAATACCTAATATCTCTCGAGAATCCTCGCCTTCTCCTCCCTTCCCTCTTTGTTGGCGGCGCAATGGGCTTCCTATTTACCAAACATACTTAAATTGATTAGCGATTAATTTATAGCAACATAAGAGCATCTCCAGTGTATTGAACCGATGCCGATTCAAAGAGATGCCACGTAAGCATTCAAAGAACTAGTCATTTCCCCCTCCCCCCCAATGTATTGATCCGATTCTTACTCTTAAGTGGGACTGACATCTTATTTAAAAAAAATCAGAAAAGAAATAAAATATCTCTCAACCACTCTCTCTCTCCATTTCCTTCCCCCTCACAGAACTTAATGCGCGCATATGCTAACCACCCAATGAAAAATATTATTCTATTCACTTGCATCTGGCTAATTAAGCACGTACATTACAGATGCTCTAAAGGGTTATAGATTGTTACCACGAAAATACCAAACCTCTCGAGAATCCTCTCCTTCAACTCCCTTTCTCCTCCCTTTATCCTCTCCTTCTCCTCCCATCCCTCTCTGTCGGCGGCGCAGTGGGCAAACACCTGGGTGGCGGCTCAAATGGGAATGGGCAGGGGGTTTGGTCCAGGAATTTATAGCGCGGGGATATCACAGACGGTTCTTATTATGAACCGTCTGTGATATACAACTACCACCGACGGTTTTTCAATAGAATCTATGCAGTGATAGTTCACGATTTCGATGCTGTGTTGACAACCATCTCGTGATACGAAGACTATCACCGACGGTTTTCAATAGAACCGCTCGTGATAGTTCATAAACGATACGTGTTGACAACCGCCTGCGTGGTACGAGAGATTATCACGCATTTGTTATTTAATAGAACCATCGTGATAGTTCATAAACGAGCTATTAATAAACCATTCAGGACATATGCCTATCACGTATGGTTATTAATAAGAACCGCTCTGTGATAGGTCGGCACTGCCCCGACAGATTTCAACACGACGGTTCATTTTAAACCGTCTGTGATAATTTCATCACAGACGGTTCCAAAGGAATCGTCTATAATGAGGCGTCTTCTATAGCTTGTTTTGTAGTAGTGCAAGTAAGTGCACTATGTCGAGAGACTCCATATAAAATTTCATAATTTTTGGAACTCGTTTGCTATATTTAAAAATTCCTACAAATAGAGCCGAGGTTTAAACCCTAATTTTGGTCGAACCCTAACTGCGGACACATGGCGGGCTGGATGCGTCACCGCAAGGCGTCCATGCGGAGAGGGCGATGTGGCGGTCGGGGAGTTGCTGTCGCATAGTGGTCGTATGTTATATGGCTATATTTACAAAAAAAACTTTCGGAGTCCGTCATTCCTATAAATACGCGTTCAAAAGTTGCCAGCCAAAAATTCACATGATAAGCACAATAAGCGGCGTTTACGCGCCGTACTTTACGTATATATGCATAATCATCTCGGTCCCCATCATGCACGGGACCAAAGATCCCACTGGAAGCTGGCTCGAGGCCGAGGGTACGTATGTGCACCAACTTCTTGTTCCCTGGCCCACGCATCTATCAAATCGCAACGCCAATGATGAGCACACGTCCTTGGTTAGCTAAGCTTAGCTAGCTAGGTCCAGCGAAAAGACGACCTCCGAACCAATGTGCATGCTAATTAACGTAGCTCTCATCTTCCAGTCTAACTCTATGCATATATACATGCACCCAACACAACAGCTTCACGCGTGCATATATATACTCTGCTACCCTGTGCAATGGAGTGCCTCGTTAATAATCCTCCACTCTAACAAAAGAAAGAATATCGTTTTGGGATACATGCGATCAAAAACTTTTGAAACTTTGGCTACTAAGATTGGATACATGAAAATCATATGGGTATATTTGCCTCAAAAAATACTTTCATAATATTATAATTTTATTGTTTTTAATAAATATATCTATATATCTACAAACAACCGGTGATATTCAGGATACATCCTCAATTTTAGAGGTCTAGAAAACCCCACAATAATCGTTAAGTCAGATAAACAAATTTCCTAGAAATTCTCTCATTAATCTAGAGAAAAAAAAGATCTATACCACTGTCGGTGCACAAGACTCATGGCCTTCTATCGAACTTATCAAAATAATCAAGGGGATAATAACACGCCCAAATACTTTATTATCGTGAGACAATGAATTTATAAGAGGTGTGAAAAAGTGTGTTCTACCGTCGTTGTCTGTGGAGACACGAAGGCCCTATTTATATATATATATATATATATATATATATATATATATATATATATATATATATATATATATATATATATATATATATAAAGGTGACAATTAATACTGGAAAATACATCTCCTTCTTCATGCCAGAACAACAGGTAGAACGTGAACGACGTGAGGCCAGGAGCAAGCAACACGTGTGGAGCAGGAGCGGCGCAACAATGAGTTACTTGTGGACAAACAGGAGGCAGTGGAGGAGGCCCACCAATAGTACCGTTCCAGCTTGCAGCTTGCAGGGAACGTCCAGGAGGACCAACACCAACACCAACGACGATCACCAGCAGTCGCCGACCACGCCTCAAGCCCTCTCGCGAGCATCGATAAGAGATTTAAATATTGTACCTTTTCCCTTGTAGGAAGAAAGTCCGGTGGATCGTGTTCGCATATTGGCAAGTGCTATTGCCAATGGTCGGGAAGGTGTAAACAATGAACATGATATATTGATTGTTTGTTCGTTGGCTGTTGATCTCCAAGAGGCTATTGCAAAAGTCCAAAGCACTTGTCAATTTTGGTGGAGCTAGATTATAACAGTGCATATTAATTGTATATAGATATTTGCAACGGTTACAACCGTAACAAATACAACTATATTTTTAAAGAAATTAGAGATATATAACTAATACAATATGGTGCAATATCTAGTCGCATAACTGTGCGGGAAATCCCACTAGTTACAATAAAAATAGAGTTTAAAGTAGTCTTTTAGGGACAGAATCGATGTCAAAAACGATTTTTTTTGACCGGATGGGGTATGTTTTTGCTCGAGAGCACTAAAAATAAAATACAAAGTAGTGATTAATTTTAAACGGCCAACTACTAGTGTTCAAGTTCCACGTGCGACCGGCCGCGCATGGGTTGCATGTTACGACGGATCGGCACATGCATGTACTGCACGTAGGCTAGCTCGTATCTGCCCGCGCATGTGCTGGCTTGCCTGCCATGGCAAAGGCGATTGCTTAATATAACGCGCCGGCCGGCGGTGCATGTAGAGGTGGGAATTGGGCCGTGCCGTGCGCTCATCGTGCTTCGGGCTGCATCGTGTCATGCCGGCTCGGTCCAGTCACCCCGCCGTGCCGTGCCGTGTCGGTCCACCTCGTATTCGGTCAGGCCCAGGCACGGCCCAAAGCCCGTCGTGCCAGGGTCGTGCCGTGCCAGCCCAAGCTCAGCCCTAAGTAACTATTGGCGGCGGAGGCGGAGGCGGCGATGGCGGCGGCGATCGTCATCTTCATTCCTTTCACGCGGTCGTGCCCGCCTCATTAAAAACCTAGTTAAAATTGAATTAATTGCGTACAAACATGGGCACAAAAATATTTCGGGGAAAAAGTGAAATTTTCTTGATATTTTACAGATACAATGTTATCGCCTCGTTAAAAACCTTACGCCCAGTGGGGTTCCCGAGTAAGGAAAAGAGTACAAGAACAACATGTGTACATATTAACTACTCATCAATGTCGAGATCGCTCATGCGATCGAGGTCACAGACGCCGCACGATCTCAAGATCCTCCGCTTGATGTTTGTTGCGCTCTTTAGCCAATTCCCAATCCTTGGCGCATGTGATTGCCTCCACCATCTTAGGCGTGAGGGATGATCTTCTTTCTTCAATTATTCTCCTGCCATGTCAACGTTGCTTCAAGATACATCGACACCGCACCAATGTAACATCCGTGCGAAATGTGATAGCACAGAAATATCCGCTTGTTGTTCTTCCACCACTGAGCAAGTTTATCTTTCCACCGAAAGATCAGATCGATGTTTGCAAAATCATGCTCTAGGTAATGGTTTAGCTCGAGACGTAATTCCACGAGGGGCCGCTCGAGACCGAGAGGACGAAGAACTGGACTTGCCCTTTAGCTTCTTCCACAAGTGGGATGTCAAGCTTTTCTTTCCTTGTTGCGTCTCACAGGCGGTCTCGATCTCACGCTACTACCGAACTTGTCATGATACATGCGAAAACACGAAAAAGCTCCTCTTTGACATATGCAAAAGCTTCCGAGTAATCAAGACCAAGGCATTCACCTATTCCTCCATACCCATCTCGCAAACCCGCAACTTTTTTGTAGGATCGAAAATAATAGCAAAACAATACACATGTGAAATAGAACTAAAATATTTAATAAACTTTTCCTCCATTAGTGCAACAAAGATGACCTAAAATGGAATCCTTCCTAGATTTGGCAATCTTGTCTCGCAATTAACCAAATATATTCTATAACTAAGCAAGAGGTAGGGTAATAAACACCAGATAACATTTTTGTTGCTCTATAAAAGGTTGTAAAACCGTTTAAAATGACCAAAGAATCCGCCAATCTGAATTGGTAACTATCAATTCATTGTTTTGAGCGTTAGCATTGACAAAACAGATATAACATATTCGCATTCTTGTAACTTCTTTAACATGATGTAGGTTGAGTTCCACCTCACCTTCATGTCAAGACCGAATTTTCTTGGTTCCTTCCCATTGGTCGCTAAAGATTCCGCGAACTCCGGCCGCCACTTGTGGGGAATTTGTGAGGTAGCGAATGGCGTCATGGATATCGCTCAAATATCCGCCAATCGCTTGCATACCGCCTTGAACAACAAGGTTTAAGATATGGCATACGATCTCGTGGAGAACATAACCACCAATATACGTCTGCAATCTTGGGGTGAGGATGTTCATAGCAGTCGTGTTCGCTGATGCGTTATCAAGAGTGATAGAAGCAATCTTATTATCTATCTTAAAATCATCAAGTACGTATAGTATACGCTCAGCAATGGCCTCTCCCGTGTGTGATTCGTTAATTGGTTTAAACCCTATGACTCTCTTGTTTAGTTTGTAATTGTCGTCTAAATAATGGGCTACAACACTAAGGTAGGCACTTCTCTGGTGTGATGATGTCCAAATGTCTCGGGTTATAGCAAAAGAGAACCGAACTTGTAGAAATTGTTCTTTAGCTCGCTAGTTCCTTATGGTATAGCCGTAAAATATCGGATGTAGTGGTTCTCCTACTAACATGTTGGTACTGTGGGCAAAAGCCGCGTTGGATCATTTTTTCGAATGTGCGGCTTTCACCCATCCTAATCGGTTGATCTTCCGCAACAATATATCTAGCTATTTCCTCACGCGTAAAGCGGGTTGTATACCCAAGTACTTACAGAGCCATCGGCCTCAAGTTTAGCTGCGTTTGTACTCCTCCCCGGCTTTGCGCCCGATCTTGCGCAAGCATGCCTTGTAGTGCGGGTTCAAGTGCCTGTCCTGCGGCATTTGCTGGCAGATAATTTAGCTTGGCAATAATTATATGTTGCGATATCTACCGCTTGGCCATCATGGATTTCTGGCTCCGTGTCATGTGCTTCGACAATTAAGCCCTTCGTCCGCACTCGCCAATGTTGCCGCCTCAGGACGCGGGAGAACTCGAGTCCCCATTGGCTCCGGACCGCCTGTACTCCTCGTAGCCCTCCGCATCAGCCCATATGACGGTCACCCATGCCGTAGTCTCCCATGCTTGGCGAGAGCTGGCGAGCATCAACGGGAGTCGGAGCCGGAGGAGGACTAGGGGAGCGACGGCGAGAGCTTACACTAAGTCGCCCTGCTGTCCTTTTCGTGCTCCGACTCCTCGGTAGCATACCGCTCGGGAGCTCCTTGGTGCTCCGACTCCTTGGCAGCATAATGGATGGATGGTGAATAAATGGAGAGAGCAGATGGCTATTGAAGAAATGAGAAGAGTAATGAATGATGAAGAAATAAGCTGAGATGAGAATGGATGAATCAATGAGAAATGAGCTTCGTTTTATAGACACCCGAGAGAAAAAAACCCGAGAGCCGTTGCTTCTCTGTGCACTGCGCTTGTCACATCGGATTTTATGTCATGTCGTGTCTCTTGCGGTCACGATTTGCCCGCTGTAGTGCTTTGTTGCCCGTTGTCTCGTGCTCGTGATTGGAAAAAGACACGACTCACTAATCGCCTGTACATTACTTAACGCTACTAACCCTACATCACTCGCCTGTTGTCTCTCAATTTGAAAGAAAGTAAAGAGCACCTGTCATTTCTCTCAATTTACCTGTCACTCACTCAGAGAAAAGTAAAGACCTCTGTCCTCACCTGCTAGATTCTCTCAATTTCTCCTCTCTCTCTCTTTCTTTCTCTCTCTCTCCCCAGGCCAGCTTGGACGACATCGTTCCCGTTCCCCAGTACCAGTTGTCGGCCACTTCTTTCCCCAACCGGCCAACCCTTGGGGAAGATCAACGCGGTCCACTCCACACCCATCCATTTCTCTTCGGCTTCATCGCCTCCCGCCGCTCCCGACCTGGCGCTCCCTCCCCCATCGCCTCCCCCTTCTCCCCCCATCGCCTCCACACCTGGCCTCCCTGACCCCTCCCCCAGCCCTCCCTCTCCTCCATCGCCACCACCTCCCCAGCCTCCCATTCTCCCCACCCTGGCCTCCCAGCCCTGGACCCCCTCTCCCAGCGCCTCCCTCTCCATCGCCGCCCCTAAGCTCACGCCACATCGCCGCCTCCCTTCTCCCCGCCCTCCCGACCTCGCTTACCTCCCCACCGCCTCCACCTTCCCCATCACGCCGTGCTTGCTCCACCGCTCCACCTCATGAAGCTTGGCGGCGACGAGAAGCTTGGCGGCGTCATGGGGCTGGCATCTCGGCCGGCGGCGACGCAAGACGCCAAGCGCGCGTGGAGCGCGAGGGCGAGCACGGCGCGGCAGCGTCGTGTGGCGCTGCGCGCGGCATCGCGGGCTTGCGGCACGGCGAAGCGCGTCGCAGCGATGCAGCGTCATTGGCGGGCGTCGCGGACGGGCTTGGCACGACGTCTTGACGCGTCTTGCGTGCCGCCGTCGTCTTCGGGCGGCCCGAGCACGCCCAACTCCGTGCCGCGCCGCGTGCCGCCCGTCGTGCTCCGTCCTCGAGTTCGCCCGCCCAGCCGTTCGTGCTGCGGCCGCACGGCGTGCGGCCGATGTCTCGGCTGCGTGCCGCGCCGGCCGGGCCTCGTGCCGACCGGAAAAGCCCGCCGAGTCCCAGCTCTAGGTGCATGCATGCCACAGCTAGCTTGCCTGCTTACCTGATACAATTATGAAAGTAGCCAGGCATGCAGCACGCGAAGGTACTCCATGGCGATAGAGATCGCCTAGCTAGCTAGATGCAAGATATCGACATCAAAGGGAGAATCCTGCAATAATGTGGCGGATACAGCTCACTTAGGCCGGATTACGTCCTGGAAGATCAATCACCTTAATTAGGTGGGGTTGTTCCGATCCATCGATCGATCGATCGACATATATGGTCCTTGCATGTAGGCTCACCATGGCCCGTGCATGCACAATGATAGAACGGAGTTAACATCGGACTAGCTTTGCTAGACTTTTCCTGAAAGGAAACATCTACTGTTATCTCTTAACTGTGCACGACAAGGATGCCAAAATTAAATCTGCTTCTGATGAGCTTGTTTGTGGCGTTACACTGATCGCTAGCGGTGCAACTGAGTGTGCGCACTGCTGTCTGATTCGCGCACGTACGTTAAGTAGTACTGATGAGTCATCACTCGTGAATCGTGGCTAGTAGCATAGGTACTCTTTTTTTTTTGCCTTTTGAGTTGCTGCATGCATACATGTTTCGTACTCGTGGACCAACTGCTTCCTGTAAAAATGCCGTAGCTCGTGAACAGAGTGTTCGCTACCTGCCGGTTAGCCTTCACCTAGTTTGTTCAGTACATCGAATTAACCACCACGGCAACACGCTCCTGCCAACTGCCAACTAACTGGAACCGTATCCTCTGCGTTTTGCACAACAAAGCAGAGATCCACAGTAAAAAGCCGAGCGAGGAATAACAAAGGGAGCTGCTAGCTCGCGCTATACTGTAAGGATACCCTTTCAAAGGTATAGCATCTAACTGTTGGATCAGACCTTTCCATCGGACAACACACTTCCACCTCTCGTCCTCCTTCGTCGTGCGCTCCACCACCCCGGTGTTCTCCTCCTTCGCGTTGTTCAGTGGGGTTTTCACATGAGTTTTGCGTATTTCTAGAAGTTTCAAGCCCAAGTTTCAACAAGTTTCAGATTCGGAACTTAAATTTCAAGAAGTTCCAGATAAAAGAGTTTCAAGAAATTTCATGAAGTTCCAAATACGTCTCGTGAAAACATTTTAAAAGTTTCAGGTTTAAGTGAGTTTCTCGTAATTTCTAGAAGCTTTCAGAAGATTCCAAGAAAGTTTCAAGCCCAAGTTTCAGCAAGTTTTAGATTTTGGAAGTCAGATTTCAACAAGTTTCAGACAAAAGAGTTTCAAGAAGATTCAACAAGCTTCATGAAGTTTCAAGAAGTCTCGTGAAAACATATTAAAAGTTTCAAGTTTCTATGAGTTTTGCGTATTTCTAGAAGTTTTCATAAGATTCCAAGAAAGTTTTAGGCACAAGTTTCATACAGAAAAGTTTCAGCAAATTTCGACATGTTTCAACAAGTTTATGATTTTGGAACTCAAGTTTCAACAAGTTCTAGACAAAAAAGATTCATAAAAAATCAAACAAGAACAAAAACTCCCGACGTGCTCACTTGCGGCCACGCAACCGCTCGCTGCCACAGCTCCATGCTCGTCGGGACGTCATGACTGTTGGCCTTTCCGCCTACCACCGAGTTCGCCCGAAGCTCCGTGTTCACTGGGCTGCTGTGGCCGCTCACCTTCCCACGTGTTGCCGAGCGCACCTTCGGTAGCTGCTTCCACTCGCCTCGCTCCGGTCGAGCTCGCTCGCCGCCACTCCCCATCGCTTCAGACTGTGGCCTCCCACATGCTTGCAGTCACATGAGGCACGGAGGACCAGCCCACTGCTGCTCGTCGGCAGTGGTCGCTACCCTCCCTCTTGCTGCGCTCTTGATACACTCAGGCTATAAGTATGTGGAATCCACATTGGATGGAGAGAGAGAGACGGAGAAGATGAACTTAATTTGGAAAAGTCCAGACCAAATGAGTGGATGAGAATGAGTGCATCTAGGTGGCCTTAGATGGGAATGCTCGCTGCTCTTGCACACCGGTCGTTGCCGCTCCCCCTACACGTGGAGCCCTTTTTTGCTTGCGTGTGCATATGTGTTGAATGGACGTAGGCTGTGCTGTTGGTTTGGAGGAAAAAGTTATAGCGTTTTCTAGTTTTTCTCGTAAAAAAACATCGCAGGAATCCAGTTTACTGTACCGAGAAATCACTGTGGCGGAAAAATGTTTCTACTGTAGCAATATATCTGCAACGGCCGTGCTAGATCCAATGGCTAAGATTTGCCAAAAGTAGAGGTACTAACTCCTTACCAAACGAACGACGGAGCGGGCCAGAGGGATTTTTTTTGACACGACTACAGAATGCATGCGCACTCATCGGATAGGCTTAACGAGCGACACCTTTGATCTTCTTATCCATTTCCGTCCCCGTGCCTCCATCGTCTCCCGCTCCGGTGTCCCCTTCCACAGCTCCCCCCCCTCCCCCCCCCCGCCACCCGCCACGGCTTTCGGCGCCTCTACCGCCCGCTGCGCCTCCCCCCACCACCCTTCAACACCTCCGCGGCGGCGGCCCGCCTCGCCGCCGCCTCGCTCCCGCTTTTGCCGCGCGCCCAGCCTAACCTAATTGCTCCACCGTTGTCTTCGCCGTGCCTCCCACTACCCTCCTCCTAACTTGTGGCCGGCGACGCCACTGCCACCTCGACGCACCACCACCACTGCCGAGCTACCGCCTACCTCTGTACCCAGGTCCCGATGAACCCACACCCTAATCCCTTGCGTCGGTCGCCGCAACCTTGCTGGAGAAGGACGCGACAGTGGGTGCAGTCGAGATGACCGCGTGATAAAACTATAAGGTGCGCGCACTAAATGGATTTTGCCTTTTTGTTTAGGAAACGGAACAGGGACTTAGTGCAGGCCACCAGGCTAGGATGGGCTTTGTTTCTAGCGAGATTCGTATGGGCCAAAAGGCTATCAAGCCTCCTAACTTCACAGTTCACATATGGTAAGTCTCCTAGAGTTTTATTTTTTGGAAAGAGTTTCAATTATTATTTTTCGGGCCATAACTTAACTTAACATATTGGGCCGAAATAGATCGTAATTAAGCATGTATTGGCTTGTCGATCCATCTCCTATATCCTGCGATGCACAGATGCTTCGTCCATGAATTGTCCGGCATATATATGATATCGCTACACGGCATGGCGTGCATATGTATAGGCTCCGTCCATGATCCGTCGGGCTACTAATTCGCGCACGCCCGATAGGGAGAGTTCCGACGCAACTACGCCCGCGCGCCGCCGTCATCATTCTTATTATTTTTTTTAAAAAAAAAGAAAACTTTCATCTTTCACTTTCAACTTAAAAAAAAATCGCAACTTTCAACTCCCCTGAGCGAATCCCCTTTCAACTCGAATTCAACACTTTCTCTTAAAAAAAACCGAAACTTTCAACTTTCATTCACTCTAAAAAAATCCCTCTCACCTCAAATTCACACAAAAAAAAATGGAACCTAGACGACGAAGAGGCATCGCCGAGCTCGCTGGAGTTGTCGACGACGTTGCGGTTTGAGCTCCTCCTCCTGCTCCGGTGGCTTCCGATCGGCGCGAGTTCGTACTCCGGCGGCAGTGGCGCGCACGAGCTATCCTCCTCCGGCAGCGGCGTGCGCGGTAGAAGGGAATGGTGGTGGAGGCGTCGGCGTGCTGTAGAAAGGAATGGGGAGGAGGCAAAGAAGGAATGTGGTTAGGGTTTGAGGCTTTGAGCGACCGGCCGCGTGACTTAAAATGTGGCGTGCGAGCCGTTCCAACTGGACTGGACCGTGCGTTGCGACACGCAACTGCGCGTTAGAACTTTTGCATGATCCACATATAGGAAGGAGTATTTCATCGAGAAAAGATACACATGCACTAATTTTTTAGAGGTCACGCAGTACGTAGGTCACACATGAATTAGTTGGATGAATTGTGTTCTTAAAACCAAAATTACTGTTGCAACATAACTTCTACGCACTATACATGTATATAGTACACGATATTCAATTATGATACATTGTGAGAACCCGAACAATTAGGCTAAACTAAATAGTATTAGTCGGTAATTAGTGATAATTAAAATTCTTTAGTTCAAAACAAAGCGTAATCTCAAATTGGACATCAAACGCTTAATCCACACAATTAACAATTTGAACAATGTAACAAAATATTCCAACAACAATAGCACTTGTGTTTTTTTTATACAAAAAGAAATCCATTACAAGCTGAAATAGAATACCAACTCAAACTCCAGATTAATTACTTAAGTCAATACATCATTTCAATACATCTCAGAATACACCCAAGTTACAACTTTGAAAGCGTTACAACAATTTAATTGCAAAATAAAGATAACATATTACAAACCTGACTTTTGATACAAACAAATCGTTTACAACCAATCTCAAGGTAATTATAATAGTTAATTAAAATTACAACGCAATAGTCTTGCATTCATGTCACTAGAGCCCTTCCTGCCATTTCATCCAAGTGCCTTCCACCCTTCCCGATCCACACTTCCATAGACGGCCAAGAACACAGAAAAACGATTAGTACAGCCAAGAGCAGTTTATTTATGTGAGTGTTAGAATATAGGAAGTGACCGTCAGAATTCCCCGAAGTCCAAGGTACCCTGACCAACCGGAATTAGTCGGCCTCTTGATAATTAAGATGTCCAGGTCAACCTAAGTTAATAGGCACCTTTTATTTCCGTAGGTCTCATCATACGACGTCATTAAAGCCCAACCCCCATTATTTACATTGGCATTAACCGCAATATAATTCTACGGTGCATATTCCCTTAAACCCTACCCTCAGTCGAACATCACAAGGTATCCCAAAAGTCAGCACCTTTGCTGCGCAGTAAGCAAAACCCTACAAACATCCAGAGCCATCCCCCCACCACAGTGTAGGAGGGCCAGCCGGATGCCAAACATATGCCATCAAAAGCCACCCTCGGCCAAGCCTCAAACATTCATGCCCTCTGTCACAGCACAACCAAGGCCTCCCCTTCCTCTTCACAAGGAAGCAACCCAAACCTAGACCACCACAAGCAGCCGGCGGTAGAAGAAGGGAGACAGGAGGGAGAAAGGACGTCAGCTACGGCCGACTTCAATCCGACACCGACGGCTACGTCCGACCACAACCGACAGCAAGGGGACCATCGCCATCAAACCACCACCGTGCCATTTTCAAATCGAAACCGACAAAAAGGTAACCCCGGCAGTAGCCATCCCCTTCTTCTTGGTCAAGACCGAACACCTCCCTTAGGCATATCAGTCGTTTGAACATCACAGAGCAAAGGGGAGATAGTAGAGAGGAGTAGATAGCTGAGAAATCGTTGCAGTAGACATATCCATCGAGTGCTCAACTCACTGTAGCCATGCCATCCTGGACAATCATGCCCACGATCACCCCCAATTAAGGCTCAGAGCTTCATCACAGCCCCCTTTTCCCCAAATTTCTTCATGCATAAACCACATATAGCATCATCAGTAAAGGAGAAAAATCTTGTATAATCAAGAAATCAAATCAAAGAGAGAGAGGAAGGAAGGGCAGGAAGCACTGTGGGCGGCACGGGCAAAGACGGCTGCCATGAGTAGAATTGACTGTGGTAGAGCCGAGAAAGGGGAGAGGGCGCAGAGGGTGGCGCGCAGCGAGGCCGAGCCAAGCTGGCAGCACTAGGGGCGCGAGCATAAGGTTGGAGAAGGTGACGCCACGGCTTGGAGGCCAACGCCAGAGGGACAAAGTGCGTCTCAACCAGTGGGATCGGTGGAGCCGGGTGGTAGCGGCTGACAAAGAAGGCGGCCAGCCATTCATTTGTCTTGGAGAAGAAGAGGGCAGCACCAGGTGAGAGTGGAGGGGAGAAGAGGATTTGGGGGACGAGGAGAAAGAGATGAGAAGGAGCTGAGTGAGGGACGGTTGGCCGGTTTAGGAAAAATTAGGAGAGGGGGGGGGGGGTTGGTGAGATTAGGAGTAGATAATTAGGATTTGGGATAAAGAAGAGGTAGGGTAAGGGTATAAATTCCACCAAAATTGTGTTAATTAATGTTTGTAGCAATAAAATTATTAATTGTTAGTATTTTGTAGTCATTAGACCAACGAATAGTATGTAACGTCCCAAAATTTGGCTTTCCAAAAATCTTTTGAGTAGTTTAGGTCCCTGAAAAATTTCACCAATTTTATTTGAATTAATAAAGCTTAACTGGGAATTTCCTAAACTTAAAATATTTAATTTGACTAATCTAAACATCAATTTTAAGAAATTTTGTGCTCCAAGGAATTTTTGTGTATTTTCTTGGATTTTTCTGATTTTATTTGCTATTTATTTGACCTCTTTTGAATTTCCATTTATTTCTTAAATTGGAAATTCAATTAAACCCTTTCATCCTTGTGGGCCGAATTGGCTTCGGCCCATTCCTCACTCCTCTCTCATCCGCCATTCTTGCGCCCTTATTACACCGCCACCATCGAAACCCTAGCAACCCGCCGCCCACTTTACAACCCACTCAAGACTGCCACCGGCCCGCTTGATAGCGTCTTGTACTTTCTAACGCTTGCAAGATCTGTCTTGGCGCTGCGTTCGCCGTCGCTGCCTTGCGCCTTGGTCCCGGTTCGCCTACCGGCAAGACAACCGCCACCGCCATTCACGCTCGCCGCGCTCGACTTGCGCAACCGCCGCCACCTTGGGAGCTCCGCGCCGCACACCTCCCTAGGGCGCTATAAAAGGCTCCCTAGTGCCCGCGCCCCTGGTGATGCCGCCACCCTGAAGCCACCTTCTTGGACTCCGGCGTCGTGCCCGCCTCGCCGTTCTCCACCGTCAAGCTCCCCCGAGCCGCCGCTGCGTCAAGGCATCAAGATCCGCCACACGCCGCTTCAGACCCTAGCTTCGCCCAGCCGAGACGCCGCCAAGCCCACCGTCCGCGGTCGTCTCCTCCAAGCCCAGTGCCTACCCTCACCACTGGATCTCCTCCGTCGCGGGTCCTCGAGACGAACCATCCGTGTCACGGTGACCGCATCGATCTCCTCCTCCGCGTGCCGCCACCCGTTGACACTCCCGAGCCTCCCTTTTGTCGGCGCCACTTCATCCTCAACAATCTCGGCCTTCACCTTCGCCGGCCGACTGCTCTGTCTCCGGTGAACCCCTGTGCTTGCTGACCTCATCATGGTAATCCCCGAGCCTTGTTCTTCACCATGCGCTTGTTATTTTTTTCCCCGAGCTTGGCTGTAACTCGTGGTCGCCGTGTGAGCCACCGCCACCGCCGCTCCATTGGTCATCACCGGCGCCTGCCGACGAACCCCATTGCCACGACCACGTCATCGAGACCGCCCTCTCCTCCTTGTCCCGTGCGCCCATCCCCATGCGTCGCCGTGGCAGCTGTTGCCGGTGAGCCGGTGAGCTCCATGAGCCGGCCGAAGCCTCTATGCCCGTGCCTGCGTTCAGTGCGTGTGCGATCTTCGGTTCTGTTGAAGAGGGCTGATGCTTCTATGGCTCCTTCATTACTGGTGTATGGGTTCCAAGGATCAATGCCTATTTTCCAATTCTAGCTGCCATACCTTGCCATCTCTAATCACCATGTCATTGCATCAATGCGCAGGAATCCAAAGACAACAGCTCCTGTTCTCTGTCCCTTTGTTCCTATGTCATTCTGTTGCCATGTTCCTTCTGTGTTGAACTCCTGACTTCCTTTCTTTCCTTGCTGTGAAGCCTCAAATCTCTCTCTATTCTTTATTCATTGCTTTGTCATCTGGTGCTAATTCCTGCCGTATCAATTGAGGTCTCAGTGCTAACCACCTCATGCATGAGCAGCAGCCCTATTCCTCTCGGTGCCTTTTACATTTGAAGTCGGTACATTATGAAGCCTCTCTCCATCTTTCCTTACCTTCTCTGGGGTTTGGCCCTTTGTCATCAAATCAATCCAAGCCACACATCTATATCTCCTCTCACTTCCACGTAGACCTCCTTGTTCGCTTCATTGGCACCACCCGTGCACCGATCCAATGTCGAATCCACATCGCTGCCACATCACCACCTTGTCCTTTGTGGCAGCCACCTAACACTACAACAGGACTAGGTTATAGCAACACGCGTATATGCGGCTATATCTACAAATATGTGTTGCTACGATGGATAGCAACACATGTGATAAGTGATATTGTTGGTCGTGTTGCTATAAGGTAGGTCTACCGCAACACAAATTAGGTGTTGTTATACAAAAGAAAAGGTGTTGCAAGTAGGTCTACCGCAATACAAATTAGGTGTTGTTATACAAAAGAAAAGGTGTTGCAAAGTTGCAACACAATTTTGTATTTGTAACAACACACGTTTTCGAAACATAGCTAACACTTGTTAGCAACATATAATTGTTATATTATAACACAAATTAGTATACAAAAAAATACGATTCATTTGTTTGCTACGTACGTAGAAATTATAATTGCTACAAGAATTTTTATTTGCTAATTAAGCATGTCATATTGCGGAATATATAACACAACTCAACATGATCAATGTTCAAAAGGTAGATTGCATTGCATTAAGGAAATAAATATAGGTATTGTTAACATCATTCCACATTACAAAAACAACTGATTTGTTGTCAATACAAGAGCTTTGAACAGGAGTAAAATTTGAGTTCTAAAATATAAAATCTAACTACTACTTTCTTTTCTTCATGAAGTTCCTTGATTCTTGATCTGTCTTTCAAAGAGATAAATATCCAAATATAGTAATTCAATTGTTGATCTTTTCAACCTGCAGGGATAACAATAAATTGCAAGGATGTAAATATGATGTAGGACAAGTGAATCTGACATAAATTGAATCTAGCTAAAATTAACATACACAAATTGAAGACCAGGCAATCGCTTTTCCTTTGGTTTGGCCAATTGTCTTGTAGTTCTCCCATAACCTTAATAGCACCTCATGTTCTCGACCACCCTCCAATGTAACCATGAAGCAAAAAGCACTTCCAAGATGAAGCATCGAAAATAACCACTTCCAATAAGATGCCGAGATCATTCACAATAATTCTTTTTTAAAAGGTCAGCCGATTCGGGACAGAAGTCCACATGTCATTGTATATGTTTGATGTAGCCCTTAAATTGGGTCAAGTCGTTGATTCAAAAGATTACGTAAGTCCGAGTCTCTAAAATAAGGACCGTAATATAGAAATATGATGAATCAGTGATGCATAGTTGGCACAAATTATGCCAACACAAAATCAAGCTAAAACATTTTAGTTATCTACCAGTAGATTAGAGATTTTGGTGAGATTTGGAAATTGTCAATTAAACAAGATATTGCTTAATTAAACTACTTAATTATTTTATGATTGACACAAAAGTATGTGGGTAATTTGTTGTCAAATATGGCGTTACAAAATATGTATACCTCCATAGAAAAGACCAGAGACAATATAAATCGCAGTGCCTCCAATTCACGTGGTCAAGAGCAATAGTTCATCCTGTTACAATAAGTGAAGATCGACGAGCATCAGAGATGGATGTGAGAAATTTTCTTTGGAGGTAGATGTGCAAATTTTTGAAGGAATACATCAAGATGAAGCAATCGAAAATTTGTAAATAAAACGTCTCGCTTAATATCTCGAAGGTTAAGTTCCCTTCCTTTTCTCGCTCTCATTCTCGCGATCTTGTCACCATTTGCAACAACATTCCCATTTCCTAGTCGGTTTCTTATACAATAACACAAAGGTGACAAGCCGAATAATGAACAAGAATCCCAAAATACCATCATGACAGACCTTAGTAGAAAGCCTATTGCTCACAGAAGGCCGCTTTCACCAGATACCCAATCTCTAGTTACCGCAAGTCTCAAGACTCCCTCACTCATAGCGTCATCCCTGACCTGCATTCCAATGTTCTATTATCAATTATACTTTGCAAAACTAAACGGCGTAGGCAGAATAAAACAACACTTTATTTATGGTTCATAATAAGAAGTAACTTTTCCATAAGCTTATTTAGCCTATAGTAAATCTCATATACTTAGAGTTTGCAAGAATGAACAAGAGTTGAATTTCACATAGTGCGATAAAAGCACATAGAACCTATGTTCCCAGAAAATCCAACTCAATATTTTATTATTAGAATTTGAAAAAGGTGCAAAGGCCAAATTTCTCGTTTCTAAAATAGAAGTAAATAACTACCATGACTCAAAATTATAGATGAATACGGATAACGCAATGCAATTTCCCTAAAAAAATAGCACAGATTGCAAGTAAAATTATAGGATACTGGCTTCCAGTGAAGATCCTCCGGTTAGTGCCTTCACTCTATCAAGCATGAAGGGAGTGATTGCATTTCCTACTATCCTTTTATCCCTGAGAAACAAAGTGCAAAATCATTAGCTGCCATACAACTGCTCACCAGTTTGAAAGTGGCCATAGAGGGAAATTTGGTCAGGATACTTAATTATCATGCTGTTGAGAGTTGGGACTGGTAGATTTGATCCCCATAGCTGGAGTTTGATGGTCTTGATGGATTTCACAAAATATAACAAACAAAATATGAATAATGGTCAGAGGCAAGCCAAGGAAAGATAACAACATTTTCACGCAGACAAGAAAATACAGGAAATCAAAGGGGCGCAAACAAAAGCATTATGAAATGCATACAGTCAAGAGGTTGTGCCCCTAAACAAAAAGTGACATGCATTTGAATTGTCGTTTTGAAGGCTAATATGGTAATATGGCAACCCACCCTCCAATCACCGGGTAGAGGTATGAATATCCATCTTTCGTGATCTACATAAGAATTGTAGTTCTTGGTACTTCGAATCTAGGAAGAACTACAGTTAGTATCAGATCAAAGAATCATAATAAGGCTACTTGAGAACTTGGACATACCATCTAGAGTACTGAAAACAAAACAAATAGGGGCGATTAAAATGGCCATACCTTCAAAGAAATACTGCTTATACAGATCGCTTCTTGATAGGCTGGCTATTGGCTAATGCTCCAGCACCAAGCAAAGCTAATCTCCTTCTAGTGAGATATATAAGCAGAAATCACTTGATTATTATCCTTTTTTGTTCTCGTCTATATGTCTTTCAAACCATTCAATCAAAATTAGAATTACTCAAATGTGTCTTTTGCAAATCCAAAGTAGATACATCGATACATTTGGTTCCTTATATACTTGCACCAAGACAGTTCTAGGTACATCAAATAGTTGTTCCTTCATGTGCACCGTCGTAAGAACAAACATGGAAAACAAGAATTCTAGCAGATAAGTCGGTGACTTGGTGTACAACTAACCATAACTATTACAGGTGACAGATGATTTAAGTTAAACTCAAGATATATTTTTGACACTACTCGCTTTTGTGATTAAAACTTCGCTTATATCTCAATTGTCGCTAATAAGAAATAGACCATTGAAATTCAAGGGTCAAATCATCAACAATTACATAGTATCAAACATGCGTAAAAGTTGATAATCGTATCATGAAATGTCTAGCTTCTCCTTTTTCCAGATTATACAATCGATTAAGTCAAGTAAATGTGTGTTTATAGATATCGATGATCTACCCCGAGGAGCCATAGAACATTATTTTTCTCATTTTCCTCGCTTAGGAAACAAGTATGATGTATAAGTGATAGAGCCAGAGAACATCACTATCAATCATCTCTTAATATTTTGCATTGATGACTCTAGTTGTTATAGCACTGGCACTCCAAGAGCGTAAGCAAGAGAAAATTCTTCTAAGACCACAAAGAAACAACTAAAAGTTCGAATTTCAGAGCATGCACCGAAGTCATTATTCCTCCGCCACAAGACCTCCTCCATCCGAAAGACATCATCAGAATAAATTCATCAAGAATCATCGATTCAATTCATCAAGAAGATGTCTAAAAAATCATCGATGAGGGAAACACCCAAAGATACGATTTTTCCAAAGAGAATCCGTAAACAAGAACCAACGAATCAACAAGTTGGGATCTTTTCTGAGGCAAGCATGATTCGGCGAGTGAATGGGGGATGTGTGGGGATTGAGGGCAGTGCCTTGCGCCTGAGGCCGTGGAGGCAGGAGACGAGGGAGGTGAGGTGGTCGATGGCGGCGGCGCAGTTGTTGCCGTGGGCGACGGCGGCCGAGGAGGCGGAGGAGAGGACGCCGACGATCTCCTTCTCGGCTAGTCGGTGGTTGATGCGGGCGGTGGACTTGAGCGCCTCCAGGGCAGCCGCACCAACTGGTGCTCCAGTCGCAAGGGCGAGTGGCGAGTGCGTTGAGGCGGGGGACGAGGGCGGCTCGGTGGAGGCGGGTGGTGTGCGGCGCGACGCAGATGGGAGGGAGGGACGGAGCAGCGAGGTCGTTGCGGCGGGGGCCGAGGGCGGCTCGGTGGAGGCGGGTGGGGCGTGGCGTGAGGGATGGAGGGGCGAACCCGCACGGCATGATGCGTATAAGAGGGAGGGGCGAGGACGATGGGGAGGTGGGACGATGAGGCTCGCTGTGGCGACGAGTTATTTTTCGTATGCGTATTGGGTCTGATTATACCGGTTTTTTTTTCGTATGCGTGTGCGGGCGGGATGATGTCTCGAGTGGCGGGTAAACCCTAATTTTTAGTAGTTAAGATTATAAAAACTATAGTTTATTATTATTATTATTAATAAATTAAAAACACAAGATAAAAAAATGAGCAAGACATATAATATGCTTCTTCAATATTGAACTATTGTTTGTCGATGCCATTGATCTTGAACTAGTTTGCTCGTAATATTATAAAAAAATTAATACATTTTTAATGTAATAAATTATATAGTCACTCTACATTGGATGCAACTGCCATAGTGAGATAATCAATAACCACATTATGATGACATGCATATTCCTTTCTTATAAAAACAAATAAGCAGATTAGTAGAATTAGAACAACGAAGTTACTTAGCCAATCGTTCCTACTACTATAATTACCAATTTATTTTTATTACTACTATAACATTAGGTGGTAATTAAATGGGTCATAAAATTTGTTCATTGACCTAGCAACACATCTATTAAGTGTTGTAACTTACACTATAAAGTATGGTAACATAGTAGGCATTGAGTATGTTTGGAGCTTTCTACACTTGGGTCGTAGCAACATGAGAATATGTGTTGCGGTTGAGTTTTCCAGTAACATATGCTATATGTGTTGTTAGTGTGTGTTGGAATAGATTGGTCTTGTTGTAGTGTAAGCTGCCCACATGGCATCCACATAATCCAAACCGTACCCTAAACCGCAACCAGACGGACATGGTTCACCATGATCCATGCCTATGACCGGTGGGCCCCGCTTGCCATTGCCCTATTCCATGAACCCAATCTGTTGTGCACCTTAAATCCTAGATTGTAGACTTGGTCTATGGACCAATAGTCCACATATCATCCACCTAATTAGAAACCCTAGATTAGTCTCTCTCTTACATGCGGGTCCCGCATGTCAGTCAACTAGTCAAACCCTAGTTCTTGAGCTTGGTCCATCGTGGACTAGCATATCTTCGTGGACCTGGTCCATAGACTAGTGGCCCACATGTCAACCCCTAATCTTATTTTCCAGAATTAAATTAATTCTGGAAAACCCTTTTATCCAATGGGTCCCTTCTGTCATCCATTGTTCCTTTTCGGAAATTCATTTAATTTCTGAAATTTAATTATCCATTCGGTCCCACATGTCATCCACTGCCTTTGTTCTCTTTCACTTACCAATGGACCCCGCTTGTAAGTCTCCAATTCTTTTTATTAATCCGAAGGAATATTCTCTGAATATTCTTTTTCATCATTTCATGTGATCTTTCAAAGCTCATATCTTTTGCATCCGAACTCTAATGGAGTTCATTCAAATTCCTAAATTCATATGAATTCTAGATCTATTTATCTGAGATTACTATTTATTTTTTTAGAGTTTGTTTGCTCTCTGTTGTTTATTTATTTGGTTTATTTGCTTGTCTGTGAGTAGACGTTGATACTGCGAAGTGCTGATCAAGAAGGAGCTGAGGATCAAGGAGGTAGAAGATTAGAGTCTAAATAAGATCATCATTGCTGTAGCAAGGCAAGTCATACCTTTGATCATATTGAATCCCAGTTTTCAAAAGTTATATTGATTCAAATTATTGCATTTACTTTAAGTATTTATTTAAATGCTTTTGGGTTTAGTTATTAATCCAATTTGTTATATCCTCCTTGTCTATATTGATATGTCATAATCTTTTGTCACCCTAGCTTGGTTATTTATTAGTTGGTATTATTGTAGCACCAACGTGGGTTGGTTAGATGCAATTAGATTGCTTAGCCATGCCACGAATCACTTTTCATGTAAAGTTGCAATTATCAACTTGACTAAGTGACTATGGAACTATGTGATAAAACTGTGTGTACTGTGTGCTATTATGGCATGTGCTGCACTTAACCAACTGGGTGGTAAAAGGTTTAGACTAAGGCAAGTGGTTGAAACTGTGTGACATGGTGGCTATGTGATATGGGAATATGAATCAGTGTTTCAAAATAATCTGTGTGGCTTAGTTAGAAATTGGATGTCTTGCCTTGGTCAATTAAGGACTGAACTTTGTGCGCCATTGAATTGAGCCCTACTGTACGACCACATGCCTGTTATGGGACGGGCCTAGCTTAGTAAGATATGAATTCTTGACATTGATTGCTTAGGCAGTAGGTTA
Source organism: Phyllostachys edulis (assembly GCA_036346405.1). NCBI lineage: Eukaryota > Viridiplantae > Streptophyta > Magnoliopsida > Poales > Poaceae > Phyllostachys > Phyllostachys edulis. The sequence continues at coordinate 43,156,771 of CM070559.1, forward strand.
GGCTATGTGAAAAAGGGTGGAGGTGTGTGCTACCATGTAGTCGCATCACGGGACGGTTCGCAGCTTCCCTGTCCAACGGTGTGTGTCGTACCATCCACTGTGTATAGTTTAGTATGACGGTTCGTAAGCACACTGGGAGTGTCAATGCTTGAGATGAAGTTTCTGAAAGGTTTTGTTGTGATCAGCTCTGATCCGGTTGATTGCATCTTGTGGGTAAAGTGTACAAACTCTGCAGAGTGTTAAATCAATCTATTCGAATAGCCACGTCCGCGGTCATGGACATGCTCGGGGATTTCACACGAGGGGTAGATCTTCATAAAATGTGTGGGAAAGGAGTTGTGTGATCTAAATCATATGGCTATGTGAATAATCTGTCTAGGCTGTGTGTCTTTGTGAAATCAAACTGTAAAACTTATTATTGTTTATTTGTTTTACTTATGCTTTCAATCTATTATTTGTATTCAATTGCAAATGTTGCATTTCTACAAAATAACCACAGAATGCCATCCCTTTGGAATAAGCCTCCATGTATAATTGCATTTCTGTGGTGTGACTTGCGAGTACGGTTGTGTACTCATGCTTGCTTTAATAAATCAAGCAGAAGTGAAGGAGTCGCCAGTCAACGAGGTCTACTTCAAGGATTGTGGAGAACTAGGTCGCGCACCCCAGCCGATTGCTTATGGGCATATGGATGGGCTTCACTGAAGTTATTCAGTTACGTTCCACTGCAGTTTCATTGAGCTTTTTGCCTTCTGAGGCATTAATTGTAACCTTTGACCTTAAGGTCTTTACTCTGATATTTATTGTTATTCGTCTATTTATTAGTCATCTTTGTATATGGAAATGATATTTCACTGATGTTGTTACTGTGTGCACTAGCGTGATCCTAAACTAGTGCAGTATACACAGAGGGTCCAGAATTGTATTTTTGGGTCCCGACAGAGTACAAGCCGCATAACCGTTGAACCAGATACTAGTCAAGTTACGTACGAATAATTAACCATGAACCAGACTTATAGAAATTAAATGCATGAAAAAGCTGTAATATTTATCCAAGGTTAACTAATGTAATTAATCGCCTTTAGAAACCACTAGATTAAATAAATAGTCGATTGCTTTAGAGAATAAATTATTCATGATAGATTAATTAAATTATACAGCACCGGCGTAAAAATATTTAGACAGTTAACTTGTGCGCGTAATTTTGAACAGGCTTAGTTGCATATAGGTGTGTGTAGTAATTTTTGTTGTCGTGCGGTAAAAACCCGAGGTTAGACGCTAGCAGTCCTAAAGCAATGAGACCGTAGAACGATCGTAATTGAGGGAGTGCTAACTTCGCTGAGAACCCAAAATTTGTTATTAAATTAAAACGTGCTAACAAAATAGAAGATACTAACTTATGTATTCGTAATATCACTCAAAATTAACTAAGTATTTATTTAGAAAAAAGTCCGGTTTACTCCCTCGAACTATCAGAAAAGTCTGGTTTACCCCCCCTGAACTACAAAACCGGTTATTTAACCCCCTAAATTTATGAAAACCGGTCAATTAACACCCCATAGCGGTTTGGAGCGGTGGTTTTGCTGACTAGGAGAGAGAGAGGCTGACTGGGAGAGAGAGAGGCTGACTGGGAGAGAGAGAGAGACGTGAAAACCACCATCTTCTTCATTTGCTTTCTTTCTTCCCCAATCTCCTCTCATTCCCATGGTTCTCTATCTTCCTCATAAACTCCCTCTGATTTGCTCCCCCCTTCCTCCGGCTGGCCCGACTCTTGGCGCCGCCACTACTGCTCACCTAGCCTGTGCCACTACCGCTCACCTGGCCCGCTGCGTCGACGGTGGCAGCAGCAGCAGAAGCAACACTGGTGGCACTGGTGGTGGAAGTACGGCTACAAGCGGCTGCCCTTGGTGAGCTCGAGCAAGCTATGGACACACCGCATCGGTGCTAGACCTCCCTCATGCGTGTGCAGATGGGCGCGTGCGGGGAACACCTGCTCGCTCTGCACACACCGCATGGTCGACGCCAAGGGAGGAAACCCGGAAGCGGCGCGCCGCTAGGCGGCGGCGGTGGAGACAAACACCCATAAGCTCACGGACGGTCTCGTGACCCACAGCGGTCGTGATTGTCACAAGATGTAGGCGAGCTCGTCGTCACAGTGATCGACACGAGCACGCCGTTGAGGCCCTCGTCGACCACCGGTACTGACCGCAGCCATGCTCGCGCGCAGTTATCTCCCCAACCTCGCCGCCACCGCGGAAGGGACCTCACGCGGCACGACGAGGACGCTGCTCGCCGCCGACGAAGCGAGGCCGCCGCCGGACCGCAGGCACGGCGGCCGCCGTGGTCGCACATGAGCCTTAGGCGCGTGGTGGTGGCGCCGCGTCCTCCCACGACGCCAAGAGCTTTGCGCGCGGGTGTATCCGAATCGACCCCACTCCGAAGTTGACTCCCACCCGCCACCGCCACTGAAGCGACGGCGTCGAAAGCAGCGCCGACGCCACCGCCTCAGTCGACCGAGAGCCCCGACAATGCTTCCATCATAGCCGATCATGGCAGCCCAGCCAACCTCGACGACCACCCAGATTCTTCCACCGCCGCCACACGTGCTCTGCGGTATCGCCGCCGCAGCCACCACACTCACCGCAGCTTCTTCAGGCCCTCTGTGATCTGCAGCGATCGGAAGATCCGCCATCTCGGTGTTGTCCTCGCCACGCCTATGGGCGAGTAGTACCTCATGCAGATCATCTGCCAGAGCCACCCCCCCGGTCTCGTGCTTGGCCGCTCTCCCAGAGCCGGGCCAAGGGGGAGCCCAGGCGAACTAGGGAGCGGGGAGGAGCTAAGGGGCGCAGCCAAGAAGGGACGGCGGGCCAAGGGGACATCGGTGGCGGTGGGCCAGGCGAGCGACGGTGGCGGCACTAGGAGTCGGGCCGGCCGGTGGAAGTGGGGAGCCGAAGAGCAAAGCTCAAGAGGGAGTTAATGGAGGGAGAGAGAGAGAGATGAAGAGATGAAGAAGAAACAGAGCTGAGGAGATGACTGGGACACACGTAGTCATGACTAGGACAAATGAGAGTTCCACGTGGCAAAATATGTGCCACGTCAGCAAAACCACTGCTCCAAACCGCTATGGGGTGTTAATTGACCAGTTTTCGCAAATTTAGGGGGTTAAATAACCGATTTTGTAGTTTAGGGGGTAAACCAGACTTTTCTGATAGTTCGAGGGAGTAAACCGGACCTTTCCATTTATTTATATATTATTCGTGCTACCGTATTGCTATAGAGGACGAACTAGCACTGACAGGAGTAACTGATCAGAGATTTGTCGACGCCAACCTTTCCTGCAATTACGAAGGCAAGCTATCCTCTTGAACATAAATATAGTTATATTAAATGTAAACCGTATATTGTTGTATTATATGTGTTTTGCATCAAAAATTGTTTCTCCAAAACTTAAATCAAATGATTGAGATGAAAATGATTAAGACAAAGATGAAAGGATTGAGAATGATATAAGGGAAGTGATAAAGAGAATAATATGGCTGGTAAAGGGGGCCCGTGGCAGGTAAGAAATGAGGCAGGAAGTGGGACCTCTTTACATATGGTTAAAATATAATGACCAACAAAACTCTTACTCGGTCAGAGGCCATAAATTCAGTACTAACCATTTTTCCGTTTCGGCGGGCAGAAAATGCTACCTTGTTACGTGACTATGCTCTCCACAATGGGTAAGTAATATGTGTGAGCGTGATGGAGGAACCCAGAACTGTGAGGAGAGACCGGAAGTGGGGGATCCAAGGCGCTATAGCGCTAAGGTGGAGTGTTGAGCGCAGGATAGAAGATGCCTTAACCAACATTACCTGAGTCGGTGGGTGACGAGGTTAGCACCGACGAAAAGTACTAGGTGGAGAAATTAATTCACGTAACCTGAAAAACGTTCTGTATTCTGATCTCGAACCCGCATCAAAGGAAATGCGGTGGACCCAGTTCATAGAGAGTTCAGAATAGCTATGGGTAAAGTGGTACAAAGCCTGCACAGTGATAAATAAAATCATGAATTCATGCCACTATCCCGGATTGGAGTCTACGGGAACCACTGGGGGTCTTTCTTCTCTCCGAGTGATAAGTAGTCTTTTCATAATTAAAAATTGCAACGTAAAGTTTTGTTAAAGTATTTTTAGAAAAGAGATGAATTAGAAAATGTATTGACAACAGAGATAAGTCATCTAGTGCATTTTTGCTATTAATGCTTGCTGAGTACTTTTGTGCTCAACCTTGTTAGTATTCTCCTTTGTAGATCCTAGTCCGATCGGAAACTATTCCGAGTGTGACGAAGGACATGCAGGTACCGATGCAACCATAGGAGGAGAAGGCAATGACTACGAGGACCAGGGCGAGATGGGCGCCATGTTTGACGCGTGGGGTGAATAGGCGGCCGGTACTTCAAGGCAGGCGTGAGAAGCGGAGAAGTTCAGTTTTGTATTTGTATAATACTTGTATTAAGAACTATAGCCTTGCGTGGCTACTGCTGTAATAAAGATGTACAGTTTCTATCTTATTGTTCTGCTGCGTAACTCTGCTAAAGGCTTACTATTCGTTGGAGCAGTGTTCTACTGATGAGCAAACGAATAGTAATCTGTATGCCTAAGTGTGATTGCCCCTGGGGTAATGACACGGGGTATCACAGGTGGTATCAGAGCAATAGGTTAGGGCCACACTAAAAGAATAGAAATTGTAGCAAGAACTTAGGTGTGCTTTTCTCACTTGCTATATTGCACTAATTACCATATTAACTCTCATCTCCCTATCAATTTCTATTCCTGCCCCGTTTCAAAAGTATTATGTTAAAAAGCTCATCCTCCTTAAAGTGACAGCCTACTAACGTAGAACCATTTCTTCGCAGGAGGTGTAGGTTCAGTCTTCTGACCGAGATAGTATGGGGGAAACATGTGCTTTGTCATAGGATTCGTGTTGTTAATTCTTTCTAAATAACTTGTTAGGCTAGCAATTCAACCTAGGATAGAAGATTTAAGACTATAGGCGGTGGGGTATCAATATAAGGTCATAAGTTTTGATGCCTAGGCTAGAGGCATGGAGTAGAACTCTCGCATGGACCTGCTTTTCCAATTTCGGGATAAGTATTGACCATATCCGTTAGCTTCCTTACCTTTTCATCTATATAACTAGAATGACCCATCAACATCTCAAAGTAATATGTAACTACTTAAAGAAAGTAAAGAAAATGGCTGACGGTGTAAAAATATGCCTTATCCCACTTTTGCATATCAGTTTTCCCGGACGAGTGGTCTGTGGCACTCCAAGCGTGTAGTTCTGGCGTACCCAAGAGCGAAGTCCTGGACGTACTCAGGAATGAGCCCTAAGCGTTTCCCAACACGTAGTTGGGCGGTCTCGAGAACGGGATCTCGAGCGTACCTGGGCATGTGGATCTAGGGTAGTGTAGGTCGCACTCAGGGGCAAGCTCTGAGCGGTCCCAAACACGTGATTTGGGCGGTCTTGAGAACGGGATCTCAAGTGTGACTGAGCACGAGCGACTCAGGTAGTATAGGATTTGGATCTTTTTGCATCTTTATGTTTCTTGGTGTTTTTGATTATCTGTGTATGGCATAATTTAACTCACCCGTGGGTTAACTCTGTCAGATAAACATAATACCCTCTTCCCTACCACAAATCACTGCTGAAGAAGTAAGGAATTCGTACAACCAATAGAAGAACTCGTCAAAATAAAATACTACAAGTACAACAACTAACGCAACCAATTTCTTAACACCTTTCCATCAGGATGCCAGGTTAGTTGTCAATGGCCGACATTATAAGAATGGGCAGACTTCAGGGGAAACCTTCTAGCATGCCTGTGGTTACAGCAGATAGGATATGCTAGACAGTACCCATCCTTGCCAAGCACCGTAAGCCACCATTGGAAAACAGTTGGCGAGCACAGTCCCACCAACAAAGTTTGACCCGTGGTTATCTTCTACGCAAGATCTTATTGCGGTTGAGGACCATAGTAACTCAGCTGCCGACAACAAGTAGACATATGACAAGGATTGGTCTTTACAGGATGAACCACCGTTAGGAAATCAACCATCCCTCCCCGAGACTTCGGGTGACCCATCGTTACATGAGATGCCACCACAGTCGTCTACGCAGGGTGCTGATGTGGCTAACTCACATGAAAATTCTCAATTAAGACAGAAACAACTTAACTATAATTAGATCAGTAAATGCTCCGGAGAGACACCTGGAGCATCATGAAGGTAATTCCGAATACAAAGATGGATTATTGCAGAACCTGAGTAACTATCTACCTCAGAAGAATCCTCATAGAGAGGACGAAGCTGAAGAGTCAAATGTTGATGATCATCACTAGTAGCGAACTTCCAGGGTCTAAGCATACATAACGATGACTTAGTTGCCACCAAGTTAGCCGATGATAACCTTGTAGTTATAATTCCTAACCATTTGCAAGTTACCAATGCTCAATAAACCAAATTGAGCCTTGGAAGTTTTAAATCCGGTGCATTTTCTGGGCTCCTCCCACTAAATAGCATCGATAGCAGTGTGGAGTTGTCTGTTGTTGAAGAATCTGTACCTTTCGATCAAATACCTACGAGGGGTCAAGATTCCTATGACAGTAGTGTTGTGAATTCGTCAGCAAATGAGAACTGTGAGACCATTATGGGAACTAGCATGGAGAGTCTTGATGTACCTCCTGTTTCACATTCTGATATCCTGAGACAGGAAGTACTCGATGATCCATCTGGTTTTGAATATAACTTGCCATCAGTCTCGAGTCATGCTTATTCAAACCCAACCTAGCCAAGTACAATGGAGGCCCCACTAGGAAACACCCAAGCATACACTTTTTCCCATCTGTCAAGCTTGCTGTAAGCAAATTCGTTACACAACAACCTATTGGGGTCAACTCTTGCATCTCTTCGGGACTTAGACTTCAATTTATTATCGTTGCTGACAGCACAACCAAGGGCTCCAAAATACAACTCAGGCACACTAAGAAGTACTGGACCATCCATCTCCATGCAGAAGGATGGAAGGACAAGGACCTGGTGACCGAGATCCAGAATTAAAATCGGAGCGATTGCCGCAGGACACACTAACGGAAAATCCTTCAGTAGACCGTAATGAGACAACACCTGGCCGATCTAGAACCACTGCAATAACAGCAACCAGCCAATCACCACCCCGATATGGACCACCCGGGCCCAGAACCTTCAACCCATCCTTCCAGAGACCCATAGCCTAGTAGCAACCTGTTGCCATAGCTCGTAGTTGTGCAAAGTGTAGAGGTCGCCACCTGACAAAGGATAGCATTATTATTGAATATCGGGTTAAAGGATTACACGATTATGGATATTGGATTGTTAGAAACACATTGTCGGGGATATTAGATTATAGAAATAAATTATTATTGGATAATGAAGTAATGAATTGTTGGATGTGGGATCGTAGAAATAGATAATTGATGGATACTGGATGTTGGATCATGACCATATATTATTATTGGATTATTGGATATTAGACTAATGAATGTTGAATTATAGAAATAGATTGTTGTGGATATTGGATTGATGGACATTGGATTAGTAGAAGTACATGGTTATCGAGTAATTGGATTATTGTTGGATATAGAAATGAATGTTAGCTATTGGATTATAGGAATGCATTTGTTGGATTATTGGAGTTAGGGATATTGGATTATGGGGATAGATTATTGTTGAAGATTGGATTGTGGGATTACATAATTGTTGGAGTTGGATTATCGGATTTCATCATTATTGGATCATAGGATTATATCATGATCAGATTATTAGAAATATATTATTGTTGAATTATAGAAATACCTTTGTTGGATATTAGAATATATTAATGTTGCATTAGAAGTATATCTTTGTTGGAGTATAGAAGTAAACCTTGGTTGGATTATAAAACACATCTTGGCAGATTTAAATAGATTTTAGTAATTATTGGAGAGTTAATATTGAGAAATTGATCAAGTAAGGGTAGTGATTGAAATGCGAAACGATTGGATTTTTGTAGTAATACATGATGTTAATTTTTGGTGAATTAGTTGAATCATGATATATGAGTAAACTTTGTGGAATTAATTCGATGATTTGGTTATGTTGGATTTATTGGATATAATTGGATAATGAAATGGGATTTATATGTATTATTAGTGATTGTTGGAAATCTAGTATTGACAATCTGATCAGGTATAGGTAACGAATAAGAAATGGAGTTGTATTATTATAGTAAGTTGTGATTGGAATTCGGGTGCACAGGTTGAATTATAGAGAATTGGCGAAATTAGTGAAGTTAATTGAATCATAGTGATTGGTTAATCTACAGTGGTTGGTGGACTAATGTAAGCAATGATATGGTAGATCAATGGGCATAACAGATTGACTTGGAAAGTATGATTCTAATATGATGCTCGACTTACTGATCTTAGAAGTGACAACAAGATTGAAATTGGGGAAATTTAGCCAAAGGTTCAATTACAATTTAAATGAGCCTATGGTATTGTTTTGACCATAGAAATTTTAGCAAATGATCTAACTTAGAAGGAAAATAAAAGTTGGTTTAGACTTGGGAAAAATGAATATGTAGATGGTGCAAGTTGATGCACATGATCAATTCATTGCTATGAACGAGATTTGGTTTTATTGGAAAATCGTTTAAGTCAATTAGGGATCGGTATTCAAGCTGTATCCTGCTTTTAGCAGTCACAACCCACCCAAGGTGGCACAGGCCATGCCATCGCCTACCACTTAGCAACACTCCTAGTTTTCAAGTGAATCCCTTATAGGTCAAGTAACTTACCTCCTGGTTATTCACATACGGTTATACATCAATTTGCCGTTATACCAAATCACAATACATATTGGGAAGCCCGACGATACACGACTACAATATATCGGAATCAGAACTTCACCGAAACACTCTAATCATACCTTGGCCAGCCTGCAAGCGAAGGAGATAAAAGACATACCAATAGTGAGAGATTTCCCAAAGGTACTCCTTAAAGAATTACCTAGTATGAGCCAAATAGAGAGAGAGAGAATTGGTGATCAACCTGAATTCGAGATTAGCGCCAATTTCCAAAACACCTACAGTACGGAGTCGAGGATTATGCGTCTTTGAAGGTACCACCCATGCGCGGGGTGTGTCGATTCGGATTATAAGGAAAATGAGGTCCACAGGCATGTTGGACCCTTTCGGATTCTCAAGCGTAAAAGCACCTTAGCGTATCGACTGGAATTACCGAGACAAATATCGAGAACTCACAATGTATGTCATGTTTCCCATCTCAAAAAGGACTTAAGGGAACCCTCTTAGCACTTAACAAAACTTGACATACCCCTTCAACTTAACATATGAAGAGCAGCCGTCAAAAATCCAAAAAACCAATAGCGGAGAAATTGGACCATACATTCCTGCAATATGCAACGGAAGAATCACCCCGTCAGAGAAGCGACGTGGAAGAAAGGACTACGTGAAGCCACCCCAATCAGTACAAGTGAGAATCCACTTTCGGGGACGAAAGGTTCCTAAGGGGGAGGATGTGAGAACCCGAACAATTAGGCTAAACTAAATAGAATTAGTTGGTAATTAGTGATAATTAAAATTCTTTAGTTCAGAACAAAGCGTAACCTCAAATTGGACATCAAACGCTTAATCTACACAATTAACAATTTGAACAATGTAACAATATTCCAACAACATTATCACTTATGTTTTTTTATACAAAAAGAAATCCATTACAAGCTGAAATAGAATACCAAGTCAAACTCCAGATTAATTACTTAAGTCAATACATCATTTCAATACATCTCAGAATACACCCAAGTTACAACTTTGAAAGCGTTACAACAATTTAATTGCAAAATAAAGATAATATATTACAAACATGACTTTTGATACAAACAAATCGTTTACAACCAATCTCAAGGTAATTACAATAGTTAATTAAAATTACAACGCAATAGTCTTGCATTCATGTCACTAGAGCCCTCCCTACCATTTCATCCAATTGCCTTCCGCCCTTCCCGATCCACAGTTCCATAGACGGCCAAGAACACAGAAAAACGATTAGTACAACCGAGAGTAGTTTATTTATCTAAGTGTTAGAATATAGGAAGTGGCCGTCAGAACTCCTCGAAGTCCAACAGGATTCCCATATCAACCTAGGTCAGCCGGTCCCTCGATCACCAAGGTACCCTGACCAACCGGAACTAGTCGACTCCTTGATAATTAAGATGTCTAGGCCAACCTAAGTTAATAGGCACCTTTTATTTTCGTGGGTCTCATCATACGGAATCATTAAAGCCCAACACCCACTATTTACATTGGCCTTAACCGCAATATAATTCATGGCATATTCTCTTAAACCCTACCTCAACAACATCACAGGTATCCCAAAAGTCAAGACCTTTGTCAAGAAGAAGTTTAAACCCTACAAACATCCAGAGCCATCCCCCACCACTGCGGCAGAGGGCCACCGGATGCCAAACATATGCCATCAAAAGCCACCCTCGGCCAAGCCTCAAATATTCATCCCCTCTGTCACAGCAACCTACCCCCATCTCTTCACAAGCCAACCAAGGCCTCCCTTCCTCTTCACAAGGAAGCAACCCAAACCTAGACCACCACAAGCAGCCGACGGTAGAAGAAGGGCAGAGGAGCTAAGGAAGAGAGGAGGGAGCAAGGACGGCAGCTACGGCCGACTTCAGTCTGACACCGACGGCTACGTCCGACCACAACCAACAGCAAGGGGACCGTCGCCATCAAACCACCACCGTGCCATTTTCAAATCGAAACCGACAAAAAAGGTAACCCCGGCAGTAGCCATCCCCTTCTTCTTGGTCAAGACCGAACACCTCCCTTAGGCATATTAGTAGTTTCAACATCACAGAGCAAGGGAGAGATAGTAGACAGGAGTAGATAGCTGAGAAATCGTTGCAGTAGACATATCCATCGAGTGCCCAACTCACCGTAGCCATGCCATCCCGGACAATCATGCCCAATTGAGGCTCAGAGCTTCATCACAGCCCCCCTTTTCCCCCAAATTTCTTCATGCATAAACCGCATATAGCATCATCAGTAAAGGAGAAAAATCTTGCATAATCAAGAAATCAAATCAAAGAGAGAGAGGAAGGGGAAGGGGCGATGTAGGGAGTGGCCGAGCAGCGGGCCGAACCAGGGGTAGGGAAGCACCAGGGGGGCGTCGCGGGCTAGGCGCACGGACACGTGAGTAGAATCGACTGTGGGCCAAGCTGAGAAAGGGGAGAGGGCGCAGAGGGTGGCGCGCAGCGGGGCCGAGCCAAGCCGGCAGCACCGGGGGCGCGAGCGCATGGTTGGAGAAGGCGATGTTGGCGGCCGGAGGCCAGGCCGGCAGGGGGATGGACGTGGGCCTGAACCAGGGCTGGGACCGATGGAGCCGGGTGGTAGTAGCGGCAAGCAGGGCGGCGTTGGAGGCGCCAGGCCATCCGGCCACACCGGGAGAAGAAGAGGGCGGCGTAGGGAGTTGAGTCGGGTCGGCAGCGTCATGGGAGCTGGGCCGGGAGCCAACGACGGTAGCACCAAGTAAGAGTGGAGGGGAGAAGAGGATTTGGAGGAGGAGGAGAAAGAGATGAGAAGGAGCTGAGTGAGGGACGGTCGGCCGGTTTAGGAAAAATTAGGGGAGAGATAGAGGGGGGGGGGATTGGTGAGATTAGGAGTAGATAATTAGGATTTGGGTTAAAGAAGAGGTAGGGTAAGGGTATAAATTCCACCAAAATTGTGTTAATTAATGTTTGTAGCAATAAAATTATTAATTATTAGTATTTTGTAGTCATTGGACCAACGAATAGTACAAGCTGCATAACCGTTGAACCGGATACTAGTCAAGTTACGTACGAATAATTAACCATGAACCAGACTTATAGAAATTAAATGCATGAAAAAGCTGTAATATTTATCCAAGGTTAACTAATGTAATTAATCGCCTTTAGAAACCACCAGATTAAATAAATAGTCGATTGCTTTAGAGAATAAATTATTCGTGATAGATTAATTAAATTATATAGCACCGGCGTAAAAATATTTGGACAGTTAACTTGCGCGCGTAATTTTGAACAGGCTTAGTTGCATATAGGTGCGTGTAGTAATTTTTGTTGTCGTGCGGTAAAAACCCGAGGTTAGACGCTAGCAATCCTAAAGCAATGAGACCATAGAACGATCGTAATTGAGGGAGTGCTAACTTCGCTGAGAACCCAAAATTTGTTATTAAATTAAAACGTGCTAACAAAATAGAAGCTACTAACTTATGTATTCGTAATATCACTCAAAATCAACTAAGTATTTATTTATATATTATTCATGCTACCGTATTACTACAGAGGACGGACCAGCACTGACAGGAGTAACAGATCAGAGATTCGTCGAGCAAACAAATAGTAATATGTATGCCTAAGTGTGATTGCCCCTGGGGTAATGACTCGGGGTGTCACATACATACAACAAAGATCCAATATGAATGAATGAATTTACTACACAAATATTTGACGTGAGTAGTATTCCTACTTGGTTGTTGCATCAGATTCGACCCAGCACGGAAGGGTTATACGTATCCATGTCTCTAGCTGGTGCGTGATGTTGCCCTGCTACTTCTAGATCCTAGCCTTGCACTCCTCCGAAAGCATCTGAGCGAAATGGAGCAGCTCCTTCTCGTCGGTGCCCTCCTCATGTTGGGCTCGTTCTTGCCCGTCTTGATGTTTACCTTGCACATCTGCATCTTCTTCAAGCGCTACTGTCGACGCCGACAAGCCGCCAGGTTATCCAAAGATGGACACATCGACAGAGGTCATGTCGCCCGTGAGCTCGCCGTCCTAGATGCAGAGATATTGCTTGTTGCAGTGCAGCGCCTGGAAGAGCACGGAGGCGTGGATGTCGACGATGTCGGAGCTGGCCTGGCTGAAGCTATCATGTTGGCCTAAGCACCTGGCGAGAACTCATACATGGCTTCTTCGAATACACTCACAGTAAGAAGATAAACAAAGATGACTCATTTTGGCCGGCCGGCGAACTCCTCTAGCCTAACGCCGTTTTTTCCCTTATCTATTACTTTTCTTATCAAACACATCTGATTACACGTCCTTTTAAAAACTACCTAATCAACTTGCTAACCAAGCCAAAAACTAAACATGAAAAGTCTAACAAAGAAAACAAACTAATTTGATCTGATGTTGATTGCGTTAGGATCCTAGCGCCCTATTACTTGGCAAGTCTAGATTAATTTCCAACAATTTCCCAACTAATCCAGACTTGCCTTCTCCTAGTTGATGACTTGGGCATTCAACAACATGGCTCTTCTTGCGACGATAGACTAAACTACATCACCGCAAACTAATTTGATCTGATGTTGATTGCGTTAGGATCCTAGCGCCCTATTACTTGGCAAGTCTAGATTAATTTCCAACAATTTCCCAACTAATCCAGACTTGCCTTCTCCTAGTTGATGACTTGGGCATTCAACAACATGGCTCTTCTTGCGACGATAGACTAAACTACATCACCGCTACCTGTTTGCACGATCTCAGCTCCAACTGCCCTTCGCAGAGACACAACTCGACGACAACGGGGACTCGGATCAGAACTTACACATGTGAGAACTTGGACACACACTTAAAAAAACTCACACACACATGCAATATGCATGGACTCAACTACATGCACTTGCCGATTTAAATTGCGCCGCCTTGGCCGTTGTTGGTCGCTGTACTGCTAGCGCCTAATGTGCCACCAAGCCTCATCGCTTAGTGCAACCGGCCTCCGAGCTACATACTGTCTTTGCCCAAGCCATTGCTACTCTTCACATGGATCCGCGTTGACATGCCACCGCTCGGCGAACCAGCACCGAGAAGCAACTCCACATGTCGCACCTTACCGACGCGCTTCACACAGCACCTTCGCGGGCATGTGCTCACGCTCATGCCCAAGGCACCACGCCAGGTGCTAGCACGCGACTATCGCCGGCCGCTTGTTTCGCCACGCAAGACACCGTCGGCCGCACGCCGTTGCCATAACGCTTCAACCCTAGCTCTGATACCAATTGTTGGCCTAGGCACCCGACGAAACAAACACATGGCTTCTTGGAACTCACGCATAGCAAGAAGATAAACAAAGACGCCGTTTTTTCCTTCTCTATTGCTTTTGTTATCAAACACATCTGATTACACGTCCTTTTAAAGACAACCTAATCAACTTGCAAACCAAGCTAAAAACTAAACATGAAAAGTCTAACAAAGGAAAAAACTAATTTGATCTGATGCTGATTGCATTAGGATCCTAACACCCCATTACTTGGCAAGTCTAGATTAATTTCCAACATATTAGCGGTGTGGCGCCCTTGTTGTAGAGCCACCCGAGGATGCCCCCACTTGCCACACTCGGCGGCGTCAAAGTTCTCCCCAATCTTGGTTGAGCCGGTGCCCAACATAGGATCAGGAACCTGCCGTAATCCACTGGCTTGATTAGGAAGAAATCCTGGTTGACCATTTTCCTATGAGGCGGTTGCAAGCGAGGGCTGCTTATTAGAAGGTTGAGTCCGATCGGGCCTGATATATGGGTTGGTGCAAAGTGCAACATGTCAAAATAGGTGGTGTTGTGTGAAAAGAGTGTTTGGAATTGGTGTATTGTGAAACTCAAGTTAAAATAGGTGGTGTAATGTGTAATTTACGCCACTGCTATTTTTATTCAAAGATAAAAGTAAAAATTTTGCTTTTATCAGATTGTGTTTTAGAATCCAACTTTTTTTGTGCTTCGAGTTGATCAATCCTTATTATTCCATGATTCAGATCAGTCAGATGTCGCTTATTGAGATTTTATGTTTCCTTTAGTTATCACCATAAATAAGTTAATTGTGTCGTTATTCCGTAGAATAACAACGAATTGGTTGCTCATATTGTTGATCAAGGAATCCAAGGATATGAGCAATTAATTACGCCGTTATTCTCTCGAATAACAAGACAATTTAACTCCTTTGTTATGGTGATAATCGCCTAGCAACGGGGAACATTACTACTCCCACAATAACCTCCAAAGAACGACTCCACGATCCGAACATTACATGTCTCTAAACCGAGATACAGCGGCACATTTCGAAGACTATATAAAAGGCAGAATCATCAGGACATTGGGGAGGGGAATTCGGAGGCAATCAGGAGCACAAGGCACTATAATCTAGTCTTTCTCTTGATCTTGTAATCCAGCATACTCAATACATATACACAGGAGTAGGGTTGTTATTCTCCCAGGAGAAGGCCTGAACTTGTATAAAAATCCCCGTGTCTCCCTATCTGTGTGATTTTGAGCCTAGGGGAACCCCCGAATCAAACAATCTTTACGTAAGTTCGGTTCTAAAACACCGACAGTTTCCTAACTCCTAACCCTAACTCCCAGCTCACACTTCACCCTACAGCCGGCAGCCCCAATTCCCCATCCCCATCCGGGCCATCCCCTTCACCTCTCCCGCTGGCCACCGCCCTTCATCCGTGCCGCCGCCCTCCATCCGCGCCGTCGCCCTCCCGCCGCCCTCTATCCGCGCCACCGCCCTCCTGCCACTTCAGGCCCTCCTCTCCCGCCACTTCACACCTTCCTCTCCCGCCGGCCGCAGTACCACCGCTCCCACCTCTCCGCCGCAGCCACCACCCTCCTCCTCTCCCCCTCCATGGCTCCATGCACCGCCACTCCGCCTCCTTCCCTAATCCCCTCCCTCGCCCGCCGCCTCCTCTCGTCGCTTCTCCACATCCCGGCCCGCGCCATCGAGTCCTCCCTTGGTCCCACCAAACAGGAGCCACCTCCGGCCACCGGAGAGGCCCAGGAGCCTCCCCCCGCGGTGCCGGCATTCGGGGTGGAGGAGGTCGGGGGCAGCTCGCGGTGAAGCTTCGCATGCAGCATGCTCGTGGAGCCGCTGTGGTCTCCAAGCGCCGACGCCGCTCGCCAGCTCCAAGCGCCGACGCCACCGTTTGTCCTCGTTTCAAATCTGACTTCTGAGCCACAAAGCTGTGAGGACCCCTAGTATTGGATCGGTTCCAAATCAAAAGATTATACCAAAGGCATAATTTTTTAGAGGGAACAAACCCAATGCCAGATTCTCGGATATGTGTCTCACATTAGTTCCCAAGATTAAGACTAATGTGCACATATCCTATACAACATTCGTACACAGTCATACAAGTCATATAACATATATACATAACACTAAACTTTACAAGACTGGGCTCGGTACAACTTATACAAGTGACCAGCAGTCATCTAACAGAAGTTTTGCAGTGGAAACAAAATATAAACAGCAAAAGTTCCAACTAAGTTTGCCCTAACACCCTCAGGCAACTGAGTGGAAGTAGAAATAGCGTCATTCGTTAGTGTCGCCTTGATTGGCGCTAACGGATGTGTCGTACACATAACTGTCCTCACCTGCAAGACTTACACAAAACTACTAAAAGAAAGTGTTTAGTACAACCTAACCAAAGGATTAGAACTTTTATATGCATAAGGCTAACAACAAAGAAGGTTATAGTGGCAACAGTTTTGCATAAAGCAACAAGTTGTACTCCTGTACTTACAATTTTTGCTAAGGCAAGTTTTATAAACAAGTTTGGAAACAACAAGTAACTAAGAATTAAACAATAAACAAGACAATGTCAAAGTGGCTGTCCACTTTGGCTAAACAACAAGCATGAACCAGCAAGTTCATGCCGATACCAAGTATTCCCATGACAAAATTTTTCTCAAAGTCTAACTATGATGTCAATCACAACAAGTGTCGTTCGTAACTGTGGACACGGCTATTCGAATAGTTTTAACCCTGCAGGGGTGTACATCTTTACCCACATGACTTAGTCAGCCTGTAAGCCTTCGGATGCCTCCGAACAATGACACACTTCCTTTGGTATGCCGACCGGGTAAACCAAGATTCGGTATTTTTCAGCAAGTTGATATTATTGAGTTGAATCACCCATGTGCGACGAATCCCGCTTAGTACAAGCTTCTGATAGAGCTTGCTAACCGGGGCACACATGTTGTGTCGAGAATGCCGATCCAACGAACTAAATCGAAACCTGTGCTCACCTGCACATATTAAGTTGCAATCGGAGCCCTACGAAACATGTGATCAAACCTCACATGTCCTCACACCACCAGTTCCTCAACTCAATAACATCAGCTCCTTACTTAACCAAGTAACACCCATACACCGCGTGTGGAAGTACGTAAGGTACTTGAATTGACCACCTCAAAGTTCGGTCCTTAATGATCCGGACAAGACTACCATATTCCCAAGTCTTGTGCACAAAAGCACCATCACTAGCAAGCACTTGTCCAGATCTAAACCAAGTTTTTATCAAACAAAACTTAACTTAACATTCAGTTTTAACAAACTGAATAAAGAAACCAAAAATAGAAATCATTGAGTGTTTCCCAGGATTGACAAGATAAGCTTGTCAATCAACTATCGCTCTACTAACTTGCATGGCTAAGCAAAAATCTACAGAACACTCTACTAACACCAGATTTCTATCTTAAGCATAAGTGTATGAGTTTGATTAAGGATAATCCACAAATATTGGGATATAACTAACTAACTCACAAAGTATTGATACTTCAAAAATATAGCATGCACACAATTATCACTGTATTTCAAAATACTAAAGTATCAAAACTGGGATCAACATGGTGCAAGAGGATGTTTGCCTTGGTAATAAACCACTTGTTCACTTTCTGGTTGATCAGAGGTGTAATCACTTGCGTCGGGAAAACCAGAATCTAAAAAAAAAGAGCAATACAAATGAACATCAAGAAAATACCAGATACCAAAATGCTGAAAAGATGCATGATCAAAGTTATTAATGTGCAAGTGATTTAACTAACAAAGTACTTATGTTCAAACTATTTTTAGTAAAGGAAGTAACCCAGATTAATAAATTCTAGCACTAACTGATAGGTATAAAAGGTTTAACTAATCGAGCTACAGTTCTAGTCGGAAATCCGACAATAGAACAATAGCTCCAGAGAGCTTGCTTGGCAAAAATGCCGGAGCTGAGGTCCAAGTTGGCGCTAGCTAAAGATCAAAATGGATTCACAAGGAAACTACTTGAGCTAAGAAATGTCCAGAGATCCAAGAAATAACTCTGAAGATGGTGACCAAAAAAATGGTGATAAAAGCTTCACGTGAACAAGATAACCTAGGCCAAAACAAAAGGAGTGAGTAATCAGGATAGCTTAAGCAAAGCTCCTAGATGCTCTAGAAAGAAGGGATTGAACAATGGCTTACTAGTTTGGAAATGAGGATGAAAGAATTGAAGCTGACTGGTAGAGTAGAAATTCCAAAATCCTGTCAACCCTATGAATCAATCGACAAATTGATTGAGGGGTTTTGCTCAGCATATCCTAGAACATGATATGACACGCAAAAGATTGGAGATATCTCACCGAGTGTGAAGATGACACGGGGATGTTTTTTAGGGCGCGCTCTGGACAGCAAGATGACAACTTTGGTGTTCCAAAGCTACAAGAGAAACCAAGAGCTTCAATTAACAGGATGATCTAGGCATGAAGATAGGAGAATAAGGAAAACAAGAACGATGGTTACACCTTCACAGTGAGGAAGAACCGGATGCTTCAACAAATTGGCCGAAGTAGTGAAAAATTAGATTTTATAGTTTTCTCGTTGGAGAGAACGAGAAAAACTCATGCGTGGCAACAATGGCAGCAATGTGATGCCAAGTGGTGCTGTATGCACCGAAAAACGTGGGCACTAAACCACCTCAACGTCGATGTGCTTGGAGCTGGCGAAATGGTGTGGAGAAGATGAAGTTGAGTCACTAACATGCGGGCCCGAGCGGTCAGTCTCAACGGGGAAACAAAACGGTTAGCTCAAATGCATGTGGATGGTCCGATCGCAAACGAACGGCTCAGATTGAGTGGGATGTTCGGACAGACCGAGCGGCCCAACTCATATTGACCGTGCGATCGAAATCCAACGGTCAAGAAAAAGGGGCGCGCTTGAGTTTCAAATGAAGGAAAAGCGGCGTCGTTGGATCTAGTTTCAATGACTAAGATTGAAGGGATGTTCGGACGGTCCGAACGTCCTACTCGGTGCGAACGGTCCGATCTAGATCCAACGGTCCAAAATCAAGGCGCGTTCGGAATGTCCGAACGGCTCAATTGATCCTGGCGGTTGATTTTGAATCTAACGGCTCACGCGCGTTGGGCTTTCCCATTCGAAAAATGGCACGGCCCGAGAAAATTGCGGACGGTCCAACTAAAATCGACGGCCCAGATTGCATGGATCGTTCGGACGGTCCGAACATCACAACTGATCTGGTCCGTTCATTTCAAATCGAATGGTTCGTGCGATAGGTTCAACCGAGGAAAGCAGCGCGTCTGATTGAAAATCAACGGTGTAGATTGCGTGGATTGTTCAGACGGTCTGAACGTCCCAACACATCTGATCAGTCCGTTTCGAATCGGACGGCTCGCGCAATTCAAAGGATTGGGCTGAGCCCTTTGAACGTGACTGAGCCAGTCTGAACGGCACTTGGTTGGGTTAGACCAAGTTGGTTCGAATCGCTACAGTGCCGTTAGGCTAGTGCTGGGTCTAAAGTCAACTAGAACTAAAATCAAACTTCAAAAGTTTGACCGGAGGGTTAAAAATATCAAATAAATTTATAAAAATACGAAATTTTTCAAAGAAGCTACTGGGATGACATATGTCCTATATAAATTTTGAAAACCACTGTTCATGTTTTAAAATACTTAAATAAAACTTTAACCGAATAGGTTTAAATTAGAGAACAAGGATTTTTCTTAAGGTCAAAAATAATCTCTAAAAATTTGAAAAAAATTATTTTTATTGAAGATAATTTATCTAGTATTTGATAAAAATACTTCCCCAGTCTCAATACAAGTATTGACTTGCATTTTCTTTTGAAACTTCAAACAAGTCTTAGATTTGAGTTGAAAATGGAAGTTTTTAAATTGTAACAAAATGCCCATGTTTTAAAATGACCAGAAATGCTATGAAAAGCATTTTATTAATGTTCACTAAAACTGAGGCTGTTACAAAAGCTAGAATGAGGATTTATGTTGGATTTTGATTCTTGTTTAGATCTGTGGAATTGTTTGTATGAAATGTTGTGTTGGTGGAATTAGTTCACGAGAAAATCCATGGTTGTCTGTGACTCTATCTCTGTGTGACTGAAATTTGGGCAATAAATAGCATCTTTGCTTGGGCCATGAGGCTGCCTATTCATGGCTCGTGAGCCTGACCGAGCAGGCTTGAGCCTTATTTCGAGCCACCCTTTTGGCTCGTGTTCGGAACGAGCCGAGCCGACTGTTCAAAGGAGCCTAACCGAGCCTAGTTCGAGCCGACTCGGCTCGTTTTCAGCCCTAGTTTAGTATTTCTCAATGGTATCAACTATTACTGTACTAGTGATGTGTTTTTCCATATTTGTGATATGTTGCTTTTGTGTGTGCTAGTGGGCATAGTTTTTAGCAATGTACTGAATTATGTGAGGCTGATTGTTTGATTTGTTATAATATTTCAAGTCTAATTCCAAAGTGCTTGCACGCTTCCACGAGTTTTGCGTAACCTCCAAAAGTTACATTTTCTGTGTCAGTGTACGCAAAACACCTTACTAATGTTGGATCATAGTCATGCTCTTTTACCCTTTCTTATATGAAGTCAAAAACACCAGAACCAGATGGGAGAAAAGAAGGCAATTAAATGTTTTAAGCAATTAAAAGGATGTCTCTCGAACTAACTAATTCTATTTTTTGCAGTGGCACGAGCAGCAGTCGGACAACACCTGTGGATACTATGTTTGCCATAACATGCAACTACTCCTCGGTTCTGCGATGACCAATGATCCTCAAGTTTATCAATCTTGCAATAATTATTTCATACTTATCAATTTATATATATGCACGACTTTAATCTTCCTAGCGACAGGTTGCGACCATAGCTACAATTGCGTTGGAACAAGCCGAGCTCCAATACATATTCGAGGATGATTTTCATCTATCTTGTTGTGCGAGGTCATAAACCCAAGTGGGGAGTTCCACAATGTAGACTGAACTTGATTAGGATAAGATTAAACTTAATTGTACATATGTATATTTTTTCATGAATGATTAATTTTAGTTCATTTGAGTTAATTGATTTGTGAAATGGATGTGCTAGCTTGTTTCTGAAATGAATGTGAATTATATGTATACATGTACTTATTGTACATGTTTCTGCTTGTTTCAGAGGGCATGGCTAGCATTTCCTGAGGCTAGCCAATAAACAGAAATAGATTTAGCAATACAAAAGAATATCATAGATGATTCCTTCGGAAAAACTGTCTGTAATACATCATCTATCACAGACGGTTTTATCTACAAACCGTCTATGATACATCAGCTATCACAAACGGTTTTATCTTACATAAACTATAACAGACGATTTCATCTACAAACCCCGTCTGTGACGACCTCATGTCATTACTGACCCATAAACTCAGACGGCTCACGAAACCATTTGTGATGACGTTTTTGAATTGTCTATGATGACCTTTTCTGCAGTAGTGACCTCGTCGTCCCACTATCATCCTACTAGCAGGCAAAGCCAACAAGGTGCTCCAAGTGGATGATAAGCAGTAAGGAGCAGGGTTTTGATAATCGGTTTTGAAATTTTACCGGGGGTCACCGATAGAATCGATTTTAGCGATTTTTGAAAAATTTCGGTAGATTTCAGTCGAAAATTTCAAACCAACATTTGAAATTCACATAAATTTCGGTTGAAAATCGATGAAAATCGACTGAAATTGAACAGAACTTCAGGTCATAACCCAAACGAGTGCACTCGACTACTCAAAACCCACCTCAAACCATCCTCTCTCTCGCTGGTCAACTTCAACCTGGACGTCGGCAAGATCATGCGAACGACCTTCAAGCAGCAGCGTAACGACGACATCTCGGAGGTCCCGCAAGCGCCGGTGATGCTCGGTGGCACGACTGCCTCTACCGGCGCGAACCAAGCGCCTCCGAGGATGCTCCCAGACTCCGGATGTAGAAGAGGATTGGGGAGGATCGGCCGAAATCGCACATCCGCACATCCATTAGGTTCGGACTTGGGAGGATTGGGGAGGAAGAAGAGGATTGGGGAGGATTGGGGAGGAAGAAGAGGTGGAGATTGGGGAGACCAGCGGCATGGAAGCAAGTTGGGGAGGCTCGGTCTCTGTGACGCTAGGGCGACCGTCCGAGCGAGAGGCCAAATGGGCTACTGGGCTGCTGCAAGTGGGCTGATTTTTTAGGCCTGATTTGATATTGTACCGGGGGGGGGGGGGAGGGGGGGACCGGTAAAACCCGTTTGGCCAATTTTCGGCCGAAAAAAAAAATCCCGGGTGACGAGAAGGACCACCGTGCTCTCGTCACCTCATACACTTGTTACTCGATAATAAATGGTAACTTAGTACTGGAACACAATTTCTTTGGTACATATACACGATAAATAATTAAGGCATATAAAACATATTTATTAATCGATGGATACAACTGGAGAAATTTGACATTTACTACACAAATGGAGTATTTGACATACATATTTTTTAGGTAATAGAAGAGAAAACATCTGTTTCCTGTGTATTCGAGGATACACACAGTCCAAAATTTATTATAATTACCTAAACATTCTTAACTAGATTAAACAGTAGCTCCATATATAAACCATAACGAAGCGGCAAAACAAACGCCGCAAAAACATAAACCATGTTTACTGTTTGTGGACATTCTCCTTCCTGGCTTTGAGCTCATTTGACAGCTTCTCGGCAAAATGGGACAGCGCGTCCTCATTGGTGCGGGCGCTTCTATTCATGTCGGGCTCGTTCTTGCCGGTCTCGACGTTCACCTTGTACACCTGCCTCTTGAGCAGCGCCTTGCCGACTTCGACGAGCCGGTTCAGGTTCTCCGGCGTGGACACGTCGACGGACGCGGTGTTGCCCTCGAGTTCGTCGTCCTGGATGCGGAGGTAGTGATCCTCGAAGCCCAGCTCCTGGAAGAACACGGAGGCGTGGATGTCGACGATGTCGGCGCTGGCCTGGCTGAAGCTGTCGATCAGCGGCGTGGCGCCTTTGTTGTAGAGCCACCCGAGGATGCCCCACTTGCTGCACTCGGCGGCGTCGAACTTCTTCTCGTTCTTGGCCGAGCCGGTGCCCAGAGACAGGATCATGAACCTGCCGCGGTCGGCGGGCTTGATCGGGGGGAAGTCCTTGTCCTGCAGGATCTGCTTGCGTACGTCGGTTATCGCCAGCATCGTCTGTGTCAAATTGTCAGATAAGCATAAAAAAGGTCAAGAAAACCGCAGTGTACTAATTGGAGTCTTGGACAGAGATAATCAAGTCAGAAGCCAAGCTAATGCTACGACTTTTCTCGTTTGTTGAACAAGTACTATGTCCAGTCCAGATTGAATTTATTAATCTTATGCGTCTGCTACGTACTGTACACAGACATGTACGTTTGCTTGTGACGGCTTTGCAAAGAAGGTGTGGAAATGAATCGGCCACGTGTTGAAGATCGATATCGTGTACCGTGATGTGTCGTTCGTGTCGGTCTTGAATTGTTTGTTGGGAAAATGTTTGATTGGGCAAGGGGCATATACGCCCCCTTGTATTAAACATGCACTTTGCGTCATTCACTCATGAACAAATTATGGATGTAGCACATATAATCCATATGTACTTTACAAAAATAAATCCGCAAAGTCGTTTACGGTAAGGAGAACAACAACAAAAAACAAGTCGCATACGCCGAATAATGCATGCAAGTTCAAGCATCTAACTTGTTATCTTTGTTGTATCGTACGTAGCACATAGCTCGCGTGGTCACTTACAGGATTGTTTGCGGCGACACCTCCGTCGATGAGGTTGAAGGCCCGGGGTTTGCCGTCCTTGTCCTTGGTCTCGAAGTGGTGCCCGGGGAGGTAAGTCGGCGCAGCGGACGTGCTGATGCACACGTCCGACAGAAGAGCGTCCTTTGAGACATCGTTCTTTGCCTGTGTAAATTCCATTAAACGCACGTGAGTATGATGCAGGCCATATGTAATCGATCAATGAGCGTAGTTATTTGGACCTACTTGGTAGGTTGAGAAGATTGTGGGCTGGAGGAGCTTGATGTCGAAGGTGGGGATGACGATGTTTGTGAGCGTCTGGCTGACTCGCGTCTCGCCGAGCTTCTCCGGCAAAATCGAGTGGAGGTACTTGCCGTCGTACTTCGGCCCCGTCACGCTCTTGATCAAGCCCATAAGCCCGTTGCTGCACAATACAAGGTATTATAATCGGGGATTTTCTTTTAAGGTTCACAAAACTTTCATATGAACCGTCCATCTAGCTAATTTG
Source organism: Phyllostachys edulis (assembly GCA_036346405.1). NCBI lineage: Eukaryota > Viridiplantae > Streptophyta > Magnoliopsida > Poales > Poaceae > Phyllostachys > Phyllostachys edulis. The sequence goes on from CM070559.1 coordinate 43,181,220, forward strand.
ATCAAAAGGTTCAGATTGAATATGGTGTGACCTATTACCCTACAGGAAGTATAATAGGTCATCCATACATGACTGCACGGACCAATTGACTAGTTAGTCATCTAGTAACAGATCAATAGGTTGTAATCCCCACCTGACGGGAGGGAATATCTTTGGACAGTTGTCGAGGTAGAATTGGTTGATGTCCTTGGCGGTGTAGAGCGGGCCGCCCTCGGGTTTAGGGTTGGGCGCCGTGAGCATGGCGGTCACCAGCCCTCCGGTGCTCGTCCCGGCGATCACGTCGAAGTACTCGTAGATCCTCGCGCTCGGTCCATTTAGCTCCTATATGTAGACACACCCGAACAACAACCCATTATAACTGGTGCATCACAAACGGGTAGCATAGATGCATGCATGCATATCTGCAGGATGATATATGTATGCATGGGAGCTCACCTGGAGCTTCTCTTCGAGGAAGTCGAGGATGGTACCGGGGATGATGCCGCGGACGCCGCCACCGTCGATGCTCAGCACGGTTACGATTTTCTCGTATGACGGCGGCGGGGACCCGTTGCCCTGCACCGGGTTCAGGGTCAAGGACCCGTTGCCCTGCTCCGGTACTTGCATGGGCGCTAAGGCTTGCTACGACCTCAAAGGCTTGCTACGTCCTCAAAGGCTTGCATGGTCTGATTGTCTCTCGCTGCTACCTTTCGCTCTGCAATTTGAGAAGTGGCTAGGCTGATGCGCATGAGCCCATATTAATTTATGGTGGAGGCTTAGAGAAAGAACTCGGAGCTGCACCGATCACTACGAAATGGTCGCACGCAGCTCGTACTGCACTGCTCCTAGGAGTGGAACGGAAGCGTGGGCGCGCGAGTCAAAAGTTAGTTTATGTGATCAAGAGGCCAAACACGCGGGCAAGGGGAGGACGAACCTGACCTACACCATTTTTTAGCGGATGACCTCACCAAATGCTCCTGATCAGATCAGGTCAAGGGCGTGCACGAGTGGAGACCAGTGGCGTAGCCACTATTCAAACCCTGTAGAGTCAAGCTTTACACACAGTAATAGTAAGTGACATGTGTAGAGAAAAGGGGAGGGCAAATTATACTTACTAGCTTGGGCCAGACACGAGGAAACGAGGAGGTGAGAGCGAACGCCGACTCGCCGAAGGCCATGTGCCGGCCGCCGGTCACCCACGGCCAGGCAGCCAGATCTCAATTGAATCAGAAGATTTGGGGCAGGGCTGTGCAAGGGAGACACAAATTTTTTGGTTGTTCCGTGCTGTAGCTGCTGCTTGCCGTGGGCATGAGGGAAATGCTTGCTGTGGTAGTATGGTACATGCTGATGGTGAGACCTATGGTGGGAATGTGGGATCCGTAGGGTCAAGCCTGATGGTGAGACCTATGGTGGGAATGTGGGATCCCTAGGGTCAAGCCCATATGCTATACATGTGGTTCCACTGGTTCCTGTGGGGTCAAGTAACTCAACTACGTCCGCCACTGGTGGAGACATGCACGATCGAGTGGAAACCCTGACCGGTTCCGTCCGTTTGGACGTACCTGGCCCCCGTGAGCTTGGGATCAATATCTCATTCGGTCATTCGGGTCATCGGGTGCTGTCACTTGTCGCCGCCTCTGCTTACTTCAGCCGGACACGTACCTGGACTTTTTTTAAAAAAATAATCTATTTTTTTATTAAGAATTACAGAAATAATTCTACTTATTTTTTTTTGTTAGAAATAACCTCGTGTCGCTCCACGGTTGGACGGCATGGGATAGTCGCCCTACTGGTGATTGACACATGTCGAAGTCGCTTAACCATGAGGCGACTGGACCGTTCGCCTCCAAGTCGCCTAACCACCGAGCGAGATGTGTTGGCGTCGCTTGTTAGTTGAGCGACTTGACTAAGTCGCCCAATCACTGGACGATTTTAGGTAATAGCTGTCCCATTCAATAAATCCGATTGGAATAATCGTGTTAGAATAAATATTACATTTCGTATGTATTACATTTAGCACATCTTATTGTATGATGTTTCTTTTTTTGAAAATAAAAATGTGGTGACATGGTTGGTTGGTCTGTTTGTTATTTCCATAGAATATCAAGGGTACGAAATTTGTCAGACTCGCAATAACATTTTGTGATAAATCAGATATTGTTGTAGTCGTTAAATTTACAAGAATTTTGTGAGGACGATTGAGATAGTATTGAGTTGTAAGTAGGAAGGTAAGTGATATTACGATGCGCTAGGTAATAACACTAGGCTGACAGCTTAATTTGAGGCACCATTTTTTTTTTATTTAATCCTTTTTTACAAATTTTTGAAAGTTAATCCCTCTTGAGCTATCCATAACTTAAAAGTAGAGAATCTATATGTGAACCATATATAATATCATCCTTTTAACTGAGCGTAAATACATATATGGACTGAAAATCTTTTTGTGGATTGATAACCTTTAACACTTCAGCGTACATATCCTTTACAAACAATATTTCCAGGCCTTACCCAGAAGTGATACATGTTGTTGGATGTCTTTATAATGATGCTGGGAATAACACGGAAGAATCGAATGCGAAAAGACGAGGAGATTTGATGTTTTGAATTAAAATAGACTTTATAATGAAGCTGGGAATAACACGACGCATATGGTTTGGTTACGTGCATAAGAAATATCATCATACACGATATAACAAACCAAAGTACTCCTACGATACATATGTGCCTTTTTGGAGTGGAAATAGATTCGACCTTCGACGGGGAACTAGTACAGAATGGTCCGACTTACTGCGTGGACTGGGGTCATTTTCCCTTCCTTGCTAACTCGATGTTGAACTCCTCGCCGGCCTCTTTGGCCTTGGCCACCATTTCTCTCTTTTTCTCGTTCTCCGTCTTGCGAGCCTCGCGCTCCCTGCGCTTGCACACCTCGAGATGAGCTTTCGTCTCCCGACGTATGCACTCATTTTGCTCGTCGGTGCAGTGTTCCTCCTCCCAGATCTCGCGGGCTCTTTTGGCATCCCACTCGGTGAAGTCGAGAGACCACTGGTCATGTGAGTGGATCTCTTGGTCGATCCACTTGTGGTAGCCACATAGCGGATCCGGAGACTACAGGTAGATGGGAGAAGTTGTTAGTACGTACTTTGAAAGAGAAATAGTAGGGGAACACACTTTAACTAGTCCTTACCAGCTGCCGACAGCTGCTCATGTCCCAACGTCGGTCGGGATAGTCACTGGAGTAGTTCGTGCAACCACAGTAACGCATGTCTAGGCTCTGCCGCTGCTTAGAATTAAAGAACTTGCGTGGGTCCCTGCACCAACAGAGGGGCGGCGTCTCCCCCTCTAGCGGGTGTTGCGGTGAACGCTCGGTTGGAACGTTCTCGAAGAGGTTGCTGCTACGGGGGGCCTCATTGCGGAGAGCTGCCATCCTGGCAAGCTCCTCTTCTTGGGACAGACGCCGCAGCACCCTTGTTGGTTGTCCGCGCCGGCAGCCCCTGCTAGTTTGCGGATCTCGTCCCATTGCTTCTGCAGCTTGTCCATCCTGACGTAGTGAACCAAGCTCTGGTGTAGTGTTGGGTTTGGTTGTATAGTGTTCTCTCCCAGATATCTTCCACCTCCTTTTATAAGCCACAGGGTTGGCATAGTGTGGTAAATTTCATGTGAGTAGCATGTGAGGAAGAGTGTTGCCTTGTCATTATGAAAAGTTGCTGGCGTTAGGTCTTGTCACTACGCAAAGCTGCCCCGTTTGGTCTTATCACCGCGCAAAGCAGCCAACCCTGTTACGTCTTGTCACTACACAAAGCTGTCCCGTTTGGTCTTATCACTATGCAAGGCTGTCTCCTTCACTACTACAGAAAAGACATTCACAGATGGTTCAAAAACGCCATCACAGACGGTTTCGTGAGCCGTCTGAGTTTATGAGTCAGTAATGACATGAGGTCATCACAGACGGTTTTCGAACCGTCTGTAGTACATAATATCACAGATGGTTATTAACTCAAAACCGTCTGTAATGGTCGACCATCGCAGACGGTTTGTAGATGAGACCGTCTGTGATGGTAGATGAAGACCATCACAGATGGTTTCATCTACAAACCGTGTGTGATATTCTTTTGCATTGCTAAATCTATTTCTGTTTATTGGCTAGCCTCAGGAAATGCTAGCCATGCCCTCTGAAACAAGCACATCCAATATTCGCATTCATTTCAGAAGCACATCAAATTTGCATTCATTTCAGAAACAAGCACATCCAATTCACAAATCAATTAACTAAAATTAACCATTAATGTACATTTACACACATGTACCATTAAGTTCAATCTATCCCAATCAAGTTCAATCTACACTGTCGAAACTCCCATCTGGATTTATGACCTAACTGTTCAGGAATGATGCAAGGTGTGATCGAACTTTTATGAGCTCGCTCTGTTCCAACGCAGTTTCGGCGATGGTCGCAACCTGTCGATAGGAAGGTTAAATTTGTGCTTATATAAATTGGTAAGTATATATAAAATAATTGTTGCAAGATTGATAAACCTGAGGATCATTGGTTATCGCAGAACCGATGAGTAGTTCCATGTTGGGGCAAACATAGTATCCACAGACGTTGCGGCCCGACAGCTGCTGGTGGCACTGCAAAAATAGAATTGGTTAGTTTGAGAGGCATTACTACGAAGTGTTATATAGGATTAGTGTGTACTAGCTAGCGAGTACCGGGAAAGTTAGATCGTGTTGCAGCGACCTTCCCCTGCATTTCCCTCCTTTAGCATATAACACGTCGAACGCCCTATGTGACTCCAAGAAGTTAGCCTTAGTCATTGCAAAGGAAGGAAAGACTACAATAGAGTTTTTATGGAGGAAATGTATTTACCTGTTGATTAAATTCCGAATAACTGTGAAGTTGTGAGTGGTCCTCTTTAGGGAATTTGGTATATTACCCATTTCCGTTTTGGTATAATTATAATTAGAATCCAGTGGAAGCTACACAGGTATGTCAGCATGGTCATTAAACCTAAGTTCGTGTTGCTTATAAAGTACAAATCAACAAGTATAGCCAGTAGTGCAACACTTACCCCTGGTTGTAGGGCAAAAGTATATATTCCTTGTTGCGGCGAGCCAGCAAAAAATCTATAACGTAATCCTCGACGAACGTTGCATTCGCCTGAATGGTTTGCTCGGAGACCACGTGTGGGTCAAGGAAACCTACCGGTGAATTTCTTCTTTTGGCTTCAGACATCATGTATCTATATACAAAAGCAAGGAGTTATATATAACATTTAACGGTATTACACGAACATTGATCGTGATTGTACACACTTACAGTGTGTAGCATCACATGAGTGAGACATCGAGCTCGTTGAGGTTGAAGAGACAGAACAAGTCCTCGAAGGTCACTGTGAAGACACAGTCTTGAAGCTCGTGGTTAAAATGATCCAACTTGAACTTGACGGTGACACCCGAGCATCGTTGTTCATCTGGTTTGTTGGACTGTTCCAATTACCATGTATACAATGCCGTGCAAGCCGGTCCTAGGGTAGGGCTGTCTAACCTCTCGACCAACGGCTCGCCTAGCACGAATTTCTGGGCCAATGGCAAGAAGGGGATATCAGAACAGGAGTCGACCGTCTTCGATTTGCCCTTGTTTCCTCGCTTTGTATAGGTCGACTTCACAAGAGTCGACTGAGCACGAGGTGTAGGTGCATCAGTCGACTAAGCACGAGGTGTAGATGCATGTGATGCAAGAGCCCTTCTTGCGTCGGTCGCGGTAGCCGGTGCAATCGGCTCCGTGGACTTGGTGCAGATTGCAGACATTCCGTGAAGTTGACACCGAGCGGTAGCTCGGCGGATGTCCCCTTGGGCCACTGGATGAATGTTCCAACGGCTTACTCTAGAGTCATGACCACGTCGTTTGGGGAGAATATGCAGCGGGATAGCCCCGAAATTGGCACAAACACCATCCACATTCACTTTTGCGAAACCCGACGCTAGATTTTCACCGTGCACCAAAGCCCCAACACCGGATGGATACACTTGGCCCCAAGCGACATCTAGAACAGAGGCATATCTCACTTGGAGCTTACACTTCATAGCCGCCTACATAGCGATACAAAATTAGCTACTCCAACAGCCTATCAATGGATCGAGCATTCGGAGATAATAATTATTACGGATGTTATCGACAGAAATCTATAAATGCGCCTATTGGGGTAGGGTTAGGCGTCTTGACTACTCGGAAGTTTGGGGGGGTCATAGCCAATGAGGCGAGGGCTTGCAATTGATTTGAGATTTCCAATTCCCTAATCCTTTCCTAAAACCGTTGCGACACAGCTCTGACGCGATCCTCGATCTCATCTCTGATGGATTTAGTGATCTCATCTTTGAGAGATCCACGAATCTCCTCTCGTAGCTTTGCATCATGGTCGGCTTTGGCTCTCTTCCTACTCCGGTACGATCCAGAGTCCGCTTAGAACCATTCTGCCCATGTAACATAAACACCAGCGCCTCTCATGCGACCCAGATGCTCATTGTTTCCTAGGGCCGCAGAGAGTATATCTCTCTCCCTGTCTGCCTGGAATGAGCCTTAGGAAGATTGTGATATGTGATGTATCACAGACGGTTCTGACCAACAACCGTCTGTGATATATTGTATCACAGACGATTTTTACCAAGGAACCGTCTGTGATATAGAATCATAGACGTTTTGATCTACAAACCGTCTGTGATATTATTTTGTATTGGTTAATCTAGTTCTGTTTATTATCTAGCCTCAGGAAATGCTAGCCATGTCCTCTGAAACGAGCAGAAAACACAACAAGTACATGTATATACATCCAATTCTCATTCATTTCAGAAACAATCACATCCATTTCACAGTACAAATCAATTAACTAAAATTAACCATTCATCATAATGTACATATACACACATTGTTCAATTAATCTTTAAAAATTAGCCCTTCATGATGATCGACGCGTATGTAGCTAGTTTCATCACGCTCTTCTTCCTCGACCCTTATGCCATTTCCGAAAGAAGGAAACTCATCAAATTGATTGTATTCTTCCTCGTCCACTACATTCTCAACTCCGACAATCCTCCTTTTTCCATGAAGAACTACATGGCGCTTCTTATTTGTCAGGTTAGCTAGTACGAATGGTTCGTCTTTGTATCTGACACGTTTGAGGTCCACTGTAGTGACGCCGTACTTGTCGACCTTCACATGTGGGAGATGGACCCAACGGCACCGAAATAGGGAGATCTTGAAAAGCACGTAGTCGAGCTCCCATATCTCCTCTATTTGCCCATCGTAGGAGCTCCTCAGCCCATCGGTACTGAATGCATCTATACGGACACCGTTGTTCTGGTTAGTGCTCTTTATATCCTGAGGCTGCGTATAGAATGTGTACCTATTTATGTCATATCCTCGCAATGTCACAACTATAAATGTTGGCCCTTTTGACAACCATGTCAGCATATCACTTGCCGAGCTCCTAGCGAGTCGCTCCTTCAACCATTGGTTGAACCGTCTGTTGTGTTGTCTTGTGATCCAAATATCCAAACGCCCCGGATTATGTTGCCGAAGCACGTCCTTGTGCTGGTCGATATACGGGGACACTTTAGTCATGTGTTGCAAGACCGTGAAATGGGCTTGAGCATACGCATCCATATCTGGAGTGTTTGCTTTCCTTTCGATGGTCCTGATACCCTCGAGCCTCCCCTCATGGCGAGATCAAGGCACACCTATCGGTTCGACTTGAGCCATGTAATCGACGCAGAACTTAATGACCTCTTCGGTTGCATAACCTTCGACGATGCTGCCCTCCGGCCGAGATCAATTCCGTAATAGGACTTGAGAATTCCCATGAACCTCTCGAATGGGTCCATGCTACGTAGGAACACGGGCCCGCACATCTTTATCTCCCTAACAATGTGAACAATGAGATGGACCATGATATCGAAAAACGACAGAGGGAAATACATCTCAAGATCACATAGAGTCGTCACCACCTTGTCCTGCGGAGCATCTACTCCTTCGGGATCAATGACCTTCTGAGCAATTGTGTTCAAGAAATAACACAACCTCATGATTATCTCTCAGACCTTGATCGGCAAAATACTTCTAATTGCAACAGGGAGCATTTATGTCATCGGCACATGACAATCATGAGACTTCATGCCAATTAACTTTAAATCTTCTATCGAAACAAGTTTCTTCATGTTGGCGGAGTAACCGGATGGAACTTTCACACCATGCAAGCACCGGCACATTTCAATTCTCTCGGCCTTCGACAGAGTGTAACAAGCAGGGGGAAAGGTACGTTCATCCTTTATCGGTCTTTGTTGGTGCTAACTCAGGTCTGATGTCCATATCAACCAAGTCAAGCCGTGCGTTGACACCATCCTTTATTTTGTCACGAATGTTTAGTAAGAGACCAATAAAGCTGTCACAGGCATTCTTCTCTACGTGCATGACGTTGATGCTGTGGCAAACTTCTAGGTGCTCCCAATAAGATAAGTCCCAAAATATTGATCTCTTCTTTCACATGTTCTTCTTACGGGTCCTCGATTTACATCCCTTTCCGAGCACAACATCTAAATCCTAAACCATATCATAGACCTCTTTTCTGCTTAAATGCCTTGGAGCTGAACTGTCCTCTTTCTCTTCGTCGAATTGTTTCTTTATCCTGCGGTATGGGTGAGCCCTCCGAAGGAATCTATGATGACGCATGTACACGCTTTTGCACGAATGATTGACCACACACTCTCGGTCTCATCTAAGCGGTGAGTCAGGGCTTTGGCCCTTTTGTACTCGGCCGACCCAGTTAGCAAGGGCGGGATAATCATTTATGGTGCGAGAACAACAAGGAACGTAAAGTGAAGTTCTCTCGTTTGTACGCATCCCATACCTGTACCCCTTCAATCCAAAGTATTTTTAGATCTTCCATCAATGGTGCAAGGTACACAGCAATATCATTCCCAGGTTGCTTCGGCCCTTGAATAAGTATCGACAGCAAAATATACTTCCGCATCATACATAACCAAGGAGGAAAGTTGTAGATACAGAGCGTCACGGGCCAAGTGCTATGTCGGCTGCTCATGTTACCGAAAGGATTCATTCCATCTGTACTCAATCCAAACCTTATATTCCTTAGTTCCGCACCGAAGTCTGCAAACCTCCTATCGATGTTTCTCCATTGGGCGGAATCAGCAGGGTGTCTTAGTTTTCCGTCATTCTTACGCACCTCTGAGTGCCAATGCAGCAGTTTTGCATTCTTTGGGTTCGCAAAAAACCGCTTCAAATGGGGAATTACAGGAAGATACCACGTCACTTTAGCAGGAGGTCATTTCTTCACCTCAATTCCCTCATCGTCATCTGATTGATTCTTACGCTCGTATCGGGATGCGTTGCACACCTGACATACATGCATTTTTGTATACTCGTTACGGTAGAGGATACAGCTGTTCGGACATGTATGTATTCTTTCTACTTCCATTCCTAATGGACAAAAAACCTTCTTGACTTTGTAGGTGGTTTTGGGCAACTTGTTTCCCTCGAGCGGTCATTGAGAGACCCTATGACCCGTGAAACTCTTGTCGGACCAACCGTTGCTTGCCTTCAATTTCAGCGGTTCAAGCACGGATGAAAACCTTGTGTATTCCGCTTGCGGCGGGAACAAAGGTTTCTCAAGTCCTCCATCATGCCCCTAATTGAACATACTCCCTCTCATCATAGTTTCCTTCTGCATCGTGAAGCATCTGATCTAGATTGTCATCGTGCAGCCTATCCGAATCGGAACCACAATCGACATTATCCGTCGACATATTGATATCGTTGACTTCTGTATAATATGCTCTTCACCGTGATCGGTCCAATGTGTATAACCCTTTTGAAACCCTTGAATCAAGTGTGCCCGATCTGCGCTCGGTTCTTAAACATCTTGATTCTCGCGGTCAATGCATGGACAGTACATATATTCCGCCCCCCTTATTCAACATATCCTCCTCGGCAGCTCTTGTAAAAGCACACACGCTATTAATATACTCTTCACTCACACGGTTCTCAGCGTACATCCAGTTTCGGTCCATCACACGGTTCGTATTGAAAACCACGAAATAAATAAAGGGTGACTTGGCGTATTCTTGAGGCTTAATTACTCTTTCCAGCGTATTTTTCTTTGAACTAAAGGTGGCTTTTTTTCATTTTTCTGGATTTTATTAACTTACATGTGGGCCCTACTTGTTAGTGACTCATTTTTTATTTCATGATTTTATTCATAAAATCTGTGGCGGTCCCACATATCATAGACTCGTTAGTTTATTAACTAAATGATAAAAAATAATAGGATTTTAAGCTCAAATTGGGCTTAGGGTGACATCGCATTGCTAATAGTCGTGGCTCGGGGCCCTAAGGTCGCCTGAGGCGAACCGACAGTGATGTCCCATGGCGGCGCCATGGGCTTCGCTAGCGATTTCAACATAAATGCCTGAAACTACTTAAATTAAAGGATGGTTATGCTCCAGTAGCTCACCTCGTTCACGAGGAAGGTGTCAATGAAGTCGGGGAAGGTCCACAGCGGCTGGTCGTCGATCGGTGAACAGAGGCGGCGGCGCAAGCTCCTCGGTGACAATAGTGAAATGGACCACACGGCGGGCTCGATGAGGTGGGCGATACTCAAACCCGAACGCGCGGAGTGGCGATGGACTCAGGCTTAGAGATCTACGCGATTCAGTAGCGCCCGAGATGGAGATCAAGAAGACTACGTTGGGGAGCTATATATGTACCTTTGCACCGTGCGTGATGAGTTAATTATCACGGACGGCATTCAACAAAAACCATCTATGAAGAGGTCATATCACAGACGGTTTATGTTTAAAACCGTCTGTGAAGAGGTCATATCACAGACGGTTCATGTTTAAACCGTTTGTGAAGTATTACAGACAGTTTTGACAAAAAAACCATCTGTGATATTAGCGCGCAGAATAACACAGATGGTGGGTAAACAAAAATCGTCTGAGATTGTGTTTAATACAGACGGTTTCGATGAACCGTATGTGATCAGGCGTCCAGTATTAGCATTTTTGTAGAAGTGATAGCATGAGTGCAGGGTAGTCTAGTGAGCTGCCACTCCATGCAGCTGCATTCCTTAGCATTCAGATCAACGATATGCCTCCAAGTATTCAAGTCTTTATTGGTGCCACCAACCTCTCTTGTGAAATTATGACTATGGAAGATTTTGAATGGCAGGTTTCTGCTCTTTGCATTGAGGACTTTGATGACATGGGGTATTATCAATCCCTGTAGCTTGTCAGCAAGGTTTCTCCTGGTGCACATCTTCTGCATGATCATTTGCCTGATTCTATCCATCAAGATAAGAGGGTCACTTTAACTTCAAAAACAAAGTTCAGAAAAGATAAAAAGTCAGACTCTGAGAATGAGATGAGGAGAGATTATCATAAGATGAGGAGGAATAGAGTAAGATGAGAGAAGAATACTATTCAAGTTAATTGTTGGTTTGATTCATAAAATAAAATTTTGAAGTCTTGACTAAACGACCATGCTAACTATGTTTCGTCCCCACGATCGATATGGCTCGATACCACATTGTCGGGACCTCGGTTATGTAACCTCAGGACCCTCTGTGTATTCTGAAATAGTCCCATGATCAGTAGCTAGCTCACACAGTTGCAATATTAGTGTAATCATATCCACACAACAAAACTAAAGATGAAGCAGACAAATTAATATTATTTAGCAAAAAGACATTATGGTCAAGTCTTACAAAGTTTGCCACGCAGGGCTTAACAACAAAAGGAAGATTGCAGCGGAAACCAACATCCGGAGGAGGTCTACCAATATGCCCACAGGCAATCGAGTGGAGGACGCGACCTAATTCGCATAGTCTTCAAAGTAGTCTTCTTCATAGAACTCGGTGCTTCCTGGTTCTTCTTCAGTGACTGATCAACCAGAGGGCATAAAGCCCTGAGTACTTTGAATGTACTCAGCAAGTTGCAAAGAAATGTATGCAAGTAATATTCATTCAAGGTTTGACAAGGATAGCTTTATGGCTATTTTGTATAAAGCAATATTTGACATTAAATACAGTAAGTAGATTGTAAAGCACAATTTAAAAGATTAATACATAAGTAATCAATTTTCTTTGAAACGACTAGTGAACACCCTGTTCACTTCCCAACCATCAACTACAACCATTTACTAAGATTCGACCAACCCATTCCAACATTTTTGATAAAAGTCTACCCCTCGTGTGAAATCACCAGGCATTGTCCATAACCGGGGACACGGCTATTCAAATAGTTTTACACTCTGCAGAGGTTGTACAGCTTGACCCACAAGACACGAATTCTCTAGTTTGTTCAGCATATATCTATGCCACCGCTCACTACCTTAGGTAAGTAGTCTAGAGCACGTGACAAGGCTTTTACAAAGCTCTATTTTGACTCAATTCTGCTCGCTAAGGTTTCGCCTCGATCTGGCCCCCTCTTGCGCCAATTCAACATCTAAAACAGAACCGACTCAAAACATTGCTAATTAGTTGGCCAGGTCCACCTCACCCTGGACATGTGGTTGTACGGTATGGCCCAGATCAATGGCGCACAAAGTTAAGTCCTTAGTGGTTACTCAGGCAAAGCAACCTCATCCCAAAATCATCCCCTTTACTACACGATTACTTGCCGGAGTATAAATCATTTGGGTTCAACCCGACCAAATGACCACCCTAGTCATGGCACAACTCCTTTTATCAAGTGTGGCTCCGCCACAGTTCCATAGTTCTTTTAGTCAAATTCAATCATTCTTTGAGTATGTGATCGTGAATCTACCGTATAACTAAGCATTGGCTAAGCATAATACGGTACCCATGTTGGTAGTACAATAATGTCCAACGAAATAATTAACCATCCTAAGGTATCCAAGGAGTTATGTCATTCAAGGATACATGTCATTACAATTTATCATGGAGGTATAATGGCAATTAGGTAATTAACTAATCCCGAAACCATTTATTATAAAATTAGCAATGCATGTTTATATCAAACAATCTACTTTTATAAATTGGGTTCAATATGATCAAAGGTCTACGACATGCCTTCGTTGAAGAGTAGAGATGCTTCGGTTGTCGGGTCCACGAATTCGTCCGAAACACCAGAATCTATACGTGCGAAACAAGCTAAATAAATAAAACAACTCCAAATAAAATTCAAATAAATACTAAATAAAATACAAGGAATTTAGATAAATTTAGAAATTTCAATCACTCGAATCGGAGTTCGAATGAGGAAGTTATGGCCTTTGGAAGTTTGAATTCCAGATTTTTGGAATTTCTGGATTTATTTTAAATTCCGAAAAATCTTTGAGTCGCTGACAGGTGGGGCCCTGACACCTTTCATCGAACCATGTCTTGCGTGAAGCAGGGCTGTGCCACATCGGCCTGGTGAGTGGCGCCAAGTGGCTTTGACGTGGCAGCGAGGTGGCGCCCGGTCGGTCTTGGCGGCGGTGGTGCTTTCGGCGGCGCGCTTGCCGCTTGTATTGTGGTGAGCCCGATGCAAGGAGGCAACGTGGAGAGGGGAACGCGGCGAAGCGGGTGCGCGTGGTTTCGAGGATGCGGCGGCTCGAAGGTGGCGGTGGGGTTCCGGTGGCCTCCGGGTGGAGTGAGAATGCGCACCAAGTGCGCCGTGACGAGGCGGTGCTGGCGGCGAGGTCGATGGTGCCGGAGGAGTCTCGATGGCGGCAGCGGGTGCGGCGGAGCGAAGCTCGGCGATGGCGGTTGAATCAAAAAATTCGGCGAGCTCGGAGGGAGATAGGGGGAGCGAGGTGAGGGGAAAGAGAGAGGAGAGAGAGAGCTTCACGGTGCTCGCCTTAAATAGGCGCGGGGGAGGCCAAAGGGCGAGAGGGAGGTGGCGTGCTCGCGGCGCGGCGCAGCAGACGGGACGGATCTTGTGAGGATGGGGCGAGGCGGAAGTGAGCAGTGGTGGCGTGGCGCGGAGGTCATCGCCGCATTGAATGCGCGCACCAAGTGACCACGACGGGGCAGGCAAGGGACGCGCGGGACGGGTCAGGCGGTGCTGGCGCAAAACGTCAAGACACCATGTGTTTCAACGGGCGAGACCGAACGAAGGGCCGGGCGCGATAGGGAGACCCAGGCGTGAAGCGAGAGGAGAGAGCGGCGGCGGAGTTGGCAACCGTCCGATCAAGATCGGACGGTGTCCGATGGAGGCGGGCCTTGGTGGCGGATGAAATGGCAAGGCCAGACATGAGGAGGAGGAAGATGGGTTTGAAGAAATTCGCCCAAACAAGAGAAGGAATTTTAAGGATTTTGAATTTAGAAAATTCCAGAAAAGCAAAAACCTTTTTAGAAAATAGCTAAAGCTGTCGAAAAATCCAAGAAAAATACACATAAATCTCTTGAATTATTTAGAACTTAATAAAAATATTTTTAGCTTAACTATTACTTTTAATTTTTGCAATTATTTTTTTTAACTTAGAGACAAAGGGAAAACCTCTTTTAAAAACCAACAAAAACCAAGAAAAGGCTTTAAAACAACACTTTTGATTTTTAAATCCAATTAAGATCTAGAAAACTCAATTAAGCTAACTTGAATTAGTTGAAGTTTGAATTAATTCAAATTAAATTGCTTTTAAAATTCTAAATTACAAATTAAGCTTTGGCGAATTAATAAAACCAAATGGTTAATTTTTAAAGTTTTAAAATTTTTCAAAAAGCCCAGAAAATAGGGATGTTACAAGAGTCGACTGAGCACGAGGTGTAGATGCATCTGATGCACTGGGCCCTTGCCGCGTTAGTGAAGGTAGCTTCGGTGCAGTCAGCTCCCATGGACTTGGTACCGTTGCAGGACATTCCCGTGAAGTTGACACCGGAGCAGGTAGCTCTAGGCAGATGTCCCCTTTGGGCCATTGGATGAATGTTCCAACGGCTTTCTCTAGACTCATGACCTCGTCGTTTGGGGGAATATGCAGCGGGACGGCCCCGAAATTGGCACAAACACCGTACACATTCACTTTTGCGAAACCCGACGTTAGATTTACACTGTGCACCAAAGTCCTAACAGGATGGATACACAGCCCCAAGCGACATCTAGAGCAGCAGAGGAATATCTCACTTGGAGCTTGCACTTCATAGCCACCTACATAGCGATACAAAATTAGCTA
This sequence comes from Phyllostachys edulis, assembly GCA_036346405.1. Taxonomy (NCBI): domain Eukaryota; kingdom Viridiplantae; phylum Streptophyta; class Magnoliopsida; order Poales; family Poaceae; genus Phyllostachys; species Phyllostachys edulis. The sequence continues at coordinate 43,196,380 of CM070559.1, forward strand.
CTCCAACAGACCTATCAATGGATCGAGCATTCCAGAGATAATAATTATTACCTGGATGTCATCGACAGGAAATCTGTTGTCGCCTATTAGGGTAGGGTTAGACGGGCAGCTACTCGGATGTTTGGGGGGCTGGCTAGCACAGTAGGGGCAGGGGCTTGCAACTGATTTGGGAGTTGCAATTCCCTAAGCCTTTCCTCAAAGCTCTCCATCTGCCATTGCGACGTAGCTCTGACGTGATCATTGATCTCACAGGTGATCTCGTCTTTGAGGGATTCACGAATCTCCTCTCGTAGCTTTGCATTACGCTTGGCTTTGGCTCTCTTCCTAGTCTGGTACGATCCGGAGTCCGCTCAGAACCATTCTGCCCATGTAACATAAACACCAACGCCTCTCGTGTGACCCGGATGCTCATTGTTTCCTAGGGCCGCGGAGAGTATATCTCTCTCCCTGTCTACCTGGAATGAGCCTTGGGAAGATTGTGCACTCAGCGTTACCTGCAATAGCCCGACATGTCATTTCACTTCCTATGAAGTTTTGGAGTAATTACAAACTAGGTAGTTCGATATCTTACTAGGTGCTGGGACTCTTCCTGGTCTATGGGGTTTGGAAAGGAGACTTCCCCTGTAGACAGGGTACGTAACCTCCCAAATAACTAGTTTTGGGCGCGCACATCAGTGACCTCGGGAAATGGCAGGGAGACATCCGAACGGCTTGCCTGCTGGTCCTGATCCCTCCATATTGGGATTTTACCCGCATACCCAGCTGTGCCGAGTCTGTGGAGGTGCTTGTTTTTTGCTTGGAGGGCCGTGTGCGTCGCACTTTCACTCCTAAATTCATCTGTCGTCTTCTTCGCCACAAACTCGGCCCAGGACTCTTCCAAGAACGGATACTTGTGAAAGGGCGTCAGATCCTTCTCCACGTAGTTCTTGACAAGCGTGCTCTTGAAGTTCTTCCACGCTTTGCACGCCTGTAGCAACACGTGTCGTCACACGAAGTCCTGGTGTTCTTTCGGGATCTCGAACGATCGAAAAATATCCATCAGCAGCTCATCTTTCTGTACTTTGGTCAACTCCTTCCACGAATCGTAGGTGACGTTGACCCGTTGCCGTGCAACTATTCTGACCGTTCTCCGGAATGCGGCAGCTGCTCGGCGAGGATTGATAGGGGTCCTAGACTGATCAACCTCTGTGATGGTATATCGGCCGCGGGCCTTTTCGATATTCCTCTTCTTCTACCGCGGTTGGATATTCCAGAGGATGGTGCATCATCAGACACATGAGGCGGCGATGACGAAGAATGAGCGGAAGACATCTTCACAAGAAATAGAAGTTCTGACACGCATGAACATATTATCATAAGATTCGATATCTATGTGTATGGGTATGCACACCAATTAATAATAATTGGGATATGTAGGGAAGAAATTAAGACCAATACAATGACATAATTGACATAGACATGTAAATCCTCCAAGTCATTTAAAAGGAATAATATGCTCAACACAAACATCATGTGAACAAATGAAATCAGCATAAAGCTAAGATTTAACATTTTGATATTGCTATCACATGTAGAGTAAGCATTCCAATTACAGCTCAAGTTCAAACCCAATTATCAAAAAAAATTCAGTATAAGACTATTATCATCACAGAGCATTCATCTCAAGCCCACCACACCACATTGCAATATATTCTAGTAGCAGTATCAAAACAAATACCATATGAATAACTGACTAGATCGAACAAATACAAATCACTAAAACAAGTACAATTATCATGAGTCAATGAGGACTATGATAGATTATTGATAGAAAGAGTGAGGGAAAGGGGTGCTGAGGTCGGTAACTCGGCATTGGTAACCTTTGGGCGTCAAGGAGAAGGACGAGCGAGGAAGCGATGCAGGCAGCAGGCAGGGCGTTGAAGGGGAGGCGCAGGCTCGAGGAGGAGGCGGTGGGCTCGGGGAGGAGGCGTGGCGGGCTCGGGGGAGGAGGTGGTGTCGAGGACGGCGTCGACGGCCTCCGAGGAGGAGTTGCGCCGGGCTCGAGGAGGAGGCAGCGTCGACGACAGTGGTGACGGGCTCGGGGGAGGAGGGAGCGAGGAGTTGAGAAACTTAATCGTTTGAGTGGGGGACATGGGCAAACCCTAGAGTCCGAATATAAATAGGGGTGGACATCACAGACGGTTCTAAAGTAGAACCGTCTATGATACATAATATCACAGAAGGTTCTAAAGTAGAACCGTCCAGTTCCAATGAACAACCGTCTGTGATATGTGATGTATCACAGACGGTTCTAATCAACAACCGTCTGTGATATATAATCACAGATGGTTTGAAGATCAAACCGTCTGTGATATTATTTTGTATTGGTTAATCTAGTTCTATTTATTGGCTAGCCTTGGGAAATGCTAGCCATGCCTTCTGAAACAAGCAGAAAACATAACAAGTACATGTATATACATCCAATTCACATTCATTTCAGAAACAATCACATCCATTTCACAGTACAAATCAATTAACTCAAATGAACTAAAATTAACCATTCATCAGAACGTACATATACACACATTAATTGTTCAATTAATCTTTAAAAATTAGCGCTTCATGATGATCGACGCGTATGTAGCTAGTTTCATCACGTTCTTCTTCCTCGACCCTTATGCCATTTCCGAAAGGAGGCAACTCATCAAATTGATTGTATTCTTCCTCGTCCACTACATTCTCAACTCCGACAATCCTCGTTTTTCCATGAAGAACTACGTGGCGCTTCTTATTTGATGGGTCAGTTACATAGAAGACTTGAACAAGTTGGTTAGCCAGTACGAATGGTTCGTCTTTGTATCTGACATGTTCTAGGTCCACGGTAGTGATGCCGTACTTGTCAATCTTCACCTATGGGATATGGACCCAACGACACCGAAATAGGGGGACCTTGAAAAGCATGTAGTCGAGCTCCCATATCTCCTCTATTTGCCCATAGTAGGAGCTCCTCAGCCCATCGGTACTGAATGCATCTATCTGCGACACCACATTACGGTTAGTGCTCTTTATATCCTGAGCCTGCGTATAGAATGTGTACCCATTTATGCCGTATCCTCGCCATATCACCACTGTAAATGTTGGCCCTTTTGCCAACCATGTCAGCATATCACTTGACAAGCTCCTAGAGAGTCGCTCCTTCGACCATTGGTTGAACCGTCTATTGTGTTGTCTTGTAATCCAAACATCCGGCCGCTCCGGATTCTGTTGCCGAAGCACGTCCTTATGCTGGTCGATATACGGGGACACTTCAGTCATGTGTTGCAAGACCGTGAAATAGGCTTGAGCATACGCATCCATATATGGAGTGATTGCTTTCCATCCGATGGTCCCGATACCCTCGAGCCTCCCTTCATGGCGAGATCGAGGCACACCTATCGGTTCGACCTGAGCCATGTAATCGTCGCAGAACTCAATGACCTCTTCGGTTGCATAACCTTCGGCGATCTTGCCCTCGTGAGATCGATTCCGTACATAGGACTTGAGAATTCCCATGAATCTCTCGAACGGGTACATGCTACGTAGGAACACGGGCCCGCACATCTTTATCTCCCTCACAATGTGAACAATGCGATGGACCATGATATCGAGAAACAACGGAGGGAAATACATCTCAAGATCACATAGAGTTGTCACCACCTCGTCCTGCAGAGCATCTAGTCCTTCGGGATCGATGAGCTTATGTGAAATTGTGTTAAAGAAATAACACAGCCTCATGATTGTCTCTCGGATTTTGATTGGCAAAATATTTCTAATTGTAACAGGGAGCATTTATGTCATCAGCACATGACAATCATGAGACTTCATGCCAATTAACTTCAAATCTTCCATTGAAACAAGTTTCTTCATGTTGACGGCGTAACCGGACGGAACTTTCACACCATGTAAGCAAGCGCACGATTCAGTTCTCGGCGTTGGGCCAGAGTGTAACAAGTAAGGGGAAGGTACGTTCATCCTTTATCGGTCTTTGTTGGTGCTAACTCAGGTCTGATGTCCATATCAACCAAGTCAAACCGTGCGTTGACATCATCCTTTGTTTTGTCACGAATGTTCAGTAAGAGACCAATCAAACTGTCACATACATTCTTCTCTACGAGCATGACGTTGATGTAGTGGCGAACTTCTAGGTGCTCCCAATAAGATAAGTCCCAAAATATTGATCTCTTCTTCCACATGTTCTTCTTACGGGTCCTCGATTTACATCCCTTTCTGAGCACATCATCTAAATCCTTAACCATATCATAGACCCATTTTCCGCTTAAATGCCTTGGAGCTGAATTGTCCTCCTTCTTTCCGTCGAATTGTTTCTTCATCCTGCGGTATGGGTGAGCCCTTCGAAGGAACCTACGATGACGCATGTACACGGTTTTGCACGAGTGATTTAGCCACACACTCTCAGTATCATCTAAGCAGTGAGTACAGGCTTTGGCCCCTTTTGTACTCTGGCCCGACAGATTAGCAAGGGCAAGATAATCATTTATGGTGCAGAACAATAAGGAACGTAAAGTGAAGTTCTCTCATTTGTACGTATCCCATACCTGTACCCCTTCAATCCAAAGTATTTTTAGATCTTCCATTAATGGTGCTAGGTACACATCAATATCATTTCGGGTTGCTTGACCCTTGGAAAAGTATCGGCAACAAAATATACTTTAAGCTTCATACACAACCAAGGAGGAAGGTTGTAGATCTGAGGCGTCACGGGCCAAGTGCTATGTCGGCTGCTCATGTTACCGAAAGGATTCATTCCATCTGTACTCAATCCAAACCTTATATTCCTCGGTTCCGCACCGAAGTCTGCAAACCTCCTATCGATGTTTCTCCACTAGGCGGAATTAGCAGGGTGTCTTAGCTTTCCGTCATTCTTATGCTCCTCTGAGTGCTAATGCAACAGTTTTGCATTCTTTGGGTTCGCAAAAAATCGCTTCATACGGGGAATTACAGGAAGATACCACGCAACCTTAGCAGAAGGTCCTTTCTTCACCTCGATTCCCTCGCCGTCATCTGATTGATTCTTATGCATATCGGGATCGTTGCACACGGACATGCATGCATGTTTGTATACTCGTTACGGTAGAGGATCTGATCGTTCGGACATGCATGTATTCTTTCTACTTCCATTCCCAATGGACAAAGAACCTTCTTGGCTTTGTAGGTGGTTTTGGGCAACTCGTTTCCCTCCGAAAGCATGTCCGCTAAGAGACCCAACAGCCCCATGAAACTCTTATCGGACCAACCGTTCCTTGCCTTCAATTTCAGCAGTTCAAGCACGGATGATAACCTTGTGTACTCCGGCTTGCAGCCTGGTAACAAAGGTTTCTCTGAGTCCTCAATCAAGCCCCGGAATTGAACATACTCCCTCTCATCACAGTTCCCTTCTGCATCGCAAAGCATCTGATCTAGATTGTCATCGTGTAGCCTATCCGAATCGGAACCACAATCGACATCATCCGGCGGCATATCGTTGACTTCCTGTATAATATGCTCTTCACCATGACTGGTCCAACGTGTATAACCCTTTTTGAAACCCCTTCGAATCAAGTGTACTTCGATCTGCCCTCAGTTCTTAACATCTTTAGATTCTCGCAGTCAATGCATGGACAGTACATATATTACGCCCCCTTATTCAACATATCCTCCTCGTCAGCTCTTGTAAAAGCACACACGCCATTAATGTACTCTTCACTCATATGGTTCTCAGCGTACATCCAGCTTCGGTCCATCACATGGTTCGTATTGAAAACCTTGGAAATAAATAAAAGGGTGACTTCAAAAGCGTATTTTCTTAGGCTTAATTACACTTTCCAATAGAGAAAGCATATTTTTCTCTGAACTAAAGGTGGCTTTTTTCATTTTTACATTTTTTTTGGATTTTATTAACTTACATGTGGGCCCTACTTGTCAGTGACTCATTTTTTATTTCATGATTTTATTCATAAAATCTGTGTCGGTCCCACATGTCATAGACTCGTTAGTTTATTAACTAAACGATCAAAAACAGTAGGATTTTAAGCTCAAATTGGGCTTGGGGTGACATCGCATTGGTAATAGTCGTGGCTCGGGGCCCTAAGGTTGCTTGAGGCGAATCGACGGTGATGTCCCATGGTGGCGCCATGGGCTTCACTAGCGATTTCAGCGTAAACACTTGAAACTAATCAAATTAAAGGATGCTTATGCTCCAGTAGCTCACCTCGATCACGAGGAAGGTATCAATGAAGTCGGGGAAGGTCTAAAATGGGTGGTCAATCGATTACCAGGCGGCGGCGGCAAGCTCCTCGGTGACAATAGCTGAAATAGACCACACGCGGACTCGGTGAGGTGGCGATACTCAAACCGAACGCAGTGGCGATGGACTCACCGGGCTTGGAGATCTCCCGCGGTTACCGTAGCGCCAGAGATGGAGATCAAGAAGACTTTGTTGGGGAGCTATGTACACTACACCGTCTGTGATGAGTTAATTATCACAGATGGTTCATGTTTAAAACTGTCTGTGAAGTATCACAGACGGTTCTGACAAAAAAACAACTGTGATATTGAGTAATATCACGAGCGGTTTTGTCGAGCCGTCTGTGATACTTCTGACGATTTCGCTATGAACCGTCTGTGATATGACCTCTTCACAGATGGTTTTTTGCGTGGAAAATAACACAGACGATCGGTAAAGAAAAACCATCTGAGATTGTGTTTAATACAGACGGTTTCGATGAACCGTTTGTGATCAGGCGTCCAATATTAGCATTTTTGTAGTAGTGCTTTGGTCTTGTCACTACACAAAACTGCCCCGTTTGGTCTTGTCACTGTGCAATGCTGTCTTCTTTGGTCTTGTCACTGCACAAAGCTGCCCTATTTGGTCTTGTCTCTGCGCAAAGCAGCCAGCCCCATCTGGTCTTGTTATTGCGCAAAGCTGCCCTGTTTGGTCTTGTCAAGGCGTCATTCATTCCCTAAGGCAGATGCCACAATGAATGTGCAATACACTATTCTGATTCAACTTGAAAACCGAGCTATTCCATACCAGACATTATCCGATACAATTAAGACGAGATATTGACAGTTCAAATAAAGTTAAAATTTGCAAATACGACACAATTAGTTTCACAGTGCTTACAACAACCAAAGTACTGACTGAAGTACAAGTTACAACATGCTAGAAGTTCTAATACAAGTTACTTTATGCTGGTGTTCCTACGTGTCGGCAGGCACCTTGCAAGTTATCACAGTGTGGCCTTCCTGGTGGCAGCGGCCGCAACGTCTACCCGCTGCTCCAGCTTCCCCTTCGTCCATATCGGTCCTAATGCGACAACTCTGCCGACGACCCTTCCCCCCTTCAACAGGTCAAGATTCGGAATCCAAGTCCTTTGTGCAGTATCCAACATGGCGAAGTTGCCCATAACCCTGAAGCCTCTTAGCTCGCCGCACCACGCTTGTTGCACCCTTTCCTTCATGAAGTACTCCGATATGAAGTTAGAAGAGTCCATGTGGATGGTAACTACGAAGGAGAATACGTAAACACATAATACAAGTTATAGAACAATGCTATAGGGAATGCATAGACAACCATGCCATCATACCTATGAAATACAATACGTAGACATAGAATACAAGTACATAGAGCACAACGAAGACCCCCTCTTGGCCACACTCATACAGTAGCTCCTCCTCCGTCGTCGCCACATAGAGGTGTTCAAATCTTGGGGCAGGCAGGCCGAGCCGACTTGAAAAGCCCTACTAAAAACAAGCAGGCGAGCAGGCACCAAAGCATTTTCCTCTCAAAAGTCTTATTTTAATCATTTTTTAGAATAAAAAACTAATGTTTAATTCATTTTGACATTAAATAAATAGATTTTTGCTGTTTTAATTGTTTTTTGGGAAATTGGTAGGGCTTCTTCTCGGGCGAAACCACAATCGAGGCCGGCCGGACTGGGTCGGGCTCGGGCCAGCTGCTTGAGCCACCACCGTGAACAACTCTATCGCCACGTCCCACACCCGGTCCGCGCCCACTAATATGCCCCCGCTTGGGCTTCCGAAGCGTGGGGTGCCTGGACTGGGGCCCAGATAGGGAAAGGCGCTCAGGAGCCCTACTGATCCATGCTCCCAAGGGGGTCAACTCTACATGTGGCTGCGTGATCACTGGGGGCCCGCTAAGCTACGACCCGAAAAGAGCCCCAACGGGTGCAGGCTCAGTTGCTCCCCAGACCTCCCCGGTTGCATCCGCGAAGTAGGCGTCCACGTCCTCGTGTGGGGAGAGCTCAACTGCTAGTTGGAGCAGGAAACCTGCAGGACAAATAATATTAATCTCTACAATATATCGATGATCACAAACCTGAAGAGAGGAAACGTATCTTGGTCGGGGCCCATGCGCGAGAAAGGGTCAAACCCGTCGTACTATCCAAACGGGTCGGGGAAGAAAAGATACTGCCTTGGCGCTCTTTGGTAGGTGTCCTGGAATGACGACGGTGGCGGTGGCTGTGGCGGTGTGTACCCACGTGCCCACTGGACCTTCCGACTGCCAAAGCGCGGCGGGAACGCGTGGGCGTGCCCTCACGAGCCTCTGGCCGGGGTGTGGGGCGTGGCGGCCTCAGCGTATCTTGTTGATGAGGCCACCTCTGGGCAAATCTGCCGATGTTAGGGTCACGCATCACCTCGCCGCACTGCAGGCCCGACGGACAAACTGCACTAGCTCATCGCGCGTGACCTCCGCACCAATGCCAAGCCTGTCCAGGATCGACTGGGACTCCCTGGCAATCTCGACGTTGATGTCTGTCTGCAAGGAGTACATAAAAGCGTCAAACCTATAATTTAGGTAATCGTACTCAGACATTTTAAAACACGATAGTATGAACCGCGAGGTGCACATTCTGCGTGAAGTGTACAGGATACGCGTCGGTCGGTGCTAGTACGCCAGCGGGGGGGTCGATGGCATGCACCAGTCTGGTGCGTATCTGTAGGGTGTACCAGCGAAGGTACTCGTCGTACGCACTGGGGTCGTATGAGCCGTCCTCTTGCATGTAGTCCTCGTGAGCATTCGCCCACTGCGCCACCCACAGCTCCATCTTGGCTGGCCATTGCGTCCTAGTGCCACCCCTCCTACTATGCCTGTGAAACGTACCACTGCAATTAGAAGCCGTCGTAACAGAACTAGCAAAAACATATATGAACATGTGTTATATGTAACTCACGCGTGGGTCGAGTCGGGCACCCTCATCCTGATGGGAATTGGAACAACCTGGCGGAGGCCGAACTGGCGCATCACCTTGTGCACCGCATAGTCCTCAACGAACACGTCGAATATGAGCTTCTTACATGTCGCGCCAAGATGCGGTCGCGCCCGGCCACGGTGAAAACGGCCCCGAGAGCATGGACCTCCATCTCTGATCGAATCTGACTCGGCCTGCGTCGTTAGTGGTGAGATGGTCCAGCTGCTCCACAAAGTGCTCTTACACACGTGTGACCTACACATGTGCATACTGCGCCTTCGAGCCAGAACATTGGTTACAAAGGATGACCTATAATACGGCTGAAGTAAAGATATAGGGAAGTACGTACCCATCTATGGCACCAAAGGGATCCTACGGTTAGCCAGTCCACCGCGTCCCCATGGTACATGTCCTCATCGTATGGACTGGAGTCTACGAGCATGGGCCGTCCGAGAGTGAAGCACTCGAACGACCATAGCTGCAGCAGGAGGGGGCAGCCTGTGAGGACTAAGGATAGATGCCGGCTTCGTCCTACAACACGCATCGCACATGACGCGGTGCATTATGGCAAGTACGGCTGATCCCTAGCTAATCTCTAGCTCCTCGCCATCGGCGATGGACCTCGCGTACCCCACAAGGCGGCGTCGGACGAGTCAGCGTGCTCTTGGTAAACAATACCCGGTAGAAGAGCCTAGCAGGCACACCTCGAGGTGCTGCGACACCTGGTTGCTAGTGGGCTGCGAGACCATCTGCTCGACCTACGCACAAACAAATAATTAGTGAGCCCATCATATGGCTAGGATAGTGCATCGCTAAACATAAAAAAATAGGTAGCACACGTACCCGGAACTGCGAAAGCAACCGCAGGGGCGGGCCATGCCGCTGTCGCTCTGAGAAGTTGTAGTACGGTGGCGTGGCCTCCGCCGCAAGAACCCCCTGAAACCTGCCTAGCAGGGAGTCGCGCCAGTTGACAGGCATGCCTGGCGGGAATGTAGGGGCTCCTGCAATAGGCAGGCCGAGCAGCATCGCGACATCCTACAAAGTAGGGGCCATCTCCTCGAATGGGAGGTGGAAGGTGTGCGTCTCGGGCCATACCGTCCACGAGGCTGTCGAGGCGACCGTCGAGCAGGAGCTGTCGTGGCCTAAACTCCATGTGACTTGGGATGAAACACGATAAAACTCCATGAGACTTGGGATGAAACAATGGTACTTTGAGGTCAAACTATATGAAACTTGATGAAACACGATGAAACTTCATGAGACTTGGGTTGAAACACGATGATACTCCATGAGACTTGATAAAACACGATGAAACTCCATGAGACTTGGGATGAAACAATGATACTTTGGGATGAAACTATATGAGACTTGATGAGACTTGATGATACTCCATAAGACTTGGGATGTAACTTCATGAAACACTTAGCATAAATCCGAGTGAAACTGAATGAAACACGACGATACTGCATGAGACTTGATGAAACACGATGAAACTCCATGAGACTTGGGTTGAAACATGATGATACTTCATGAGACTTGATGAAATACGATGAAACTACATGAGACTTGGGATGAAACAATGGTACTTTGGGATGAAACGATGGTACTTTGGGATGAAACAATACGAAACTTGATGAAACATGATGTTACTCCATTAAACTTAGTGAAAATCCATAAGACTTGGGATGGAACTTCATGAAACACTTCAAACATTAGCATGAATCTGAGTGAACTGGATGAAACACGATGATACTCCATGAAACTTGGGATGAAACACGATGAAACTCCATGAGACTTGGGATGAAACAATGGTACTTTGGGATCAAACTATATGAAACTTGATGAAACTCCATGAGACTTGATGAAACACGATGATACTCTATGAGACTTGATGAAACACGATGAAACTCCATGAAACACTTCAAACATTAGCATAAATCTGAGTGAAACTGGATGAAACACGATGATACTCCATGAGACTGCATGAAACTGGATGGCTGGATGCTATACCGCTGGGAAGGACTCCCAACGGTATAGCGTGCCCTGGTTGTTCAAAAAAAACCAAAACTTTCAACTCTTTGATCTGAATCCCTCTCACCTCAAATTCACACAAAAAATGGAACCTAGACGACGACGAGGCATCGCCGAGCTCGCTAGAGTTGTTGACGACATTGCGGTTTGAGCTCCTCCTCCTGCTCCGGCAGCTTCCGATTGGCACGAGTTCGTACTTTGGCGGCGGCGGCGCGCACGAGCTATCCTCCTCCGGCGGCGGCGTGCACAGTAGAAGGAATAGTTGTGGAGGCGTCGGCGTGCTGTAGAAAGGAATGGGGAGGAGGCAAAGAAGGAATGTGGTTAGGGTTTGAGCGACCGACCGCGTGACTTAAAATGTCACACATGAGTTAGTTGGATGAATTGTGTTCTTAAAACCAAAATTACTGTTGCAACATAACTTCTGCGCACTATACATGCATATACACGATATTCAATTATGATACATACAACAAAGATCCAACATGAACGAATGAATTTACTACACAAATATTTGACATGAGTAGTATTCCTACTCAGCAGTTGCATCAGATTCGACCCAGCACAGAAGGGTTATACATATCCATGTCTCTAGCTGGTGGGTGATGTTGCCCTTCCTACTTCTGGATCCTGGCCTTGCGCTCCTCCGAAAGCAATCGAGCGAAATGGAGCAGCTCCTTCACGTTGGTGCCCTCCTCATGTCAGGCTCATTCTTGCCTGTATCGACGTTCACCTTGCACATCTAAATCTTCAGCAGTGCGCTGTCGACAAGCAGGTTTAGGTTCTCTAGCATGGACACGTCGACAGAGGCCGTGTCGCCTGTGAGCTCGTCGTCCTGGATGCAGAGATAGTGCTTTTTGCAGTGCAGCGCCTGGAAGAGCATGGAGGCGTGGACGTCAACGATGTCGGAGCTGGCCTGGCTGAAGTTATCATGTTGGCCCAAACACATGGTGAGAACTCATACATTGTTTCTTGGAATACACTCACAGTAAGAAGATAAATAGAGATGACTCTTTTTGGCCGGCCGGCGAACTCCTCTAGCTTGACGCCGTTTTTTCCCTTCTCTATTGCTTTTTTTTTATCAAACACATCTGATTACATGTCCTTTTAAAAACTACCTAATCAACTTGCTAACCAAGCAAAAAACTAAACATGAAAAGTCTAACAAAGAAAATAAACTAATTTGATCTAATGCTGATTGCATTAGGATCTTAACGCCCTATTACTTGGCAAGTCTAGATTAATTTCCAACAATCTCCCCACTAATCTAGACTTGCCTTCTCCTAGTTGATGACTTGGGCATTCAACAACGTGGCTCTTCTTGCGACGATAGACTAAACTACATCACCGCTACCTGTTTGCAACTAGGGACACAACTTGGTGGTGATCCCAACCTCGATCTCAGCTCCAATTGTCCTTCACCGGTGACACAACTCGACGGCAACAGGGAATCGGATCAGAACTTACACATGTGGGAACTTGCACACACACTTACAAGAACTCGCACACACGTGCAACATGCATGGACTCAACTACATGCATTTGCCAACGAAATTGCGCTGCCCGGTCGTTGTTGGCCCTCACACCTGCCAACACCCAATGTGCCACCAAGCCTATCGCCTAGTGCAACCGGCCTCCGAGTTGCAGCGAACCAACACCGAGAAGCAACTCCACACGTCACACCTCGCCGACGCGCTTCACACAGCACCTTCACGGGCATGTGCTCACGCTCACGCCCAAGGCACCACACAGCAGTGCTAGCACGCGCTGCTGCCGGCCCACTTGCCTTGCCCGCCGGCACACCGTTGGCTGGCACACCATTGCCGTAGCACTTCAACCCTAGCTCTGATACCAATTGTTGGCCCAGACACCCGGCGAAACTCACACATGGCTTCTTGGAACACACTCATAGTAAGTAGATGAACGGAGATGACTCTTTTTGGCCAACCGGTGAACTCCTCTAGCCTGACGCCCTTTTTTTGTTCTCTATTGGTTTTCTTATCAAACACATCTGATTACATGTCCTTTTAAAGACTACCTAATCAACTTGCTAATCAAGCGAAAAACTAAACATGGAAAGTCTAACAAAGAAAATAAACTAATTTGATCTGATGTTGATTGTATTAGGATCCTAACACCCTATTACTTGATAAGTCTAGATTAATTTCCAACATATCAGCGGCATGGCGGCCTTGTTGTAGAGCCTCCCGAGGATGCCCCCACTTGCCACACTCGGCGGCGTCGAACTTCTCCCCAATATTGGCCGAGCTGGTGCCTAGCGATAGGATTAGGAACATACCGTAATCTGCCAGCTTGATTAGGAAGAAATCCTGGTTGACCATTTTCGTATGTGGTGGTTGCAAGCGAGGGCCGCTTGTTAGAAGGTTGAGTCCGATCGGGCCGGATATATGGGTTGGTGCAAAGTGCAACATGTCAAAATAGGTGGTCTTGTGTGAAAAGAGTGTTTGGAATTGGTGTATTGTGTAACTCAAGTTAAAATAGGTGGTGTAATGTGTAATTTATGCCCTTGCTATTTTTTATTCAAAGAGAAAAGTAAAAAATTCTTGCTTTGATCAATGTATTATCAAATTCACCGAAAGTCGCACATTGCAATAGCACCTAGCAAACGGTCATGGGGTCCACGCACTCTCAGAACTCACCCATTTTTTACACCTCCATGTTCTTTTTACCCCACAACCTCACCTCCACCCTCGTCCTCTCCACTCAATCTCACCTCAAATCCAACTTCACCTCCTTCTCGGATTCACCCACTACTACAAAAGAGGCAATACTAGACGCCTCATCACAAATAGTTCCCCAGAAATCGTCAGTGTTGTAATTATCACAGACGGTTTCCCAGACGGTTCTTAACAAGAACCATCTGTGATTATTGCAAACAGTTTTTAAATATAACCGTGTGTGATAATTTAATTTTGTATCACAAACGGTTTGTGGTTGGAAGTATCTGTGCAATGTTCAATGCTGCTTCGGCTCCTGCGCGATGCGTCTCTTCATCTCACGTGTCGACGTTACGATGCTTCCATATCTCACACTAATTAAGCGAAGTTGTTACTGTATTGATACATACGCAACTAGCTAGTACCTTCGCACGCCATGGTGAGCACGTGGAGCATGACGGCAAGGACAAAGGCGAGGAGGTCATCGATCGCCGTCACTCTTCCTCACGATGTTGTCGTCTACATCGTCGGCCTCATGGCCACGAGCTCTCCTCACCCCATAGCCAACCTCTGCAACCTACGAGCCACGTACGTATTTATATGCCTACAAAAATATGTACTACTGTTTTTGGCGGCAACCAATCCATGCATGCATATACATGTTACTAATATGACTAGCAGCAACATCCTTAATTTGTCCTTTTAATTTTCTCATATGGAGCGATTCGTGTATTAAGATTCTAACGTCTTAAATTGTGTACGTATATTGAAGTTGCAAAGCCATGTACAAGGCGTCCAAGGAGCGCGCCGTGGGGAGGCGCGTGGCACTAGAGCGGGAGAAGGCAATGAAGTGGCTGGACAATGAGCGCTACCTCGCCATCATCAATCACCTGGCCAGCACCGACAACCCAAAGGCCTGCTTCATCGTCGGTCTCACGCTCGTCTTCATGCACCAGGACATGTAGCGCGGCCTTGTGTGCCTCGACCAGGAGGTCGTTGCCGGCTACAAGGTCGCGGTCTACGTGCTCGGCCTCCTCCTCTACACGACCGATGAGGCGCGCAACGTTGAGAAGCACTACATCAGCCAGGGAGTGCAGGTGATGTCGGAGGCTCACTGCGGACGTGGTCTGGGAGGCGACGTGGAAGAAGATGGCCGGGACGCAGGGCCGGGTGTTGGTGCCATCGGAGGACGGCCACCGGTGCATGAGCACTGACTGCGGCGTGACGGAAGGATGGGGCGACTACGTCGTCTTCTGTAGCAACGGCTGTAGGATTAGGCATGAGCACGCCAAGTTCTTTGCACATGTGTTGAACTACTTGTCATAAAATTAGCGGGTTTAGCATAGTTTTAGCAAATATTCAGATATAATTTCTCACCTTTTTTGTCAATATTCTTCACTAATTAAATATGACAACTACAAATCAGACTCTGAGCTCAAACTAATGTTTTACTAATATGTGAATGTGTCATATGTTCTGAATTTGCATTTATGTATATGAGAATGTATATTATCACAGACGATTATTTATTGGAACCGTCTATGGTGTGTATTTATCACAGATGGTTCTACTTTAGAACCATATGTGATGTCTAAACCTATTTATATTTGGACTCTAGGGTTTGCCCGCGCCCCCCAGTCAAACGATTAAGTTTCTTCTCCCCCGAGCCCGTTGCCGCCGTCCTTGACGCCACCTCCTCCTCGAGCTCAGTGCGCCTCCTCCCCCGAGCCCACTTTACTCTGTAGTAGTGTACATTAATACCAAGCATGCTTAGAAAAGGATGGTCTGAAAGGTTACCTTTTTAAAATTGAAGAAGCTAGATTCCCTTTTTACACATCTTTTGCTTAAGGGCCTAGGGTTTAGGTAAATATCAGTACTCATTTAAAGTTGGAAGTCTGCTAGTTTAGAGTTGGAAGTCCGATTTCCCTAGCACGTGCTACCTTGGATTGTTCAGAATACTCTCTCGTGCCCATTTGGATGTTTTCTTAGGCAACCTTGTATGCATTTGTCTAGATGCTCATTCTAGTGACGTGCAAACAGTTATCCACTCTTAGCACATCATTTAACAGATGATAAATTACCCTTTAACTTGGCCACTTGATCCTTAACTTATTTATCTCTTCATATCCTTGGCTGAAATGTAATATTGTGGGTCATTGTTCTAGTTACCAGATAGCAGCTGTTTGCTTATTATTTTTTAATGTTTAATATACTTGACATTTATGGATCCTCTACCGTTTATGGGTATAATTAAGTTGGAATATGTTTAATTGTAACATCCCAAATTTTAGTCTTTTCATAATTTTATTACAAAACAATTAACTCAAAGATTTGTATTTGAAATTGGAGTTCCTGCTAATTCAAGAGTCTTTTTAAAGCTTTAAAAATAAAATGAATCATTTGAAATTTATTGGATTAATTTAAAGCTTAATTTGAAATTTTAGAAAATTAATAACATTTTAAATGATTAAAATAAACATCAATTTAATTTAATATTATTTTATTCAATCTATTCAGGTTCCAAGGATTTTTGTGGAATTTTAAGTGAATTTTTTGGATTTTATTTTATTTTTGGATTTTCTTTTTCTTTCTTTTTCTCTCTCCTACCTTCCTTCAACCTCTGTTCGTGGCTTCATGCGCATGCTCCAATCTTCAGCCGAAAACAATAGACATCAATAGTATTTACATTTCTTTCCCATTTTCCTCAACTCGTTTCATGTTTTTCAAATCCGTCTAAAGCAATGTGATCCCGTAATCAAAGCCCCTATTACCGCAGCCGCCATCAGTGCATTTCAATTTTTGTCCGTTTCCAAAAACTAAGCCCGTGAATGGCGTCGTTAATCAATCGCGTTCCTGACGTTTCGAATCACAGGAAGGGTTGTACATTGGCATGCCGTCACCTCATCTACTCCTTTACATTCCCTCCAAGTCTCATAATCTCTGGAGCACCAACGACATCAAAATTTTGGTTTTCCCAATCATCAGTCGCTTCACCCAAATCACACATTCGTCATCTACGGTGAGCCATTCTTCGGTTCCTCGCAACCACACCATCAGTACCACTTCCTCTAGCCGTGCCAAGTCTCATTTTATCTAATGCTTCATTGTAGAACTCTGCCACCAGTGATGCCTCCGTTTCCATGGACGTTCACTGTCGCCTCGCTGTTCCAGTCACTCTCCGATCAAACTATCTTCACCTATGCATTCTATGTGCTGAGGCCATGCCCGTGCTCACGCGTTCTTCGACGGACATCGTCGCCCTTATTGACTGCTGCCACCCATCACTCCCTGCGCCGCCCTGGCCGGCGTCTTGCGCCGTTCACCGCACCGTCGCTTCCCATGCCTTCCCCAAGGAGCCCTCGTCCCATTTTGCACGTTGGCCATGCCGCCCCTCGTCGGCAAAGCCGTGGCCAAAGCCGCCATTGCTGGTGCCTGTGCGTGCATTGAAAGAGCAGCTGATCCTTTTCTTCAATTATTTTGCTTTGAGTATTTGTCACAAGAGCACTTTGGCTCGGTTGGTTATATGAGGAAAGGTAGTCCTTTGCTGCCATAGGTCTTCAGTTCGAATCATGTGAATCCCATTGTTTTCTAGTTCTTCAATTATTTTCTTTGAGTTAATGATAGCAGGGCCCCATGTTTCATACACACACACTCATTTGCTCTAGCTATGTACACATGTGACCACATGTTTGTTGTCCAGCCAAACCGATTCCTCTACAGTTGTAGTTGTGTGTTATCATTTCATGTGATAATCAACCTTCCAGATGTCCGTTCTCCTTCGTACGAACTTCAAATTCGTCGATTCTCGACCCTAAATTCATTCTCTACTTTCCAGTATTTATTTTATAATTTATTTTAGTTTTTATTTGTTTTATGCTATTTATTTGGTCCGATCCGCAGGTGTAGAGTCTGACGTCGCCAACATGAATTCGGATCAATAGGAAGTGCTTACCTCCAACGTCACCGAAGACGAGTCTCCTGTGACCACTTTGAACCTATGATTTGTAAATTATGTCTTCAATTTTAAAGCTATGCATTGCTATTTTATTTAAATGATAAGTTTAAACTGTAGGTTGTTAGTTAAAAACCTAAAGTTTGTTATTATCATCCTTGATATTTGCTATCTTGTACCTTTGTAACCTTACCGTAGAAATTCTACATTATTGAATACAATTTTGCAAAATAGTTGATCCGTTTGAATTGCTTAGGCGTGCATTTCGGTCCTGTTTAACCTTTGGGGGAGAAAAACCTTTAATAATTGTTATACTTTAAATTTTGGAAAATATTTGACATTATGTAATGTCAATATTTGGAAATAAAATAAAAATGGTGAAAAATATTTTAGACTAGGGTGAGTAGCATGAGTCTGGTTTGTCTCACCTTGGTCGATTAAGGACCGACTCTTGTGTTTATTCAAACCAAGCATTAACGTGCAACCACACGTCCTAAATGGGAAGGACCTAGCTGAGTAATTTACTAAGTCCAAACATTTAGCCCGCAGGCTGTAGATGGTAGGTGTTACCTGGATAGTGCAGAGGACGGTAAATGATGTCCATGTCTGTCGGGGTTTGTGCTGGACATTGCTAAAAGACGTCCAAGTTCAGGCAGGTTATCCCCCACAACGGTGAGCTCCAGGTCAATGGTAAATGATGTCCATGACCTGGGGTTAAGCTCATCGGGTAGGCTAACGTTAGGATAAAGCATTGTAAAAAGCCATGTGATAATTGCCTAGTCGCACACCTTCGGAAGTGTGTGAGCGAACAGTATAAGCTGATTATCTCATGTGGGTCAAGCTATACAATCTCTGTAGAGTGTTAAAAACTATTCAAATAGCCGTGCCCACAGTCAAGGGCGGGCAAGGTGCATATACACATGGTAGATTTCAGTTTTGGTCTTAAAAGAAATATTTTGGGAATCCAGGAGTAGTTGGAACTCTTGGATTGATGTTCTGGTGGTTAGAGCCAATTGGGCAATTAGAGCTCAATTTATGAAAACTTGGCAGATAGAGCTTCTTTACTAGTGTATGGTAGTTGGAATCTGCACTAGAGTTTGATTTAAATTACTTTATCTATTTAATCATCTTTTGTCAAATGAGCTTTATAAAAGATGTTTAAACTTAAAATATTGCTTTGTGCAAATGAACCCTGTATGCCCAATTGTTAAAGCTATGCATATGCATCATTTCCCAAGACTTCATGAGTACTTTATGTGCTCACATGCTACACTCAACAAATCTCGAAGTCTCTGAAGTTCTTGAAACGACTCGACTACTTACGCTGCGGCTTTGTGAAGGCTTCACAGGGTATTAGGTTGCATCCCCCAGTTGAATGCCAGTGGGCGATTCGATGGGTCAACCACGGAGTTTATCATTTTATTTCCACTGCTGTGAAACTTAAGGTCATTGGACCTCTTTTGTAATAAGTGGCCATAAGTTGGTTACTCAATTATTTAGTGATTCGAACTGGTTATCAACAATGTCTTAGCTTTCGGGAGAAATGGCCGGAGCCGCTTCCCAGTGGGCTGAATCGGAGATGGACGCGGCCAAGATTCAAGCTTTGGTCGACTCCGAGAAGATCCCGAAGGCTAAATTCGTGAGATGGATCGAAGCCTTGAGCGACATTAGCCATCGGGGAGATGGGGCAAATCCGTCTTCCAAGCATTCGTGAGTCTGACCTCCGATTACTGCTCATCCTTTTCTTACATTGGTACTTAAATACTTCCAAGTAGAGTTGGTGAACCTCGTTCCCAATTCTATCACTATGTTAGGGAGTATTAGTGTACCTTCTTGAAACCTACTTGGGGTTCTCGGTGACTGGAGTTGTTCGGTATTACTACGGAATGACTTCGGTTAAGTGAATTGTCGATGGTATGTAGTTTGAAGCTCCTGACGGGAAGTCGAGGTATATTCAGATGTTTACCGTTAAATCGTGGCGGGGTGGAAAAAGGTGGTTCTATTGGGAGATCACAATTGAGGACAACCTCTCCTTCATTGGAAGCCGTGAGAAGGTTCATTCATAGGATCACGAAGGACCATCGCGGATTGCCCCTTCATCAAGCCTTGAGACTTGAAGGAAGAGGGCTTCTTGGATGATGCGTGGTGAAGAATTTCATCACCGCGCATCGACCCTCTGAAGAAGAGGGCTCACCAGATGTGGAGGTACTTGGGTTCATCGGACCCGACGAGGGACTATGCGGAGGGTAAGTAAACCTTAAGCTTTAGTCTTCTTTCTGTTGATTTCAGAATTGGCTTTATTTAAGGTTCTCTTGTTTCTACGGACCTCTTGCAAGAGGAGATTAACGCCCAAGTCAAGCTTATCTGCAAGAAGCCCCCTGCCCATGTTGTGGCGCCTCCAATTTTGGCGGTGTTGTCCCTAGAAGAGAAGGTGGAGCGCCTAAAGGTAATCAAGAATTGATTTCATCTTTAGGACTTTGTGGTCATAGAAGAACTTATGATGTGGTACTGATCGTAGAAAAACTTACGACCAGGTTCTGGTCGTAGAAAAAATTACGACTAGAGATTTGTCGTAGAAAAAATCTTACGACATGGTAATTGGTCGTAGAAGAACTTACGATCACTTTATAATGTCTCTCTTTCCGACTTCTGCAGAAAGTAGGCAAGGAAAACCGTCGGGACGACGAGGAGGTAGAACTGATGGCCGTTGGAGTGGCCACCGTAGAGCAACTTGTTTCTCCCCCCTCCCAAGAGGCGTCGGCTTGTTAAAGCCGCAGACAAGGGATGCTCGAGCTTGAGTCCTGTTGTTGAGCAAGCAGATGCTCCTCAGACTAGGAAGAGAAAGCCCACGCAAGTTGTTGACAAGGGTGGTGTGAGCTCGAGCTCCGCTACTCCGTCTGCACCTTCGGCTAATCTTGCCGCGGAAATAATCACTGCAGAGGAAATAATCACGGCAGGAATAGCTGAAGTGTTCAAACTTAAAGCCCCCAAGGCCAAGGTACTCTTCTATTATGACAATAAAACCTTCGCGATTTCGCCTCCTGGTTTTATCAAGCGACTTGAAAAGAAAGCTGGAAGAGTTTTATGTCTTTTGTGAAGGAGGCTGCTTGCACCAGCGAGCGCAGTGGTTGAGGTGATCTTGCCCTTGAGGTGGTCGAGGCTGATCTTGACTGCCTAGAGAGCCAAGGGGCCCAAGAAGCGATGTTGCTCGATCAAGACCACGACTAGACGTGGTCGTGGCTAATCCTCAACTTAAGTCTCAACTAGACGTGGTTGAGAAAAAGTTGAAGAAACCTCTCATAGGGAGGGTTGTTTCCAAACTTAAGATCTCGTCCGACACTCGGAGGTATGTAAAAGAGACAAAATTGTAAGGACAGCATTTACCATTTGCTTTTTATCACCTGATCGTGTTTTCCTTTTCATGGTCATAGCGTGGCTCCCCTCATCATCAAGGACATTCTTTTTAAGGAACCTACTGTAGTTTCTTCGACAGGCGAAGGAACAACAGCGGCGGTGATCGAAGAGTCGACCACTGTCCAAATGGTGAAGGATGCCATTGTGGCCGATGTAGCTACGACCAATGGAAGCGATCGTGGTCGAAAGTAGCTACGACCATAGGAGTGGTCGTAGAACCGGGGTGGAGATGGTAGCAGCAGAGACACTTTCGGCCATGGGGTGAAACATCCATCGGCGCTCCGGAAGGAAGTTGCTATGGATGATCCTTCCGACCTCAAGGTCAAGCTACCGATGTCGTTACCTCCGAAGGAGGAGAAGGGTTCGAGCTCTTCGATCACTCCTTAGGGTTCTTCGCCCCTGCCACTGTTGTGGGCTCCCGCGCGTTCAGATCTCGTGATCGCGTTCCTTACCATAATGACATTCCCAACAGAGGGGATGTTTTCGATGACGAGCGTCTCGAAAGGGTATGGTGGAAATGAGTCGATGAGATCGATGAACTGAGGGACCCCCACGAAGGTGGTATCTTCATTTGCTCGGTCCGCCATGAATGTAAGTATCCTAAGCTTGACATTTTACATATATGTCTTTTCGCGCTCCTTACTACCTTTTTCTATGCAGAATACGTTGGAACAAATTGTCGTGGGTTTGATCCCCACGGTCGGCTCCAACTGTCGGTGTTTTAGGACCGAACTTACGTAAAGATTTTTTGATTCGGGGGTTTCTCTAGACTCAAAATCACACAGAGATGGAGACACGGAATTTTATCTGAGTTCGGCCTTCTCACGGGAGAATAACAACCCTACTCTGTGTGTATATATTGAGTATCTTTGGATTACAAGATCAAGCTAGAAAACTAGAGTATTGTGCTTCTCGAATTCGGGCTCCCTATTGCTCGATGACCCTTGCCTTTTATCTAGTCCCCGAATGTCGCGTTGGACTTCTAATAAAAGGTCACTTAATCATCGGATCGTGGCGCCATTACTAGAGGTTCTTCGCAGAGTTAAAAGCGTTCCCACGTCGCGAGACAATTATCATCATAAAGGGAGTTAAAATCGTGCCATTATCTTAGGAAATAATGGCGTAGTTTCTATGCCGTATTTTGAATCTGATGCGGAAGATTCCTTTATCGACTAGGCCCACATGTGCATGAGCCTTGTTGACTAGGGCTGGTCGTAGAAGGTCTTACGACCGGGGATGGTCGTAGGAAAGCTTCATTGCATCTTGATCGTAGTAGAGCTTACGATCATGGAATAGTCGTATAATGACTTACGACTATGGGGTAGTCGTAGGAAGACCCACGACTACGAGGGGTGGTCGAGAAGAACTTCGACCTCCAGCTTCTCCCTTATTAATATTTAAGGGGTATACTCAGGAGTTATGTGACGTCATTATTACCTCATAATATGAATTATGGATAAATGATTAAATGAGGATTGTTATATCCTCGTCAAAAGCAATTAAATGTTTTAAGCAATTAAAAGGATGCCTCTCGAACTAACCAATTCTATTTTTGCAGTGCCACGAGTAGCCGCCAGGCAACACCTGTGGATACTATGTTTGCCACAACATGCACCTACTCCTCGGTTCCGCGATGACCAATGATCCTCAAGTTTGTCAATATTGCAATAATTATTTTATACGTATCAATATATATATGTGTGTGTGTGTGTGCATGAATTTAATCTTCCTAACGACGGGTTGCGACCATCGCTACAACTGCGTTGGAACAGGCCGAGCTCCAATACATATTCGAGGACAGTTTGCATCTTTCTTGTTGCGTGAGGTCATAAAACCAAGAGGGGAGTTCCACAATGTAGATTGAACTTGATTGAGATAAGATTGAACTTAATTTTACATGTGTATATTTTTTTCATGAATGGTTAATTTTAGTTCATTTGAGTTAATTGATTTGTGAAAAGGATGTGCTAGCTTGTTTCTGAAATGAATATGAATTAGATGTATACATGTACTTGTTGTGTTTCTACTAGTTTCAGAGGGTATGGCTAAAATTTCCTGAGACTAGCCAATAAACAGAAATAGATTTAGCAGTACAAAAGAATATCATTGACGGTTCCTTAGGAAAAACCATCTGTGATACATCATCCATCACAGACAGTTTCATCTACAAACCGTCTACGGTACATCTGACCATCTGTGATACATAAACTATCACAGACGATTTCATCTACAAACCATCTACGATACATCAGACTGTCTGTGATACATAAACTATCACAGACGGTTTCATATACAAACCGTCAGTGATACATCAACGGTTTCATCTACAAACCGTCAGTGATAATCAACTATCACAGACGGTTCGAGAATCATCTGTGATAACCTCATGTCATTACTAACCCATAAACTCAGAAAGCTCACGAAACCGTCTATAATAACGTTTTTGAACCGTCTATGATGACCTTTTATGCAGTAGTGACCTCATCGTCCCACTACCACCCTACTAGCAGGCAAAGCCAACAAGGTGCTCCAGGTGGCTGATAAGAGTAGTCTGGCCTTTGGCCGTGCGTCTTGCGCGCGGCTGCACACGATAGACCCTGAGGCGGACCGTCTCGCGTCTGCCCGGCGGTCGACGCTGCGTCTTTGTCTTGCGCCGCGAAGTCGTCTCCGGCGAGTCAAGCACGCCCAAGGTCCACTGTGCCGCCGCCGTGTCGTCTTGGCCCAAACCGCGGCCCCTGTCGCCCGTCGCCGCCGTCTTGTTGTGGGCCTTGTGATGCAATGGAGCAGAGGGAGGTCGAGGCGGAGCCACCGAGGGGCGAGGAGGAGAGGACATGCGACCTCCTTTGGCGCCGTCGCCGTCACCGTGGAGGACCGTCGCCGTCGCCATCAACCTCCACCGCTCCACGATTGAGCCTTTAGGGCAGGCCGAGGCAGGGCGACTTTGGCGCGGCCGCCTGGCGAGCGAGGGCCCATCGCCTCATGGAGGGTGGTGGAGGTGTGGAGGCGGACCGGAGGGAGGGTGAACGAGCCACCGGTCCGCCCGGCTGCAGCCGCCTCCTCCTGCCGCCTCCCCGGCCTCACCCGCCACCTCCCTCCTCATGGCATCCCCAAGACCCCAACACCCACGCTGGGCCGCCTCCTCGAGAACTCCACCGCCGTCCGGGGCCGGCGGGTGGAGCTCTGCACGAGCCTGGAGGCGAGGTGGGGCGTGGTGGAGCTGGAGGCGAGGTGGGGCGTGGAGTGGCGAGCTGCGTGGGCGGATGAGAATGGGAGGTCGAGGAGATGACCGTGGGGAAGATGAAGTGCATCGGTTTGGGGAGAAGAAAACGAGAAGGCTTGAGGCATTGAGTCCCCTTTGAGGCTTTGACCGCGAGAAGCTTCTCGGGCTCTCGGTCTTGGCCGGCGCGGGCCTGAAAAAAAGAGAGGGAGAATGAAAAAAAAAAAGGGAATGGGAAAAAAAAAGGAGGGAAAAAAAGAAAATGGGATAGGAAAAATTAAAAAAATATATAGGGAATATAGAATGAAAAGAAATATTCATAACACTGTAACACATAAATATTCAGGGGAATAACTAAAATTTATTCATTGTTTGATCTGATACAAATACAAAGTTCTTTGCCTCGTTAAAAACCTTACCCCCAATGTGGGTACCCACAGTAAGGAAAAGAGTGCAACAACTACATAAACATAAATAGACTAGTTGGCGTCGAGATTCTCTAGGTCGGCTATCGCCTCATGATCTCCGGATCCTCGGTGATGTTGCGTCCGTTCATCTGCGCTCTCCCGTCTTTGAGGCATGTGAGTGCCTCAACCATCTCAGTGTGAGAGCGACCTCCTTGGCTCGATAATCCTCCCCACCGCTTGAAAGTGGCTTAGATGAGGCAATCGACACGGAACCACAAGTATATCTCGTGCAAAATGTGGCAAAGACGGGATAAATCTGTTGTGGTTCTTCCACCACAAGAGGAGGTTGACATCATTTCCATCCGCAAGTCAAGCTCGGTCCGCATAAAGGTGTGTCGAGGTAGTGGTTGATCTCAACTCTTGGATTCCATTGAGACCGGTTTGGCGCCACGAGAAGATGAACTCGATGCGGCCCTTTCGGCTTCTTCCAGGGCGTTGGAAGCGCTCACATTCTTCATCCTTGTTGCGTTGTTGAGGCGATTGTTCTCGATTGACCTGTCACGCCAAACTTTTCATAATACAAATCG
This sequence comes from Phyllostachys edulis, assembly GCA_036346405.1. Taxonomy (NCBI): domain Eukaryota; kingdom Viridiplantae; phylum Streptophyta; class Magnoliopsida; order Poales; family Poaceae; genus Phyllostachys; species Phyllostachys edulis. The sequence goes on from CM070559.1 coordinate 43,221,893, forward strand.
AAAACTTCGAAAAAGCTCGTCATGAATGTGAGTGTAAGCCTCGGAAAAATCAAGATCAAATGCATCCCCAATTCCTCGTAAGCCCCTTCAGATCGCTAATTTTCTCAGGGTCCATAATAGTACCAAAACAAAAGAGATGTGGGATAGCTTGAAAATATTTTAAAATTTTTCTCTCATTGGTTCAATAATAGGTCTCAGAAGGGCATCATCTCTGTTTTCCTTAAAAGCGTTAGCGATAGTCCAAAGCCACTCGATGACTAAGCAAGAAGTAGGATAGTAAACACCAGATAAAATTGTGGTTGCATCGTAAAATACTTTCAAAAATTCACGAAAACGACCGGCAACTAGCCAATCTGTTTCAGTAACCAACTGTTTACCAGAATTAGTATTGACGAATAGAGTAATAATGTACTCGTACTCTTTGCACCGCTCCAACATAGTATACGTGGAGTTCCACCGCACCTTCATGTCCAGGTTGAATTTCCTTGGTCTCTTATTGTTGGCCTTGCAGTACTCCCTGAACTGGGCATATCTTGGGGCTGAAACTGTAATGAACTGGATAGCATCGTGTATATTGTCTAGACTAGGTTTCATTACCGCAAGCTTTACTGCATGATGAGGTTCAAGATGTGACACATGCATCTCGGTGGAGGGCGAAACCACCGGTGTAGGACTCGGATGCGGTGCGAGGAACTCCATGGCCGTCGTGTTAGGCGAGGCATTGTCAAGAGTGATGGCAATAATTTTGTTCTCTATTTTAAAATCCTTAATGACTTCTATCTGCGTTGTGCGATGGCCTCTCGATGTGTGCCTCATCGATAGACCTGAACCCTATGACTCGCTTGTTCAAGTTATAATCATCATCTAAGTAATGCTCAACAACACTAAGATAGCCTGCCCTTTGGTGGGATGAAGTCCATATATCGGAGGTTAAAGCGAAAGAAAAGGTAACTTTCAAGAAGTTTTCTTTCAAACTTGACGATTTCGTTGGTAGAGTTCTAATATGTCTCGCGCGCTTGTTCTCCTACTTACGTGTTGGTATTGCGGGCAAAACCCACGTTGGATCATTCTTCGAAACTAGAGCTTTACGCGTCCTAATCGGAAGATCCTCGGTAACTATATATCTAGCAATTTAGTCTCTAGCTACGAGGGGTTGTACATCCATGTACTTCTTGAACCATCGGGGCCAAAGTTAAGTGATGCGGGCGTTCCTTCCTTGCGTCCGTCCGGTAGCTATCTTCTTCAAACACGCTGCGCTGCGCTTAAGCAGAATGACTGTACCTCCACTTTGGCGTGCGAACAATTTAGCATGACAATATTTACATGTGGCATAAGGTACCGGCCTTGATCCTCTGTTCTATGTTATACTCCATATGCTTCCAACACCATGCACGTCGGTCACGGAGCTTCCACGATTGCATGCACGTTGCTGCACCGCCTCGTCGTCTAGGGTGGAAGCGTTTGGGGTGAAGGCGTGTGGGGTGGAGGCGTGGGCATCCTCAAAGCCCTCCGTTCCATCCATATGTTGATCATCCATACCATAGTCTCCCATGCCCGGGGAGAGTTGGCGAGATCGATCTCTTGCTCGTGCACTTCTTCTGGGGAGGAGGACTAGGAGTGCGAGGCGTGCTCTCTGTTGCTCCGCCTCGCTTGCTTTCTTCTTTCCAAACATCTTTGGGCGACTACAATCTAGATAGCAAAGAGATAGCAAATAGAAAGGAAACAGATTGTATTGTCTTTGTGACACAGTGAACAAGCGAGGAGGGACGAGGAATTTATAGGGAGAAAGAAATCTGAGCGTTACTCATACTCACACACAACGTCTCTTGTGATAAGACTCGGCGTCTCGGCTCCTCTTGCAAAAACAGGCGTGAGTCTAGCTAGCCAACCTCCCAACGTCTTTTGTGACAAGACTCTCGTCTCGAGCAATGGCACTCCACTCCGGGGCGATTACGCCGGTCTCGGGCTCGGCTGCTAGTCAGACTCCACTCCACGTCTCGATCTCTTCGCCGCTTGAGGCACAGTCGCCTTGGCGGTTTAGCCTTGATTTGTCCATCTGCAGCATTACGCCATTACCAGTCAGACCATGGTCCACAAGACCACAACTCCACATCCAACACGACTACACGAGTGACAAGACCACACCACCAGTCCACCACACGCGAAGCGGGCTCTCCATCTCCTGGACCTGTCTGTTACTCTGTGAGGCTTCCTTTCTTTTTCCGCCGAGTCCCCAACCCTCCACTCCCACGCCTCCCGTGATCCGTGATCCGGCCTCTCCTCTCCCCCTTTGGCGCCTCCGGCCTCCCTCCCCTCCTCCTCCGTCGCCTCCTCCCTCTCGGCCGCCTCCCACTCCGCTCCCCACGCCGCCTCCCCTCTCCAAGGGCCAAGGCCACACCCACAACCCTCAGATCGCCTCCCTCTCCCCCCCCTCCGGCCGCCTCCCATCCTCCCCCCGCCTCCCTCTCCCCAACCCCTCAGGTCGCCTCCCTCTCCGATCCGGCCGCCTTCCTCTCCCCTCGCCTCCGGCCGCCTCCCATCCACTCCCCACGCCTCCTCTCCCCAACCCCTCCGGTCGCCTCCCTCTCGGTCCGGCCGCCTCCTCTCCCTCCCCTCCGTGCCTCCTCCCTCTCCCGTGCCTCCTCTCCCATCCATGGCCCGTCTGTGAGGGCCTGGTCTGTGTATTCTTGTACATGGTGGCTGGCAGTGATGCCTCAGGCGGCGCCATGTCTTGCCGTCTTGTCTTGAGCTCGAGGTTGAGGCTCGTCAAGGCGTTCGAGCGAATCCGCCGATCCAGCGCCAGCCGCCCTTCTCGCCGGGTGAGGCGATGAACAAAAGATTTTGTGATTTTGTGATTGTGAATTTGTGATTGTGAATTTGATTGTGAATTTGTGAATGAATGATTCGTTTTCTCCATTTGATTTGGGATTGGAGTGTGTTTCTTTGTTTGCATTTTGCTGCTGCGAACTGCGCCGAAGGCGGCAACGAGAGCACGGCGTGGTGGTCGGTGCTTTGGTGCCGCCTTCTTGGGCAGCTGGCCTAGCTGCTGCCGTGCCTGCGCCAGTAGCGCCTGCCGCCGCCGTGCCTCGTCGCGCGTCATGCGGCCTCGAAACGCGAACGTCTTGCGTCAGTCTTTAGGCCCTCCGAGAAACCTGAGCGTCTTTGTCTTGCAGCCAACCCGACGGCTGCGTCTTGGCCGCCGCGTCGTCTTGGTGCGAGCCAACCGTCTAGGTGTCGTGCGTGCCGCCCCCTAACGGTCTTTCGGGCGTGCCGTGCTTCCACCGTCTTGCCCGGCGTCTTGTGGGCCGCCATAAAAGTCTGGCCCATGCCCAGGTCTAGATAAGAGTGAGGAGAAGGACCACCGTGCTCTCGTCACCAGCCACATCTAAAAGTCTCAAAATTCCAATGAAACCTCAACTTTTCAATCTTCAGCAGTTAGCAATGAGCAGTGAGGCGAGGCGAGGCGGGCTAAGGGTTGTTTTTGTAAGAGGGTCATTGTTTTTGTAAGAGGATTGGGGGGAGGGGGGAAGCGGCGGAGGCAGGGCGAAGTGGGGTCACTAGAGGGATGGCAGCGGGGCTGATAGACTGCTAGTTGGAAAAACAGCGAGCAGTTGCTAATTAGACACCCCTTCTTTAACCCGTCGAGCCATGCTCAACCGTTAACATTTATGTGGATGAGCAAGTTTGAAAGCTCCGACTAGAGTCCTGCGGAAATTATCGATGAGGACGGGCTAACAGCTAACACGTGGACAGCTCACTATGGGCCTGGGCACAGTGCCCTTTCCATAGCGTTCAACTTCAAGAGGAGCAACACTGGATATACTTTGCGATGTGAACGCTTCTCAAGTTGCTAAAATGAATCTATCGTGTATATGTAACATTGGAAACCTCATACACTTGTTAATTACTGGATAATTAATGGTAACTTAGTACTGGAACACAATTTCTTTGGTACATATACACGAGAAATAATTAAGGCATATAAAACATATTTATTAATCAATGGATACAACTGGAGAAATTTGACATTTACTACACAAATGGAGTATTTGACATACATATTTTTTAGGTAATAGAAGAGAAAACATCTCTCTCCCTGTGTATTCGAGGATACACACAGTCCAAAGTTTATTATAATTACCTAAACATTCTTAACCATATTAAACAGTAGCTCCATATATAAACCATAACGAAATGGCAAAACAAACACCACAAAAACATAAACCATGTTTACTGTTTGTGGACATTCTCCTTCCTGGCTTTGAGCTCATTTGACAGCTCCTTGGCAAAATCGGACAGCGCGTCCTCATTGGTGCGGGTGCCTCTAGTCGTGTCGGGCTCGTTCTTGCCGGTCTCGACGTTCACCTTGTACACCTGCCTCTTGAGCAGCGCCTTGCCGACGTCGACGAGCCGCTTCAGGTTCTCCGGCGTGGACACGTCGACGGACGCGGTGTTGCCATCGAGTTCGTCGTCCTGGATGCGGAGGTAGTGATCCTCGCAGTCCAACGCCTTGAAGAGCACGGAGGCGTGGATGTCGACGATGTCGGCGCTGGCCTGGTTGAAGCTGTCGATCAGCGGCGTGGCGCCTTTGTTGTAGAGCCACCCGAAGATGCCCCACTTGCTGCACTTGACGGCGTCGAACTTCCCCTCGTTCTTGGCCGAGCCGGTGGCCAGAGACAGGATCATGAATCTGCTGTAGTCGGCGGCCTTGATCCGGGAGAAGTCCTTGTTGCCCTGCTGGATCTGCTTGTGTACGTCGGTTATCGCCAGCAGAGTCTGTGTCAAATTGTCAGATAAGCATAAAAAAGGTCAAGAAAACTGCAGTGTACTAATTGGAGTCTTGGACAAGTACGTTTGCTTGTGGCGGCTTTGCAAAGAAGGCGTGGAAATGAATCGGCCACGTGTTTAAGATCGATATCGTGTACCGTGATGTGTCGCTCGTGTTGGTCTTGAATTGTTTGTTGGGAAAATGTTTGATTGGGCAAGGGGCATATACGCCCCCTTGTACTAAACATGCACTTTGCGTCATTCACTCATGAACAAATTATGGATGTAGCACATATAATCCATATGTACTTTACAAAAAACAAATCCGCAAAGTCGTTTACGGTAAGGAGAACAACAACAAAAAAACAAGTTGCATACGCCGAATAATGCATGCAAGTAGTACTATTCAAGAATCTAACTTGTTATCTTTGTTGTATCGTATGTAGCACTTAGACCATCTCCAATGTTCTGTTTTAGCCGGTTCAAATAAGGAGAGAGAAGGTATTGAATCAATTTAATACATTAGAGATGTCGATTCCAACAAAAAAAATGCATGGAACCGAACTCTATTTAAGAATCGATTCAAAGCATTAAACAACTCATATGAGCATTAAATAACTACATGGAAGAGAGTGCGGTTGAGAGAGAATATTATTATTTTGTGGTTTTTTTAATATAACATGGGTCCTAGTTATTAGCAGAAATCGGTTTAATACATTGGAGAAAAACAAGCTTAGTTCTTAAAATACTTATGTGGCATAACTTTGAATCGACGTCGGTTCAATACACTAAAGATGCTCTTAGCTCATGTGGTCACTTACAGGATTGTTTGCGGCGACACCTCCGTCAATAAGGTTGAAGGCCCGGGGTTCGCCGTCCTTCTTCTTGGTCTCGAAGCGGTGCCCGGGGAGGTAAGTCGGCGCGGCGGACGTGCTGATGCACACGTCCGACAGAAGAGCGTCCTTGGAGACATCGTTCTTTGCCTGTGTAAATTCCATTAAACGCACGTAAGTATGATGCAGGCCATATGTAATCGATCAATGAGCGTAGTTATTTGGACGTACTTCGTAGGTTGAGAAGATTGTGGGCTGGAGGAGCTTGATGTCGAAGGTGGGGATGACGATGTTTGTGAGCGTCTGGCTGGCTCGCGTCTCGCCGAGCTTCTCTTGCAAAATCGAGTGGAGGTACTTGCCGTCGTACTTCGGCCCCATCATGCTCTTGAACAAGCCCATAAGCCCGTTGCTGCACAATACAAGGTATTATAATCTGGGATTTTCTTTTAAGGTTCACAAAACTTTCATACGAACCGTCCATCTAGCTAATTTAATTTGATCATAAGGTTCAGATTGAATATGGTGTGACCTATTACCCTACAGGAAGTATAATAGGTCATCCATGACTGCACGGACCAATTGACTAGTTAGTCATCTAGTAACAGATCAGTAAGTTGTAATCCCCACCAGACGGGAGGGAATATCTTTGGGCAGTTGTCCAGATAGAATTGGTTGATGTCCTTGGCTGCGTAGAGCGGGCCACCCTCGGGTTTGGGATTGGGCGCCGTGAGCATGGCGGTCACCAGCCCTCCGGTGCTCGTCCCGGCGATCACGTCGAAGTACTCGTAGATCCTCGCGCTCGGTCCATCTAATTCCTATATGTAGACACACCCGAACAACAACCCATTATAACTGCTGCATCACAAACGGGTAGCATAGATGCATGCATGCATATCTGCAGGATGATATATGTATGCATGGGAACTCACCTGAAGCTTCTTTTCGAGGAAGGCGAGGATGGTGCCGGAGATGATGCCGCGGACGCCGCCGCCGTCGATGCTCAGCACGGTTACGATTTTCCCGAAGGACGGCGGCGGGGACTTGGGCGTCAAAAGCGACGACACGCTGCGGCTGAGCGCCCCCCGCACCGGGTTCAGGGTCATGGCTTTGCTACGTCCTCAAAGGCTAACTAGCTACCTAGAGCTTCTAAAAACAATGATCTGCGTGAGATCCTTCCACTTTACAAAAGGCTAGCTTGTTTCGTTCGTTTGTCTGATTGTCTATCGCTGCTACTTTTCGCTATGCAATTTAAGATGTGGCTAGGCTGATGCGCTTGAGCCCATATTTATAGTGGAGGCTTAAAGAAAGAACTCGGAGCTGCACCGATTACTACGAAATGGTCGCACGCAGCTCGTACTGCACTGCTCCTAGGAGTGGAACGGAAGCGTGGGCGCGCGAGTCAAAAGTTAGTTTATGTGATCAAAGAGGCCAAACACGCGGGCAAGGGGAGGACGAACCTGACCTACACCATTTTTTAGCGGTTGACCTCACCAAACGCACCTGATCAGATCAGGTCAAGGGCGCGCACGAGTGGAGACAAGTGGCGTAGCCACTATTCAAACCCTGTGGAGTCAAGCTTTACACATAGTAACAGTAAGTCACAGGTGTAGAGAGGCTAGCTCAGTTGGCGTGGGGGCTGGTGGACTCGCCGAAGGCCACACGCCGGGCGTCGTCCGTCACTGGTGGAGACATGCCACTACTATAGAAAAGGTCATCATAGACGGTTGACTATCACAGATGATTTGTAGACGGAATCGTCTGTGAGAGCTGATCTCTTTTGTATTGCTAAATCTATTTCTGTTTATTGGCTAGCCTCAGGAAATGGTAGCCATACCCTTTGAAACAAGCTGAAATACAACAAGTACATGTATACATCTAATTCACATTTATTTCAGAAATAAGCACATCTATTTCACAAATCAATTAACTCAAATTAACTATTCATGTATATTTGCACACATGTACCATTAAGTTCAATCTTATCTCAATCAAGTTCAATCTATATTGTGGAACTTCCCATCTGGATTTATGAGCTCACGGTTCAAGAATGGCGCAAACTGTCCTCGAATGTTTATGAGCTTGTCCTGTTCCAACGCTGTTGTATCGATGCTTGCAACCTGTTGCTATGAAGATTAAATTCGTGCGTATAAATTGATAAGTATGAAATAATTATTGCAAGATTGACAAACCTGAGGATCATTGGTCATCGCGGAACCGACAACTAGTTCCATGTTGTGGCAAACATAGTATCCACAGAGGTTGCAGGCCGACGGCTGCTAGTGGCACTGCAAAAATAGAAGTGGTTAGTTCAAGAGGCATTACTATGAAGTGTTATATAGGATTAATGTGTACTAGCAAATACCGAGAATTTTAGATCGTGTCGCAAGGTCCCTCCCTTGCATTTCCCTCCAGAAGCATAGTACACGATGAATGAACTACGTGATTCCAAAAAGTTAGCCTTAGCCATTGCAAAGGAAGGAAAGACTACAATAGAGTTATCTATGAAGGAAATATGTTTACCTATCGATCAATTGTCGGATAATTATGAAGTCGTATTTGAAACTCTATAGGGAATCAAGGTATGTTACCTTGTCTCGTTTTGGTACAATTACAATTAGAATCCAGCGGAAGCTACACAGGTATGTCGCCATGGTCATTAAATCTAAGTTCGTGTTGCTTATAAAGTACAAATCAACAAGTATAGCCACTAGTGCAGCACTTACTCCTGATTGTAGGACAAAAGTATGAATTCCTTGTCGCGGTGAGCCAGCAATGAGTCTGTCATGTAATCCTCGACGAATTTTGCATTCTCCTTGATGTTTTGCAAGGAGACCAAGTGTGGGTCGAGAAAACCTACCGGTGATTTCCTAATTCGTCTTCAGAAATCATGTGTGTGTGTATAAGCAAGGGGTTATATATAACATTTATTGGTATTACACGAACGTTGACTGTGATTGTAAACACTTATAGTGTCTAGCATCGCATGAATGAGGTGTCGAGGTTGAAGAGGAAGAACAAGTCCTCGAAGGTCACCATGAAGACAGAGTCTTGACGGTCATAGTTAAGATGATCCTTCTTGAAATTGACGCTGACACCCGAGCGCTGTTGTTCATCCGTCTTGTTGGCTTGTTCCATGTACCATAGATGCAATCTCGTTCAAGCCATTCCTAGGGTATGGTGGTGCTCTACCGTCTCAACCAATGGCTTGCCTAGCATGAATTTCTGGGCCAATAGCAAGAAGGGAATATCATCGGGCAAGAAGGGGATATCATCGGGCTTCTTCGATTTGCCCTTGCCGCCTCGCTTTTTAGAGGTCGATCGGGCACGAGGTGTAGATGCATCCGATGCACTGGGTCCTTGCTGCATCAGTGCAGGTAGCTTCGGTGCAGGTACATCCTGTGAAGTTGACACCGGTGCAGGTAACTCCAGTGTAGACACTTCATGTGAAGTAATTGACACCAGTGCAGGTAGCTCCAAGCAAATGTTGCTCTTGGGCCACTAGATGAATGATCCAATGGCTTGTTCTAAAGTCACAATCTCGTCGTTTAGGGGCATCTCTAGCTGGACGACCTCAAAATTGGCAAAAACACCATTCACATTCACTTTTGCGAAACCCGGCTCTATATTTTCACCATGCAGCAAGGCCCCAACAACGGATGGATACGCCTAGCCCTAAGCAACATCCAGGGCAACAGAGACACATCTCACTTGGAGCTTGCACTTCGTAGCCACCTACGTAACGATACAAAATTAGCTTCTCCAACAGGCCTATCAATGGATCGAGCATTCCAGAGATAATAATCATTATCGGGATGTCATGAAGAGGAAATCTGTCATCGCTTTCTAAGTTATGGTTGGATCTTGTGACTACTCGGACGTTTGAAGAAATTTGGATAGCACGATGGCGGTGGGAGCTTCAAGCGATTTCCCTAAACCTTTCCTCTGTGAGGGATGCACGAATCTTCGCTCGTAGCAGTGCTTCGTGCTCGGCTTTGGCTCTTTTCCTACTTCGGTACGCCCAGAGTCCTTTGGAAATTCATCTTTCCATGGAACATAAAGACCAAGGTCTCTCGTACGACCCGGATGCTCCTTGTTTCCCAGGGCTTCGGAGAGCATATCTCTCTCCCTGACTGCCTAGAATGAGCCTTGGAAAGATTGTGTAGTACTCAGCGCTTCCTGTAGGAGCCCGACATGTTATTTCACTTCCTACAAAGTTATCGAGTAATTACAAACTAGGTAGTTCGATATCTTACCAGGCGCTGGGACACTTCCTCGTCTGCAGGGTTTGGAAAGGAGATGGCCCCCGAAGACACAGCAACTAACCTCGCTCTTAGCCAGTTTCGGACGTGCTCATCAGGGATCGTGGCAAATAGTGGAGAGGTGTCCCAACAGTTTGCATGCTCGTGCTAATCCATCCATTGCTAAATTTTACCCGCATACCCAGCGGTACCGAGTCTGTGGGGGTGCATGTTTTTTTCTAGAGGGCCCTATGCATGGCACTTTCACTCCTAAAATCATCTGTCGCCTTCTTCGCCGCAAATTCTTCCCAGTACTTTGTCACGAACAGATACTTCTGGAAGGGCGTCAGATTCTTCCCCATGTATCACTTTATAAGCGTGCTCTTGAAGTTTCTTCACGCTTTGCACGCCTGTAGCAACGCGTGTCGTCGCACGGAGGTCTGATGTTGTTCTGGTATATTGAACAATCGAAAAATATCCATCAGCAGCTCACCTTTCTGCTCTTTGGTCAACTCCTTCCACGAATCGTAGGTGATTTTGACATGTTCCCGTGCAACTATTCTGACCGTTCTCTGGACTGCGGACGTTGCTCGGGGAGGATTGAGAGGGGTCCCAAACGCATCTACCTTCGTGATGGTAAATCGGCCCACGGGCATTTTCGATATTCCTCTTCTTCTATCGTGCTTGGATATTCCAGAGGACGGCGCATCACACGCATGAGGTGATGATGATGAAGAATAAGCAGAAGATATCTTCACAAGAAATAGAAGTTCTAACACGCATGAACAAATTAGGACCAATATAATGACATAATTGACACCATGTGAACAAATGAGATCAGCACAAAGCTAAGATTTAACATTTTGATATTGCTCTCAGATGTAGAGTTGCACAAGATTTAATCTTAGCATTCTCGCTACTTTAGTCTATACTCTTCATTAATTTAATTTGATAATATTAATTTAAACTTTGAGTTTTAAAATAGTGTTTTACTTATTTGCCGACATGATCTTTAAACAAAAGACTTTGGATAATTATACTTTTGGCCTAGAGGTTCAACTAACTAACCAATTGAATGTAACAGACTAAATGCTAAAGATCAATCAACAGTAGTAAGCATTCCAATTAGAGCTCAAGTTCAAACCCGAATATCAAAACAATTTCAGCACAAGACTATTATCATCACAGAGCATTCATCTCAAGCCCACCACACCCTACATTGCAATATATTCTAGTAGCAGTATCAAGCCCACCACATTGCATCGGTTACCTTTGGGCGTCGAGGAGGACAAGTTGGGAGCACCGGAGCAGCAGGACGGCGTCGAAGGGGAGGCGCGCCGGGCTCGGGGGAGGAGGAGGCGACGCGTGCTCAAGGGAGGTGAGGAGGCGAGCTCAGGGGAGGAGGAGGCGACGGGCTCGAGGGAGGAGGCACGCCGGGCTCGAGGAGGAGGCAGCTTCGAGGACGGCGGCGACGGGCTCGAGGAGGAGGCAGCTTCGAGGACGGCGGCGACGGGCTCGGGGGAGGAGGGGGAGTTGAGAAACTTAATCGTTTGAGTGGGAAAAGCAAGCAAACTCTAGAGTCCAAATATAAATAGGGTTGGACATCACAGACGATTCTAAAGTAGAATCATCTGTGATAAATAATATCACAGACGGCTCCAATAAATAAATGTCTGCGATAGGTTGTGTATCACAGACGGTTCCAATAAATAATCGTCTGTGATATATTTTATCACAGACGGTTTGTAGATGAAACCGTCTGTGATATATTATCACAGACAGTTTGTAGATAAAACCGACTGTGATATTCTTTTGTATTGGTAAATCTAGTTTTGTTCATTGGCTAGCCTCAGGAAATACTAGCCATGCCCTCTGAAACAAGCAGAAACACAACATGTACATGTATACATCCAATTCACATTCATTTCATAAACAAACACATCCATTTCACAAATCGATTAACTCAAATGAACTAAAATTAACCATTCAAAACACATATACACACATTGTTCAATCTTTAAAAATTAGCTCTTCATGATGATCGACATGTATGTAGCTAGTTTCATCACGTTGTTCTTCCTCGACCCTTATGCCGTTTCCGAAAGGAGGCAACTTATCAAATTGATTGTATTCTTCCTCATCCACTATATTTTCAACTCCGATAATCCTCCTTTTTCCATGAAGAACTACGTGGTGCTTCTTATTTGCTTGGTCGGTTACATAGAAGACTTGAACAACTTGGTTAGCAAGTACGAGTGGTTCGTCTTTGTTTCCAACACGTTCGAGGTCCACGGTAGTAGCGTCATACTTGTTGACCTTCACCTATGAGAGATGGACCCAACGACACCGAAACAGGGGGATCTTGAAAAGCACGTAATCGAGCTCCTATATCTCCTTTATGAGCCAATAGTAGGAGCTCCTCAGCCCATCGGTACTAAACGTATCTATGCGGACACCGTTGTTTTGGTTAGTGCTCTTTATATCCTGAGCCTGCGTATAGAATGTGTACCTATTTATGTCGCATCCTTGCCATGTCACAACTATAAATATTGGCCTTTTTGCTAACCATGTCAGCATATCACTTGATGAGCTCCTAGCGCGTCGCTCCTTTAACCATTGGTTGAGTCGACTGTTGTGCTGTCTCGTGATCCAAACATCTGGCTGCTCTGGATTCTGTTACCGAAGCACGTTCTTGTGTTGGTCGATATACGGGGACACTTCAATCATGTTTTGCAAGACCGTGAAATGGGCTTGAGCATATGTATCCATACTGGAGTGATTGCTTTCCTTCCGATGGTCTCGATACCTTCGAGCCTTCCCACATGGCGAGATCGAGGCACACCTAACGATTCGACCTGAGCCATGTAATTGATGCTGAACTCAATGATCTCTTCGGTTGCATAACCTTCAATGATGCTACCCTCTGACCGAGATCGATTCCGTACATAGGACTTGAGAATTCCCATAAACCTCTCGAACGGGTACATGCTACGTAGGAACACGGGCCCACATATCTTTATCTCTCTCACAGTGTGAACAATGCGATGGACCATGATATCGAAAAACAACGGAGGGAAATACGTCTCAAGATGACATAGAGTCGTCACCACCTCGTCCTGCAGAGCATCTAGTCCTTCGGGATCGATGACCTTCTGAGCAATTGTGTTAAAGAAATAACACAACCTCATGATAGTCTCTCGGACCTTGATCAACAAAATACTTCTAATTGCAACAGGGAGCATATGTGTCATCAACACATGACAATCATGAGACTTCATGCCAATTAACTTCAAATCTTCCATCAAAACAAGTTTCTTCATGTTGGTGGAGTAACCGGACAGAACTTTCACACCATACAAGCACTGACACAGTTCAGTTCTCTCGGCCTTAGACATAGTGTAACAAGTAGGGGGAAGGTACGTTCGTAATTTATTGGTTTTTGTCGGTGCTAACTTAGGTCTAATGTCCATATCAACCAAGTCAAGTCGTGCGTTGATAACATCCTTTGTTTTGTCACGAATGTTCAGTAAGAGACCGATCAAGCTATCATATACATTCTTCTCTATGTGCATGACATCGATGTAGTGACGAACTTCTAGGTGCTCCCAATAAGGTAAGTCCAAAAATATTGATCTCTTCTTCCAATTGTTCTTTTCACGGGTACTCGATTTACGTCCCTTTCCGAGCACAACATCTAAATACTTAACCACATCGGAGACTTATTTTTCGCTTAAATGCCTTGGAGCTAACATGTCCTTCTTCTCTTCGTTGAATTGTTTCTTTATCCTGCGGTATGAGTGAGCCCTCCGAAGGAACCTACGGTGATGCATATACACGGTTTTGTGTGAGTGCTTCAGCAATACACTCTCGGTATTATCTAAGCAATGAGTACATGCTTTGACCCCTTTTGTACTTTGTCCCGACAGGTTAGCAAGGGCAGGGATAATTATTTATGGTGCAGAACAACAAAGAGCGTAAAGTGAAGTTCTCTTATTTGTACCAATCTCATACCTGCACCCCCTTCGATCCACAGTCTTTTTAGATCTTCCATCAATAGTGCGAGGTAAACATCAATATCATTCCCAGGTTGTTTCGGACCTTGGATAAGTATCGACAGCAAAATATATGTCCGCTTCATACACAACCAAGGAGGAAGGTTGTAGATACAGAGAGCCACAGGCCAAGTGCTATGCCGGCTGCTCATGTTACCGAAAGGATTTATTCCATCTATACACAAACCAAACCTTATATTCCACGGTTCCGCACCGAAGTCTATAAACCTCCTATCGATGTTTCTCCACTGGGTGGAATCAGCAGGGTGTCTTAGCTTTCCATCCTGCTTACACTCCTCCGAGTGCCAACGCATCAGTTTTGCCTCCTTTGGGTTCGCAAAAAACCGCTTCAAACAGGGAATTACAGGAAGGTACCATGCCACCTTAGCAGGAGGTCCTTTCTTCACCTCGATTCCCTTGCCATCATCTGATTGATTCTTACGCTTGTATCGGGATGCGTTGCATACCAGACATACATGCATGTTTGTGTACTCTTTACAATAGAGGATACAGTCGTTCGGATATGCATGTATTTTTTTTCTACTTCTATTCCCAATGGACAAAGAACATTCTTGGCTCTGTAGGTGGTTTTGGACAACTCGTTTCCATCCGGAAGCATGTCTGCTAAGATACCTAACAACGCCGTGAAACTCTTGTCGGACCAACCGTTGCTTGCCTTTAATTTCAGTCGTTCAAGCACGGATAACAACTTTGTGTATTCTGGCTTGCAGCCCGGGAACAAAGGCTTCTTCGAGTCCTCCATCAAGCCCTTAAATTTACCAAACTCTCTCTCACTATAGTTCATACGCATCATGGCTTGTCCGATCAAATTGTCATCGTCTGACCTATACGAATTGGAACCACAATCGACATCATCTGATAGCATATCGTCGTCTTCATCGGCGATGTCATTATTACTACATTCCTGTATAATTTGCTCTTCACCGTGACTGCTCCAACGTGTATACCCCTTTTTGAAACCCCTTCGAATCAAGTGTGCTTGGATCCGCGCTTGGTTCTTAAACATCTTCAGATTCTCGCAGTCAATGCATGAACAATACATATATTCCGCTCCCTTATTCAACATATCCTCCTCAGCAACTCTTGTAAAATCAGACACGCCATTAATGTACTCTTCACTCACACAGTTCTTAGCATACATCCAAATTCGATCCATCACACGGTTCGTATTGAAAACCCTAGAAATAAATAAAATGGTGACTTCGAAAGCGTATTTTCTGATACTTACGCTTTCCAACAGGGAAAGTGTATTTTTCTTTAAACTAAAGATGGTTTTTCTCATTTTTACATTTTTCTAAATTTTCTTAACTTACATATGGGCCCTACTTGTCAGTGACTCATTTTTTTATTTCATGATTTTATTTATAAAATCTATGGTGGTCCCACATGTCATATACTCATTAGTTTATTAACTAAATGATTAAAAACATTAGGATTTGAAGAAAAAATTGGGCTTAGGGTGCCATCGTATTGCTAATAATCGTGGCTCGGTGCCCTAAGGTCGCCTGAGGCTAGTCGACGGTGATGTCCCGTGGCGGCGCATTAGCTTCACTTGCGATTTCGGCGTAAATACCCGAAACTACTCAAATTAAAGGATGATTATGCTCCAGTAGCTCACCTCGATCACGAGAAAGGTGTCAATGAAGTCGGAGAAGGTCCAAGGTAACTGGTCATTGGTGAACAGAGGTGACGGCGGCAAGCTCCGCGGTGACAGGTCTTCTCAGTGGAAATAAATTGAAACAAAGCACATGCACAGTTTTAAGGGGACATATAGGTAGAGAAATCGACCTTGGTGGGGTTGACGACTCACCGGAGAAGAGTTGGCATCGGTGGCGGCAGCGGCGACAGAGAGGTCCACGATGACAGCTCGGCGTGGGCGACAATTGCTAAAATGGACCACACGAACGGGCTCAGTGAGGTGAGATGATACTTAAACCGGGCTTGGAGATCTCAGGCGGCTACCGTAGCACCAGAGATGGAGAAGAAGACTTTGTTGATGAGCTACACTGCACCGAATGATCAGTAAGCGAGCAAAATGGTGCAGCATCTGTGATGAGTTTATTATCACAGACGGTTTTCAACAAAAATTATTTGTAATATGTAGCAATATCATAGACGGTTATTTTTAAGAACTGTCTGTGAGGTATTAGAGACGGTTTTTTTTTGTTGAAAACTGTATGTGATATGTAGAAATATCACAGACGGTTATTGTTAAGAACTGTATGTGATACTTCACAAACGGTTTTCATCATGAACTGTCTATGATATTACCTTCTCACAGACGGTTTTTAGTGTAACCAGTAACATAGATGGTCTTTAAACCAAAATCGTCTGTGATTGCATGTAATACAGATGATTTTAATCAACCGTCTGTGATGAGCCGTCTAGTATCCATCTGTACCGGTCTTCCCTTGTAGGTTTCGATCATACTTGCGTAGTACAGCGTATTGACCTGCATAGCGGTGAGAAATTTTTGTCCTCCACGAAATGTGTGGAAAGCTCGCGTTTCGTCGAGGAGGAAATTATCTTCCGTTTGTGAGAACGGAGACGGGATACTATCGGTCTTCCAGATGCTCATGTTTCCAACCACTCACGAGGAAAACTCCCATTGGACTGGATCAAACTTGAGCAGCAGCTACCTAGCACCTCGATCTGTCTGAACTCATGTCCTGGAGATACTGTTTCGAGTTTCGACCATTGATTTTTTATCATGACTAGGTGCTGACTAGCTTTTAGCTCAACTGCTCAAGCAACTCAACTGGGCACCATGTTAGAAAGTTGTAATAGATGGCGACTAAATAGAAATTCTCATACTTTTTCTTTGTGCAGTCGTGTGCATTAGATGCAAGAACGCGTGGCGAGACGCTTCGTAACGTACATATTGGAATCCAAATTGAACTCGAATGATATGGCCTGATGATGTGATAGTAGCCATTGTCTTTACCGTTCATCTACTAAGTGTACTGTATGTCTAGTTCCTGTTTACAATGCGAAATTTTTTAGATTCCTATGAAAATTGTAATTTCTATAAAATTCCTACGTTCTAAACAGACTTATTTAGTTGTGCACAGTTCTAATAGGGGAGGCACACATAGCAGCCTTTAAGCTCGCCGGACGGCGGCAGAGGTTTCCGTGGGGATTAGTTAGGTTTCCGTGGGGATTAGTTGTTTTGTACAAGAAACTATTGCCCTTCGCTTTAATTTTTCTGCTCGTACGGTACACGGAGAACGTTCCAATCGCATTTGACTCGTCTACCGACCGAGATTCACCACGTGAATGTCGAACGGCGTGCAGCACTCGCCAAGTCATCTTAGGGCACTCCCAATGCAGACTTCACCCTGGTTTCTATGGCTATTAATTACCCTCTATTTATTGACTTTTGCTGATGTGGCACTGTATTTATTGAAGAAAGATGGTGAAAAAACAAGAAACCGAGTCTAAGATGGAAGCAGCGTCTCGCTTCATCCGATCACGGAAGACACCGGCCGCATCTTGCGTTAGGTAACACCTCCATCGTTTCCATCGATCCGTCGCCTTCCCTTCCCTCCCTCGCCGCCATCTTGCGCGCGCCCCAACCCTCTCCGCGCCGACGGCCCTCTCCTTCCAGCGCGCGAAGCCCCGCCCTTCTGCTGGCTGGCCCGCCCCTTCAGCAGCGCCGCCTCGACCTCTCTGGTGCCGAAATCGCGAGGGCCTTCAAATCACTCGTCTTGGCTCTGTCTCCTCATGCGCCGGCTCTGTGGATAGTCCTCAAATCCAAATCAAGGTCGCCCCAAGTCCCACGATCTAGCTCCCCAACTGATCTCCTGCCCCAACAATCTTTAACCCAAAATCCATATCCAAACCTCTGAATCAGGGGATGAATTCCCGGCGAGGTAGTGGTGTTGCTGCAACCCGTTCTCCGTCCGTCCGTGGTCGTGGGCCAAGTGCTCCAGCGGCCGGTGCTTCTGCAGCTCGTGGTCTTTCCTCTGGCTGTAATGCTGCAACAGCAGGTGCTAGTGTTCCTGGCAGTCATGCTCCTTCAATCCATGCTTCTCCCGTTGGTGGATGGTGGCCATCTTCATCTTCTAGTGAAGGGTAAGTCATCAGAGTTGTGTCTGTATGGATTACAGATTGTCATTGTTGTGTGGCATTAGATGAAAATTGATGTAAGCTTCTACTGCCAATATCATCGTTTTCTGATTGTAGATGGAAAGTTGATTAATTAAGATGTCATGTGTCTTGCTAGTGTTCTTGCCTTCTAGCCAATATATGTTTGCAGGTTATACTGATGTGCATTATTTACGCATGCAAGTGTGAAACTTGGTCGGCACAACCACGGATTTTCGATTCTTGGCCGATGTGCATTATTTACGCATACAACCACAGATTTTCGATGGCTGGCCGATGTGCATTATTTTCTTGCATGCAAGTGTGGACTCCTTCCACTATTTTTGTTGTCTTGCTAGTGATATTTGAGAAAAATGTTGTTTGCGAGTTATACCCACAAGGAGGGTTCACAAATTACGCACTCAAATCCATTTGCTAACCATCCAAATGGAATTAATATTCTGAAAATTTCCACTTTGTTGGTCTTTGCTAATCGATCTTCAATGTCTCCAATTGATCTGGGTGCTACAAGAACTCATTCTTGACAGAAGAAGATGATGATCTAGTACATGATGCGATGGAAGATGTAGGTGGAGAAAAGCTGAAACAATTAACGTTGATGGCGATTCTAGAACCGACAGCGTTTGAACTGGGCGGTTGAAGAAGATAAGCGATTGGTGCGTTCCTTTCTCACTTTTACTTTGAAACAAACACTCAAGTACATGTAAATGCAATACTGCGATTTTGGTTCCTTATTGTAGGCGATGCTTGGTCACGTAATTCAAAGGACCCGATAGATGGAAATGGCAAGAAGGCGAGGCGGTATTGGGAAGATGTTACTAAAGAATACAACAAGACCACAGAAACTAGCCGTAAGAGGAACCGAAACCAACTGAAAATACGTTGGGATCGTTCTAAGAAACCATTAACTGATTTTCATGGAATTTGGGTAAATGCCGATAGAGTGTGGCAAAGTGGGATGAGTGATGACCAGTTGACTAACAAAGCATTAGAGATGTGGGCTAGCCAAAATAGTGGTAAGGCCTTCCATCTGCTACATATGTGGAAGGTGGTACGTGGTCAGCAGAAGTGGTCAGCATATATTGCTAGGTTAAAGAAGGAAAAGGAAAAGAGTGCAAAGGCTAACACTAACCTATCTGCAGTGCTGAATTTGGAATTAGATGGAGAAAAGCGACCAATGGGACATAAGAAAGCAAAAAAAGAACTGAATGGCAAAAAGAAGGGAACTAATGCCTTGTCTGACTTCAGCAATAAATTTGAGAAGTTCATTGAAGCAAGCACCAGGAATAGGGCAGAGAGAGAGAAGATGACAGAAATTCAGCAAAGTTTGGCTGATAAGAAGATTGAAGTAGCTAAGCTTAGTCATGAAGCAGCTCATGAACAAACTAAGTGCAAAATGCTAGAAACTTACACCTGACTCTCTTGCACCCTCTTGATCGACTTAATCAGGATGCTTTGTCTCGAGAGAAAGTTGGCACTAGAGAGCATGAGACTTGCTTTATTTCCTAAGGTATTACCTTTGTCAACCCATTTTCCAATTGATATTTTAATTGGTGGGAGCTGATAATCGATAGACTAGTAATTTCATGGAATTAATTCTCTGATAGCAAGTGATTGCATACAAATGTGACCATGCAAGGGATTTCTACTAAGGTAATTTTAATATAGTGTGAACTATTTTTGTGAAACTGAAATGCACACCCACGATAAGTGTGAACTCCATCCACTAATTTTTGCATGCAAGTGTGAACTCCAGCCACTATTTTTTGCATGCAAGTGTGAACTCCATCCACTAGTTATTTTGCATTAAAGTGTGAATATATACTGAGCACGTCAAATGTGCATATATACAAAAAGCCACGATCTTGCTGCCCTCCTATCTCTTCTCCCCCTTTCTACGCTACTACCACCGTTTCTTATCTGCTACTCCTTTACGCTATCTGCTTGCCAACCATTTTCGCTATCCCTTCAGTATTCCATGGGCGGAGATGGCAGCATCGATTCGATTGATCATACTCCATGGATGACTATCTCCAAGAGCAAGAAATTATGGATGATTTAGGCGATGAACTAGTAGCTGAAATGCGATCCGTTGTTGATGTCATACAAGGTGGAAGAACTTCGGTGTGGTCCTAGGCGATATGTGGATAGGCCTCGTGAACAAGCCAACCAGCAACTAATGGATGACTACTTCTCTCCTAATCCAATCTACAATGAGACACACTTTCGTAGAAGATTTAGGATGAGGAGACCCCTCTTTCTGAAGATTGTTGAGGCCTTGAGTGGGTGGTGCAGTATTTCACCTTACGTCCGGATGCTCAATCGTCACAGGTTCTCACCAATTCAAAAGTGTCTGATGGCGATCCGTCAATTAGCATATGGCGGCTCTGCGGAACCAGCATGATGAGTACACGAAGATGGGAGAAATCTTGGTGTGGAGTGCTTGAAAAAGTTTGTTCAGGTGTCAAAGAAGTGTATGGTGAAGAGTACTTGAGGCATACAAGACAAGATGTAGAACGATTGTTGGAGACCGATGGCGTCGTGGTTTTCTGGCATGATAGGGAGCATTGATGTATGCATTGGCATTGGGAAAAATGTCCCTATGCTTGGAAGGGACAATATACTCGTGGTGATCATGGTGTACCAACCATCATTCTAGAGGCCGTTGCTTCACATGACCGATGGATATGGCATGCTTTCTTTGGAGTGGCGGGATCCAACAATGACATCAATGTGCTGAATCAATCTGATTTGTTCGTCGATCAATTAAGAGGAGAAGCTCCCCAGGTGCAGTACTTTGTGAATGGGAGGCAATATAACAAACCTTATTTTCTTGCAGATGGCATATACCCAGATTGGGCTGTTTTTGTTAAGTCCATACGTGAACCGCAATCAGCTGAGCACAAGCTGTTTGCAGAACAACAAGAGGGGGCAAGAAAAGATGTTGAATGTGCATTTGGGATTTTGCAATCTCGTTTTTGCATTTTGCGTCGGCCGGCACGTCTATATGAACAAGGGGACCTTGAGAATGTCATGTTAGCTTGTATAATCCTTCACAACATGATAATTGAGGATGAGAAGGATATAGAGGATGTTCCTTTTGACTTGAACGAGGAAGCAACCACATCGACTGTTCAAGCACCTACAATCTCTCAAGCACATGACCCAGTTATGGAAGAAGTACTACAAAGAAATACCGATATTAAGTGATCGTGAAGCTCACAAGCAATTGCAATCTGATTTGATAGATCACATTTGGCAAAAGTTTGGGAATCGATCTAATTAGGTAGAAAAATATATATTTATGTATAATTGTGCATAGCTGCCATATATATTTGTGTTTTGCAAATTGACTATCAACAACCCATAATATATTTCTTGTTTACTACTATATTTCTTGCTTATTGACTTACTCATCTATAACTTTTGACTGCAAAAGTGTGGAAGGGAGTTGCAAGTGGACATGGGAGTTCATGTGGAGGAGAAGCGGTGATGGTCACCTAAATATTACTATGTTCGGTTCCAACTGAAATGATATATCGGCGTTGCTACCTACTAGTGAGTATTGTCTTAAGTTACATTAATTTCTGCTGTTAGCTTTGCTGGACACTCTTTTCTTCTACCATCCGTATTCTATCAGTGCTAATTTCTATGTTCAAAGCGGCAGAACCTAACAAAGTGAAACTGATCGATGAATTATTTCCTTGCATGCAAGTGTGAAATCAAGTGTTCGGTGATCCATTTTCAAATACAGTGCATTAAGAAAGACTACATGTGATGTTTGCCTGGCCGATCCTTGTTTATTTGTGTTGCATACAAGTGTTTATTAAATGTCTATCTCTATAGAAACTATTTGTACAAATATGCATTGAGACAAATAGTTTCTACTGGTAGAGTCTTGAAACTATGGAAACCGTGATAGAGTCTAGCATTGGGAGTGCTCTTAGTCATAACCTTTTCTCTGCTACCTCCATCTAGGGGTGGAAATTGGTAAAGGATAATCCGTTTTATCCGATATTCGTATCCGGGAAAACGCAAATGTGGTAAGTAAAATCCGCATTCGAATAGTATTCATATCCGTATTCGGTGTTATTCGTATCCGTATTCGGTGTTATTCGTATCCGGAAAAAAATGGATAGTATTCGTATCCGTATTCGGTGTTATTCGTATCCGGGAAAAAAACCGGATAGTATCCGGAAAAACAAATACTATCCGGGAAAAACGAATACGAATACTATCTGTTTTTGTCCCAGATACGAATACGAATACTATTTGTTCTACCGAGATTTGTCGCAAAAGTTGTAGGATATTCGCATTCGACCGAATTGAGTACATATTCGATTCGAATTCGTATTCGTTACGACATTCGATTCGTATTCGTATTCGAGAATATTCGAATTCGTATTCGTATTCGTTTTAAAAATAGAGATTCGTATTCGTATCCGTATTCGTTTTAAAAATAGGGATTCGTATTCGTATTCGGGACTATTCGATTCGTATTCGATCCGTTTCCACCCCTACCTCCATCCCCATGATCACAAGCTCCCCATGAATTACTAACGTAGACTGGCAAAAGTAGCCACGCACGCGCGGTAATATTCAACTGCGCGGACGTGCTAATTGGCCGGCCGGCGTCAGCAAACCGGGACTATCAATAGATTAATTTGATTAGTAGATTATCATATTCATGGACAAGACAGACGCAGAAATGCTGAGTTGATGGCATATTCAACTTGGCTATGCCAGATACGCATCTTTGTCCCCTGTTTTAAAGAAAAAGGGCAAAACAAGAGAAAGATACAAGCATCGTCCTAGAACATATCCAAATATTTTCTACTCGTGATCAATTCCTACTGTTTTTTAAACTTCATAGTACATATTTGACTTCTCTATGATCACATTTTCTGAGTGGCACCTACTTCATTAGATACTACAAACCCTCGCGCGCCTTGACGTGCGCAGCACTGAACAAAAGCGATTTTGGTCACGACAGAAAAAGAGTTGTATAAAAAGATTTGTTTTATGTATCATACGGTAGATACACATATTGTTTTTTACGAAGAACTATTTTAATTATGTATATGTTAGTTATACGAAGGTAAACCAGAGATAAGCGACATTTGCTTCAGAATTTCTATGTATGGATTACTGAAGAGGGAAAAATATTTGTAAGCAGTAATTAGAAGACGAATATATGTATGTAAGCTATAAGACATACATGGAACCGTGATTATACAAATTGCTATGTATAACATATATGTACTATTCTGCAGATATAGGAGACGAATATTAGAGATGTATATATGCATTAGAGTTATTACATATAGAAATCGATAATGCAATGCTATAAGGTACTATATAAGGCAGGTCGGTAGTTTAATAAAATATCTGGATGAAATAATAGATATCTTGTGCTATCCTTGAAATGGAGGTCTTAGCATATTGTAGACCGTATCATGTAAGAATAAGGATGCAAAACTTATGCTGGCAATACTTGACAACACTAATAAAGTGGCATACCACTATTCATTTCTAACATTCTTGAACTCATCTAAAAAAAGGAACTTCAATGTTGAAACTTCAACAGTAGGACTCTTAAGTAGCGGACTCAATTGATTCGCTAACTTCATGGTGATCACTTGTGCGTCGGTTGGAAAGTGGGGTTCTCAAAGGCTTGATCCCCTTTGTGGTAGGACATACACAAGCCCGAATCGGTTGAGGTCTTTAAGCGATGAAAATCAGTGCTATCAATGTTGAATTTGAGATACATTCCTCGAAATAATTCATGCCCACTTGTAGGACCGGAAAGGCGACTAGAGGGGGGGTGAATAGGAGCACGAACACTTTTTCACCTTAATTGAATTCAATACTAATTTCACTCCAATAGCTATAAAAGCTATGAAGATCAATAATTAAGCACAGTGGAAGACTTGTATCGAATCCAATCAAAACCCCGACGCAAAACACCCAAAATTACCAAAAACCCAAATCTCAAAGTGTTGGGCGGTCTGACCTCTCAAATTGGCGGTCTGACTCCTTTGCCTAGCGGTCAGACCGCTGATTTTGGCGGTCAGACCGCCCCTGACGATGAACAGGAAAATCAGCACAATCAGCCTGAAAACCCGAAACGAAAATCGGTCTAACTTTTGATCCATAAGGCCAAACTTGACCAAATTTGGAACACGCCTTCCTAAGGATATTAGGAACCTATTCCAAGTGGAGATTGAGTAGATCCATGTCAAAGTTTTGACCTTTTTCTGTTTTACCGAAGGAGGGTTCAAAACCGGGCAAAAACCAAAAACTTGATCCAAATCTTACTCGTGGAGGATTGATGATCTAGATGATCCTAGATGTATTCCCATACATCATAGCAAGGTAAAAGAGGGCACGAAACAAACCAAAAACCATAGGATCAAGGAAGCACCCAAAATCATCAAAAGAGAGGAAAGCACAAGAAGACTCATCTTTGAACAATCACCCTTAGATTGATTCACGATTTGATCTTTGATTCTGACCACTCTCTCAAGGAGGGCAAAGCTCAATCCATGAGCACTCAACTCAACACATCTCCCTTGAACCCTAAGCCTCTTCTCTTTCTCCTAAGCCCTAAGACAAACTAGGGTTTACCATGAAGTGCTTCAAGTGGCTACATAACAGCCCCCTCTCTATTTATATGAGGCCTAGAGTTTCTAGAAGACTTAACCCTAATGAGCTCCCGTTAAGGCCCAATACAAACGGGTCACACACGCACGCATCTCAAAGCGTCGTCTTCACTTTTCTTGACCTAATCCACTTCTTGGCCTTGAAACTGCTTGCGCGAGGTTGGCATTAGGTCACCAAAAGCGTATTGGTGAAATTACCAAAATACCCTTCTCGATCTTTCGAGACCGAGTCCAAAGCTGCATGAAACACATCCATGCCATGCGTGTGGGATTGATCCAGTGACTCTCAGCGATGTCGGCAAGTCTCTCCCATCCGGTTCCCACCGGACCACCTTGGCATTTGCACCGACCCACGAGCAGTCCAACGATCGCCGAACCGCCGTTCGGTCACCTTCATCCATTCTGCGCCATGCTTGAGTCACTTGACCTCACCCGCATCCATGATGGTTCGGACCTCGGCTCTCCAAGCTTAGTCCCAATCCTCCTCGCCGTTGACCGTCGTTGACCTCCAAGCCACAGGCTGACAATAGACAAGCAAACACGAATCAGGAACAAGTTCTTCACAACTTGACCCACGTTAGCCAAAACATGCAATATGCAACACATATGCAATATCAAACAAGGATATGACCTATCCCAAAATCAATCCATAACTAATATCATCATTACGCACAAAACCGATCGATCATTACGGCGGTCGGATATACAGGGATGAACGATTTCCACTTAAGTCACGGCGGTCGATCGCGGATTGGCGGCTCGATCAGATATACTGACGATCGACCGCCACCACGAAACCGGTCGACCGCCGAGACTGACAGATTCATAACTTTGTGGCAAACGCTTGAAACTTCAAACCAAAAGCAACATTGCCAATTGTTTCATCATCCTAAGATCATGGGCATATCCCCATGATATCCACACCACTTCAGCTAAATGCCTTCAGACTTTCAGTCGGTCCATATTACTCTGGAACCACAGTACAAAGATAAAGATCGACTAAAAGGGTAGAAAAGAATAGGACACACAAATTCATGTACTATTTAAAAAGAAGCTCTAGATTGCAGCAATAAATGGAACCATATAAAAAGGTGGAAATGTCAAGTGTATTTTACCTTTCTTAGGGTCTTTGTGTCTTTGAAAGCGATCTTTGGTTCTTTCCAACTATACAATGTTTTAATCTCATCCCAACTATCTAATTTCCAAATATCCTTGTTGGTGATGGGCCTTTTATATTCTTATCGGTGATGGGCCTTTTATATCCTTGTTGCATTAGAGAGTCATCCATGAAAATAATATGGCTAGCAAAGTAAAGAGACAACAAAATTTATATCAATATATGTATATGTATTTTTCCTATTGTATAAGGGGTTTCTTACATATATGCCACCTTGTACTTGTATATATATATATATATATATATATATATATATATATATATATATATATATATATATCATATAATGAATACAAGCGCTATTCATAACACTAGCAGCCTTAAAACAGCTTAATGAAAAGCACAGAAAGTTGCTTGACAAGCACTTCTAACTTCTAAAGTAGATTTCGTTCTTGTAGGAGTTTCTTCAAGAAACAAAATTTATGTACTTAAACTGTTAGCTGATTGCAACATGTATAAATACATGACCTATCTTGAAATCAAAGCATTCGATGTTATTAACCAAATGTCCTTCTGAAATCTATTTGATGCTTTACAGTGCATGCTCAAATTTGACTAACTATTATAGGTACACCTGGAAAGAGATAAATGTTGATTTATTGTTGATGGTAATTATTTTGGTTTGTACAGAGTACCGACCACTAACATGAGGGCATACTTGACGCAGAAATAGTGAAGACTGTGCAATTCAGAAGCTCAATGGTTGTGTGGGAGCCATCAGGACCAGACAAACTAAGTGAGTGCCCCTTGATTTTAGCCAACTTCCTAGTAGGAAAAACCTCCACAATATTCTTTCTATCCTTCATCTCTTTGGGACATCCAATTGATAAGCGCTCATTACTAACTTTTGGTATCTTTTCTGGCTCTAGTATCCATAGAAAGCCCTGTAAACATATGGCAGCGATGTAAATAGGCTTGCTCATTAGCAAATAAAACATTTAGAATCTAAATGAAATGCAATTGCAAATCCAGATGCCAAAGCAATTTGATGAGCGATATTTCAAAGTTATTTAAGCCCTTCATCCACGGTATTGCTCATCAAATGCAATCTGTATATATTCTTTGAACCATCTAATTGATTTTCTAAGTTGGATAGTGCATATTCATACATACAATCCATGTACGAACACAAAGACCAAGGAACATCGTGATGTAAAACATAGTTCTGAGCAAGATGTTATGCTAGTGGAAGATAAATTCTTTTTTTTTTTTTCTGAGTAAGGTTGATCTGTATGTATCTTGGCCATGATGAGCTTTTATCAATTCTGATAATCAAAGGCAAAGCATGCTTATACATGTTATCTACTTGTACATTACTTGAAATAATAAGTAAAGGACTTCTGAACTCTATTACATGTCCATATCCCATACTTCTGATTAAGATGAGTGATGCAAGCATCTTGTTGTCCCCATACAAGAGCCATGCAATTATGTACACTTCAATTGAATTTGTAAGTTATCAAGTGCATACTATTTTTAAAAAATTGTTCAAAAAAATTGATCGGATGGTGTGGACCACCTCATGATCAGACTGTAACCATATTATGCTTGTAAGTTATCAAGTGCATACTATTTTTTTAAAAAGTTTTTCAAAAAAATTGATGAAAGAATCCCTCCAGATAATCTTAATACACTAATCAAATCTGATGAAAATAAATGTTTGCACCAAATGTGGACAAATAAAGCTACCATACATCAACTAAAGCAAAAAGGAAGAGTTACATGTACCTAGAGCATATTTCCCACAACTGGCTATAGCAAAGAATTATTTGAATGCTTGAGGAGACTATCAAGGACCCCTGTATGGCTCCTATTGTCTATAGAGATCTCCGCAAATAGACCATAGGAGAAAATTCACGGGAAATCACATGAAAATCTGGAGTAGAACAATGGCTCCAATGATACTTCCCTATTCGATTTGTTGTGATTTTTTTTCAAGATACAACAATGTAGGAAGATCACTACATACTCACAGTATAGCCATCAGCTATTTGTGCGAGGGAGGGGTCACAGATTATGGATAGGATTGGTACGACAAATGCATATGAGTCGCCAATGATGGTAGGAAGGCGAGCGCCAAATAGCATCTGGAGCAGTGTCTTAATCCCAGTCACAAATAGCAGTGTTTGAACCACTCTAGCCTTGTCATGCTTTGGTTACAAAACAAACAACATTTTGGCAGCCAAAATAGATTCTAGCACTGAACCATTAATCAAATGACTTGAAACAAGAAATGCCACATCTTTTAGCTATCTTCTATAACATTTGAGAATTGAGATGCTAGAAGAGGAAAAAAAGTGACAACAAGTTTTTCTCTCATGCAATGGATTTGTGGTTAATCTATTTTCAGATTCAGAAGATTGAATTCTAACAACTGAATTAGTGATTCAACTAAATAAATAAATAAATAAATAAGGAGGAAATCCTCACATCATTTCCACCCATAAGAGCATGAGCATCTCTAAGCCATTATGAAACACTGCACATCTCCATGCCTACAGATCTTTCTATCCACATCTCCTGATTACTAAAAAAGATTATCATTAATTTGTAAAAAAAAAGTAAGTATAAGCACATATGTCAACTAAGTCACTGAGTACACTAATTTTTAAGCACTAATATTCAGACTTAGCTTTAACAAATAGCCAAGGGCTGACGTTGGCAAGAGACCATTTCCCTTGTATGTGCTTAGCAAGCTTTGAATGAAACATTTGTAGGGTCACGGGTAGGCTACGATAGCCACAAACAAAATTTTCTCCCACGCAAACCAGGAAGCCATGCAAGTAGATGATCATAGATCGTTACCACGAGCCTTGTGAGCAATGCGGAAGAAGGGTTGGAGCG
Organism: Phyllostachys edulis; assembly: GCA_036346405.1. Lineage (NCBI taxonomy): Eukaryota > Viridiplantae > Streptophyta > Magnoliopsida > Poales > Poaceae > Phyllostachys > Phyllostachys edulis. Next base: position 43,250,594 of record CM070559.1, read on the forward strand.
GCTGGTCCAGCGAAGAGCGTCGATGTAGTGGTCGTGGTCGATCGTCAACGTCCGACAAGTCGATCACGATTAGTCGCGATCGATCGTCTCCTCCAACAACGTCTGCGGTTCCTTGTGAAGATCGCGGATCGTCCTCAAGCGCAACAATCGTAGTAAGCGCCTCTCACGGTATCCACCGTCGAGGAAGGAACAACCGAACGGCGGTGTGCGGCCTGAAATCGCGCGGTGGAGCTCTCAAGAAGATGGCGGCTAGGGTTTTGGTGGTGTTTCACGCATGCCTCCCATGACCTCATGCACCTCCTTATATAGTGCTCGTGGCGGATCCTATCCAAACACGTTCTGAATCGTATTCGTCTTGGTTTGTTCAACCCGTTAAGTGTGTGACCACAGCAGGTTCATGTGTAGTTCGGTTGTGAGTCGGAAACCGTTTTCAACCACAAGTCGTAGCGGCTCCTAGCGAGCATATCGATTCGAATACACACAAATTATATCGGACGAACCTTAATGCAATATGATCTCGACCAGGTCTTCATCACTTACGACCAGGTCCTATCTATATACGAACAGTTCGTATGTGGTCACGACCAGTTCGTAACTCCTTACGACCAGGTTACGACCACTCTGTGATTACGTTCGACCAGTCTACGACTAGCTCGTATTTGCATACGACGATCATGGCTGATTCGACTCGGCGACCTACTCGTGTATACTCCCTTTGCCTCACGATGTCGGTTGAACTCCGGTGAGATGTTGTGTCATCCATGGGTATTCAATACTTTCTCGATCGAGTGTCGAGATAACTTTACGTGGTCGAACACTTCGACTACTAGTGGCATGGCCATGCACTTTCTTTATCCGATCTGCGAGGGCCCGAGACATCTCTCTGTTATGTTAGGAGGGCAAATCCATATCCGACTAGTCACATTCCTCTGCATGTTTCATAGCATACCCAAAGCCACCTTTATAACTACCCGATTCACGGTGTAGCGTTTGGCAACCCCTAAGAGTGCTCTTACACATGTAGGAAACCATCTGATCTCAAGTCTAAGGATTATACATCATCATTGCTTGAGACCAACTAATGACACATAGATTCATAACAATCTCAATAGTGCCTCAAGGTGGGTCTTATCCAACATCATGTTCTCTAACATGTGTCCATATTATTGGTTTGATATCTCCATATCTATGACTCGTGAAACATAGTCATCAACCAATACATATGCTAGTCTATTCATATGTGTCCTCATATGTTTACGACCGAGGATCTGTAAGAATAATTATCGCGAGAAATATAGAGTTTCACAACCAAGTCACATACTTGATAATAAATATTAACAATATTATTCTAGGAACAAGATAACACATTATCCAATGTCATGAACATAATGAAATATAATCATCTCTATGATTGCCTCTAGGGCATATTTCCAACAACATTTGTTGTTTTATACTCACAGCTTTTTCAGTAGTAGCATAAATTAATTACTTCACATTCTCCTCTTTGACCTCTAGCATAAGTAACTCGTAGTACTACATTATTACAAAAAAAAAACCTAACCTAACCTAATCAGCTTCTCAAATACCATATGTCAAGGGCCCTGCAGCTGCCCTCTGCACCCTCAGATCCTGCGATTCTAGCAATTCAACAAGAGGTGGAATTCCACCTTCTATTCTGCAGTAAATCAAAACCATCAGCAAGCACAGAAAAACTCCCAAGGAAAAGGAGCATTAAACAATCAGCAAAGTATAGAATAAAACCTAATGCAACTTTTGATGTTGCTATTTCCATGAGCAAGACTGGCAATTGTGTCAGCTACTCTCCTGATTACATTGTTAACTGCCCTCAAATCTGTACAATCTTTATGCCTTTTTAGGAGATTCACCAGCAGAGGCAGGGCACCGGCATCAACAATAAGTTGTTGATGTTCAGGCTGTTATACCAACACACAAAGTAATAAATTATTTAATTTCTCAAGGCAACCTAGCTAAACACATAATAATGAAGCAGTCATGGTCAAAAACATTAATATTGATGGATTGCTTAAAGGGAACTATGGAAGATTGAAGTATGCTCTGCCTAAAAACTTGAAATAAAGTTCCAAGTTTTTTTTATGAAAGGCATGATAGGTTACAGCTTTTCAGGAGATAGAGACATATGAGGGAGAAGGGGAGAGGATGTTGTTAAATTTTGCTAAGGAAATGGTATATTTGATATAGACGTCGCACATAAAATTTAGAACAAAACAATAAACCAAGCAATTGCAATGGGATGGAAGCAAAAGCTCAACTACAGCGCAAACAGGGAATTAATCAAAGTAACCTTCTGGCTAGGAGGCCGAGGCGAAGGCGCCCTTCTCGACCTCATGCTCAAGCGGCCATGGTCTGCTTCTTTGCTCTTGCGCAGCCACCACAGCCAGCGAGGGCTCCTTGGGTGACACACCAGCCGACACGGCCCGCCCTCTCGATCATGTTAACACATCCTCTGCGTAGAAAGCAACAACCAGATCCGCCTTACCCACGGCGCCATAGAGGGTACAAAAAAGCACGGATCGGTGCGGTGGGCGTGGGGTTGGGTGGGGGAGGTTACCTTTTTTGGCGAGCTCGGCGAGGACGTGGATGGCGCACTTGGCAGCGGTGCAGTGGGTGTGGCACCACAAGAAGCAGTGGTGTAGGGCATCGACTTGTGTGCGGATCTCACGAGAGAGCACCGTCTGGGAGTGGTGGTAGTAGATCTTGGGCCCGGTGGAGCCGTCCTCCTCCTCCTCGTCGTTGTCGGTGTAGGCGCAATCGAGCGACGACGGGGCGGAGGCGGCGGCCTCTTTGTCCAACTTCCGCTTCTGGTGGTGGTGTTCTGCCTCTATTAGAGGGGTAGATGGTGAGGGGAGAGCTTGTCGGAGGTCCGAGGTGAAGCTCTGCAGGCGGTGAAGAAGGGGAGGCGCGTCCGAAGGGGGGAGATGAGGTGATGTGGGCGAGGATGGCGATGAGGGAGGCGAGGTCGGAAGCGGCAGCGCGGTGCTTTGGCTGCGGGTATGTGGGGGGAGGAGGGACGTGAGGGGAAGTGGGCGAAGAGGATGGCGGGGATGGAGGGCGAGGTCAGAAGCGACGGCGGGGTGCTTCGGGGAGGGAGAGGGCGAAGCGGTGGAGGGATCTAGAAGGCTCCCTTTTGCCTGTACGCGTGGCCAGCACCGAACTGATTATCTTGGTTCTTCATCACGGTGTCGTATATATACTTACTACTCAATTGAGAGAATTTTTGGCCGTATTAGCACGTCTTCACCGTGTATTTACAGGAATAGCCGTCCTCCAATTATTTTTGCGAAAATAGCCCTGCCGCCGTGGTGGCGTCTGTGACCCTCTAACTGCCATGTACCCCCACACGGCGCACGTGTGGATAGCCCATACACCATGGGTGTCCCCTCCCGATTAGGGTTTCACCCCTAATCGGTAATTAGGGTTTCATTGTTTTTGTCAGATTTTTAAAATATAGCAAATGAGTTCAATTTTTTTTTGAAATTTTATATGAATGATCCTAACATGGTGTACTTTCTTGTGTAATTTTTTCATAATTTTACTCATTCTGATTTTATCTCGCAATTTCATTTAAGTGTATTGATTTATACGAATTTGTGAATGTAGAAAATGTGCTCCAAAAATTATGAATTTTGTTTTGAAGGCTCCTCACGCAGTGGACTTGATTGTGTAATGTTTTGATAATTTTATATGTGTTCTGGAATTGTCTAAAAAATTTAGGATTTAGGTCATGAAAATTTGGATTTTAGGTTTCGAAAATTAGAGTTTCATGATTTCATGTGACTTGGAATGTATGGGAAAAAAGTTGCATTGCAACTCCAATGGAGATGTCGATATACAATATGGCGCAGAAATTTCATGTTACGTTTGGATCATTCATTAGCATGTCTTAGCCTCCTATAAAACATGCACTAATATGCAATATGCAGTCATTAGTTATGTGATATTTGCTGATGTATTAAAGGAGGCCTTATTATTTATTACTTACTATATCTCCTATTAAACAGCGAAAATGGATAGCAATCTGGAGACGTGCTTGTATGTAAACATCCTAGGTTACATTTTGGTGATATACATATCTTGACAGCAAGGTATATTAGCGGTATAGAGGAGGTTGTGGGATATTCCAAATATGCTATACTTTTCCCTAATTTTGGAAAATGATCTTTGGCCGTTGAGATAACCAATAGTGATTTTGACGGCGACAAGTACTGGGTCTCGAGAAACCCAAAGGTCAGTTGACTGCTAATCGATGGAAGGTAAATTGCGAGGCACAGAACCAGAACTACATTAGAGTCCGCAGACAGAAGCACGTTACACGTGGTCACATGGCATAATGGTTCGGTTATTTGCTTTAGTCATCCTCGCTACTACAACGATACACTACGATACAAGCATCCGGACCATGTAAGTATACATGCCTTCAGGAGATAGGAAAAACATGGCGGGTAGGACGGGAGACTACTACGGAATGGCCTGACCTACTGCGTGGACCGGGGCCATTTGCCCTTCCTTGCGAGCTCGACGTTGTACACCTCGTCGGCCGCCTTGGCCTCGACCGCCATTTTCCTCTTTTCTCGCGCTACCTCTCGCGAGCCTTGCACTCTCTGTGCTTGCACGCCTCGAGATGAGCTTGCATCTCTCGCCGGATACGCCTGCTGTGCTCTTCAATGCGGCGCTACTCCTCCCTCTTCTCGTGGTCCCTCTTGGCATCCCACCCCTCACAGTCCAAACGTCACTAGCCCTGTGGGTGGATCTCTTCGTCGATCCACTTGGGGTAGCCACATAGCGGATCTGGGGACTACGGGTATAGATGGGAGAGGTTGTTAGTGCGTACTTTGAAAGAAAAATGGTAGGGGAACATACTGTAATCAGCCCTTACCGACTACCGATAGCGTGCCGTGTCTCAACGGCGGTTGAGATAGTCCGAGGAGTAGTTGGCGCAACCCTAGTAACGCATGCCCAGGCTGAGCCGCTGCTTGGACTTGAAGAACTTGCATGTGTCCCTGCACCAACAGAGGGGTGAGTTATCCCCCTCAGGTGGGTCTTGTGGCGAATGCTCGGTGGGATTGTTCTAGTAGGGGTTGCTACTACGGGGGGCGTCATTGCGGGGAGGTGCCCTCCTGGCATGCTCCGCTTGTTTGTCTCGGACTACAGCAACCCTTGCGAGTTCGTGGATCTCGTCCCATTGGTTCTCCATCTGAGCGACATTGTGTTGAAGTGTTGATGCAAGAGAACCCGCCATAGGAGGGGTACTACTTAAATGCCGAGTCGGCCTGGCGTACGCGGCTGCATTATAATTGGGTTGAAGGAAATTCACATCTGTAACAACCCAAAGTTCTGTTACCAATTTAAATTAATTAAAGTTATTAATTTATTGGATTTTCTGAAATTTGAAAGAGTTTGATTGCTTTATTTGAATTTCTAAAGTTTTTAAAATCCAAAAATAAAATTTATTAAAGCTTTTAAAGTTTTATTTGAGTTAAAGTTGAAAAATAAAAATTAAATTAATTTTGAGAATTTTACGAAATGTTAAAAGCTTTTTCCTAAATGTTTTAAAGCCAAAATAATTTATTTGCAAAATAAAAAGCCAACTTTAAGTTGGGAATAATTTTATTAAGTCGAGAATAATTCTAGGAATTTTTATAACTTTTTCTAGAATTTTTGGACTCTATTTGCTATTTTCTAAAATTCTAAATCAATTAGTCCAAATTCTGAAATTGGAAAACTAATAAAAATCCTATTCTTCTTTTTGGGCCGAAAATCGTCAAACTGTTTTTCCTCTCCGTTAAATGGCCCACCAGAAACCTCCTCTCTCTCCCAAACCCCCATCTTTTCTCCACCGTCGGATGGAGATCCGACGGGCTACACACGCCCACGCCACCCCGCCTCCCCGCACCGTTGGATGCACATCCAACGGCGCACGACCCTTCTTCCTCCCCCGTCGTCTTCCCCAAACCGCCGCACGCCTCCACCATTTTCGGCCCCGGGAGCTCCGCAACGGCCACGACTTCCTCCTCTTGACCCGCGCACGCGTGCGCGTCATCCCCACGACCTCAACCGCCGCCACCCCGCCCACGTTCCTCCCCTCTCCGCGCCCGGTTCAACCGCGCGCCGCAACCGTCGCGGCCACCACGACGTCGCCCCACGATCTCCTCGTCCCGAGCCGCCCTCGCCCTATAAAAGGACGCGCCGGGACCGCCTCTTCTCCCTCACTCCAACGCCCCAACCCACTCCTCCTCTCCCCTCTCGGCTTCGCCGGATTTCGAAGCTTTGCGCCGGCCACCGCGTCGCGGTCCTTCACCGATTCCGGCGACCTCAAGGGCTCACCGTCGACCGCGACCACCGCAAGAAGACCGCCCGTCATGGCGCGCCCGTCTGCGCGCCCAGATCGCCGGAGTGCCTCCGAACGCCGCCCATGCGCGACCCGACCGCTCGCCCGCCTTTTCTCACGCGGCCGCCTCAGTTCCCCTCCGGCCACGGGTGGCGCCCAGTTCATGACGCCCGCTCGTCATTTTGGTACCATCGCCGGCCTTCACCGGGTCGTCGTTCGCCATCGTCGTATCTTTGAAAGCCGCATGGTTATTATAGCGATGGCATCGCCACGCCACTGCCACCCGGCGCCACGTCGCCAAAATCGCCTACGTGGCTGCCCAGTCAGCATGCCCACGTGGCACTCCAAAACCTCCCCCATTCCCAAGCCTCGGTGAACCCAGTCCACCAAGAGCCAAGCCACTGACATGTGGGCCCCACATGTCAGGAATTAGTTAATTCATTTAAATTCTGAATTGATGAGGGCTGACATCATGCTTGCACAATAAATGGGATTTCCTTTAGGAAAATAATTCAATAAATTCAATAAATCCAATTTAGGGTTTAATATAGAATTAAATTTGTATAATTCATAACTTTTACATCTTGGCTCCAAATTAGATGATTCAAATTTCTAAAATCTTAGAAAATTATTGTCTAACTAAATAAAATATAATTATTCTATTTGGAGTTCAGTTTAGTTTTGTTTTAGAATTTAGAAATCATTTAAATTTCAAATTTAGGTTAAAATTAATAAAATTCATTTGTATCTCAAACTCCAATTTTAGTGAGTCAAATTTATAAAATCTTACAGATTTATGTTTTAACTAAGGAAAGTATAAATACTTGTTTTGGAGTAATTTAAATTGTCTTTTGAAATCAAAATAGTTTAAATTGCTCATTTAAGATTTAAACTTGTAAAATATATACCTTTTGATTCCTAACTCCAAATTAAGTGTTTTAAATTTATAAATTCATATAAATTGAAGATCTAGCTAACTAAACCAAAATTATTTAAATTATGCTTCATTTGAATCTTGTTTGTATTTAGAAATTCATTTAAATTTCAGTTTTAAGATTTAAAACTTGTAAAATTCATATCTTTTAAATCCCAACTCCAATTTGAGTGATTCAAATTTATAAAATTTTATAAAACTATTATATAACTAAATAAAACAGAATTATTTAGTTTTGAGTTAATTTGAATTGCCTTTTTGATTGGTTATTTGGATTTCGTTTGAATTTGGATAAGCTTTTCGGCGTATAGATTTGAACGATTAGGAGAATTAGATCCTTCGGAGAATTTAGAGAGTCAAGACTTCAACGAAGGCAAGTTACATTCTTGACCATATTTGCACCCAGTATTTAAAATTATTTAAATTCTGTTTTAAATTATTATTGCATGCGTATTTATATTCAAGTAATTTAAATTCCTGTTTTAAGCTTTATAGTTATTCCCAATGCCTTTGTATGTCCAATTATTGCCAAGAGAGGTGGTATGGAGACTATTATCGAATGCATATATATTTTGGAGTTTGGATAATAAATGAAGATTGTGAATGGATGTGTGAAGATAGAGGAAAATTGTTAATAGATAATGAATGATTACGAAATAGGTGATTATTGGTATTGGTTTATGGAAATAGATTATTATTAAGGATCGGATTGTGGTATTATTAGAGTTATATGATTGTTGGATATTAGATGTCAATCATAGATATAGATTATCATTGGATTATTAGATATTGGAATGAATGATGTTGGATTATTAGAAATACATGATTATTATGGTTGTATTGTAGAAATAAATATTGGATCTGGGATTTTAGAGGTAGATTGTTGTTGATGTTGGATTAATAAAGATTGGATGATAGATAGATACCATAGTCAAATCTTGAATTGTTGGTATTGGATTCTAGAAATAGATTGTCATTGGATATCAGATTATCTAAAAATTTGATTATAGGATTACATAGTTATTGGATTGATAGATATCGGATTATAAAATTTGAGTATAGTTAAATATTTGGATCAATTGAAGTTGGATCATAGAAATAGACTTCTCTGATGTAGATTGGACTAATGAATTTTGAATTCTTTGAAGGTTGGGTTATCACAATCTTGATGGATTACATCTTGATCTCGTTCTTGACAAGTCTTGGACATTTAACCCTCACCCTAGATAAAATCTAGTTGATACAATAGTATGAACTAGAACATTTTGAAAAGATTATGTTAGCAATGCTTAGACCCAAAATGTTTGATTTGGGAAACTTTCACCAAAAATCAAATATTATTTAAGAATCCATGGCATTGGTTTATCATGGAAGTTTTGTTGTAAATGAATTTGAGAAAAATAAAATAAAATTATGGTTTGTACTTGGGCGAAATGGTTGTTTGGATGGTGCATGTCAATGCACGGGCTCAATCTGGATAGGGTTGAGGCCCATGGGTTTTAATGGAAAGTCGCCCAAGTCAATTGAGGACCGCATCTGGCGTTCCTTTGCTATGCCTATAATGGGCTATGCCTCACCGTGCAACCACTTGTCCCGAGTATGGGTAGGGGACTGCTAATTAATTTGTAAAGTTCCATCGCGGTTGACCTGTTTGTACGTGGGCGGTCTTTCATGGCCTTTTCTTTTGACAAAGTCTTTTATGACTATTGTTCCCACCGCGCAAGAGGGGCTAGGAACTCTGCATTTCTATTCCAAAGGCGAAACCTTAGCGAGAAGCTGCGGTGGAATGGCGCATTGTAAAAGCCTTGCACGTGCTCTAGGCCGCTTACCTAAGGTAGTGGCGGTGGTATCGACGGATGCCAAGCAAACTAGAGAATTCGTGTTATGTGGGTAAAGTGTACAACCTCTGCGAGTGTAAAACTATTGAATAGCAGCGTCATGATCATGGACATGCTAGCAAAGCCACTCAAAGTTAGACTTGGATTTTGATTTCAAAAAGACTTTGTCAATGGTTTATCCAAATGGGAATTGGGCGGGAAGCCATATGATAGGAGGTATCCTTCACCATTCATGTGTGAATGTTATCGACTATAAAATTGATTTAGAAAATGAATTTTAGTTATGTAATAAGCGCTTTGGAACTTAGTACAAGTATTTAAAGAAAATCTTTGCTTTATGCAAATTCAACCATATTAAGCTTTCCTTTGAGATATCCATATATGCATGTCATTACATTATTTGTGGGTGTAACTTGCGAGCACAGTAGTTGTGCTCATTCTTGCTTAATGCAAATAATTTGAGAGGAGAAGGACTTTGCTACGGTGTGGATCTCGGCGACTAGGCCGCTTCCCAGTTGATTGCTGTGGCGGTTAACAGACCCTACTACTTCTTCGTCTTCCGCCGTGTTTATTTTATTGTTGGCTGTAAGCCTCCTTTGTAATCAACTCCGTTGTTATTTATTAATAAAGTTGTGATATGATTTTGTTACCATATTTGTTTCTTGTGTGAACTAGCTCTTGATCATGGGACTAGTTGAGTGCCTGAGAGGATTCGGGAGTGTTAATCCTGGGTCTTACAACATCCGCGAGGCAACGGCCCTGAGGAGGAATTGTGTGGCAGTGTTGCGTCACGTCTATGAGGGAAGCAAACTCGTTGGATCACGTCGATGCGCAAAGCTGCCTCGTCAGGTCACGTCGTCCTGAAAAGGTGGGGAGGTAGAGTTGTCATTTCCCTCTAAAAATTTTGAGCGCCAGAGTATGATCATTTCGGCTGAGAAGTTTGGAGAAATGGCGCAATGATAGAAACACGACAGTTAATCCGGCAAGGGGGTTACACGGCACATATGGACGATTGATGTAACAATTTTCTGTTATGTAATGCATGCATAGATAATGTTATTGGTTTCTTCTCATTCACGAAGGACTGCGATGCATAGATAAAGAGTGGACATTACAATCTCATTACAACTGAACTTCTACTTGGCAAGAACAACATATAATAGAAGGAAGACAGCAAAACTAACTATCTTAACTAATTTCCGAGGCATTTTCTCGACTCTTTCCATCCTTTCATCCAATCTTTTAAGTCTATTCTCTTTATTTTGCATTAGTTGATCAGAGGGCCGAGCCACTGGACGAAATACAGCAACATCACGGGAGTCTTCTTGCAAGGCAGCAATTTGCATTGCAATATCTCGAACCACTGGGACAGCTTCATCAGCCCACTACCAAAACTGACATGTTGTGTTTCAGAAAAGAATTGCAGCTTCAAGTGAAAATATCTATCAATCGGGATGATTTTCCATAAGTTTCTATAAGATTTGAACACTTCATTAATACTCGGGATAGATTCATTGGTGTATCCATTTAAGACTGCAAGAAAGGAGAAGAGGAAGTGAAGAGTGAGGTGAATGGCAGCGAAAGCATCCATATATAGCCAGCGATAGCAGAAAATGGCGTCAAAGCTGCCTCATTGGGTCACGTCATCCTAAAAAGCTGGGGAGGTAGAGTTGTCATTTCCCTCTAAAAAGGTCGCGAGGCGGAGTGTGGTCTTCTCAGTCTGAAAAGTAAGCGTCACAGCGTCGCAATGTGTTGTCATGTCGGTACGAAAAGGTAGTGTGGGGGAGTCATGCTAGAAAGAGGGTGGTGTGAGAAGTCCCGATGCTGACTCCCTCAGGATTTTTTTCCCAATTTAAGAGGTCCAATTAAGCAAACATTATTTTCATTAAGCTCTACCAACCTTTAATTGAAATCATTAAATGAACCAATTTAAGACGTTTTCATACATAAAATTGACGACATTTGAAGCATTACAAGCATTACATGATACACGCGCGGGTTTATTGCAATCGGGATGAAGGATGATGGGGTATTATCACATGTAACCCGATAAAATAGACATTCTTTGTTTATTTATCAGTTTAATGTATATGATATTATTTAATACTGTATTGTTCCACATGCTAGATAAGAGTGTACATGAACCAACTGAAAGAAATATGTGGTATGCAGATCATATAACGATGTACTGTAGCCTCCGTGCGTTCGAAGACTGCGGTACATCATTATAAGATCTGCATGCTACGCATTTCCCTCAGTTGGCTCATGTACAAGCCTATCTAGCATGTGGTACAATACAGTTTTAAAGAATATTCTATCTATCTTCTACACAATGAGCTGGTCTCGGTCCGAGGAGCCTTCCCCTTCCCCTTGTCGCAGGACTCCCCACGACGGTGTCGTAAGTAGAAGTCGCTCATGTCCTGCGACTCCATAGTGTAAGTGCACCGTACAGTGAAAAGGTGACAAGGACGTACAGTGTAAAACGTAACAAGGAAGAGTAAATTATACTATCGTACAAGTTTCGTTGTACATAACAAAACAAGGCAGAGAAAACATTACATTGCGATACTGAATGATGACCAAACGAGCTGGGTCTGTTGGGGCAGTCCTTCATTGAGTGCCTAGGGGCCTTGTATATCCTGCACTTGATTGTGCGGCTAATACTGGTACGTTGGCTGGCATCCATATCGTTCTAGAAGCGTCGCGTCTGCCGTCGTCCCTTCCCTATTGTCTTCAAGTCCTTGTTCGGACCCCATTGCACCCTGTACAGCCAAAGATCATTGTAGTTCATGTCCAGACCATACGAGTGAAACTCTGCACTCTATGTACTGAAAAGGTGCTTTATGTTGTAGTACTCGAAGATGTACGGTGTAGACATCTGCCGCATCTGCGCACACACCTTGTACACATGTGAGCATGGCTTGCGTAGGAGCTTCGGCTTGTTGCAGGTGCATGTCGCCACATCACCCAGAGTGCATGCCTATTTGCTTTCCCCTGTGGCATGACTGTTGATATATTTCTGCCGAAACCTAATCTCATACTTCCTCCTGAGGCCATCGATCACCTGGATGTCGTGCATCCGGGCCTTCTCCATCTTCTGGTCCATGTGCCTCTGCGTGTTATCGGATCACCGCTTGCCTTCCTCCATTTGTCGTTTGGCTGTGGTGGCTCTATTGACAGCGGAAATGCTAATCCGCTGATTAGGGCTGAAACCCTAATCGGGAAAGGGACACGTGGCGGGCGGGCGGACCACCGCACGGTGGCTGTGCGGCAGGGGGTACATGGCGGCCGCAGAGGGGCTCACTACACCATGGCACAATATTAAGGGCAATGCAATTGCGGAAAAAACTTTCCGACAATTTATCTCTTGCCGGCAATGTGTATTCGGCACTTATTGCTGCCGTAAAATCTTTGCTTGGGAAAGACTTTTCCGGCAGATATGTGTTTTCGGCGATTAAAGTGCCCTAGATAAGTTGGTTTTCCCGGCGATTAGAGTTTCCCGTGATTGGAGTTTTCGGCGATTATATGTATTGCGGCGATTAACATGCCCTCGATTGTATATTTTGCCTACAGCGATTAACATGCCCTCGATTGTATGTTTTGCGGCGATTAACATGCCCTCGATTGTATGTTTTAGCGGCGATTAAGTGCCCTAGATAAGTTTGTTTTCCCGGCAATTAGACTTATTCGGCGATTAAGCGCCTAGATTGTGTATTGTCGCTAGAATAGACACCTATATACATGTAAAATACCAATATAATTTAATTACGCCACAAGATATTTTCTCAATAGTTGGCACCATTCAGCGAATTTAGAAAACATACAATTTTCTCGATCATCATGCAAAATACATAAACACGAAATATGATATTTACGATAAGCATAACGATACATGTGCGTTACACCATACACATGCAATTTGAAATTCTATTCGAACAAATAATATTTTTAGGTAAACCAACCATAACATATCCATGAATGAATTGATTCCCATATCATTATGTCCTACAACCTCGTACAAGGTCTTGAATGGATTGATTTTATACCTATTTCTTGAGTTCTCTGAAAAGAAAAAAAACTATAATGTATATTAGAACAACAAATACATTGGAGTCTGAGCTTGGGACTTGGGTGTGTGTCTAATATACATTGTCCACTACAATAACCGAGTATGTGCTCCATTTAACATGCCACTAAACAAGACAAGGAAGCGAAGGAGAATTTCCAAGTTACACTTCATCTAGCCACTTAATTTCTTGAGCTCCCTAACAAGGCTAATGTGGAACAACTTGAAGACCTTGTGTGTGGCAATGGATCACAAATACTTCCTTGTTCCCATTGGCATCCATTAGTGAACACAAATACCACCATGTCATAAATCACAAGAATTAACAATTTCACCCCTAGGCATATCACCATTGAGCTCTCTAGATAATGGGAGGTTTAGGTTACAAATATAGGTGCGATAAATCATGCAAAGAAACAAAGCGTATAAAAGTCACTACAACGTGAACTTACCTTTGTCAAGTTATATTTTGTGAGATCCTTTTCTCCCTCATGAGTTGTGATAAGATCCAACAATTGCCACAAGTCGTCTTGAACTCGACCTAGACATATAAGTAAATTTGGCATCGAGCAAATGTAAGAAGCATTAAGTAAATTTGGCATTAACATATATGTATGTCGGAGGATATGATTACCTCATTGAACAAATCAACGAGATCAACATAATAAGGCTTTCCTTTGAAGTGGTATTTGAAGGATTAAGTGAAGTATGGTTGCGAAGGATAATCCCATAGTTCTGAATGATGAGGCCAACCTATTGCACAACAAAAGACAGTAATTGGTTTGATAGGTTACAAGTAAAAACACAAAAACATTTGCATGTTATCCGGGGGGAAGAGTTAAAACAACCTACGGAAAGTCAATAAGTAACCAATTTAAATCACTTCTCTTCAGGAGATCAAATACGAACATGGAGCATATATAAATAATTTGGTAGATAGAAAGGATAGTTGCTTATTAACAGGCACGAGGTACCCTAAACCAACAAAATTTGTACGTCGTGTCTAGGAGTTGTCCATGATATCGTCAAGCACAAGAAAATAAGCTTGAAGCTGCAAAATGATTAAGAACCATCAATGGCGCCAACTTAGCAGAGATTTTCAGCTATTATATAAAACAAAAACCTCCTAAACAACGGGGAGAAAGTGTTACCCATTCAATGCACCAACCAAAGGTGCAGGCAAGAAATGTCGCCTCCTTGCTCAGAACATCTACACCCTTCAATATCTTGTAGCTATCTATGATAGAAAGCCCATGGTTGCACTTTCCTCCGAGCACGCGTTGTAATCCAAATCTAATCCAAATGAAAGAAACAATTTTGAAAAAGGATGTATAACATAGCGACACATTGTTCTAAAATCATAATAGCGAAATTGAATAAAGAACATAAAAATATACTTTCTACGGATATTTTCTTCACTCCTAAACAAATATGGGAATAAAATCGAGGATCACAGAACATCCAATTATAAGACCCATCCATTCAACACCATCAATATATATCCATTAACAACGACCAACAGAACAATCATCACGATACTTAGCTAGCACAAGTGTGACTTGCTTAATTTTAAAAGGTCAAGCTTAAGATTCAATCTCTCTTGAAACATGTGTGAAGCTCCCCATTTTTCGTACCTATAATATTTATATTGTCTATCAATGGTAATTGACTTATTTAACATCAAAAAAAAAAGTCGAAAAGCATTGGTGTTTTGACTTTCGATCTACGAGATGAGACTTTAATCAGTTAGGTTTTATCACAATAAATTGTGAAGTCAATAAATATACCATTGATTAAAGATTAAAAATGACAAGAATTTGTGACCATAGAAAGATTACTTAATTTTTTGATAACTTTCCTTTTAATTCGATTTAGCCTCATGCGGGCACAAGTCAATTTAACAACGGAAAGCAAAGTAACCGACTTGGTTACATGCAGGCATAACCTCCTTGAGTTTTTTAAGTCCTTCAAGACAAGTGTCTAAGTTTAAGATATCTTGATGATTCCTCATACAACATTCATAATTTGCTGAATTTAAAATTGAGCTGTGAAAAAGGAGTTTCAACACTATAGCGTATGGAATTTGTATGCTTAGTCTATAAAGTAAGTGAATCCTAGATAGTATGCTCCAGCGGCAGCCTATTCAATACTCCTTGTGAGCCTTTTTTTTAAAAGATGAACAGGACATCTCCATCTCCTTGTGAGCCTTAGATTGATTCAATGTGTCAAAGGAGCAGGAAGAAAAACTCAAATGTCAATAATCATGGAGAAACTCACCAAATTGATGTGACTATAAGGTTTGCCAATTACACATAATTTGGAAATCAGGTCACCCCACAAATCAGTAAGAAAATCTACCTTCAACTTATTCTTTAAAGTAAACTTCAGTGACGTTTTTTGCAAAATAATCTATAAAGGAATTGCAACTCTGTGTTCTACTGCAACTTACACCTTACTAGCTATTCATGTTTCAGACAAAGATTTTGACAAACTGACAAACGGGTAGAGGTAATTGGATTCCGTTGGCACTTTGGCAGAGTTAGCAATGGTAGAGACTTCAGAGAGTAGTGGTACAAGTGACATAATTAAGCAGAATCTGACTTACAGATGCAATGGCAAATACTTGGGAGAAAATATTGCAAATCCTTACCAGGAGCTAGGTGTCTAACAATTTATCTTGGTTCTTGCTTGATTCCTACTTATTGCTTTCATCCTTTATGACACGCTTGAAGTTACTGAGCTCTGCAGAGTCCTCACCATACATCATCTTGATGTTATCCACACAAGCACTGGAAACAATAGGCAAACAAATCAAATCACCTCCTTGAAGAACTAACCTGCAGATGCATGGACCGAGATAGGAGAGCAAACACAGAAGCTTCACTGTCGAATATCTTTGCGTGGCACACCAAAGAACTCATCAAAACCTTCGGTTCCACCTGCGAAGAATGGCGGTCTACAATGCCACAAACCAGCTAGAATAGCGTCAAGTTAAATGTGCATTCTTGCAGAGAGTAAAAGAAGATTCACGAGTTTGCGACTACCTTGGTAGATGTTGCGGTCTTGGTGGACTTGTCATAGTTGGTGCACCATCCATCGAGCCAATCATGCCCTTATGCAATTTGCGGGCATGAATCATCATGAACATCGGTTGTGGTTTATCCTTGAAAAATTCAAGTATATGTAGGTATTTATGAAATTTGTAACCATGGGATCTTGGCAAGTCCCTCATAAGTCATTGTATCTGACAGTTATTTGCTTTTAAAATATTTTCAGTTAGAAAAAGCGTATTTAAAAAGTTTAAAACTTTTGCTAAATTAACTTGATTAACATAAACTAGGCAATGCTTTAAAGGCATACAATTTCCATCAATTCAAAGAAGATTTATTTGACTTTGTCTTTGCATTCTGTTACAATCAGGCCTTTTGCACATTTGGTGCTATCATTATCATGCATTACTCAACTTAAAAGTGATCATTCATATATCACCAGAATTGATGATATCTAACCTTCAAGAATACAAATTCATCGGTGTCTTTTCCTTAAACCTATGATACTTCGTGTTTTCTTTCGTCTAAATGGAGTAGAGAGGAAGGGGGAGGATACCTCGGTTAAGCGGCATCGGCGACACCACCACCACCGATGTAAGCCCACCTCCAACACCATGAGCATGCATCGACTAACAAGTAGCGAGTAGTGAGTCAAGCTCAAGCACAAAAATCCGAAATTAGTAGAAGGAGGGTATTACCTCGGGAAGAAATGGGTTGAACTAACAATGAATCAAAATCAGCCTTCCTAACAGAACAAATAGTAGCAATCCACCTCCATTTCTTACGCCTTGCTCAAGCAATGAGATCAACCCACATCCATTTCCCTTACCTTGTGTGAACCAAAAGACATCAAAATCAGAGAACAAATCAAGTTTAAGCCGTAAGGAAAGTAGGGACTCGGGAGGCGAGCGGAGGAGAGCCGAGGCGGCTGCCTCCCGGCCACGCCAGGAGGCCGGAGGCGGAGGCGAGGCGGTATTAGGAGCCAAGAGGAGCCAACAAGGGCGTGGGAGGCTGTCATTGGGCCAAAGCAAGCCGGAAGGAGAAGCCGAGTGGAGCCGAGGGCTGGAGGTTCAATTCTCACTGAAATTCAAGATAGTGACGCGCATGTGCCTATCAAGAAGGATAGTAACACAAGAAGTCGAGATAAGATTACTAATTCATAAGATGCATAATATTAAATAGGTGTACAAAACTTACGGTTCATTCATAACACAGCTATCAAGAATTGCGTAAACGTAATATCACTATGCATTCAAAACACCAAAAGCGATGTCGATTCAAAGGCGGTTTTCAAACATTGCATGAACTTAATATATATACCATGCTCTGACATAATAGTTTCTATCATCTTGATTCACCAAGATGAGTAAGTAGGTCTTGCACAATAAAAATGAAATGATATCTCATGCGGTAAAAATCGATCGGTTATACATGGAAACTTATTAGAAACAAATAGTTATTCAAATTTAAGAAATGAATATCAACATTATCAAGGATAGCGAGGCTAGAGCAATATCTAAAGAATACAAAGTTACTCATGTTCATTATTTCCATCTGGTAACGAAATAGTGAATTTAGTCCAACTAGCACATAAAGAGAATTAAATTACATTTATCTATTGAAGAACCATGTTAAAAGCCAAAAGCTCAAATGGAGTAGAACATATCTTACACTTGGGTGTGCCATATCTCGTAGAACATTTTGGACCAAGATCTACTTAACACACTAAAATCTCTAAATCCAAGTTTAGCGTGAGACAATCACCTAGTTCTCTGTGATGTAATTTCAATAAGCGATAAAAGCCATAAAAATTATTCTAAATAAAATAAGGAATTGTGAGTAAAAAGGGTGTGAGATCAAGTTTAATCTTGATATTTAAGCACTTACCGCACCCATGGATTCTAAAAATCATCCATGGCATTCGCCAATGCAGACACCTTGTTGTGGATGGTCATCAAATGGTCGAGGAGTGATTCAGCGATGTAATCCCGTAGGCGCTGCGAAGATGAGCAGCGCCGACTCCTGCGAGTTAGGCGCCTCGAAATTTGGAGGCTGCGTGGAAGAGGAACGGAGCTCGGCCACGTGTTCTCTGGGAGGAAGCGTGGCGAGCTCGGATATAGCGTCGCAGACCTTCGCGATTGGCTTGGGGGTGTCGGACTGCAGCGCGGAGAGGAGGTGGGACTTGAGCGCGGCCTGGCCGGCGGGAGAGAGGTGCTTGACAGGCGGGGCGCCAAGGGTCTTTGGACGAGTCGGAGGAGGGGCTCGGGGACAGAGCTTCGGAGGAGGCGGCCAAGGAGGCAGTTGTGAGGGCGGCCGTCGGGAGGAGAGCGCCATGGGAGATTAGGGCGGTGGGGAGGAGGGCAACGGGGAGGAGGGGCGGTCAGGGAGGAGAGCAACGAGGAGGAGGGTGGCGGCGGGAGCGGGGGCGGCCGGGGAGGAGGGGAGCCACGGGGAGGTTGGAGCGGGCAGGAGGGCAAATGGGGAGAGGATTTATTTTTGGAGGGATAAGGTCAGCAGCTTGGGCGCCTATCTTCTCTACAATTTTCATCTTTCCGCCTACGCCTATCTCCTCTACAATTTTCATCCTCCCGCCTAATGGTTGCTCAATATTATTCCCGGCAGATATATTGACCTAGTTGACTTTTTTTAGGGCAGATGTGTTGTAGCTAATACAATAATTATTGCCGGCAGATAAATTGCTCTAAACAATAATTATTGCCGGCAGATAATGTGACCCTCAATCTTTTGGATATTCCCGGCACATGTTTTGCCACTCATCCCATTTTTTCCCGGCAGATTATTGCCCTTAATGCTATGCCATGGTGTAGTGGCTGCCGCACGGCTACCGTGCGGTAGGGGACTATTTTTGCCAAAAAAAAAAAGGAGTACAGCCATTCCTGTAAATACGCGACGAAAACATGCTAATGCGGCCAAAAATTCTAGCTTTCCGTAGATCATGACTGTAGATAGTATCAAGGATTTGCATACTAGGTACTAGGTAGCTAGTCCATAATCAATAGCGTGAACGTTTGATTAGTATGAAGGATGACGATCACCTTGAGTATATTAATCATGTTCAGGTCCTCAACGCCATAAGGAGGGGCTGTCAACATGCGGTGAGTTCAGGCCACAGGACCACGACGGCGATGGCGAACAAACAGCTCCGAAGGAAGTCCCGGGAATGAAGTCGGCGAAAGAAGATAGAAGGAAGAGCGTTGCCTTGAAAAGCACGGACGGAGGAAGATGATCCTTCTAGGTTTTTTGGTTTCTTTGGTTTTTGGGTTTTGGTTTTTGTTGCTACTTTTTCTGTTTGGTCAGAGAAGATGCAGGGCCGAGTCCTCTAGGGGCGCCTGGTGCCATCTGGCTCACTGCATCTCTTTCGAAACCATGACCTGGTCCGTCATGGATTCGACTTGAACAGCTTTGACCTTTTGTAATTGTTTTTTTTATTCGTCTTTAATGTTATGATGGCAGTTTTCTTGTCTCGCCTTTAAAAAAAGGGCGATACTAGAAATCGGACGTCTGAATTGGAGGTTAGGATCGGATGCTGTACATTTACGTCACCCTATCTCCATCCACGTGGTGCGCGGCTGGCTGTACATGTACGTCACCCTATCTCCAGCACGTCACTACGAGTAAAATGTAGTGGAGCTTGCACAAAATGCCGACGAGTACGTCTTAGTCACGAGGATTATCTATGCTTTTTGGGTGATACTAGAAAAAAATGTTGCATAATCAGAAGAGGATTATCTAAACTTTTTGGTTGATACAAAATTGCAACATCGTCGTGAACAGTATGCAACATTTTTTTTACAGATGCAACACTTGTAACATCTCTGGACAACGGTTGCAACATCCTAAGACAATGGTTACAGCATCCCCGGACAACGGTTGCAACATCACAAATCAAAAAACAAAGCATCTGGAAAAAAACGCGTTGGAAAAAATTGCAGCATCATTATGAACAGTATGCAACATTTGTTTTCTACAGATACAAAAAAAATTTATATAGATGCAACACTTGCAACATCCTACGTCCTAGCAGAGTTCGCTATGCTCATGATCAAAGCCAGGGGCCAGGCCAATAAGTTCTGATGTATTAGGCTTGTGATCAAAGCCAGGGGCCACGCCAATAAGTTCTCATGTACTAGGCTTGGGTTGGCAAGGTAGTTGGCTAGGCTTGGCATGATCCAGCTTGGCTGCAACTTTTTGTATCTAGGAGATTTTGAGAAGATAGATTGGGCATTAGACTTCCGTGGGCTAGAGAGAAGCAAGCACAACGGAATACTAATCACGATAGTCAATGCCCAACGGGAGTTAAGAAGAAGCCAGGATCGATAAGTAAAGCGTTCGGACGTAAATACAATATTATTACCCTTAAAAAAAAGATAATCACATTCTCTGGGTAAAATATATAGTAGTAGATGGCGTATATGTTAGCAGATTACTTAGTTAATATGGTTAGTTTGTTAAGCTGTTATAGTGTTATGCATGGCCCTATTCCTCTTAGACTCGTTCCTTCACCCACCTGCGCGTGGTTGTTAACTTGTTATGCACTGGCTAGTGCTTGTAACCTATATATACTCATGCAATACAAGATTGATCCATTGCGGCCATTCCTATTCACCTACATGGTATCAGAGCAAAACAATCTTCTCCAAAATCGTTTAGCCCTTCTCCTTTCTCGCTATGGCTACAGAACCGAGCTCAGTCTCTTCCGTACAGCTGCCTCCACCACCTCCGCTGCTCTTTCTTCATCTACTACTTCCTATGTCATGTCAGCCATTCATGTAGCCAACATCCGCGCGCACTCATGTTCCCATTCTCCTTGACCTTAAAGAGTCCAATTACTCCAAGTGGCGTACCTTCTTCTCTACTACGCTTGGCAAGTTCGGCCTCAACCACCATGTTGACGGCACCGACCCTGACCATGACGATCCTCAGTGGACTCAAGACGATTACAACATTCTCTCTTGGCTTTACGCCACTATCTCCACTGAGACTCTTGGCATGGTGATGCAGCCCGATGATACGGCTTACTCCATCTGGTTTGGTCTCTAGAACCTATTCCGAGCCAACAAGCGGACGCGCGCCATCTATCTGTAGGTAGAATTCAGCAACCTCACTCAAGGCTACCTCTCCATCATGGCGTACTGCCACTGCCTGAAGACCTTTACTGACAGCTTGCACGACGTTGATCATCCCGTCTTCGATGAGACGCTGGTGCTCAACTTACTACGCGATCTCAATGAGAAACACCGCAACACTGCCACCTTTATTACCATGCAACAGCCTTTCCCCTCATTTCTTCCAGCTCGCTCTCTTCCCCTGATAGATGAGCAGAGCAAGGTTCACCCCGCCTAGGTCACAGTATCGATGGTCCTCTTCTCTGGCACCAACTCTGCTGGATCCGCTGCCTCCGCCAACGGCTCCTCTCCTGGCCGCGGTGACCGCAAAGGTCGTGGTTTCCGCAAAAAGGGCGACGGTCGTTCCGGGTCAGGCATAGATCACGGCGGCCACAACGGTCACGCGCCGACATCTGCTTCGCCCTCGCCGACCCCTTGGGTTCCGTGCTTCAATCCCTGGACGGGACAGGCCTAGGAATGGCCCATGCCGTTGGGTGGACAGTGGCATGCGTCGTCTGCCCCACGCGGCCCCGGAGGACCTGGCTTGCGTGGACCCCATCCCGGCGCCACCCCATCTCAGACCTTCACCGCTGCTGCTACCGCGTTCCCTCCTCCAGGCGCATCTCCGACAACAATGGCGCCCCTTTACCACTCGTCACCGGCATGGGATCAATGATCAATCCAGTCTGATCAGTGCGCTCAACAACATGTCGTTGCAACAGCATCACCAGCCAGCCACCGAGTGGGTCATGGACACAGGTGCGACCTCGCACATGTCCTCCGGCACTGGTAATCTTTCATCCTCCTTTCCTTTCCATTTCTCCTCTCGAGTTGTCATCGGCAATGGCTCTACTCTGCTGATCACTCATGTTAGTTACAAATATCTTTCTACTCCTACTGCTCCTTTGCATCTTCGCAATGTTCTCGTCGCACCTCATCTCATCAAAAACTTAGTTTCAGTTCGTGCTTTCACTCGTGATAACTTGCAGGTTTCTGTTGAGTTTGATCCGTCCGGTTTTTGTGTCAAGGACCTCGCCACCAAGACGGAGATCCTATGATGTAACAGTCCCGTCGATCTCTATGACTCTATCCTCTATCCTCCATCCTCTATCCGCAGGCTCTTCATGCTACAACTGCTTCCACAGAGTTATGGCTCCAGCGCCTCAGGCATCCCGGACGTGAAGCTCTTACTCCCACCCTCCACCATTTTTCTGTTCCTTGTAATAACATGGCGTCCTCTACCTGACATGCATACCTGTCATGCATGTCAGTTAGGCAAAAATGTCAGGCTGCCATTTTTTAGTTCCACTTCCACTTCCACTACTCAATTTCCTTTCCAATTAGTGCATTTTGATGTCTGGACTTCACCCGTTTTAAGCAATTCTGGATATCGGTATTATCTTATCATCTTAGATGATTATACACATTTTCTCTGGACGTTTCCCTTGCAAAACAAATCTGATATTTTCCATAAAATCACCTCCTTTCATGCCTACGCTCGCACACAATTCAACCTTCCCCTCGTGTCTCTTCAGACGGACAATGGGCATGAATTTGACAACAACGCTTCCCACTCTTTCTTCTCTGCCAACAGCATTAAGATGCGCCTATCTTGTGCTTACACTTCTCAGCAAAACATAAAAGCTCAGAGGATTATACTGTTGTTTTTGTAAGGGCTTTTTGGTAATTTCTTCTTTTGAGAAAAGATTAAAAAGAAAAGAAAGGAATTTAGAAGGGGGCCCACTGGTCATAAGATGGAGGGGAACATATGGTCCTGCAACCTGCTCTCCAACAACAGAAGAACTGCTTCGGCAGTTGGGCGCTAGGGAGTTTTGGCTCTCGGCCAAAATTGGTGGCGGGTGACCCGGGTGATGGAGGCCAGCCGGACCTACCGGGTTGTGCGGCGTCGGGTGGTTGGTTAGCAGTGACTCCTCCTCTTGATATTAAGGCTCTTCTCTCCTCTCTTGGATCTGGTATCTTGAACAACAGTGAAGTTCCCCTTCCCCAAAATCTTGTGTTCATCTTCTCCCTGGATCGAACTTCGGTGGTTGGTTACTAGGAGATCTTGCATCATCGTGAGCTTTCCGACGCCATCGGTAGAAGGTTAGGATTTTTCCTTTTTCGCATTCCAAAGGTTTCTTCTTGTGCCCTTCTCTGTTGGGTGCTCAGGGTAGAACCTTAGTGTGTGTGAAATTGGATATTTCTCCTGTCGGCCTTGGATTGATCTTGGAGTGGGAAGAAGGTTATCAGTCTCTGTTTTGGTGTTGTGTTGGTGCTTCCAGCCAGAGCATCGCATTGGGCTTGTGCGGCATATATCCAGTCCCTCGACTTCATTTCTTTGGTGTGATTCCAAAGAAGAAGAGTGGCATTGTATCTCCAAATACTTCGTCTTTGCTCAGAGTAGCGAGGCGATAGTTTTTCTAGGTCAGCGTCTTCTTGACGTGCCTTGCCAGTTGCATCTTGGTGATTTTGATTATCACCGAATTTGTGAGTATCTCTGGCTATCTTGGACTCATTTAATCGGTACTTGTCTTGTTGGCTATTCAGCAAGAGATAATACAAAGAGTTATTATGTGGCTTGGATAATTTGCTCTGTGATGAGAATGGTCTAGTTCTGAAATTGTCTTGATAACTTGTTCAGTTTTGAGCTCTAATATAATAGCTTGCTGTTGACATATTGTCTCTAGATGTTCTGTCATTTGGTGATGCTTTGTCTGATCACTTGATTAGAAATTCGGCTGGTTCTTCTATCAGCCGAAAGGCTTTTAGCTAAATGTTGTATTCTTTTGTGAGTTCACTAGTAATCTGTAGACTTAAAGGATTGAAGTATTGAACTCCTTGATTCATTTAAAGTGATCTGTTGACAGATAGGATTATTGTTTTCATTTGGGCATGAGAATAATATTGTCAGTATAGCAAAGCTTAGTTTAGAGCTCAAAATCTGTATGCTAGTTATTTAAGCCATTTTGTGAAGAGAATAGAACTTAGTGCTGAGATGGCCAAGTTTGTATCTTGTGCAACTCGCCATCTGAGAGCTCTCATTAACTTCAAATATTTATGCTCTATGCTGGTTTCTTACATATACATGTGGTATATGTTTAGCATTTTATTTAGTTTAAATGACATGAAATATTTACATTTGTATATGTTTATTTGGTCATTTAAATGCTGGTGGTATATTGCTTTATTGTTTCATAATTATGCTTGAGTTAATTATGATTATTTGCTAAAACTGCACATCTTACAACAATCCAAAAAAGCTATATTTGAATAAATGCTTCATCATCAGATGTCGTTAAGCCGGCGGTGGGAGGATGCGAACAATGCAGCCCTAGCTAGGTTGTGTAACAGCCCAAAAATCCATAAAGGCAAAAATATGGGATTTTTAAAAACTTTTTATGTAAGGACTATTCTTGCATGTCTTGCTTGCCATTTCAAGTCTTCCTTGGTATGCATCCTATTTTCTTTTGAGGACTGCATCATACTTTCTTATTTAGAATGTCATTCGGCATTTAATGCCCGTCACTCAAAACCGTCACAACCTCTACACTGTGTTGCCATACCGTCAAACAGCACCAATCACTCCGACCATTCCTCCTAGTCAGGCTGTGTGCTTATACATAGTCGCTCCAAGCCCCCTATTGCCATCCTTCGCCATTTCCAGTGCTAGCCTCACTTTCTTCCTCCTCCAAGCGAACTTAAGCTCCCCTCAGGATTAACGCTCGTTACGGTTGAGCGTCGTTACATCGCCGCCTTCGCTGTCGACGTCATCGGGGTCGCCTTTGGCCTCGTACTTCCTCCCCTCCGACCAAGAAGACCTTAGGACATCTCTTTAGACCATGGAGCTACCCTGAAGATTGAAGACCACCCTCCTTCTTCAGGCCACTACTGGAGGGCGGAGTTCCTCTCGCTATCATGGTCCACCGTCGTCAGCCCAGCTTCGGCCAGCTCACTTCCCCAACTCAGTGTTGGTATGTTCCTAATGGCTTGGATACTCCTCCTTGTTCAAGCTACCCTGGTCGTACTACTCTCACGACCTTCCCTAGTCGTAGCACTTTCGTGACCTCCCTTAGTCCTAACACTTCCGCGACCTCCCACTGGTCTTAACACTTCCACAACCTCCCACTGGTCGCAACACTTCCACGACCTCCCACTGGTCTTAACAATTCCACAACATCCCACTGGTCGCAACACTTCCACGACCTCCCACTGGTCTTAACACTTCCACGACCTCCCACCACTCGCAACACTTCCACGACCTCCCACCGGTCGTAGCACTCTCACGACCTCCCCTGGTCTTAACACTCTCACAACCTCCCCCTCTTTTGTCGTGACACTCCTTTGGTCACAACCACCCCTCGTGTCAAAACCATCCTCTCGGTCTTTTTGCAAAGACCACCCTCTTGGTCTTTTGTAAAGACCACCCTCTTGGTCTTTTTACAAAGACTACCCTCTTGGCCTTTTTGCAAAGACTACCCTCTTGGGCCGCGACCTCCCTTTGGTCACGACCTCCCCTTTTATCGTTTTGCCGCGACTTCCCCTTTTGTCGTTTTGCCGCGACCTCCCCTTTTGTCATTTTCCCCGCGACCATCCCTGGTCACAATAACTCTACGACCTCCCCTGGTCACAATACCCTACGACCTCCCCTGGTCACAGTAAACTCCGTGACCTCCCCTGGTCACAGTACCTCCGCGACCTCCCCTGGTCACAGTACTTCCGCAGCATCCCCCTGGTCGTGACACCTCCACGACCTCCCCTGGTCACAATACCTCTGGATGTGGGTGTTTCCTTTCAAAGGGTTTCCTTTTATTGAATGTATTTGGATTTATTTGAGTTTATTTGATTATTGATTTCAAATTGAGTTTCTCGGGGTTATTTGACTTTTGGTTATTTCCGCGTATATAGAAGCCGAAGCGACCGAAGAACCTCCGGTTGATCCAAGACAAGATCCGCAAAACCTCGACCAAGGCGAGTCAACACTTTGATCATATTGTACCTACCTTTTTGCAAATTATGTTGCTTTAAATTATGAAATTGTATTGCTAAGTTTTAACAAACTATGTTGGTCTAGCTCATAATTAATGCCTTAACAAATAATTGTGTATAAACTTCCCATCCTTGAATTTGGACATTATCCTTTGTCACCCTAGACTTAATGGATTACATACTAGCTGATAAGTATGTATCTAAGTGTCATGCTTAGCCTTACTTAGATACAATGTCATGCGGGCATTAAACTGCCCGACCACAATCATTAAAAATGTTTTGAAAGTGATTTGGGTCAGTCGAGACTGAGAGCCTGGCTGGTATGTTGGACTAAAGAATATTTTTGAAACAAAGCAAAACATAAAAACTGTTTTCGACTCGAGTGGTTGGAAAGAGTGGCTTGTGTTGGGGGCACGAGAGAATGTTGGTATGTGGATGTACCACCCGAGTCAATTAAGGACCGAATCTTGGAATGACCTCTCATGCAACAACAGTGCAACCACAAGTCCATAATGGGTATGACCTGGCTAACTAATTTGTTCGCCTCAACGTGGCTTCTCCACTGGTGGGTGTGTGGCATGGGTAAGGGTAAGGGAGCCACAGGAAAACCACACGGCGCAAGAGAGGGCCTCTTGGGAGCGTGGCTCCAGGCGGGGAAACCTTAGCGGGTCGAGTTGCGTCGGGGTTGAGCATTGTAAAGGCCTTGTGGTAATCTCCCCTTGATTCACACGTCTAAGGAAACGTGTGTATATATCAAGATGATTACCTCTTGTCGGTAAAGTGTGCGAACTCTGCAGAGTAAGAAAACTATCATGATAGCCGTGCTCACGGTCAAGAACGGTGCTGAGAACTTGCTTGATATAGCTTTCATTTTTACAAAACCATTTGTGATGAAAAGGAAAGTGGGTGGGACCCTGTGGAATTGAGAAAGGCACAGTCAGGACTAGTGGTAAATCTGGGATAGCTTAGAGCATTGGGTGGAGGAGCCACTCAATGGTATAGGAGATGGGACCTCCACTAGTACTTTGTAAAATGAAAACTCATTTATGAAAATAGATTTGCTAAAAACGCTAAGTCTCATGATTTTCTACTACTTATCTATTTCAACCTCAGTTTTGTGCAAATAAAAGAACTCTAAAAACTCCTTTGACTAGCCTGCATCTATATGATTTGCATTGTGTGTTGGCTCACGAGTACGATTGTGTACTCAGGCTCGTCCAATATAATCTTTTCAGACCCAAGTGATCAAGACCCCTACGACTACTACTACCACTCGGAGGTAGCACCAGAAGATGATGAAGCTTAGGCTGGGACCCCCAGTCACTTGCTTATGGGCAGAGTGAATGGATCCACTGCAACCTGTTTTGCTTCCGCACTTATCTTTGATACTAAACTCTGACTCTTGTAAGATTTCTGTTTCATGACTCTAGGGTAAAACAATTGGCCCCACGACCTGTTATGTATAAATATATATGTGTTAAGTTGCGTGTTTGTATTTACTCAATTGTTCATACGAGCACTATCTTTATGAGCAATAGTCGCACCGAGCACGAACCGTGTGGAGTGTAGTCATACTCCTCAGGACCTCCTATACCCTTTTTGTCGTAACCTTAGGACCTCCTCCTTAGGAGCTCCTATACCGTTTTGTCGCATCCTCAGGACCTCCTCCTCAGGACCTCCTGTACCCTTTTGTCGCATTTTCAGAACCTCCTCAGGACCTCCTATACCCTTTTGTCGTATCCTCAGGACCTCCTCCTCAGGACCTCCTCCTTAGGATCTCCTCAGGACCTCCTATACCCTTTTGTCATATCCTTAGGACCTCCTATACCCTTTTGTCGCATCCTCAGGACCTCCTCCTCAGGACCTCCCATACCCTTTTGTCGCATCTTCAGGACCTCCTCAGAGCCTCCTCCTTAGAACCTCCTATACCCTTTTGTCGTATCCTCAGGGCCCCCCTCAAGGCCTCCTCCTCAGGACCTCCTATGCTCTTTTGTCACATTCTCAGGACCTCCCCAGGACGTCTATACAGTGTTCCTCAGGACCTCCCTAGGACATCTCTACAAGACCCTCAGACCTCCCGGGACGTCTCTCAAGGTGTTCCTCAGACCTCCCTGAATCGACTCCACAGTACTCCTCAGGACCTCCCCAGGATGTCTCTACAGTACTCCCTAGGACCTCCCCAAGACGTCTATACTAAGGGTTGTATAGCTGTCCAAATGGAAGATGGTCAAAATTTCATCCGAGAAGTTTTATTGATACCCGATTTAAAGCAGAATTTGCTAAGTGTTGGCCAACTGCTATAACATGGGTACACTGTTCACTTTGAAGATTTCTCTTGCAAGATCCTGGATTGCAAGAAAGGGAACCGCCTTATAGCAAAGGCGGATATAGAGAAAAATAGGAATTTTTCTCTGAAAATGAGTTATCCTACTCAATTGGCTTTACGAAGTGAGGTTGGTGATAACTCTGAATTATGGCATAAGAGATTTGGCAATCTCAACTACAAAGCCTTGAAGTTGCTTAGAAGCAAAAGTATGGTACAAGGTTTACCATTCATTAATTTGAAATCTGGTCCATGTGAAGGTTGTATTTTTGGCAAACAAATTTGGGCATCTTTTCCACATGAAGGAGCTTGGCGAGCACATGCACCTTTGGAGTTAGTGCACAGTGATATTGTCGGAAAAATACCAACTATATCAGAAGGCAAGAATTGGTATTTTATCACTTTTATTGATGATTATACAAGGATGACATGGTTTATTTTCTAAGAGAAAAGTTAGAAGCACTAAAAGTGTTTAAGAAATTCAAGGCTATGGTGGAAAATCAAAGCAGTCTAAAAATTAAAGTACTTCGCAGTGATCAAGATGGTGAGTATATCTCAAAAGAATTCGAGAAATATTGTGAAAATACTAGTATTCAAAGGCAATTGACAGTAGCCTACGGTCCACAGCAAAATGGTGTAGCCGAAAGAAAGAATCGGACAATTGACGATATGGCAAATTCTATGTTAAAAGAGAAAGGTATGCCTAAATCATTTTGGGCAGAAGCTGTGAATACAGTAGTTTATATTTTGAATAGAAGCCCAACAAAGGCAGTTCTAAATCGCACACCATTTGAAGCATGGTATGGTCAAAATCCAATAATTAGTCATATGAAGGTATTTGGTTCTATTTGTTATGCCCAAGTACCAGCTCAAAGGAGAGTTGAATTTGATGATAAGAGTATTCGTTGTATATTTGTCGGCTATGCTGATGCCACTAATGGATATCGGCTTTATCACTTGGAAAAGAAGAAGATCATAATAAGTAGAGATGTGATCTTTGATGAGAAGGCTTCCTGGGATTGGGGAGCAGCTAAGATTCAAAAGAATCAAATAATACCAATAACGGTTATCTCACTAGGCCAACTGCAAGTTTCGGTTGAGCAACAGGAGCAAGGTGATGCTCCAAGTCAAGATGAATCAAGTTCAAGTTCTAGCTCAAGCCCGAGTGCTAGTGAGCAGTTGAGTATACCAAAATCGGCTCCATGACAAGTAAGGAGTCTGGCAGAAATATATGAGTCGGTTACTCTGTTGTTGAAAAACAAAGCTTCAAAGAAGCATAAAAGCACCAGAATTGGGTAAAAGCCATGGAAGATGAGATTCATATGATTGAGAAGAACAACACTTGGGAGATAGTTGATCAACCCAAGAATCGAGAAGTTATTAAAGTCAAATGGGTTTATAAGTCAAAGTTAAATCCAGATGACTTAATTCAAAAATATAAAGCAAGACTTGTGGCAAAAGGCTTTAAGCAAAAGCCTGGTGTTGACTACTATGAGACATATGCTCCAATTGCAAGACTAGGGACAATACGAACAGTTATTGCTCTAGTAGCTCAAAAGAAGTGGAAGTTATATCAACTTGATGTTAAATCGGCATTTTTAAATGGCTATCTCGAAGAAGAGATTTATGTCGAGTAGCCAGAAGGATTTTTAGTTGAAGGGGCAGAAAACAAGGTGTTCAAGCTTAAGAAGGCATTGTATGGCCTCAAGCAGGCACCGAGAGCGTGGTACAGTCAAATCGACAAGTACTTCATGCAGAAAGAATTCGAGAAAAGCAAGAGCGAGCCTACCTTATATATCAAGAAAAGAGAAAAAAAAGTACGCAGAAAGTATTTTGAAGAAATTGCATGACTGCAAATCAGTTACAACCCCCTTGATGTCGAATGAGAAACAGAAAATAGAAGATGGAGCAAATGGAGCAGATTCGACAGTTTACAGAAGTTTAGTTGGAAGCTTGTTATACTTGACTACGACATGACCATATATTATGTTCGCTGCCAGTTTATTATCAAGGTACATGAGTAACCCAAGTCGGTTAAATTTTTTTGCTGCAAAAAGAGTTTTGCGATATGTCAAAGAAACATCAAATTATGGCATTTGGTATAAGCCAATAGAAGATTCAAGACTAATCGGATACACAGATAGTGATTGGGCAGGATGTCTTGACGACATGAAAAGTACATCGGGATATGCTTTTTCGCTTAGTTCAGGTATATGCTCTTGGTCAACAAAGAAGCAAAATATAGTAGCTTTGTCTTCAACTAAAGCAGAGTATGTGGCAGCAGCCCGAGCTGTCTCACAAGCAGTCTGGTTGAGGAGAATAATTGAAGATATCGGTAAAAAACAACATCAACCAATTACAGTTTATTGTGATAGCAAATCTACCATTGCAATAAGTGAGAATCCAGTTAATCATGATAGAACCAAGCATATTGCAATTAAATATCACTACATTCGAGAAGTAGATGAGCACCAAGAGGTTAAACTGGAATTTTGTCGTACAGATCAACAAATGGTGGACATGTTTACAAAGGCTTTGTCCAGAGAAAAATTTATCCGTAACAGCGAACTAATTGGTGTTTAAAAAAATGAATTAAGGAGGAGTTTGTTGGCACTAATTCATTTTCTAGTTGATAATGAACTAATGTCGGTTGAAGCTAAGATATTTTGGCTGAAGATTCTAGTTGAAACAAGAAGGTAGTTTTGAGCTGGATGTCAGCAAAGAAATAACAGAAGTAAATTTGAAGTTGATTGCTAGTAGCTTACCTACTCTCCTACTGGATGCATGAGATAATAACTGGCCGAAGCATGTTGGCAAGGAAGTGTCCAGAGTTAACATTTGTTGTTTGCTAGTTGTGCTGGATTAGGTCGATAACTTCCAAAGTCGGTTTGTATGGCTATATAAAGACTAGTATTGTAACATTAGCTATGGTATGGAAGCTTGACAGCTTCACATGTTGTGTGTGTACAAGTTATCAATGTATAGATGATTTGAAGCTTTGAAGCCTCTCTGTTCAGTCCCAGGTTCCTCTGTTTCATTCTTACTTTCTTTGAGTGTCCATTTCCCACCAATCCCAACAATACTCACGATCAATGACGTTGTCTGAACTCTCCTTTTTCATGCATCCATGCCATCCCTGTTCTGGGCGGAAGCATTAGGCACGCCCACCTATTTGCCAAACTACCGACCTTGCAAGCCCCTTCACCTCAACACTCCCTTCGAACTCTTATTCGGTGCACGTCCTGATTACAGTCATCTGAAGGTATTTGGTTGCCTCTGCTATCCCAACACAGCAGCCACTACACAAAATAAACTCTCCCCTCACTCCACCATGTGTGTATTCCTCGGCTATCCAGAAAACCACAAGGGGTACCGTTGCTTTGACCTCCACACATGGCACATCATCATCTTCTGTCACGTTTACTTCTATGAATCTCTTTTCCCTTTTTCCACTCGATCACCACAACCCCCTTCCTCTCTTGATTTTCTAGTCGATGACTCCCTTCGTCATTTTCCTCATGTCGCACAACATACAACACCACCTACTGAGCCGCCTATTGTGTCGACTCCGGCTATTGTCGATGTCTCCTACCTATCCACAGAAGCAACTTCTTCCTCTAGCTCTGTTGAAAGCATCTAGACCCCTACAAATGATTTTGATAATTAATGACAACATTGTATTAAGGGACTAGCATGTGTGCTTAAGATGTTTTAAGAAGGTTTAGTCCCGGAGTATGGATAACAATATGAAGATGGTAATGCAAAGATAACAAAGGTTTGGTGTGGCTCAAGGTAAAGGTAACGAATAGCCTTAGGATCTTTTTATAGTTTTTACCGGTCTCGGTGTTTGGAGAAAAGACCAGATTTGTAGGCTACATGTCGTACCATAAAGATGGATCACGGCTAAGTAGCTTGAGGATTTATTTTGTGCCATTTTGATCAACCAAATTTCATGCATTGCATTTGATCAACCAAATGTCATGCATTGCATTTAGAATTGCATCTGAAAATAGTTCAGTAAATTCAGTATGACCGCAGTTGATGAGCGGTACTACTGCAGCGTGGTAGGACCGGATTCTAGTTGGCGGTATGTATTTTCTAGAGAGTATGTTTCTGGGAGTTTTTTCTCCCCTAAAGAACGATATGACCGCATCTTTGAGTGGTACTACCGCAGTGCGGTAGGACCAATGTTTACACGGTGGTACGTAATTTCCAAAGAGCATGTTTTTGTGATTCTTTTAAACTCTGGAAATCGGTAGTTCTGTTTTAGCCGAGCGGTGCTACCAAGCTCTACGGTAGTACCGGACCTTGTGTGTGTGGTAGTACCACACCTTTATATAATGGCTAGTTCAGAAGCATTTAATGCACTCGTTCTGATCGTTGAACAGTGAGTGCGGTAGTACCAGGTTTCTATAGTGGTACTACTGCATATGCTGAATTTATCTGAGATTAGCCTCAAACGGCTAGTTTTGTGGTTGGGGGCTATAAATACCCCCTCACCTACACCAAGCTCATTGTCTTGGACCTCATTGAATACTTTTGAGCCTCTAGTGCACTCTCTACTACTCATTTTCTCATATTTCACATTTTAAGGTAGTTGAGAGCATTCAAGTGCATTGCATTATTGGTTGATCCTTTTGGCACTTGTTTTTCTTCAAGCAAAGCTGTGGTTTATTACTCTTGGTACTTGTCGACACCTAGATAGCTTGGAGAAGAGTTTGCGCGGCGATCTCTTTAAAGAAGTTTGTGAAGTAACTCGGCATCATTTGTGAGTGGTCTTGTGCTCACCATCTCCGGAGAGGAGGAAGAGCAACTCTAGTGATCGATGGAAGTGCTCGTGTGGAGCCAGCTTGATTCATTCAAGTTTTCTCAACGTGGATTAGTAAAGACAGGCAAGTCTTCAATACCACGGGAAAAACATCGCTTGTCTTCATTGTGATTTTTCTCTCTTGTCTTTACTATTTTCACATTTACATTTCTAGCAATTTATTTGTGTAAGTTACTTAGCTAGAATCGTATTTAGTATTGACATATATAGCTTTGAGGTGTCTTAGTAAAAGCTTGGAATATATCTCTTGAATTGTGCTAGAATTCTTTAATTAGATCTTACTTGCTAAAATTGTCAATTAGAGCACAAGAATTTTATAAACCCCCTATTCACCCCCCCCCCTAGTCGGTCATCCTTGATCCTACATTTGTCCATGCCACCAATTCTCCCACAAAAGCAGCAGCGCCTGCCCACCATCGTGCCGCTCAACCATGTGAACCATTCCATCACATGATCACATGTGCCAAACACGGTCTCATCCAGCCTGATCTGAAGTATGCTTCCATTGCCACCACCGAATATCCCTCCACTCTCCCAAAATCAGCTCGTGTTGTCCTTCGCGGTCCTCATTGGCTTCAGGCCATTCAAGAGGAGTTTCAGGCCTTACTCGCCAAAAAAACCTAGACTCTTGTTCCATAGCCCTACGGGACTAATGTTGTGACCGGCAAATGGGTTTTTCGTCACAAGCTTCATTCTGACGGCTCCTTTGATCGGTACAAGGCGCATTGGGTTGTTCGCGAATTCTCACAACAACCTGGAGTCAATTTTGATGAGCCATTTAGCCTCGTGGTTAAACCGGCAATGATCCAAACTATTCTTAGCCTTGCTGCCACACGCCACTGGCCAATCAATCAACTCGACATCAAAAACACCTTTCTCCACGGGGATCTTCATGAAACGGTTTACTGTCAAGTGTCAACAGCCCACCGGGTTCATTGATTCATCAAAACCAGATCATGTTTGTCTCCTCTCCAAATCTCTCCACGGCCTCCAATAGGCACCTCGTGCCTGGTACAATCACTTTGCAACTTATCTTTGCTACATTGGCTTTGCACCCACTGTCTCTGATTCTTCACTTTTTGTTCTTCGAAGAGGACAGGATCTCGCATTCCTCTTGTTGTATGTAGATGACATAGTCTTTATCGCTTCTCCCACTTCAATGCTCAATGACATTATCTCTCTTCTGAACCAAGAGTTCTCAATGAAAGATCTTGGTTCCTTGCGTTACTTTCTTGGCATCTCAATCATTCGTTCTTCTTATGGCTTCTTTCTTTCCCGAAATAAATATGCACAAGACCTACTTAACCGTGCCAGCATGGTATCCTGTAAACATGCCATCACTCCCATCGACACAAACCCGAAGGTTTCCTCCTCTTAAGGTACACATGTGGATGATGCTTCTTCCTACTGTAGCATGATCGGAGCACTACAACACATAACCATGACGTGGCCCGACATCGCCTACACTGTGCAGCAAGTATGTCTTCACATGCACGATCTGTGTGATTGTCATCTCACCCTTGTGAAGCGCATTCTTCGCTCTATCAAAGGAACAACTGAGTATGGCCTGCACCTTTACTCCTCAGCCTCTGATCTGATTGCCAACTCCAACGTCGATTGGGCCGGTTGCCCAGATACACGACGCTCCACATCTAGATATTTTGTTTTCCTTGGTGACAACCTCCTCTCTAGGTCCTCAAAGCATCAAACAACGATGTCCAGATCAAGTGCCGAGGCAAAGTATCGTGTCGTCGCCAACACGGGCACCGAATGCTGCTGGATTCGCCAATTACTTGCAAAACTCCATTGCGCGCAAAGAAAGCAACCATCGTGTACTGTGACAATGTGTCTACTGTTTACATGATGTCAAACCCTATTCAACACCGGCGTACAAAAACATATCGAGTTTGATGTGCATTTCATCCGTGAGAAGGTATCCCTCGGTGATCTACGGGTCTTGCATGTTCCATCCAGCTCACAATTGGCAGACGTGATGACTAAAGGACTGTCAAGTTCTATCTTTGCTGAATTTCATTCCAGTTCAAGCGTCAAACCATCGAGCGACGCTACAACTGAAGGGGTGTTAACACATTACTTAGTCAATGTGGTTAGTTTGTTAAGCTATTATGCATGGCCCTCACTACTACAAAAAAGGATAATACTAGACGCCTCATCACAAACGATTTACCAAAGCCGTCTGTATTAAATACAATCACAAACGGTTTTGGTTTAGCGACCTTCTGGGTTACTGGCTGCGCTAAAAATCGTCTGTAAAAAGGTAATATCACAGACGGTTTATGTTTAAAACCATCTGTGAAGTATCACAGATTGTTCGGAACACGAACCTTCTGTGATAATTGTAGACTTCACAAACGGTATTTAATTATAACCGTCTGTGATAATATCGCTTCAGCTCCCTCTTCTGTTTCCTCGTCACTGGCATTGATGGCATGCCTGGCCATACTGTACGAGCACCTCTCCGGCCGTACGCTGGCGGATGTTGTGGAAGAACACTGTGTCCTCACTCCTCTGTCCGAGGATTTTCTGGAGCAGGTGACGGCCACCTTCCGCCGTCTTGAAATCCTCTTCTGTCGCGTCTTCCAGGTGATCTCCCTATATTTTGGATCTGATGAATGCAACAAGATAAAAGAATATGATGTCGAGTGCATACCTTCATGATTTTCACATTTTCATCCAAATAAGACTACACTATATATATATATATATATATATATATATATATATATATATATATATATATATATATAAGTGTTAGTCTCACATATAAATTTGTCATTAATCACCAAAACTAAACTAATGGAGCTTTAACTTACACCGTCAGTACCACGGTGACAGTAGTAGTGCCGGCAGCGCCAATGGCAGTGAAATCCATGCATGTAAATGTTGGGGCAAGGGAACGAGGATGGCCTAAAGGCAGCAAGAACAAGAATGTGGTGATTGAGATCAATTAGGATTTAGGGCCATTACGACGATGGAATGGCGAATTTTGTTCATCGCCATGCATTTGCCATCATTGTCTGTTGTAAACTAATGTTTCTATATGTGTAGGGTAGCTTCTTGTTTGCTGATGACATGAGTGCAATGAGGTGAAGAGGATTGGAGCTTCTACACGCACGACAATTTTGGTGATGAAATTTTTTCCTCCTTCCATTCATTGGAAAAGTTTAGAATAGTGGTTAGTTCATTTGACCTGTGGTAGCTTTTCTTCACATTGTCCATTAGATGGTAGAGCCTTCAAATCATGCGAGGTGTGGTCCTCCCGTCTGCTTCTTCTTATTCTCATCAAAGGCTCTCAATTTATCACTATACATGAGATTGTCGTCTTTGTCGCGTGCTGCCAAAGTTGGGCATTCAAGGTCCGAGTGTCCTAGAAAACCACAAGAGAAGCAAAAGTATGGTATCTCCTTGTATTGGATGTCATACTAGTCACACGAATTCCTTCTCATGGATTGTATTGTAATTCCTTGTTGTAAGGGCTTCTTAACATCTATGATCGCCCTCGCACGTAAAAATTGACCCCAAGCTCTGCCTTGTGCATCAGCATCAATCCAGACCACCTGCTCGATCTCATCCAGCAATGACGTGCTCCCACTTCTCATTCATGAGATTGAATAGAAGATTCAACACTCGGATCTAGATTAGCATAATCTTGAACCATAGATTAGTTGAACGCTTCACGGCATGTTTCCCGACCACCCACGGTGCGACCTCCAGGATTCAATCACGATCCAACTTCGTTTCAAAATTGGCAATGAAAAGGTTTGCGCCCACCAATCTGAAAGACAGGCCCCTAGGGTTTCCCCATGCAGGCCTTAGAATACTTTGGATCGTCTAGATGTGAAACACCTTCATTGTCGGCACTTTGTCTACTAGTGCCCATGGTGAAGGTGCCCCCTCAGCCTCCTCTTGATCATCCACAACGAGTTTTTACTCCTTCTCAGTTAGATCAAGTCGTTGCATCATGCTCACCACCATATCATCGGCTGCCGCCAGCAGATCAGTGGTTACCCCTTGCCCTGCGCCTGCTGCTCACAAGAGGGCACCATAGGAGTGAGGAAATTTGATACCTCTCAGATGGCTTCACACCACCCAGATTTAAAACCCCTGCCCACCACCAACACCAGGGCTTGTTTGGATGCTAGAGGGCAAAATCCCAGGGAAGAAAATCCCTGAGGGGGATTTTGATGGCACGTGGAATCCCCCTTAATACAAGGGAAAATCTTCCCAACCTGGAATGAAATCTCTGTTGCCGTTTGGGAACAACAGGGATAAAAATCCCAGCCATGAAAAAAATCAAATTTTTAAAAAAAAATCTGTAAATTCCAAGAAAAGATTAAAAATGACAGAACATGTGTAGAAATATGAAGTATCGCAGACATCACAACATCATGCAAAATATAAAGTATTCCAGGAAAAGATTACAAACTTTAAAAATGACAGAACATATGTAGAAATATGAAGTATCACAGACATCATTACAAACTTCATGGATAAGAGTAGACAAGATTTATAACTATCTAAACATAGCAACCTCAACAACATGTTACCAGTAAATTCATCAACCAATAACTACAAGTATCGCAGACATGGCTGGTGGTGGTGGCAGTCAAGAACACCATCATATTACGTTCATAGCAACCATTTCATTCGCATTGGGACACGCTCATGCACCATCGTCATCTTCGACAGTGTTGACACGCTCACACTCGTCAATCCATTCGCTATATCTGCAAAGAAAAAAGCAGATTCCATTCGGTTCCTGGTGCGGATAAAAGTGACAATTTGCACTAATCGGCGAGAATAAGAATTATTTGTTGGGATTGACTTACATATCAATAGGCTCAATCGGTTCTGAAAGGAGAGGACCGAGCTGTGCTGCGCCGCGCGTGTACTAACATGTTCAGAAAGTAAGTAAACTAATTGTTAATGCTTAACTCATATATGTTACTACTACTCTAGTAAGTAAGTAAACTAATGCTCAGAAAGTGGTGTTTTGATCCAACATGTTCAAAAAAGCTTGGTTTGGAGAATAAAATCTTGCAAATCGACACTGGAGATACATGTACAGGTTAAGGACAAACAGCCTGAAGAAAACAAATTGAGGACAAACACTTACCGGCTTATATGACGTAAAAAAGACAAGATTATAGAACAGTACATCGTGTCATATAAATCTAAGCTTTCTGACCAGAGAAGAAAAGAAACATTGCCCAACTACTAATCTTTGCTCCCCAACTACTATACTCTCCCACACAAAGAACTGACAAGATTAGGAACAGTAGAAGGCATCATGAAATTGCCACACTACCTTATGATCAGAGATTGACAAATACATGACAATGGTACCAATGCCTTAAGTTGCAGCTTTGGTTACCTGACAAGTTACTATACTTTTGATCATCAACAAGTTACTATAGTTTTTTAACAAGAAAATCTACACTTTTGACCACTTGCCAGAATATCTTCTTTGACCACTAAGTTGTAGCCAGAGTAGTAACTCTCAGTTAAGTTGCAAAAATTGAATATCATGACTACTTGCGCTAGCTAATACACTAGATGTACACTTGTAGTTGGTTGTAATGTGCATCTAAGTTGCAAATCATGCAAGGCTAATCGATCAAATGGTAAGAAATGGTAAGACAGTCAGGAAGAGGCACTACTATAGATAGGTGGTCATGGGAGCAATGAGTGCATATATGGCTCAAGTGCTTTGGCTAGGAACAAAAGAAACATAAGATTAAGAAATCACATATTCCACCCCCTATCGTGGAAACCATGGTTGGCAAACCATAAAAACCAACTCAGATTCCTTGTACAGCTAAGAAATGTTACAACAACCATCTAGATTCAAGAGGGGTACAAAATAGAAGGTGAATGAACAGGGCATGCATTCATGCATGGTCCAGCTGGAAAAGATTAAGATAAGTTCCAGTTAAGCAATGGCTCAAAGATACAGTACATCTTTAGAGCAAACAGGCATCCGTCATACTTGCAATAATGACAAATTAGTAAAGTATATAACTTTGCAAGGTGTATTTGCCTAGCAGGAAAATTGGCTTTCACCAAGATAGAATCATGCATTTTTCTGCATTGCATGAGTCCAACTTGTAACGCACCAGCGCACACATGATGCTTAGCTTAGTTGCCATATATATCTAAACACACAAGTAATCTCCCAAAATAAGTCAAAGTGTAACTATGCTAGCTAAAGAGTACCTTTCTATAGTGGGTTTTCACATGATGAAAGCATCAAATATGTAGTGATAAGAGTACCTTATGATCTGATTTGTCCTTTGATTTGTCACTAGAATCAGAAGCTGTGGGGGCAACAAGTTGTCCTTGTTCAAACTGCTAAGCAGATAACTAGTAAAGTGAAAATATCATTATAGGCAACTAGGTACTAACAATTAGTTACATTAACATATTGTAACACTACAAATTAGAGAACATTAACATAAAAAAAGCATTGGCAATATAATGGTATCAAACAGAAAAAATTAGAACTTTGCCAACAGTAACACTGCTTGTAAACTTATATAATCTTACACAAGTTGCAATACTTCTATAGGTATACAAGCATATGCTAGATGTCATGGTAGCTAGTTTCAGTTATTGCTTGCGTCTACCTTATTTTATCTCCTACATCCTAAGGAGCACCCAAGAAAAGGGCAATTAGAAGTCGATAAGAAAATACAATACACACTACGCTACATTAACCAAAAATATTAAGAAAAGAGAAAAAGTCATGGGAGTATACTATTACCGCTTTCCGCTCATTGAGTGAGGCCGATCTCCGACGTCGAAATAAAAACACCCTAAAGAAGTATGGTTGGTCAATTTTAGGTGCTGCATGTTTAACTCCGAAACTTCGATAAATCATGCATGGAAATATAAAGCTTCTACTCATTTGGCGAGCTCATTGAAGCTCTTGCTCTAACCGAGTAAGTTTTAATCTACTACTCTCAAGGTTTTGGATGTATGCCCGAGGAAAATAAATGATGACACAATAAAAATCAATTCTAACAAAATGGTGCAACTATAGAAGAAATGAAAAAGGGTAGGGTCAAGATCATAACAGAAAAATATGCTAATAAAATCTACCATTGCAAATACAATCATGAACTAGGCATACAGTTTTATGTGAAAAACAAATACATGGTCTACTAATAAAGATTCAAATTCAAATAAATTTGTAATACATCATTTAAATGAAATAGTGTGTTACCATAGTAGGTGATGAGAGCACAACATAAATGGAATCTGATAGGAGTGAAATAGTGAATATTTCAAGAACATCACAGCAGTAAGCTCAGAATTGGCAGATGCATCACAGCTAGAATGCCATCTATTTTTGGGTATTGTAGTTGAGATGGGGTCATGTGCTAAAATCCAAATATGATGACAGATCCTAGGAATTGAATGGATTGTGGGAGTACTAGATCCAGGCGTCCAGGCGGAGGTAAAGCAAAGAGGAAAACCTACCTTCCAGTCGACGGTTTGGAAGAAGATGAGGAAGGAGTCGACGGTGGGGGCAAACCCGCCGTAGAGGAAGGCGTCGACGATGGCTCCTTCCTCCCCCTCGTCTTGCAATCTCTGTGCCTCAGCGACTCCTCATGGACATCAACCTCCTCCTCATCTCCTTCCTCAAAACTAGTACCTAATAGCACTAGATCTGTGAGAAAAGACTAGAAAAAACCCTAGGAGCAGGGGTTGAGGAGCAGGGAGGAAGAAGAGGTGGAGAAGGAGAAGGTGTCTACCGAAGCAACTCGAGGCGTCTACCAGAGTGGCAGGAGAAGGCGCCGCGTCCCGCGAGATGGCGGTGACAGCGGTAGCGTCACGAGGACGAGGACGAGGTTGAGCGAGTCGAGATGGGGAGAATAATTCTCATGTGGGGAGACAGGTATTGTTTCCCCGGGGAAGACGCACGGATTGAGCCAGGGAAGACGCAAACCGTGTGCTTCCAAATACAGGAACTATCAGCCTAGGGATTATTTCCACCAGAGTTTTCATGCCTGGGAATGGACCGGGATCCCGGCTGGGAAACGGGCTCCCAAACAAAGCCCAAGGGTGGGTAGAGGTGAAAAGACCTCCCCTTAATCACCCCCGGCGCATGGGAGAAGGAGATTCATGAGACTAGAGATGGCGAGAAGGAGTAAACTGAGATCGGTACGAGGAATTGCCCCACGAGGAAAGTTCCGTCGTGCACGAAGCAAATCTCACTGGAACCCTAGTCGCCCATGGGTCCATTCCAAATAGATTGAGATTCCATAGTCTACACATATTGATAAAATCTCATCAAAAATCACAAAAGAAGC
The DNA here is from genome assembly GCA_036346405.1 of Phyllostachys edulis. NCBI lineage: Eukaryota > Viridiplantae > Streptophyta > Magnoliopsida > Poales > Poaceae > Phyllostachys > Phyllostachys edulis. The sequence continues at coordinate 43,292,448 of CM070559.1, forward strand.
ACATTGCCAACAAATACGCATCTTTTCATTCCCTAGAAAAAGACGAGAAAAAACTTCCAAGTCCTATTCCCGTAACCCAACAAGGCCAACAACAACCACCCATCCCTTTCCCCTTCAGGGGAATTGATTATTTACCCTCCCCTTAGATGTGTTTTAAGATTTTACCCTCATTCCCGGTGTAATTAGTTTTTTACCCTCCTCATAGATGAATTCTTGATTAAATACATCATTTTCATCATTTTATTGATATCCGTTGGTTTTTCCACTTTTGGCCACAAGAAAAGACGAGTAGTCCTCGTCACTCCTTCGTCTTCCTCCCACGCCCTCTTCCCTCTCCCACTCCTGTCATCCCCCACCTCCAGCTTCACCATTGCGGTGACCCACTCTGGGATCCCACCCTTCGCTCAGTTCGGTGGCCTGAACCACCTCCCAGTTTGACATGGTGTACTTGTCGGTCTCACTCGCCTTCCTCCCAACGACAACGATAGTCGCCACGACATCCCAGAACCAAAATCACCTCCTCCTCCTCCAAATCAACCCAAAACAAAACAAATAAAACATGCCCAACTCTACTCGAAACCAACCAAGAACAAGAACCCAACTTAGCTTAAATCCACCCAGAAAGATCAAAATTTTACCCATTTCTCATGCTCTCTTCAATTCGCTCAAGCTCGGAAAAGGGTGCTCGCTGCGGATCGAGCTGGAGATTATAGAGATAACAAGGGAGGAGTCCAGCACAAGTATGCTATGAGGCTATGAGCTATGCAACACAAGTCCATCATTCTCGAACAACCAAATGTATGGCATTGCAGGGCATTTGAACTAAACTTTGAATCAAGCTAGCACAAGAGAAATTGCGAACAACGCAACAACAATTTCAAAAAAAGAAAAGAAAGAAATGGAGTGTGGCTCTTGCCTCTGGTCTGCTGCTGCAGCGGTGTCATAGGGGTTAGTGGCACTGATGGCCTGCTGGTAGGCCCTTGCCTAGTCGACAGGGTAGACCTTAGGGTCGGTGGACATGAGGTCGTTGGAGGTGACCTCGAGCGTCTAGTCGGAGTCGGTGGTATGGGCGGCGAGGTGGAACTCAACGGAGCAGTACTCACAGGAACCGTCCCCATTACAGGCATCGTAGTCACGGGAGAATCGCATGGCCATGGCGGCGGTGGAGGTGAGGGGATGAGGACAAGGCAGTGGGCGATGAACTCATTGTTGAGCACGCGCCTCAGGCTGTTGCGGAGTGCCCCCGATGGAGATGGATCTAAGATATGGATTTGGGAGGTAGGAGGCAGGAGGTGTTGGAAAGAGATGGAGGGGTTGGCGGCAGCGAGGCCGGCGATTGCGGAGGAGAAGAAGTCGGCGGTGGAGACCGACGGGGTCAGGACGACGACAATGACGGGCATGCCGCGGTGGAGGAAGAGCTTGGTGAGCGAGATGGAGGAGACGGGGAGCACTCTGGAAGAAGAGAAGGGAGGAGGTTGGTTATAGGCGAGGGCAACTCGGTCTTTTCACGTGGCTAAAAGTGGAAAAACTAACATATTAATAAAATAATGAAAACAGGGTATTTAATCGAGAATTCACCTAAGCTGAGTGTAAAAAACCAATTAGGGCATCTTCGATAGTGGCCATCTCAGCCGTCTCTTAGCTGCCATGTTTCTCAAAAGTCTAGTTGGAGGAGAGAGGATGTGAAGAGAGATAATGTGCCATCTCTTATATAAGATACAAGCTGGGCATGCAAATCATCGCAAATTGTGAGTGTGTAAGGAGAGAAGTTGTGTTGAAAATGAATAATTTTATAGATAACTTGTTGGAGATGTTGTCTCTAAAGTTGTCTGTAAATAATGTTGGGAAACCATGGGCTTAGCCCAGCAGCCGACCCATGGGTGGGCGCCCTATCCAAACCCTAGCACAGCAAGGTCTCTAGTCTATAAATAGGGGTGTCAATCATTGTAAAAGGCTTATCACTTGATGAAGGAATAAAGGAGAAGAATACCCCCTACACCTTTGTCTCTCTGTGTGTTCAATCTACTATTTGTTCTTGTATTGTTTTGATGTGATTCCACATTTGCCTACGAGGTGATCGTTCAGACTAGACTCGCCAGCGACAATACCTCAACATGTTATCAGAACGATAGACTTCGACCTACTTCTAGGCCTACTTTACTCGGATCGAAAAGATAATCGTCGAACAACAACGCTCATAAATTGAATCGCAGTTTTCTAGATCACTTTCAATTCCGCAATTGTTGCTTTCTAGATTGTTTTCTACGATGCAAATCCACTCTAATCTACCGTGAGCAGACTTGAAGTCGTCAGCCAAGCTGATCGGTAGATCGCATGAAAGAGAGGATGTTGATTGCACTGTAGATCGATGCATAAGCAATGAACAGTGAACTATAGATCGATGCATGAACAGTAAAACAAAAAAACGATGACGCGGCCCCATACGGCAATAAGTTTTCACTAACCTCAGACCGCCTCAAGGTCAGATGCCCAAGACATGGCCACACCGTCGCCAGCTTGAAGTCGCCGCGCCACCAAGCACCAATCCAAATGAATGTCGGTATGCATCATGCCATGTGATCGCCAAGACGCCAATAAGGGTGGAAAAAAAGCTCGTTAGTGGGGCTCGGTGGCTTGGTCCAAAATTGCTCCAAATAGACTTTTTATTTGGTTAAACATTGAAATGAGTCAATTTTGAATGAAATTGGATTTCACTCTGGCTCGGCTCGTTAGCTCGGTTCTAAAAATACTTTCAAACTATAAATAAAATGATATTAAATCAAACTGTGTCAATTTCAAGAAAAGCTCGGTAAGACAACTTCCTGGCTCGATATCCACCCCTAGCGCTGAACCACCAAGCGTGCCTGAAGCCGCACCACTAGAAGCCATGGCCAAGCCATGCGTCGCGCAAAGAAAGAAAAAAAATGTGTCATCGGCCCCCACAAGGGCGAAGCCGCCATCACAAGACTAAGCGCCGGCCGCCGCCAACCGCCATGGCCGCTGCCGACCGCCGCCCTCCACACGCTGCGTTCAGATGAGCCGCCGGCCTGCCGCCTCCCACGCGACGCCAGATGCGCCATCGCCGAGCCCTCACGCACCGCCGACTCCCAGCCGCCCGCCGTGCCGCGTGTCTTATGCAGCCCACACACTTAGTAGCATGCCCGCACACGCACCGGCGTTGCGTCAGACGCTGTCCGCCATACCGACTTCAGCACGCAGCCGCTTTGCACCACTGCCCATACGCATACACCGCCCTTGATCGGCTCGCCATTAACGACTACATCGCCAGTAGCCCCACACGAGCACCACCGCCGGACCCCCATGCTCGCTCCGCAAGCCAAGCCCACGCCATGCGCTTTTGGGGATAAGGCAAGAAACCCTAATCCCGCTTTTCAATTGGCCAATGGACCAGAGTGGTTTGGATCGCCAAAAAGCAAGAAGGTCAGTGCTAAAAGAAATTCCTGGTGGAAATTCAGAAAAGAAAAAAAGGGAAAGGAAAATCTTGAAAATTTGCAAATAAACCCTCGAAGTTTTGAAAATTACGAGGAAATATTTCGGGAAAGTAATTCTTGCAAAATAACCTATCAGAAATTGAAAAATTGCGCAAAAATTTCTCAGAATTGAAATTTAGTGATTTAGCCCCCTGAAAATTGCAGAATTCACCGAAAATTCATAATCCAGCAAAAAAAGACATCGGGAATTCAGATTTGAATTTTTTTGAGGATTTGAAGCATGTTTAACTTTGTTATTATTATTTCTATGCAATTTATATATTGTATTTACTGTTTTAATTGTCTGTGATTATTTATATTGCTTTTAATCACTGAAAATAGTAGTAAATCATGAAAAAATGTATAGAAAAATACGGGATCACGAACTAGAACTTTGAAGAGCATTATGAGAATTTTGCAACCATTTTATGCAAATTACCAGCAGTAATCTTATAAACTCTTTGCATAAAAATGTAGATGACTAGCATCACGAACTGGGAGTTCAAAGAGCTGGCCGGCTGGCCCAGCATGGCCAGAATTTGTACCAATCTTCAATTCTATGGTAAGATAATCACGGATGAGCAGAAGATTGAGAAGACTCTCTCTACCTTTCACCCAAATGCGGTGCAATCCGCACGCAGCCATCGTCAAGACGGCTACAAGGATTATGCCAAATTGATTGACATCATACAAGTTATGAAAGCTCAAGATGATGTTCTAAGGAAGAACTACATCTCACAGCCGCCTAGTAGCAATGTTGGCCATGAAGCCAATGTTAGCAGTTATAAGGTGAGAAAGCCTCTCACGAAGGAGAGGGGCAAGAAGGGTAAGGTCATGGGTCGCAACACGTTATTGATGTTTTCTAGTCTAAGAAGAAGGGCAAAGGACAGCATGAGGCACACCTCGCCATTGCAGACACAGAGGATCCACAACCATTAGTTGCACTCATGGATGTGGATAGCCCAGTAGCAGCCCCCATCACTCTTCCTTTGGATATCGCAGTGGTCGCGGCCGTAGTTGCCCAAGAGAAGAAGATCGCTATGAAGCAGATTCAGGCAGAAGTTTCTACATACTTCGCTACTTCGATCTAGTGCACGCATTGTACTTAGATCTTTTTATGGTCACTTACAGTTTGTGATTGTGATGGAACTTTGAATAGTGGTTGTAAGCTCTAGGAGAGCAAAGCATTAAGTTCTCATGATGAGTCCTGCAAGGCTTATTTTCCCATATTTATAATAGCAAGTTATGCTCTAATTTTTAAGTATTTTATTTATGTGTGGATTGCTTCCTACCCCATATTAATAAATACTTTATATCAGAACGCGTGTGGCGCCCTATGGAGAAGGTGTGCTTAGCAGACAACGGCACAACAAATACCACCTTGAGAGAGACGAATGTTTTTCCACGTAGAGACTGAAGAAGAGTATGGTAACGAATACCTGCTTATTACAAAGCGTGAAGAAAGTGGAAAAGGGTAGTAGAACGACTTTCTTCATATGAAACTGGGCTATACTACACTAATATTAAGGCACTCGCAGCCTATTCTGTCTTGAAAACCGTATTTAGAAGCTCTGAACTTTTGTATCTCTGCCATGATAGATTATGCCACCCAGGTCTTAGGATGATGAGAAATATAATTAACAATTCATAGGGACATAATATCGATGTAAAGAATTTTCCGAATCAGGAAGATTTTGTGCGCCCCGCATGTGCCACCGGAAAATCAATTACTAGACTTTCTCTTCTGAAAGCAAAGGATGAAGTCCCTACATTCCTGGACCGTATCCAGGGAGACATTTGCGGCCCTATACAGCACCTGTCAGGACCATTTAGGTATTTTATGGTGATCATCGATGCTTATTCGAAATGGTCGCACGTATGTTTATTGTCTACGAGAAACCATACTTTTGCAAAGCTAATCTCGCAGATAATTGAAATTAGAAATAGTTTCCCTAATCATCATGTGAAGTCCATCAGAATGGACAACGCCAAAGAATTTACTTCGAAGGCATTTGATGATTATTGCATGGCAATGAGAATTAACGATGAGCATTCCATACCGCATATCCACATCCGGAATGGACTAGCAAATTTTTGAAGAATTGTAATTTACCAACTATGCGTTGGGGACACGCAGTCCTGCACGCAGCAACTCTCATCAATTTTAGACCACCAACATATAACATCCATTCACCTATGCAACTAACGCAAAGGGTCAGCACCGAAAATTTCTCATCTTCGCGGATTTGGTTGCAAGGTTTATGTATGTATACCACCCCAGCAGCGAACTGCAATGGGCCCTCTCTGAAAGTCTAGGATATACGTTGGTTATGAGACAACATCTATAATCAAGTATTTGGACCCTATGACTAGAGATTTACATACTGCCCGATTCGCTGATAATATATTAGATGATTATAGGTTACCGTCATTAGGGGAGGAAATCAACCCCTTGATGAAAAATGTCGGGAAATAACGTGGCAAGCCACAGGATTCAATGCACATGACCCACATACTAGTGAAGCAAATAGAGAAATCCAGAAGACAAGAGAAGTCCAGAAGATAATTGAAGTCCAGAAGATAATTGATTTGCAAGCACTAGCGAATCAACTGCCTGACCACTTTAGTGATTTGAAGAGCGTGACCAAGTCGTATATGCCTACACGCAATGTACCAGAAAGGGTTGAAATACCAAAGAAAGAAAAAGGTATCCCAAATCCCATCCTAAGGCCTCAGAAAAGGACGAGAACTCTGGCCCCTCGAATCCGAAGTAACCGGGGATGCCTGATGAAAAAGGATAAGAAGAAGTTGACACAGCCAATCACTGAAGTTCCCCAGAACTAGAAGGGGGGCCAATTGAGACCTGGCACCAGTATGGAACCTTTCGGAAGAGGCATACCGGATTTGAACATTCCCACGGAAGGAAATATCAGCATGGATACATGCGCACCCATCGGAGATAAAAAAAAACTAAAGGGACTTGCCCCCGTAATTGGAAGCAGCGATGGGCAAGTAGAAGCATTAGAAGAATCACCCTATGAAGAAATAGCTATAAACTTGGTGACCACAAGAGAATTTATGAATAAGACAAGAACCAATGTCGACATTTACTTTGCAAAGAAAAATTACCACAATCATCGATCTTGATCCAGAGCCTGCATCGCTCGCTAAATGTAAGAAAAACTCAGATTGGGAAGATTGAAAGAAGGCAATAGAAACTGAATTATTATCTCTGAATAAAACAAAGGTGTTTGGGCCTATAAATTGCACACCTCCCTATGTGCACCCCGTAAGGCATAAGTGAGTATTTGTTCGAAAGAGATATGAAAATAATGAAGTTATAAGCAAGGCTCATTGCACGAGGTTTCACTCAATGTCCAGGAGTTGATTATGAAGAAATCTATTTCCCGGTCATGGGTGGAACTACCTTTTAGATATTTAATCTCAATGGTAGTAAATTTGAATTTAGAAATAAAATTGATGGATGTGGTAACTACATACCTTTATAGAAATTTGGATTCGGACATTTATATAAAGATACTTGAATGTATCCATGTCTCGAACTAAGACAAAACAAAGAGAAGCCTGTACAGTGTGAAACTCAGAAAGTCACTGTACGGACTTAAGCAATCAGGCAGGATGTGGTATAATCGCTTGAAGCGACTTTCTATGCAAGAAAGGCTATACGAACAATGAGAGTTGTCCTTGTGTATTTATACAACGATCCCAGGATGGATTTTGTATAATCGCAGTGTATGTACATGATCTGAATATCATCGGAACTCTGAAAGGTATTAAGAATGCAAGCTCTTACCTGGAGTCGGAGTTCGAAATGAAAGATTTGGATAAAACCAAATATTGCCTAGGCTTGCAGCTTGAGTATACCCCTGAAGGGATATTAACGCATCAGTCAACCTACACTCAAAAGGTGTTAGAAAGGATCGGCTTTAGAAAGGCATACCCTTCGAAAATGCCAATGGTCGGAAGATCGCTACAACAAGACAAGAATCCATACAGACCTAGAGAAGAGGTGGAGGAAGTCTTGGGACTAAAATTCATGTACTTAACTGCAATAGGAGCACTCATGTATTTAGCAAACTACACTAGACCGGACATTGCATTTGTCGTAAACCTATTAGCAAGGTATAGTACAGAACCTACCAAAGGCATTGGCAAGGAATGAAGGACATCTTCCGATACCTCAAAGGAAACAAAGAACTTGGTCTGTTCTACAGAAAGAACCAAGATCAGTCTATAAAAGGTTATGCAGATGCTGAGTACCTGTTGGACCCATATATAGCCAAGTCGCAAATAGGCTATATATTTATATGTGGTGGAACTGTAATTTTATAGAAATTGTCTAAGCAAAGTCTTGTATCGACTCCGAAGAACCACTCGAAAATCATAGCACTGTACGAGACATCACGAGAATGTGCTTGGTTTCGGCGGACGATTCACCACATCCAGCAGTTGTGTGGATTGAAACCCCACTATTATCCATGAAGATAATGCAGCTTGTGTTGTACAAGTATAAATGGATTATGTGAAGAGTTATCTCACAAAGCATATCAACCCCAAGTTCTTTTATACTCTTGAATTGCAAAAGATAGACGAAATTAAAGTACTGCATACTAAGTCATGTGAAAATCTTGCAGATTTGTTCACTAAGTCACTTCCAGCATCTAGCTTTGAAATGTGCATACGTGGAATTTGAATGATGAGACTTAGAGAAGTCCAGAATTCAAAGGGAGAATCTTCATGAATGCATTATTGAAACTTGATCACGAAGATCGAGTACCCAAAGAATAAATACTAGAAATTAAATGAAATTAGGTGGATTGTATCTTTTTTCCTTTGACAAGTTTTCATGAAGTTTCTTGGTTAAGGTTTTTAATGAGGCAATTCGTACAATGCAGCATAACGTGTATCATGTACTCTTTCTTTAAAATTTTCCCACTGGGTTTTTATGGAGTTTTAACGAGACATGAACATGTGAGGATGTGTGCCTAAAGGGAAGTGTTAGGAAACTATAGACTTAGCCCAGCAGCCGGCCCATGAGTAGGCACTCCATCCAAACCATAGCAAGATCTCTAGTCTATAAATAGGGGGTGCCAATCATTATAAAATGTTGATCGCTTGATGAAGGAATAAAGAAAAAGAATACTCCTACACATTTGTCTCTGTGTTGTTCAATATACTATTTGTTTTTGTATTGTTTTGATGTGATTCTATATTTGTCTACGAGATAATTGTTCAAACTGAACTCGTCAGCGACAGTTCTAAACAAATAAGTTGAAGACTTTAAAGATAATATAAGAGACAAACCTGTGCGCATAGGAAGAAAGGTAAAATCTCGGAACGCATTTAAGAGGAGGGTACATCATTGGTTTCCCCTTCCCGTTCCTCGGCAGGCAAGCACGCGGGGCCTCCTCGGGCGCCGCATCTCACTACCAGCGAAGCAGCAGCCCATACCACCCAGCCGCCCGCCCTCCTCGCCCCGTCGTCCAAGCCGCAGCAAGCCCGGCCCGGCCCGGCCCGGCCCGAAGCGGGCGAAGCCCTACTCAGAAGCTCACGCGGTCACGCCCCTGCCGCGCCGCGACCCACCGGGTGCTCGCTCTCCCGGCGACGGCTGCGGCGGAAGTGTGCGAGGCGATTCCAGTAGGTAAAGGATTCCGTTCCCCACTCGCTTCCTTTTGCGTCCGATCTGCGATCGGCGTCGCATTTTGGTCATGATGTGTGCGGATTTTGCGTGGTTGGTAGAGTTGGTGGGTTCTGTAACCTATCGCGATGTGGGTGTGAAATTTTAGTCCCAGCTATGATAGTACACTGGAAGATGATGCGGCCAGTTTGCGATCTTGCGATCGTAGTTTCTGCATTTTAGATCTATTTGGCAGTTCAGTCGTTAGTAGTCGTCACGGCCATTATCACTGCAACTTCGAGCTGTCAAGGCAGTGGTAAGATCAATGTGGTCTGGTCCTTTCACGAATTTGCTTCCTTCCGTCGACTCCAATTTTTAAACTAGTTGCTGGTGTCCCATGAATCGTATGCTTTTCAGCGGACTATGCCCAGCTTTCCTAGAATACCGCTCGCTGAGAAGCAAGCTAGTGGATATGGTCTTTACCTTCTTAGTACAAAGGGGGTTTGAGCTTCCGTAAGAAGCTGGAGAAGCCGCACCCCACCCCATTTGAGCTAGCTTAAGCTTCCGGTGGCTTTAGGGTAAAGCAGAAGGTCCGCAAATAGGGGGTGAGACCAAGTCTAATTCACTAGTTGAGCATGTGTGACATGGCCATGATGGTGTTTATTGAACTACATTTGTTTAGTATCATTGGCGTTGATGATCAGACATCCTGCTGAGAGAACTGCTTGAGATGAATTTTTGTTGTAGATTGTTTGCATGATTGAATGTGATATATAACTAAAAACTGCAGAGGACTACATTCATTTAGATCTAAGCTCTTCCGAATTTGGCCTTTTATGCCAAGCACTACTAGATGAAGTGTAGCCTTGTAGGAACAATTGGTTTTAGCATCAGTTGGGTGTTGCAGCTTCCCTGCTCTTTCCTTACAGATTATTGAAGTTGATCTTTTGCTAGAATAGCATGTTCCCATCAAGCCGACCAGCAGTCACAGTGGACAATTTATGTACCAATTGTTTCTTGTTCTGTGCTAATGCAGGTTTGAACTGATCATTATGGTGAAGGAAAATACAGACAAAGATGATGGTATAGGTGAATGCCCATTGACTTCTGAACTTTCAGAAAATAAGCTAAGGTACAATTTCCGATTAGGAGATATAACATGGGTTAAGCATAGTGACTCCTCATGGTGGCCAGCACAGGTATGACACATACACCTTCTAAGCACTTTATATTTCAATGCACAGACTATGGTTCTTTTATAAGATTGTAGATTGCCAGTGAATGTCATTGTTACTTTGCACATCAGCATAAAATCGAACGCTGGACAGATGTTTGACATTTGTAGTAGAACAGTTATATTGATCAACAATGAGTAAGATGAACAATCTGTAGAGTTCAGGTGCCAATGCCACCAAGGTTCATGTAACCGGAACCGGGATGGATCCCGCCCCTGCCGGTACCGGTAACCGGCCGGTTACCGGTTTCCCGGTATGAAATTCGCTAAAATTTGATTAAAAACCATCCAAATTCAAAATTTAGAATTTGAATTTGAAAAAACCAAGAAAACCGGCCGGGTTTATAATCCCGGCCCCCGGCCGGTAACCGGGTAACCGGCGGTTACCGGCCGGGAATTTGATCTCTGAATGCCACTATCTTTGTACTTGTATGATGTGAAGCCGAGACAAAGTAGACTTTTGTTGACTGTTATCTGTTCTTGATCCTAGCTTCCCCGCGCATATATTTACACCCAATTCCTGTTTCTGAATTCAAGGTCATTGATGAAGCATGTATCAGTGGCAAGCCTAAGAAGAAGGCGAAACATGATGCCCTAGTTCGACTGTATGGCACATGTCAATAGTAAGGGATCCTATTAGCATGGTCTGTCTTTTTTTCTTTCTGGGATGATATTCCTCATGACAAAAAGGTAATTGTTTTCATCGTTTTACTTTCAGCTTGTATGTAGACCCTTGGAAGTCTAACGCGGAATTCGAAATGGTATGCAAAATCTTCTGTCTCATAAGGATGCTGACACAGTGTCATCATTTTCGTGCTTCTAGAAATAGGTTTCTAAATGGTTCTGCTGCTTGTATAAACTGATTTGGGTTTTCTAACTTTCAAGGAAATTGGTGGTTTTTGTCTTTTCTCCCAAAGTAATACCAATGATATGCCTGTCCTTTTTCAATTTCAAATATTTCTAATATGAACTCATTTACGCAGATGCTGAAGCAAGAAAATAAGTGTGCCGTGGAAGCATTCCATGAGGTGCTTGAAAAGGTAGGGCAGTCCCCTTTGCATTAAACATGTTATGAGTAAGAATTCGGCACAGGTTGTTGACAGCCATGCTTAATCCCACAATACAGGGGCTGTCTCATGTTAATTCGCCCAGTGATTATGACGAGGAAGCTGTTCACTCAAAAGGTGAATATCTGTTTTTTGCCTGAGGAATTTAATATGTACAAGTTCTGTATACTCAACATGGTTGTCCTTGTGGACAATAATTTTGTCATTCATTTCATTCCACTTTATTAGTATGATTGTTGTCAACAGTGATATTTTTCTGTTTTGTGAAATTCTTCATAATGAAGTTGAAGCTAATTGAGAACAGTTCTATGGAGAAGTGTCGCAAAGGCAATTCATCTTAATGGTCTTCAGATGTCAGACTTTATGAGCAATATTGCTAAATGGAATATCAGAAACATAACATGCAAATTTATTCACTTGTCCTGTCTTTTTTGTGAATTAAGTTCTATGTCTACTTGTCATCAATAAAACAAATTTATTTTGCTTCAGTTGCTTTATATCTAAATTTATTTTGTGTGACCAAATTGGCCACAGGTAAGACCTCTTCCAGGAAAGTCAGAAAGCGAGGAGGCTTAAAGAGGTCTGGTCGTAGGGGTGTAAAAGAATCAGCAACTACTGAAGGTCTGGGAGCCAAAACAGAACAGCGATATGGTGCAGAGCAGGACCAAGAAATTGGGAGCACTGCAACAACTGGAGTTGCTGTTCTGAAAGGAAGAAAGCAGGAAGGTGTGAGACAACCAAGTCCAACTAATGGTAAAGAGCAAGCCATTGATAAAGCTTCTAGTGAAAATTCAGCTGAAGGCTTAAGAGATGAGACACAAAAGCATATTTCTTTTGTGCAAGATAAAGAGGGTAACAAGATGGCAACAGAAGGAACTTTGGTCGTAAGAAGGGAAGGATTGAGACGATCAGCTCGTATCAATACAAAGGAATATTTAGATGCAGCTGAGGACAGCCAACTGAGTGATACAAGTGCGTGTGAAGATGGAACTGAAGTAGGTAATAGAACATCAGAGAGTCAAAATCAGCACAAAGATGATGCAATGGTAGATGGAACTTGGGCCCCTGATGCAGAAATAAGAACTATGGTTAGGGATACACTGTTCAATGACATTATTGCCAGGCAGCATGCTGCTGAAATGGCATATGTAGATGATGTGATAAATGGAATTTGTGATGCTACTGAGGAAAACATGACTGGTGATGCTACTGCTGCTACAAAGGGTGGACGAGGCATCAAGCGAAGTGGTAGTAGAGCGGAGGCTGAGTCATGTAATGTTACACAAAGACTGACGAAAGTGGATAAAGTGACTAGGAGTCGAAACGAAGCAACTGAGGACCCCATTCAAGTGACAAATCCGGAGACCGTGAATTACCATATCACAGAGAATAACAATTCGAAGGGCAACGATTCCGACTCTTTGGAAGGGATTATTGATACTACTACTGTAAGTAGATTCCCTTGTCCATACTCCATACTTCTGAACTCCCTTATGACCTCAAATTCCATATACTAACTGGACAAAGTTCCACAAGAGCAGGGATGCAGCCACAGCGGAACTGGGGCAACTTAGTGCGCGGCAAATCAGGATTATGCAGAGTCTTGCTCTGATTGCTCCGTCAGGATCTCCATTTTGCAGAAATGGATTGGTTGTAGCCACGCATCAATAATTCCAAGTTGCTTGCTAGGACCTTCCAGGGCGCTTAAAATGTTCAGTGGGCTATGGCTAACATTTTGCAGTCCTCAATTCCATGCATTAGAGAGTTGGAAAAAATAAAATCAAAGACTCTCTTATACATCAGCTCTTGTTCGCCTTGAGCTTTTTCATAATCACCTATGTACGGCGCCCGTTCTACTTTATCACATCGCAATTGCTATTCTTCTTTACAGAAGAATTGACTGAATTTGACTGCTATGTAAGCACACCTTTGGTTCTGTAACAGCACAAAATGGGTCAATATGGTGCCAACTAGAGATGGGCATTGGGCCGGGCCGGCCCGGGCCCACCGTGCTGTGCCGGCCCACCTTGCCTCCGGTCAGGCCTAGGCACGGCCCAAAACCCATTGTGCCGGGGTCGTGTCGTGCCAACTCAGTCCAAAATAACTATAGACAGTGGCGGCGGCGGCGGCAACTGCAATCTTCATTCCTCTCGGCCAGAGGAGAGCCGGAGAGGAAGGAAGGCGGCGCATGGGGAGGAGAGAGCCGGAGAGGGAGGGAGGAAAGCGGTGCTTGGGGAGGGGAGGAACTGAGGGTGGAGGGTTGGAGGCGGTGTGTGGGATTAGGGATATGGATTAGCTGGGATGGGGTCTAGGGTTGGGTCAGGCTAGGGGGGGACGGGATTGGGCCAGGCTACCAGGCTCGGGAGGGATAGAATTGGACCAGACCGGGGGGGATTAGAGAATTGGGTTTTTTTCGTGCCGTACCAACCCAAGCACGGCCCAAATGGTCAGACCATCTTTGTCAGGCTCTGTTGGGCAAGACTTCGTGCCCGGCTTGACCTAAGCGTTCGTGCTGCGGTCGGCCTAACCCTGATTACGTCTTTGTGTTGATCTAAGCCGGACCAAATTTAGAAAAAGCCGATCTAAATCCCAGCTCTAGTGTCAACTGAATCCATGTACCCCACTACCAAGTTATTAAGTTAGCCTAAATTATTTCCCTTTGCTTACATAATGCACTACGTACATGTTAGTAAATCTGAAGCCCACAAGTTATAACTCTTGGAATTGAAACGGTGGCATCAATAGCTCAACAACGCATGGCATACTGGTAAATGTAAACAGTGCTTGTAAGAGAAGAGTTCAGTACAGAGGCGTTGCCATGCGTTGCATACCCAGTGTTGCTTCTTGGCCATTGCAGGTACGAGTCAGAGCTGATGACTGAACCTATTACGCATACTTGTTTCTTGAGCAGTGCAGGACTGACGGATGGATCAAATCTTTCTCCTGCTTGGAAGTTTACAGAGACGGTGAGACCGTCAAAGAGACTGTTTCGAAGCAACACAGTACGCATCGAGAGAGGCTGTCGCCTGTCGGCATGCATGACATGATGTCACGTCTACAGACAATTCCTGCACTCCATTTAAAGAGAGAAGGATCAGGATCATACGTACCCTGTTTGCTGCATGGCAATGCCAGCTCAGGACGGAGCAAAAGGGATTTGATCCCCAGACACATGTTCCCTCACAATGGGTACCATTTTCCTTCGACTTTGGCCGTTCGATCGAAAATTCCAAGGATAGATTAACTACTAGTACAGTAAAAACCCACTATCCTAATCAAAATTGTTACAATAGTTGTTTGATCTCTGCCACTCTTTTCACAGTCGAGAAAGAGATTGACATCATGATAGGAGTATTACAATGCAATGGTAGAGCATACGAATACATTTTTGATCAGGAGAAAGATGGAGGCCTTTGCAACATGGACGAGGGGAGAAAAATAAAAATGGGTCTTGGCCAAGTGACCAGCGTACGAATCATAGGAGTGTGACCTGTCCCGGCCTCTCTCTCTCTGCCCTGTCACTTTTCAACTTTCTCTTTCCTTCTCTGCTAGTCTCCTCTCCTGCCCCTGCTCGCTTTGTAAACCAAATGGGAGTAGTGGCTGCTGCGTCGCGAGGGGACACACCATAAAGATCACGGTTAACTTGTCCCTTGTCTTGGTTCATCGGTGGAGCGGCGTGAAAAAGCTGTGGCTCCATTGCTCCATCCAGCATTTCACTGGACCGAGCCGGTGAAACGGGAATTTTTTTAAAATAATATTATTTTAAAAGATAATTACAAAAATAAATAGCTACCACAAACAATTACAGAACTAGGTCTCATTTATCAACTGGCGACAGGGAGATGTTTGAACTGACGACAGAGAGTGAACAGCGTTCTTGTCGTCGGTTCAACTGACGATAGGACTATTCACTCTCTGTCGACTGACGACAGGAACTGTCGCCAGTTCAACCGGCGATAGGAATCCTAACCCTATAAAAACCCTTTGAAACCCTAAACTTCGGCACAAAACTCATTTGTATTCAGAAAAAAAAAAGGAGGGAATGGAGAGTAGGGGAGGGGAGGAGACAAGCTAACGAAGAGCTGCCCGTCCGGTTGCCCACCTGTCAAGTAATTTTTTTTAACCGAATGGATTACATAGTTTTAGATGTACGGTTACGTAATGCAGTATGTTGTACATGATACTTTTTGGTGGGTAGTGTAGTTTTACATATGTGATTAATCGTGGAAATGTTCTTTATGGTGCAGTGTGTCAAATACATCGGACGTCGCCAATTTCAAATTTTACTACGGTCGGGGGACTATTCTGGAGGGTTCCGAAGGGATTGATTTGCGTTCTTTCCAATCGTCGATCATGCCCCTAACAAGACCATAGCAGCGTACATGGGGCGCTGCGATGCGGTAGTTGTTCCACACATTCCAAGTGGACCGTGATGTGTATGATCTGAGATTGAGTTGCATTGCCCCTTGGGCAGCACAGCCCACATATTGGGAGTTAGTACAACTGAAGAGAACAAAGTCATGGTAGTCATATGTACGCATGGCGAAGGAGGAAGGGTGAAATTTGGTCATTCTGGCCCAGGCTTTTTGCAAGCCCACTCTTGGATTGGCGGCTAAACAAGAAAGGGGTGGTGATGCCCAAGAAGAAGTCGGGGGCTCCAGCCACAGCGTGGCACACACAGTGGCCGAAGCTCCCGAAGTTGCTAATGCTGTCGACGAAGACCCTGTAGAAGTAGCTCCTTCAGTCATACAAGCTATTGAGCTTGCTGATGAGGGTGAGGAGCTGGAAGCCATAGTGTAAAGGATGGATCTCGAAGACTGAGACTACAATGAATTGTCAGAAGATGAAGGATTCGATGACGAGAATGATGTGGACCAGCGGACGGTTCCATCCGAGTGGAACACACACCAGTTTGACAACCTTGTCATCAACGAAGGCTCACATGTGCCTTGGGAGTAGGACCAGAGCGAGGTCAGGCAAGGAGTTATGTACAAATGCAAGGAGATCGTGCAGGAGGTGGTCAAATTCTGGGCTTTGTCGATGCGGCGCACATTCACAGTCGTCAAGTCTACCCCAAAATGCTACGACGTAAAGTGAAGCATAGAATGATGCCCTTGGCGAGTACACACATTTCAGCCTAAGTGGGATACCTACTGGAAGTGCTCTATAGTGGTCCCTCACACATGTGTCATTTATGAGTCAGTGCAGTCCCACTAGAACCTGTCATCAGGCTTCATCGCCAACCTCATGTACGGTGAGATCGTGGATAATCTAGATTTTTAACCACGATCCATTATTCGGACGGTTGAGGCAAGGTTCCAATACACAATCAGCTATGTCAAAGCTTGGAAGGCAAAACAGAAAGCATTGGAATCAAGATTCGGCACGTTCGAGGATTCCTACCACAACCTCTCTAGGCAACTCCGAGTCATACAAGATAGGAATCCCGACACTCATGTCGACATTCAAGATGCCACGCATCCTAAGTGGGCCAATAAGAGGGTACTACAACGAGCATTTTTCGTCTTTGGTCTATGCATCAATGCATTCTGACACTGCCGTCCAATCTTGTACGTAGATGACACATTCCTGACTAGGAAGTACAAGTGCCAGATACTGACTGCAATAGCGACGAACGGGAACAGTCAAGTTCTTCCTGTGGCATTCGCATTCGTTGAAAGTGAGAACACAGACAGCTGGTTGTGGTTCCTAAAGAATGTGAGGATTTCTATTGTGCAAGATCGTCCCAACGTATGTCTCATACATGATCGGCATGCAGGCATGCTACGTACAATAACTCAACTGCAACAAGGAGAGAACGTATCACTTTTATGGACGGATCTGCAGAGCAGGTGGTGCATGAGGCACTTGGGTGCAAACTTCTATAATTAATTCCACAACAAGAATTTGATGAACCTGTTCAAGCGGTTGTGCAACCAGAACCAGCAACGAAAGTTTGAAGCGCTTTGGAAGATTCTGGATGAGTGGACTCGAGATGTATGTAGGGAGGCAATGAGAATGATCGCCATGGCGCCACGGGCCCCAAACATTGCCACAACTACCCATAGATGGTCCCGGTGTGACGAGGAGGACGGGGGCGCAGGTGAAATACTTCTCGGACTAGATTGAGCACGAGTCTAAGGAGAAGTGGTCGTTGCTATATGATAGGGGTGATGCTCGATATGGTGTCATGACAACCAATCTAGCCGAGGTGTACAACTAGGACATGTTCGACGCAAGGTGTCTCCCTTTGGTTGGTATTGTTGAGGCAATTCTCCGCGGTACCACAAACTACTTTGTTGACAGATGTAACAATGTGTCACTCACTCACCATGACAAATGACAGAGTACTCTACTCCGCCATGATCACCGAGTACATGGAGGAGAAGAGCAATCCTCAGGACGAAGGAGACAGCGGCACTCCGGACGTTGCCACGGGATCTCATCCGACTGCCCGATTCAAGGCAATCCACATGGGGGACGTTGAGGTCGCGGCCACGGGAAAGCACGAACAATTGTAATTTGTGATTGACAATGTTCTGAATTATCATTTTTGATTTGTAAAAAACTAAGTGTTATGAGGTTTTGCTTAATGTTATGTAATATCAGTGTGATCTATCGTGTTTTGATAGAAACTAAGTGTTATCACGTTTTGCTTAATGTTATGTAATATCGGTGTGATTTATCGTAGTTTTGATAATAATGGCAAATTCATATTTATTTTCTTACATAATAAGCAGTGCATGTACATGAGAAATGTTATGCAAGAGATCATTTCTCCAAAGTTCTCCACCGTGTATAAATTTTCTGGCGCATCGCAATATCACTTACCTTCTTACTTATGAATCATTGTTACCTCAATCGTCCTCGCAAAATTCTTCAAAAAATCATCACACTAGAACCAACATACTACGATCACAAAATGTTATTGCGAGTCTAACAGATTTTGTACCGTTGAGAATTTACAAAAATCACAAACAGACTAACCACTTTATGGTTTCCAACTCTCTGTCGAGCTAGTCCGGCGACAGGAAGGGAACAAGGTCCCTATCGCCAGTTCAACTGGCGACATCTCTCTGTCGTCGGTTGAATTGGCCACAGAGAACTAGTTTTGTAATTGTTTGGGACAACTAATTATTTTTGTAATTATCTTTTAAAATAATATTATTTAAAAAAATCGGTGAAACGACACCAACATCTCCAGGGATTTTGACCACCGTTTGGCAGTATGCATTGCAATTGCAAAGCTACTCTTTTACCAGGGGCCGGCCGGTTTGCTTGTGTTGATGTTGTGAATTTCTTGGACATGCGAGGCTGAGTGACCTCATTGATTCGTATGCACAAACACAGTAAGGACAAGGAATCTTTATTGTGGAAAGTAACGGTACTGACGTTAGCGGATCATGGAGGTAGGATAATTCAACAAGGGGAGGGGGAAGATGACGTAAAAGCACCGCCCGACAAATTACTCCGTTCCGATGGCCCGTAAAAAGCAGCAGCAGCCGCCTCCGCGTCCAGCAGGAATTCTGAAATCCCCTATCCCAAAGGCTTACGAGGATTTAGATACAATCACTATAATAGTTTATATCTTTAGTTTGTTACTAAAGTTTTTTTGGTTTTCGAAAAAGGATGACACAACCACCGTAAGAGAGAACGACTAGTTTAGAGAGATACGATCTTACTATTTTCTTGGTTTTCAAAAAAGAATTATGCTTGCATAGATATCAAGCTCATTCTCTTATTTCCAACTTACCAAAAAAAACTGACATGACATAGCTATAGTATTAAACAAATTTGGTTATCGGGAGTGCCCTGAGGACGCAAGGATCAACACAGGCGCCATGCCCTTCCGGTGTCCGCCGACGCGGCCGTTGCCCAACCGATCGGCGAAACTACCTTTAACTTCCGGTTAATAACGCCACCAAAAAAGCCCGGCCGAAAGCCCATCTCCTCACTCTGTCACTCACCGATCGATCCACCACCCGGCCGACCACGCGCCAGGCGCCAAAACAGCCGTCGTCGCGCGGGCGCTGACGCCAGCCACCCGAGCGAAAGGGAAGCGCGCACAGCGTAGCCGCTTGTCGGCGCTACCCCCACTAAACAGTGATTACTCCAGCTGCTAATCCCCTGGGGTTCCCCGCCTCCTCCCTTTTAAACCCCCACCACGGCACGACGCCTCCGCTTCCATACGTACCTGACGTTGTTACAGGTAGCCGCCGCGCACGTCGAGCCGTGCGTTGCGTTCGTTGTTTGGGCTTGCAGGTTGGCGAGTGGAGATGGCGACGGACGGGGAGTGCTCGGCGCCGGCGAGGGCGTCGCGGAAGGGGCCGGTCCGGAGCCACAGCGAGGCGGAGCGCAAGAGGCGGCAGCGCATCAACGCCCACCTCGCCACGCTCCGCACCCTCGTCCCCTCCGCTTCCCGGGTACCTACGAACTAAACGTCGTGCGGAAAGAACAAGAAGCTAAGTTCTCTTGGCACGTACGCGTCTGATAAGATGGTTATTAACGTGTGTGCAGATGGACAAGGCGGCGTTGCTGGGCGAGGTGGTGAGGCACGTGCGGGAGCTGCGGGGCCGGGCGGACGACGCAACGGAGGGCGTGGACGTCATCCCCGTGGAGGGCGACGAGGTGGGCGTGGAGGACTACTGGCGGCCTGACCACAACGACGGTGTGGTGGACGACGACCGGCGGTGGCGGCGGCGAGTCAGGGCGTGGGTGTGCTGCGCCGACCGTCCGGGGCTCATGTCTGACATGGGCCGCGCCGTGCGCTCCGTCAGCGCGCGGCCCGTCCGCGCGGAGATCGCAACCGTCGGCGGGAGGACCCGCGGCGTCCTGGAACTGGACGTCTGCGATGGCGCGGTCGCCGCCACTGACAACGACAGGGCGGTGGCGCTGTCCACCCTACGCGCGGCGCTGCGCACCGTGCTGCTCAACCGGCAGGAGCTCCTCGCCGCCGCGGAGAGGTACAAGCGGCCGCGCTTCTCGGCGCAGATCGCCAATGTTTAGCAGTCTAGAGCTAGGCGGCAAAACGAAGGGAGCAATACCATGTTTATACAGTGCTATGTTTACCCGTTTCGTGTTACAACTAGCTTTGTACGTGTCCTTCTGCTGGTTTGTACTTGTACTTGCAACTAGTATGGTCATGTATACTGTGGCGACAGTGGGATTGTACAGCTTGGGATGGTGTGGTACTGGTTTACACTTTTGTCCATCGGTAATTTAGTATAGGCTGTGCTACCAGACGGCCAGTGCTGCGGCCTGCTGCTGCGGAGTAACACAAGAATGGCAATAAGGTGGTGCATGCAGTAAAGACAAAGGCAGGGAGATACCCTGCAGTCATAGCAGCAACTGCTCGTGCAAAGCGTCGCGTCTTCCACGGAAACGGAATTTACGAGGAAGATTAAGGTACGAACGGGAATCTCGTAACGTCTTCATCGTTATTACTCCCTCCTACGCTGTAAGTTATTTTAGACATTGACCTAATAACAATCAGTGATGAAGACAAAAAAAACTAGGTAACAAAATCTAAACTACGTTGTCAATGGTCAACTTATTGGCACACTTCGACTTATTGGAGAACGTGCTTGAAGGTGCTGCAGCGACCGAGGCCCTCTCCATAGACTACTTCAACGCCAACGGTAAGGTCCAAATCCCCATTATCTGTGGCTTCTTCCACCGATCCCTTGCACCAGTCTATTCTTCACGTCGTGCGGAGCAAAAGCCCCAACCTAATTCAGCCTTCCCGCCGCTAATTCATTGTCGGCCACATTCCTCAACTCCGGCGAACCAAAAATTTGCCCGATCTCCTTATTTGCCACCGATTCACAACTTCTTTTAACCTACAAACTCCTTAAACCCGGCTCTCTCTCTCTCCTTTCCCACGTCAAGTTTGTGATTCCTTAGGTGAATCACCGCTATTTGTTTGCTGCTCCTCTCCATGCTCCTAGTGATAAAGCGGGGAAGCGGACATCGGTGATGTGGAGGAGGATAAAACTAAGGATGTTTGCCAAAAAATATTGTGGCTACTATTTGATTTTAGGGTGCGTCTATACAACATTCGACTGATTTTTTCTTGAAAATCAGTCACTATTTGAGCCATTAGATAGAGATCCAATGCCCCAGATATCACCCCCTCTATATCCTCAATCTAATCTCACTTCTCACCCTCTCTCCCTCTCTCTCACCAATCACAGAGCGCATCAGACGGCCTCTCCCTCTCTCTCACCAATCACAAAGCGCATCCAACGGTCTAGAAATTGACTGATTTCCAATAAAATTTCAGTCGACAGATTTCTAGCAATTCCCTTGATTCTAAGCCATAGTTTTGGCATGCCACAGTTTTTTTACCCCGTAGTCCACTTGTCATAGACTCACTCATTTGCCAAAATTTGCCTAAGGTGTGGCCACCAAATTGTTGCCCACAAAAGTGTAACAATCCACATTTTGCCATACATAGGTGTGGCAATGTGTGTTAGCAAACCAAACATGCCTTTATTTTTCACCATTGTCGATACGGACGTCTATTTGCCATTCAACCATTGCAGTCCACGCAATTGTTGACGGGCTACAGCTGATCCAAACCTATTAAATGAAAGCTAGATGACGTCAAATCATGCTCATACTCCATCTAGAGATCTGTCGGAAAAAGGTCGTGCATAATGTTTTTGGAAATCCAAGTGTGTCACTTCATCACAAAGAGATGGCATAGGACACACAATATCATTAAGAGAAATACTATGGAACACTATAGCGTTGCAACGGTATAAGTCCTAGTCGTTCGACAACCCCCCCCACACACACACACAAAAATCATAAGGTTGTGTATCCTTCGCACCCTCTCTCTCATTTCTCCCTATCTCTATCTTGTGCATCCTTCCCTCTCGCGTACAGCAGAGGAGTGCATCCAGCGAGCCGACAGAGGTAAGCGGCCACCCCTCCTTCTTCGCTTCCAGCGTCGCCCCTCCACCTCCATCAACTCCGGCTCTAGATTTGGCATGGGCGGCGGCGCAGTGCTTCACCTCCAGCTCCGTCGATGGGTAGTGGCGATGCGGCTCAGGACGTCTGGATCCGATGGCAGCGTGGCTCGAGATAGCCGGATCCGATAGCAGCATGGTGCGGAGCTCGGGCCGGAGTTGGGGAGGACAGAGAGAGATGGATGCTCAGCACAGAGCTCGAGCAAGGATTTTGTGGCGAGCCTCGTCGGTCAGTGTCGTGGAAGAGGAAGTAGTTGGGGCCAGAGCCGAACAAGAGGGTGCATCGACGGCGGAGGGTATTGGGCGGCTTCATGGTGGCGCAACAGTGCCGTCATAGCCAGGTGAGTTGGCCAAAACTAGCCAAAACTCATTGAAACCTTATTGAAACTTTGGTTGAAACTCGTTGAAACCTATTGAAACTTTTGTTGTCAAACTTGTTGAAACTATCCAGCTGAAACTTGTGTTCAAACATCTGAAACTTGGTTTGAAACTTTCCCTGGAATCTTCTGGAAACTTCTAGAAACACGCGAAACATGCTGAAACCTGAAACTTTTAAAATATTCTCACGAAACTTCTTGAAACATCATAAAACTTGTTGTTACACCGTTGCAATGCTAAAGCGCTCCCTAGTCGCTTCCAATCAGTAAATTGTAGGAAAGAAAGTCATGTCAAGAACTGATGATTATCCCATAGTATTCTCATAAAAGCTCACCTTTCTAGCTTCGTATACCCACCCGTAACGAGACACATTGTCTACAAGTTGGGTTGTCAAAAGTTGAGAACAGCAAATCCAACACCTCTACCACCCATCAGTTCAACTATTGAGCCAAGAACTTCCTAACTCCTTGATCAACATCTCCGAAGTACATTAGGTGGTGAACAACTAGGCCACGTACTTTAGAAGCCAGCATAGGTCAGCTACCAACAAGACCATTGCTCCTGATCCACTAATCACATCTTGTAATAAATAGCCCTAGCATGGTCTTTGCTTCACAGATAACATCACAGCTCAATATAAACACATTAGCCTCCCTAGTGAAGCAGCAACCGCAACTACCACCGCCTCCATAGCCAGCCTCGTCACCGCCTGCTCCCCAGCCACGTTAGGTCGCTTATTAACATAACTGGCCATTGCTTGCGCAGGCAGCAAGCGCCAAGATGCACCAACATTCTCGACACTCGTCTGTCCCCGCCGCCATTTGTGTTGGGTTTTGAACAAACTCTAGATTGATTTGTGGAGGCTTTTCGGTCTACCATCTATTCCTCTGTATTTTCCGTGGTGCCGCTCACAATTGCATCCTGAGGCTAGAGGGTAAGGATCTATTTATAGACTCCACTTCCAGGTACTATAATTGACCCACCTGTTTCCGGTACACCATGAGATTCCTGAACCATGTCACCAACCACGATCAGACAGGCCAGTTTAATGAGTCTAAAATATATTAGTCCCTAGCACACATGTGTGAGTCATATGCCATGATCAGATTGTTTACGAGATCAATTCCAATCTGATCATGTGGGTCAACAGCCTGCAGAGCCGATCCTACAAAACAAACCCAGCTATTCCGCCCTGTGCTGTATCCGGATTTATCAGACGCATACATATTAAATTCCAGTAGACTTGATCTCAATAAATATGTCTACCTATTCCAGCACAGCCGTCCTCAGCACCTTAAGTATTAATTCCTCAAGCTAGATTCCGCATCAACTAATTCCCTATCACATATATCAATATTCCACATTGAGTTAAAACCGATAACAACCACAATAAATGTTGAAAGCCACATAAAAAATCAACATCTCCCACTTGGCTGAAAATATTTCAATCAATAAATTGAAGTCCCATGTCTTTAATATGCTTAGAAAATAATTCCTGACTAACTGGCTTAGTCAGTGGATCTGCAACCATATCAATGATTGGCAAATAAATCAAATGAATAGATTTGGGTCTATTTATTACATCACGAATATAACGATACATTCCTTCAATGTGTTTACTTGTACTATGAAATTTAGGATCCTTTGAGACCTTGATCACTGCCTGATTATCACAGAAAATGGTGACAGGTTGTGATGCACTTTCCACGACCTTAAGTGATGCAAGAAATTCCCTCAGCCATACACCTTCCTTTACTGCTTCAGATGCAGCAATGTATTTAGCTTCCATAGAGGAAAGACCAATCAATCATGTTTCTCTTTGTATCAAGAAATAGCACCTCCGCCAAAGTAAATAGATAACCGTAAGATGATTTTCGTCATCCGATCCCTTGCCAATCAAGATCAAGATAACCTATGACTAAAAATTATGACCATTAAAACATAATGAATAATCCATAGTTCCTTTGATATAACTCAGTACATATTTGATTTGTTTCCAATGCTCTTCCCCAGGATTCTTTTGATATCTACTAAGAATTCCAATGGCATAGCTAAGGTCAGGTCGTGTAAATAACATAGCATACATAAGACAACCCAAAGCTGAAGAATAAGGAATACCATTCATTCTAGCTTTTTTTCTCAGGAGTTTTTGGACATAATTCCTCACTAAGTTTAGTTCCCTTTACAATAGGTACATTAATAGGTTTGCTGTTTTCCATAGAAAATCATTTTAAAACACTTCGAAGGTATGCCTTTTGAGTCAACCCAAGAATCCTTTTATCTCGATCACTATGTATTTCAACTCCTAAAATATAGGAAGCTTCTCCCATGTCTTTCATATCAAATTTAGAAGACAACTGAGCTTTCACTTCCATCAATGTATTTTTATCATTAGAAGCAATGAGAATATCATCAACATATAAAGACAGTAAGACAAAACAATTACCCATAACTTTTGTATATATATGCAATGATCACCTTCTGTCATTGAAAAACCATATGACATGATAGCATTATCAAAAAGAATATACCATTGATGTGAAGCTTGTTTAAGACCATAAATTGATCTATTCAACTTGTAAACCTTATTTTCATTTCCTTTTTCTCCAAAACCTTCCGGCTGTATCATATATATTTCCTCCTCCAAAAGACCATTAAGAAAAGCAGTTTTAACATCCATTTGGTGGAGTTCAAGATCATAATAAGCTGTCAAAGCACTAATAGTACGAATTGAAGTAAACTTTGCAACAGGAGAAAATGTTTCCACAAAGTCAATACCT
Organism: Phyllostachys edulis; assembly: GCA_036346405.1. Classification (NCBI taxonomy): domain Eukaryota; kingdom Viridiplantae; phylum Streptophyta; class Magnoliopsida; order Poales; family Poaceae; genus Phyllostachys; species Phyllostachys edulis. Next base: position 43,318,009 of record CM070559.1, read on the forward strand.
TCCCTTTGTGTAAAGCCTTTAGCAACAAGTCTAGCCTTATATTTTTCCACTAAACCTGCTGCATTCAATTTCCTTTTAAAAATCCATTTACAACCTATGGGTTTACGGTTGTTTGGTAGATTAACAAGTTCCCAAACTTTATTCCTTTTCATCAAGTTTAATTCTTCCCGCATTGCTTCCACCCATAGTTTTGATTGAGAACATCTTATTGCTTCTTTATAAGTCTTTGGTTCTTCCTCTAAATCTGAAATTTTAGAGTGAACTTCCCCCAAGAATAAATAATAATCATCTAGATATTGGGGTGTAATAAAATTCCTCCCACTTCTCCTAAGCATGTTAGTATTGGGAGTTTGGTTTGAATTTTCTTCAGGAGCTGAACCTCCTTCGGTGTGAGAATTAATACCAGATGCATCCATCTGTGTTTCAAGTGGAGTTGCCAATAATTCCACCCTCACCCGCTTAGCACGGCGTGGTGTGTTTTGATATAAGAATATTGCATCTATACTTTCCACCAGTTTATCCTTTTCCTGATCATAAAACCTATACCCTTTTGATTCCAAAGAATAACCAATAAAAATTCCTGGTGTACTTTTAGGTTGTAATTTTGTACGGTTTGATTTGGCACTCTAATTTGTGCATTACAACCCCAAACAGCTAAGTGGCGAAGTGAGGGTTTTCTTTCAGTCCACAACTCATAAGAAGTGACTGTTACAGCTTTAGATGACGAATGATTTAATAAATAAACAGCAGTATGCAAAGCTTCACCCCAAAAAGATAAAGGAAGATCTGAATAAGCCATCATCAATCTAACCATATCCATAAGTGTTCTATTCCTCCGCTCAGCCACACCATTTTGTTGTGGAGTGTAAGGCATGGTATAATGGTGAATAATTCCATGCTCTTTACAAAAATCATTTAATATTCTTGAAGTGTATTCTCCTCCACGATCAGTTCTCAAAACTTTGATCTTTCTATTCAATTGATTTTCCACTTCAGTTTTAAATGACTTGAATACATCAAATCCTTCCGACTTATGTTTAAGAAGAGACACATAACCAAATCTTGAATAATCATCAATAAATGTGATAAAATAAATCTTATGTCCTCTAGTAGGGGTAGACATCTCACCACAAATATCAGAATGAATAATGGCAAGAGGCTCATTTGATCTTTCCGCCTTTGGAAAAGGCGCACGGGTCATCTTACCCATTATACATGCCTCACAAATACCAAAATCCTCCCACTTAAAATGCAGAATTCTAGAATTAATAAGCCTCTTAATTCTATTTTTAGATATGTGACCAAGTCGTAAATGCCATAAATAAGATTTTGAGCATATGCTCCTATCATTAGTATTCCTTGCTATAGAGTTATTTTCACTAACCAGGCAATCAATATTGTCATCATTTGATAGCTCATCAAGAAAATAAAGACCTTCATGACGAGTTCCAGTATGCACTAATTTCCCATTGAGCAATATTTTAACTCTTCCTTTTCCAAACAGTGTATCATAACCAATAGATTCTAACTGAGCAACAGAGATTAAATTCCTTCTCATGCTAGGTGAATATAAAGTGTCATGTAATAATAATTTTCCTCCATTGGGGAGTTCCATGACATAATCTCCAATTCCAAGTACATCAGTTTAGGCATTAGTGCCAAAAAAGATATATCTATTTCCCCTTGAATTGTTCGCATAGAAGTAAAAGCTCAATTATCTTTAGTAATATAAGATGTAGCACCAGAATCAACAACCCAACTATTTGAAAAAGTAGTACTAAATAAAGATTCAGTGCATACAAAAATATTAGACATACCGTTAGGCGATGAATCGCCTTTACGCTCAACTGGTTGCTTGTTTTGATTCATTTGCTCATTCTGCTTCTTCTTTTTCCTGCAATCAGCTCTAAAATGTCCATACTGACCACAGTTGTGATACTTGAAATTCTTGTACTTATCATGCCTCTAAACTGAGTTAAAATTTCCACGATCATCCCGATCGCGTTTCTTGTTAAGATTTTCTCTCAAATCACCATTAGACTTCCTCTTTTGCCAATTCCTTTTATTAGTACCTTTTTCCTTTCCAAGGTGTAACTCAGAATTGTGAGTATTTCTTTCTTTTCTCTGAGAGAGTTTTCTATCTTCTTCCATAAGCAAATGATGCCTCAAAGTGCACATATTGGGTATCCTTTCATAATGACAGAAAGATAACTTAAATTGTTCCCATGAATTTGGCAAAGAGTTTAGAACAACCATGACCTGCACTTCTTCAAAAAAAGGATAGCCAGCATTTTTTAATTCCTCTGCTAAAATACAGAGTTTATTGAGATGCTCATTAATTGAAGTGCCATCATACATCTTGGTGGAGAGAAAACGATTAACAAGATTAAGCACTTTAATAAGAGATACCTCACCAAAATCTTGTTCCAGATCACACATTATCTTCCGCGCATTCCGTTCACCTTCATACTCAGCAGCTAAAGAATCAGTCATTGATCCCAACATAAAAATACATGCCCTTTTATTATCTCTTGTCCAATTTTCATATTCTTCTGCATAATTCTCTTTTTCCTCAATAGTGGCATTTTTTTCTGGCTCTTCCAGTTTGTTTTTGTCTATAACATAATCAATGTTTTCAGCAGAAAGCAAAAACGTGATTTTTCTTTTCCAAACCGTGAAATTTGAGCCATCCAATTTGCAAGATCTAAGTAGTTCAGAAAATACATTGTTGGTTGCCATTGCGAGAAGATACCTGAATATGCAGGTTCACTGAATTCTTGCTTCCCACGCCGAAACAGAGGAGACGATGGGTTCTTTGTTTCTCTGATTCAAAAGTCAATAATGCTTTGATTTCTTGCTTTTCCTTCAATTCAATCCAATCTCCATGATGCTGCAAGAGATGCAAGCAACCAAAAGTGCTTCACGGGAGAAAAAAATAACTAAGCCATGTTGCCTGGTGCTTCAAATCGGAAATTAACACGCAATGCTTCCCGTGTTGGTCTTCAATTAATACACAAGACCTCAATGTCGTCCTGTGATGCGCAAGCGGGATTCCTTGGGAACGATCTTGTCTTCCTGAGATGCAGTGGACGCACAGGATGACGCAATGGAATTCCAGGACGAGGAAACGCTTGCTTGTAATTTAATGCAAATGGTGATGTCGTAGTTGGCTGGCTGAGCGATGGAAGGATCGACAGCGACGTCAACTCGGTATTGGAGAAAACTTCTGTCCATCGAACGTGTACAACGACCTGGCTACAGACGTAGACGATCGTGACGCGGACGATTGCCGAGCGAGCCGCCCCCACCGAATCTGGATCCTGGCTCTAATACCAATGTTGGGTTTTGAGCAAACCCTAGATTGATTTGTGGAGACTTTTCGGTCTACCATCTATTCCTCTGTCTTTTCCGTGGTGCCGCTCACAATTGCATCCTGAGGCTAGAGGGTAGGGACCTATTTATAGACTCCACTTTCAGGTGTTATAATTGACCCATCTGTTTTCGTTACACCGTGAGACTCCTGAACCATGTCACCAACCACGATCAGACAGGCCAGTTTAATGAGTCTAAAATATATTAGTCCCTAGCACACATGTGTGAGTCATGTGCCATGATCAGATTATTTACGAGATCAATTCCAATCTGATCATGTGGGTCAACAGCCTGCAGAGCCGATCCTGCAAAACAAACCCAACTATTCTGCCCTGTGCTGTATCCGGATTTATCATACGCATGCATATTAATTTCTAGTAGACTCGATCTCAATAAATATGTCTACCTATTCCAGCACAGCCGTCCTTAGCACCTTGAGTATTAATTTCTCGAGTTAGATTCCGCATCAAATAATTCCCTACCACATATATCAATATTTTACATTGAGTTAAAACAGATAACAACCACAATAAATGTTGAAAGCCACATAAAAAACCAACAATTTGCACCAATACGACCACTCCTACCAGGCGCGCACGTTGCTCTGCCCCAACTGCCACTGGCCGTTCTTCTCCTCGGCAATGCCCATGCCAATGCCCATCGTCCTGGGCATCGACATGTACTACTGCTCCTAGGGGGTTCTTCCCCTGGGTTCCTCGGAGGCCCTACATTCGTCGGATCGGTCAATACCCCAAGCAGCAGGGCCCAGCTGATCTGGGATTTTACCCAATAGAGCCATACTTGATATTGCCAGGTCAAGGTGGCGTTGTGGAAGGCAATATGGTAGCTGGTGCGGTGGTGTCGGTAGTGGCATTACCGTCAGTACCGTGGTGACAGCGGTAGTGCCAGCAACGCCAATGCTAGTAAAATCCACACATGTAAAGGTTAGGGTAAGGAAGCGAGGGAAGGCTAAAGGCAGCAAGAACAAGAATGTGGTGATTGAGATCAACTAGGATTTAGGGATTCTACGACGATGGAATGGCGAATTTTGTTCATCGCCATGCGATTGCCATCATCGTCTGTTGTAAACTAATGTTTCTATATGTGTAGGGTAGTGTCGATGTTTTAGAACCGATCTTACGTAAAGATTGTTTGATTCGGTGGGTCTCCAAGAATGAAATCACGCAGAGAGATTGACACGGGGATTTTTATACAGGTTCAAGCCTTCTTCGGAGATAATAACAACCCTACTCCTGTGTGCGTATGGTATTGAGTGTATTTTCTACAATCAGGAGAAATACAAAGACTATTACAGATGATAGTGCCTATCTTCTCGATTGCCTTCGCCTCGCTCCTCGTTGTCCGCCCCTGCTCTCTCGACCGCCACCTTTATATAGTCGGTGAAGGAGTGGTCATTTCTCCAGTGAAGTGGCGCCTCATCGCCTCTATATAACGGGCGATGTTTGCGAGAATCACCGGGTATTTACTCCTCCGCGCCGCCCGACAGCCACTTGTCGAGATAATGGAGTATTATGTGTCAGTTACTCAGTAGAATAACAACAGATATTGATCGCTTAAATTCCCAATCAATTGGACCCACTCGCCTCAGAGGCTCTGTTGATCATAGGGTGGTCGAGGTGACCGGTCATAGAAGAGCTTACGACCATAGGGTAGTCGTAGAATAACTTACGACTAGATAGTGATCGTAGAAGAACTTACGACCATGAGGTAGTCGTAGCAGAACTTATGACTATGGGGGTGGTCGTAGAAGAACTTACGACCACCTAGTTGGCTTCTCCCTTATAAATATATGGGGTATACTCAGGGACCATATGACATCATATTTACCCATAATAAGAATTGTAGATAAATGATAAAATGAGGATTATTAGATCCTCTTCATCTAGCCCCCCAGCTTCAAGTGAAAGTAACTTACTTGGGAAAGAAATCGTAGATGGTCTTATGACCACGAGAGGGTTATAGAACAATGGTCGAAGGAAAAACTCTTCCACACTTACATCATTTTGACCAGAAATATACTTGGTCAAGAAAGTCGTTGAAATCTTACGACTACCGTAGTCGAAGAGAATCTTACGACTCACGGCGATCAGAGTATGGTGATCGGAGTAAAACCTTTCCGATTGATATTTCATTTGACCGTAAAGACTTGGTCAAGGAAGTAATTTTGCTTGAGGTGCAATGACAAACCTGATTTTCTCGAACAGACAAACTAGAGAATCGTAATCAACTCTCACAGGCCTGTCCATTGGAGCGGTTCCCGAAGCGGTGGACTCTCAAGGAAGTATTTTTTCTTGAGGTGCAAAGACAAACCTTGCAGTTGTATCCGCAGAGGAGAAGATGATCGAGACGCCTGAAGGTAATCAAGTGTTGATTTTATCGTTAGGACTTCATAGTCGTAGAAAGACTTACAACTACTTGGTTGTCGTAGAAGAACTTACGACTAGGTAGTGATCGTAGAAAAACTTACGATCATGGAAATATCGTAGAAAAACTTATGATCGGTAGTCGGGTCGAGAAATTCTTCGATCGGGTCAAGAATTCTTCTTTTTCTGTTTTCTTCAGAAAGTAGGGATGGAAAACTATCACGGCGACCAAGAGGTCGCACTGATAACCATTGGCGTAGGGATGGTGACAAAGAAAAGTCCGGCTCGTCCGTCTAAGAAGCGTCGACTCGTGAAAGTCGCCGATAAGGGCGGTGCAAGCTCAAGTTCTTTTATTTCGACTATATCCTCTGCAAAATCTGCTGTAGATATGGCTGTAACTCAAGCCAAGGAGGTTAAAACAACTGAAGCTAAGGAGGTCGAAGTAGCTGAGCCTCTTAAGCGCAAAACCCACAAGGCCAAGGTACCCTTCTATTATGACAAGAATACTTTCGTAGTTTCTGTAGTTGAGGGAAGCACAGCTTTTGGAGTGGTCGAGACTGGTCTTGGCCATCCAGAGAGTCAGGAGAGCCGAGAGGTGGCTCCTGTTCAAGATCCACGACCAGACGTGGTCGTGGTTGAGCCTATCCTTCAACTTGAACTCCGACTAGACGTGGTCGTAGAGAAGAAGTTAAAGAAATCTTTTGTTGGGAAGGTGACTCCTAAGTTCCTGGTTAGATCCAGAGTGCAGAGATATGTGAGAAAGACTAAAGTGTAAGGACAGCTTTTACCTTTTGCTTTTCATAACTTAATGTGCTTTCCTTTTGTTGATCTTAGCCCAACTCTTTCAGCCCCCGAGAACGCTTCTGTTGAGAAGCCCATTGTCACTTCTCCAGCGGATGGAGAGTTGATAGCGGAGGTGATTGAAGGATCATCCACTGCTCGGGTGGTGGAGGAAGTCGTGGCTCCTAAAGTGGTTACTACGACCACTGAGGCAGCTACTACGACCACTGAGGTGGTCATGGAGACGAAGGTGGAGATAGCAGAGGCAGTGATAGGAACCTCTAGCCAAGGTGGTGGTGCATCTGATCACCGTGCCGAGAAGGAAGTTGTGGTAGACGTTCCCCCTAGCCCTCAAGAAGAGGTTGCTGCTACAGAATCAGAAGAAGAAAGTACTTCAACTTCTGCTCTGATTTCTTTGGCCCTACTTCCATCGTGGAGTCTTCTGCCATTAGATCCCGCGATCAAGTCCCTCATCCCAAGGATATCCCTAATAGAGGGGAAATTTTCGATAACGAGCGTCTCGAGAAGATTTGGTGGGACCGTATCGCGAAGATAGATAAGCTGAAGAATCCATCGATGGTTTTCTCAATGTTTGCTCGGACGACCATGAATGTAAATATTTTAAGGATACTTATATGTGTGGTCTTTCCTTGTTTCTTACTGTCATTCTTCTTGCAGAAAGTTTTGGAACAAATTGCTACTGTTGGTGAATATCACCGACAACTTGTAGAGCTGCGACAGGAGAAAACGGAACTCTGCGAACAAGCAGAGAGGTGGTAAGTCACTGTTACTCGTAGTCATTTTTGGTTTGACTACTAATACAGTGCTTATGGGGTTTGTCATGGAAAAACTCACGACTAGGTGCTGGTCGTAGAAAAACTTACGACCAATAGTTTGTTGTAGAAGAACTTACTACTAGATCAATGGTCGTAGAAGAACTTACGACCACCTGGTTAGTGCTCATGTCCATTCTTAACCTTTATAGGTTAAAAAGTGATGAAAAGACCCTGGCTGACTCGCTCGATTATGAAAAAGCCGAGACGAAAAAGCTAAGGGAAAAAAGAAGACCTCTTGAAGAAACTCCAGGAGACCAACTCTGCAGCTCAAAACTGGCAGGAAGTGATAAACAGTAAGTGCTGAACTTAAGACTGCTTATGTCGTTGATCTTTATCTTTTTAACTCTTGCTTCTTTTCAGAAAAAGAAGACGAAATGAGAAGGCTCCAAATTGAAGTCAAAGATAAAACTTTGGTTGTTCACGAGATTTCTCGCATTGCCAGAGATAAAGATTAAGAGATTGAGAGATTAAGATCTCGGCGAGCAGGTAAGTAATTCTTTACCTATAGTCCTTTACGAGTTCTTTTTCTTTTCTAACTCTCATTTCTTTTTAGAAATTGAGCTCGAACTGGGAAGGCTCGAAACTAAGGATCAAGAAAAAAACCATGATCCTTAACGAGACCATCCGCATTGTTAAAGAAAACGCAAAGGATATTAGATTATGGGAGGAGCGGTATGAAAAGGCCATTGCTTCCTATAATGATGAAATCGAGAAATTAGATTCTCGACTGGCAGGTAAGGACTTCTTTACCTGTGATCAAGTTCTTCCCTCTTTTAGGAGTTTTTTTTGCTTGACCAGTCTTACCTTTTTTAGAGCAAGTAGCCGAAAATAAACAACTCCGCGAGGCTTCGACTCGTAACCAGGAGAATATAAAGTCGACGAAGATTAATCTTCAAGACAATATCTTGCTCCTGAACAATATACTTGGTGAGCTACGTGGTGAGGGAAAAACTCCTCAAGAAAACACGATAGTCGCCACATAAGTACTATTGGAGAACAAGTCGACTTTATGAGCCGGTGACTACTTTGAAGGCCGACCAAACTAACTCAATAAAGGAGGCGGTCAAAGGTGCAATAAGTTATGCTTTGGCAAAACTTAAAGGTCATGACCCCAGTCTTAATGTGCAACCAATCGAAGTCGACTTCGACTGCCCTGAGGCAGAAGCAAGTCGTTTGATTGAAGAAATACAGCCAGTCGGCAGGAAGGTCTCGGAGGAGATGCAGCTGGGACCTCCTTCTTCAGAGTAGCTTGTAATGAAAACCTGTGAAAACAAGCTTTTGTTGATGTAATATATATAATCCATCGTGTTTCCTGCAAATCATCTTGTCGAGTAGTTAGTAACTCAAAAGATAATTGATGAAAGAAAGACTAAGAATCAAAGTCAAATTAGTAAATTTATCCTAGCCCCCGACTATTTGCTTAGTTTGTTTAGATAAACTAAGTAAATAGTGTGAAGAGGGTTATGAAAATAGAGAGGTTTGGTTAACTTATAGTTTTTGATCACGAATGTCATGCACTGGTCGAAAGAGTAGGAACGAATCGACGCTAGGAAGTTCCTTCTAGTGGGCAGGACCACGTGTAGAGAGGAAAGACTTCGACTAGGAGATGTTACCATCCCCGACCAGATTAATCAAATCGAGAACGGCAACTTGAGTAAGACAAACGTCTAGAAGACTTTAAAAATTCATTCGACCTTTTTCGGTGGACTCGATAGGTCTATCCTGGTAGCAAGAGTAGGAAACTAAACAACACTAGGAAGTTCCTTCTAGTGGGCAGGACCACGTACAGAGAGGAAAGACTTCGACTAGATGTGTTTCTTCCTCCGACCAGTTGGAATGGATCGAGTACACTAAAAGTAGCTGAATAAATCTCACAAAGTGCACTCTGCTTAGAGTATATTTCAGAGTAAGTGAAGAAATAAACTAAGGTGAAAAAGAGCTGGCTTTGAAAATATTTCGACCATTTTTTATTGAACCCGAGCTCTTTGTGTTGGCAGCAAAAGTAAGTAACGAGTCGACACTAGGAAGTTCCTTCTAGTGGGCTTCCATGTGCAGAGAAGAAAGACTTTGACTAGTTGATGTCACCTTCCTTTCGACCAGTGTAAAGAAAACTGGGTGTTTGAAATGTAGTCGAAAGATTATGAAAGCGCTACTCAAAAATAAGACAATAGAGGTAGGAGGAACCTGAGGCTTTATTGTCTGAATGGTTTGTTACACATAAAACTTGCGTAACTGGCTGATGTTCCAAGAACTCGAGAGAACCTGGCTGTCTTCCATTGCCAATCATACCGACCCTGGCCATATAACATCGACCACTGTGTAAGGACCTTCCCACTTAGGATAAAGTTTATTCCGATTAGACTTGGATTGGCAAAGCCTCAATACCAAGTCACCTACAGCAAGGCTGCGAGGTTGGACCTTACGATCGTAGTATTTGCGTAGGGCTTGTTGGTAGACTGCTGAACAAATTAATGCATGCTTTCTCTTTTCTTCGAGTAGGTTAATGTCATCTGCTCGAAGCTGTTCCTAGTTGGAGTCGTTGAAAGCTTCGACTCATGTTGACCGTATCTTTAGTTCCGGAGGAAGCATGGCTTCGGCTCCAAAGACTAGGAAAAAAGGTGTTTCACCTATAGCCCGGCTAGCAGTCGTACGAACAGCCCATAATATAGAGGGTAATTCTTGTACCCAAGCCCCCGAGCGCTTGACAAGTTGGTCGAAGACTCGGGTTTTGATTCCTTGCATTATTTGGCCGTTTGCGCATTCGACTGCCCTATTGCTTTGGAGATGGGTAACAGAAGCGTAACATAGCTTGGTACCCAACTCATCGCAAAATTCCTAAATTTTGCGCTCGAAAATTTTTTACCATTATCTGTGATTATTTGACTTGGAGCTCCAAATCGAGTAATTACGCATCTCATCATGAACTGTTTTGCTGCTTCCATTGTTATTCCAGTCACAGGTTCGGCTTCGATTCATTTTAGGAACGTATCAATATCAACAAAAAGGAACTCGAAACCTCCGGGAGCTTTAGGGAACGGTCCTAGGATATCGAGACCCCATGTCGCAAAAGGCCAAGATAGAGGTATCGTTTTTAATGTCTGGGTTGGTTGGTGTATTTGCCTGCTATGAAACTGGCATTGGACACACTTTTTAACCAACTCTTTGGCATCAGATAAGGTCAAGGGCCAAGAGAAACCTTGTCAAAAGGCCTTACCGACCAACGCTCAGAGGAAGCATGAGTTCCACAGATGCCTCCGTATGTCTTGAAGGAGTGTTAATCCTTCGCTCTGCGGAATGCATCGCATGAGCACCCCTTGAGTGCCTCGTTTATAGAGGACTCCTTGGACCAAAGTATACATTTTGGCTTTTTGGGATAAGCAATCGCCGGGATCGCCTTGAGCACGGAACCCTTCTCGATGATACTCGAGATGGGAGCCGATTTAGATATAACAATCCTCATTTAATCATTTATTCATAATTCATATTATGAGGTAATAATGACGTCACATAACTCCTGAGTATACTCCTTAAATATTAATAAGAGAGAAGCCGGAGGTCGAAGTTCTTCTCGACCACCCCAGTAGTCATGGGTCTTCCTCGACTACCCCATAGTCGTAAGTCCTTATACGACTATCTCATGATCGTAAGCTCTACTACGATCAAGATGCGATCAGAAGCTTTCCTCTGACCATCCCCGGTCAGAAGACCTTCTACGACCAAATCCCTAGTCCTCAAGGCTCATGCACATGTGGGCCTAGTCGATAAAGGAATCTTCCACATCAGATTCAAAATACTTGCAATAAACTACGCCATTATTTCCTAAGATAATGGCACGGTGTTAACTCCCTTTATGATGATAATTGCCCGCGACATGGGAACGTTTTAACTCCCGCAAGAACTCCAATAATGGCGCCACGATCCGATGATTAAGTGACCTTTTATTAGAGGTCCAACGTACGATGCTCGGGGACGGATAAAAGGCAAGGATCATCGAGCAATAGGGAGAGCCCGACTCGAGAAGCACAATACTCTAGTTTTACGCTTGATCTTGTAATCCAAAGATACTCAATACATACACACAGAGTAGGGTTGTTATTCTCCCAGAGAAGGCCCTAACTCAGATAAAATTTCCGTGTCTCCATCTCTGTGTGATTTTGAGCCTAGAGGAACCCCCGAATCAAACAATCTTTACGTAAGTTCGGTCCTAAAACACCGATAGTTGGTGCCGACCGTGGGGATCTTCGAGTCATCGGTTTTTCCCTCCATCCTTCCAATTCTCATGCTCTCATGGCAGGAGAGTGGAACGAGGAGAACTGGTTCGACTTGGCCGATTATGCAGATATTGACATGGATGCCGGTTTCGACTACGAGCCAAGTGATGCATCCTCCGATGGCGATGTCACCCCTGGAGATCTTTCTTCAGGAGACTTTGCCACCGATGGAGTTGAGGAGGGATCCATATCCCCCACAACTATATGCCCAGACGGGGAACCAGCTTCCTCAGAGGGCAAGGGTCAATTCGACCGCAATGAGGACTGTCCCAAGGCAGACTCAGGGCATAGCGAGGGTTCCCTCTCCAAATGTCCAAGTCTACCTAAGACAGTCCGACCTGGCACGATAACTCTTGAAAGCCGTAATTCCGGATCTTCATGAGCATCTGGTGATTCTTTCACTCCGGCTAACCCAGCCAAGGATGCGATCGAACACGCTCTTCCTGCGTGTCCGACCATCCCAACGCAGGATTCACTTGCCGACGGCGACGGTGATAACCCAGAATTCCCCTTCCTGGAGGGGTTTGCTCCAAGTCGCCAGATGGTTTCATTCGACGACTCCTCAAGCGAGGAGGCCTCTAGCGCCAGTGGAGATCATCAACAGGAGGTCATCAACTGATCGATACGAGGTAAAGAGAAATCATCTTTTGGACAAGCATTATTTAGATCATTGAAGTCTACGCACATATGCCATTTGCCGTTCGACTTCCTAACCATTACAGGGTTAGCTAACCACTCTGGGTGGTCAACTTCTCTTATAAAGCCTGCTTTAAGTAGCTTGTCCAATTCTGGGTGGGCAAATCTCCGTAATTTTTGTTTTACTGCACTTTATCGTGCCGTAGCTAGTCTCAGGCTCGATCACCTCCACGGGACTTCGGGCATGTCGGATGCTTGCCACGCGAAGACATCTGCGTTAGCTCGGAGGAAGGTGATGAGGGCGTCTTCCTACTTGGGGTCAAAAGTATCCCCGATGCGAACAGTCTTCGAAGGCTCCCCTGCATCTAGAGGAATCTCTTTGACTTGGTCGTTCGGCTTTGGTGCAGCTTTAGGCTTCGACTTGTTAGTCGAAGGTTGACTTTCTTCTCGAGTTGGTATTTGACCAACCATCTCGAGGGATCGACGGTCGTAGGTATGCACCATCTTCTTGTCACAATGGATTGTGATTACTCCTTTGGGACCTGGCATCTTAAGACATTGATACCCGTAATGAGTAGCCATTAAGAATTTTGCCAAAGTTGGTCGTCCGAGTATGGCGTTATATGCCGTATAGAAATTGACCACATCAAAGAAGATCTTCTCTGTCCTGAAATTACTTGGTGAACCAAATGTTAAAGGAAGAGAAACTTAACCAATAGGTTTGGCCGAAGACCCCGGTACGATCCCATGAAAAGAGTATCGTACTGGTCTTACCTTAGTCCTAGGTACTTGCATTTTGTCGGTATGCCAGAAAGCAGGATGTTTAACGAGCTGCCACTATCAACTAAAACTCGATTGACTCGACAATTGTTGATGGTGGGTTCGACAACGATCGGATATCGACCTGGTCGAGTCTAAGGAAACGGGCAGTCACCCTTCTCGAAGGAGATGGTGACTTCTGACCACTTCGGTAGTTTATTGACAATAGGAGGGTCTATGGAGTTTACCTCGCGTTCGGCAGCTTTAAGTTGTCGCTTTGATTCATATGCCAACGATCCCCTGTAGATGCGCTCGACGGTATGTTGCGGATCTTAGAACAGCATATCCTCATCGTCATTCGACGACTTACGACCACTCGTTTGCCCTACCGCCGAGAGTGGAAGTGGTCCTTGTCACTAGTAGTCCTCGAGTTTTCGTTGGAAAACTCGGCAGTTGCGATGATCATGTCCTTCCTTTTTATGGAAAGGACACCACCTAGGTTTGTCATTCTTTCGATCGGGACGCTTATCTTTGCCTCGGTCGGAGTATGGTTTGGAACTTCGTGGCTCCTTGTCTTTTACAGCCAAGACCTCCTTAGAACCGTTGGCTTGAGGTTTTTGGCCCTTCGTCTTGTTCTTGGACTTTTTCGCTTTCTTATCCTTCTTTTTGCCACCTTCGCCTGGCTCTCGAGATGTATTGTCTTCCCAATCGATTTTGTTGTTCCATTCGACTGCCTCAAAAGCAGTCGCATACCGATTGGCCATCTCAAAGAGTTCGGCGACAATAGCAGGAGGATTCAAAGCGATATCCTTCGTTATTCTTCTACTGCGGACTCCCTGCTTGAAAGCTTTGATGACAGACGAGTTAGAAACCTCCGAAATTGAATTACAAACCTGACTAAAGCGCCTGATGAATTGGCGCAAGGTCTCGTGGTCGTTTTGTCTCAGCCGGTGTAAGTCGTCCTCCTTTCTAGGGCGATTGTAGGTGCCTTAGAAGTTTGCTAGTAGAAAGTCGCAAAGGTGTTGCCACGAATAGATCGACTCGAGTGGTTGGTTTAGTAGCCATGATCGAGCGGACCCTTCGAGCATAGTTAGAAGGTAATTCGCCATTACATGCTCTCCTCCTCCTGTTTCTCGGACAGCTATTGTGTAAATTTAGAGGAATTCGATGGGATTCTGAGATCCATCAAACTTTTCCATGTTCACTAGTCGAAAGCGAGGCGGCCAGCGAACTGCTCAGAGGTCAGGTGAGAAGGCTCGACATCCGAAAAAGACTTCTTGACACCTCCTTTGTAAGAAAGAAGGGTTGATATCACCAGGTGATCATATTCGACGATACCCGGTGACATGTTGACCTGACCTGTAGTAGGTCTCAGTCTTACGAGGGAAATACTCCTTGTATTCCATCTACTGCTGCAGATTTCCATGTCGGAATGGTGAGCGATCACCTCTCCGAGTGGCTTGTTGATCATCTGACGTTCGAAGGACATTTCTCCGGGTAGGAGATCGATGCGACTTGTCGTTGCGCCGATCTTTACGCGGTGAATTGTTCGAATGACTGGTAGTTGAGAAAGTTGTATTACTACGACTTCCTGAATGATGTTGGCGAGGTGCTTCTAGTCTTGCCATCGATTCGGTTTTGTGCGATCTCTTTGACGAAGAGATCGTAGCTCGGCGCCGCAAGCTCTCGAGCCTGGTTCTCGAGGAGGTCGTTGATGTGCCGGAGTTCTTGAGCTTCCTCGGCGATCGACATCGATGCGCCCAGTAGATTTTTCTGGGCTGCAATTTTCTTTCGTCGAATTGCTTTAAGATCTTCCACATCAGATCCTTGAAACTGCCTCAATGGAGTGCAAGTATGTCGAGGATTTCCCTCACGCTCATCAGAGTGTTGGTTCTGTCCATCACTGGTGGTGCCCTTGCCATTGTTACGAGGGGGCGCAGTGCGTGATCTTTGGGGAGGGTCCTTAGTTCGGTCTGTAGAAGGGTGACTTTGATCCGAGGGAAGGACGAAGACCTCCCGTCGATGATTCTCACTTGCGCTTGAGGCCTCCCCGCTTGAGGAGTAGTCAAGAGACACTATCTGGCGACTTGGAGTAATCCCCTCCAGGAAGGGGAACTCTGGGTTATAACCGTCTCCGTCCGTAGGTGTGACCTGCGGAGAGATGGTCGAATTTGCAGGAAAATCATGCTTGATCCCATTCTCTGTGGCGTTAACCGGAGAGAGAGGACCACTAGATGCTGGTGAAGCCCTGGAATTGTGGCTTCCAGAACTTGTCTTGCCAAGTCGGACCGCCTTAGGGGGACTCGGACACTCGGAGGAAAAACTCTTGTCGTGTTGTGAGTCCGTCTGGGTGTAGTCCTGATTATGGTCGGATTGACCCTTGTCCTTTGAGGAAATCGATTCTCTGCTTGACGTCATCGTTGGGGGATAAGGATCCTCCTCAACTCCATCGGTGGTATGGTCTCCTGGATCTCGCAGAAGATCTCCGGAGGCAAAGAATGCCATCGGATGAGACGACACTTTCGGCTCGAGTCGAAACCGCATCCATGTCGATGTTCACAGACCGCCAAGTCGAACCAGCTTCTCCTCGCTCCATTCTCCGCCATGAGTGCATGAGGATTGGAAAAAGAGAGTATGTTGACAAGAGATTACCGAAGCTCCCCACGGCCTTCGGCGCCAACTGCTTGTTTTAGAACCGATCTTACGTAAAGATTGTTTGATTCGGGGTTCCAAGAATGAAATCACGCAGAGATTGACACGTGGATTTTTATACAGTTCGGGCCTTCTCCGGAGAGAATAACAACCCTACTCCCGTGTGTGTATGGTATTGAGTGTATTTTCTACAATCGGAGAAAGACAAAGACTATTACAGAGGATAGTGCCTATCTTCTCGATTCCTTCGCCTCGCTCCTCGTTGTCCGTCCCTGCCTCTCTCGACCGCCACCTTTATATAGTCGGTGAAGGAGTGGCCATTTCTCCAGTGAAGTGGCGCCATCGCCTTATAATCAAGATGTTTGCAGAATCACCGGTATTAACTCCTCCGTGCTATCCGGCGCACTTGTCGTGATAATGGAGTATTATGTGTTGTTACTCCGTAGAATAACAACAGATATTGATCGCTGAATTTCAATCAATTTGACCCACTCGCCTCAGAGGCTCTGCTGATCATAGGGTGGTCGAGTTGACCGGTCGAGAAGAGCTTACGACCATAGGGTAGTCGAGAATAACTTACGATCGGATAGTGATCGTATAAGAACTTACGACCATGAGGTAGTTGTAGCAGGACTTATGACTATGGGGGTGGTCATAGAAGAACTTACGACCACCTGGTTGGCTTCTCCCTTATAAATATATGGGGTATACTCAGGGACCATATGACGTCATATTTACCCATAATAAGAATTATAGATAAATGATAAAATGAGGATTATTATATCCTCGTCAGGTAGCTTCTTGTTTGCTAATGACATGAGCGCAATGAGGTGAAGAGGATTCGAGCTTCTACATGCACGACAATTTTGGTGATGATAAATTTTCCTCCTTCCTTTCATTGGAAAAGTTTAGAATAGTGGTTAGTTCAGTTGACTTGTGGTAGCTTTTCTTCACATTGTCCATTAGATGGTAGATGCATGTTGTTTAGTGGCACACGGCTTCGAGAGCCAGATTTGCTGTTGTACCTATCAAGATCATCAGATGGATAATTTGCACTGCAAAATGTAAATTACTAAGAAACTTGAAACTGTTGTAAGCTCTGCATATGTAATTGGGAAATGTACATTACCTAGTAATTCTGCCATATAGGGGAGCTGCCACAAGTACTGTTGGTGCAGGACGACAGGTACATTTTGGCATACTATGTGATAACCCAGAAAATCATATTAATCTAAACAACGCTAATAGATGATTAGCGGTGATTAAAATTCATCTAAACAAAAATCAAACCTAAGCTCAGTTGGGTATCGCTCACATCGCCAAACAAATACATACAAGTTAATACCATCTTTGTAAACACCATCTTTGTAAAACTCAAAGTCAATTACAATAAGAAACCATTACAAGCATACATACAACATTAATACCATCTCTAAAATAATTCATATTGTGGATTCTTTACAAGTGAAACTAAAACATTAAATATAGGCTCATAAATAAATTGCAACACAAGATCTCGATCAACATCATATTCTCAAAGTCTTTACAAAAGTCCATCTCAAGCAGAAGTAAAAGGTTAGAATCTAAGCATGACTTACCAGGACGCGGAGCTGAGGCGCAGGCCGAGCCAGTGAAGAGCGAGCGTCGGGCGACTTGTGAGGGTGAACCGAACTGAGCCGGGCCACCAGTAGGGATGGCAATTGGACACGGCGGGTATGGGTAGTGCTCGCCCATATCCATGCCCGCGACCCCAATTTCTCCCCACGGGCATATCCACGAAGGACGACGGGCGAAGAACCTCGCCCATGCCTGTCGCCGGTGGGTACCTGTCGGCCGTCGCCCACGGGCTTGCCCGTTTACCCGCGAACAATGCACTACCGCTCAGGGGTACCCATCGCCCGTGGGTACCCATCGCCCGCGGGTACCCATCGCCCGTGGGCATCCTCATCACACACAAACAATGCGCACATCAAGTTCATTTCAATTCACACATCAATAGTGCATCACACATTCAACAACTAATAAAGTTCATCACAATTCACACATCAAGTTCGATAAGATAACTAATCAAGTTCAACAAATAAAATAAAAATACAAACTGACATAGTTCCTCACATATAAACAAATTAAGTTTGCAACAAGAGTACAACATATGAAAATGGTTCAATTTCAACAATTCAACAAATAGATGAAAAACATGCCCATAAACCGGTTTGCTAATCAGAGTCGACGATCGAGATTGAACAACAATCTTTAATCTCCTCTTCAATGTCTTCAAGGCATGTTCATAAACCCTCAACTCCTCCTTCACCTGAAAAGTAAACATTGCATTACATCACTAGCTTCCAATCACATCGAAAATTTGAAATATTTGCATCACTAGTTTCATACCTTTAAGGTCATTCCGAAGCCAGCTCTGTGAGCACATCAATGCCTCCAATATAGCTGGAGTGAGGCGACTGCGATGTTCACTTAGCACTCTACCACTAGTTCTAAAAGCTGATTCAAAAGCTACTGTTGTTATTGGAATAGCCAAGATATCACAAGCAATCATCTGCAATGTAGGATAACGTGTCCCAGCCACCTTCCACCAACCTAGTATATCAAGTTAATATAGGGAGTTCAATGTATATGACAAATGCTTCTTTTACTGGGAGCATGAACAGGTAAAGAAAAATCACCTCATCATTGACCAAAAATCATACTTGTGAAAACTGCAAATGAAAGCATTTAAAATCTATGTACCAGATCATCTACCACATTTATGTCACATGTAACTAATTAAAGAGAGGCGGCATCAGATGATAGGCAAACACTACAAAATGGAGCATCGATTTCATGTTGTGGTATCAATACCAAATACAGCATAAATCAGTACCAAAAGGCCTGAGACAGTACCCTATTGACCTGAGAAATTTTACTTCCTCAAAGCTATTAACCAAATTTGTATCTCCTATACAGTGACCTGAGAAATACTTGTCACTTTTAAGAGTCTCATTTAACCCTATCATTAGCATGTAGTATAAGTACTAGATCTACATATCCAAGTAGTAAAGTTTAACATCAAGAACTGGAGAGCATCAGTTCATGGGATAGATCAAGCATATTAGGAACAAGAAACTGCTCAATGTGCAATGCCTAATTTGATTTTGTGTCTCAATCCCAAACAAGAAACTATATTATGCACCTGACTTTCTCACATCTCAATCCCAAGCCAGAAAAACTTCACACACCTGAGTTCAGGAGGAGGCGATTGGGAGGAGGGCGGCTGGCCAGGAGGAGGGCGGCCGGGAGGAGGGCGGCTGGCCGGCAGGAGGACGGCAGGGAGGAGGGCGACCGGGAGGAGGACGGCCGGGAGGAGGGTGGCTGGCCGGGAGGAGGACGGTCGGGACTAGAGAGGAGGGCGGCTGGGAGGCGCAGTTGGTCGGGAGCCCGGGAGGAGATCCAGTGGGGGAGGAGCGATGGGAAGTGGGAGCCTGGGAGGGCTTCTGGCAGCTGGTAGTGGGAGGCTGAGGGTCATGTCCGTCCGAACGCGAACTTGACGCCTGTGGTTTTACATGTCTGTTCACGGTCCCACCTGTGTAGATGGCGGGTAAATGGGCGGCGGCACGTGGAGCTTACCCATGCCTGTGCCTGCCATCTGATGGGTAAGGAATTGTGCCCATTTTTATACCCGTGGGCAAAGAAAGATGCCCATACCCGCTCTATTAGGGTATTCACTGGGCACGCTGCACCGGGCACACTGCCATCCTCACGCAGGTGAGCGAGTAGGGAGGAGCCGAGCCGGAGGGCAGATCAAGGCTGCGCAAGTGGTGGCGGGCCGGCGTTTGGGAACCGGAGCAAGGCGAGCCAGGAGAAGGAGCCAGAGGCGGTGGAGCCGGGCCGGGAGCCATGGGCGGCGGCGCCAGGAGAGATTGGAGGAGAGGAGAGGATTTGGTGGAGAATGCATATGAGAATGGGGAGAGGGTGCTGAGAGGGTGTCGGCTGGGTTAGGGGATGAGGAGAGAGGAATTAGGGTTCAGAGAGAAGGAGTAGGTGGAATTAGGAGTAGATGATTAGGATTAGGGATATAAGAGAATTAGGGTAATACTATAAATTCCACAAATTGTGATAATTAATGTATGTAGCAATAAAAATTAGCAATAAAATTAATAATTGTTAGTACTTTGTAGTTTTGGACCAAAGAATAGTACAAGCCATGTAATCGTTGAACCGGATAATCGTTTAAGCCACATACGAGTAATTAACCATAAACCAAACCGACAGAAATTTAATGCAGAAAAAGGTTGTAATATTTATCTGAGGTTAATTGAAGCAATTAATCACCTTTAGAAACCACTGGATCAAATAAATAGTCGGTTGCTTTAGAAAATAAATTATTTGTGATAGATCAATTAAGTTAAACAATGCCAGCGTAAAAACATTTAGATAGTTAATTGCACGCGTAAAATTGAACAGACTTAGTCGCATGCAAAGTGTAGTAATTTTATCTCATAGTAATAAAACGCAAGTTTAGACAACTAGCAATCCTAAACCGGTAGATCAGAGAGCGATCTTAATTAAGGGAGTGCTAACCTAGCGGGGGACCCAAAAAGTGTTATTAAATTAAAACATACTAACAAAATAGAATCTACTAACTTATGTACGCGTAATATCACTCAAAATCAACTAAGTATTTATTTATATTATTATTTGTGCTGCCGCATTGCTACAGAGGACGAACTAGCGTAGGCCAGAGTAGCTGATCAGGGATTCGTCGACGCTGACCTTTTCTACAAATCTGAAGGCAAGCTATTCTCTTCAACATAAACATAGTTATATTATATGTAAACCATGTATTGATGTATCATATACTTATTGCATCAAAACTATTTCTCAAAATCAAATCAAATAAATGAAAATGGGAAGATAAAAAACGAGAATGAAGTGAGGAAAGAGTTAATATTATGGTTGGTAAAGGGGGCCCGAGCAGAGGAACGCGACGACAATGATGAGGTAAGAGGTGTGACCCCCTTTACATATGGTTAAAATATAAGGACCAACAAAACTCTTACTCGGTCAGAGGCCATAAATTCAGTACCAACCATTTTCCCGTTTTGGCAGGCAGAAATGCTATCTTGTTACGTGATTTTGCTCTCCACATCGGGTAAGTAATATGTGTGAAGGTGAATGGAGGAACCCAGAACCGTGAGGAGAGACCGGAAGTGGGAGATCCAAAGCGTTATAGCACTATGGTGGAGTGTTGGGTGCAGGATAGAAGATGCCTCAACCAACATTGCTGGAACTCGGTGGATGACAAGGTCAGCACCGTGACAATGTCAACACCAACGGAAAGTAATGGGTGGAGAAATTAATCAGGTAACTTGGAAAACGCTCTGTATTCTAGACTCGAAGTCGCATAAAAGAAAATATGGTAGACCCAGTTCAAAGAGAGTTCAGAGTAGCTATGGATAAAGTGGTACAAGCCTGCGCAACGCTAAACAAAATCATGAATTCACGTCGGTCTCCTGGATTGGAGTTTACGGGAACCACTGGGGGTCTATCTTCTCTCCGAGTGACAAGTAGTGTTTTCAATATTAAAATCTGCCACCTAATGTTTTAATGAGTTATTTTCAGAAAAGAGATGATATAGAAATGGTGATAATGAACAGAGATGAGTCATTCAGTGCATCTTTTTCTATTAATGCTTGATGAGTACATTTGTATTCAACCTTACTAGTATTCTCCTTTGTAGATCCTAGTCCGACCGGGAATTATCCCGAGTGGGATGAAGGACTTGCAGGTACCCAAGAGGCCGCAGGAGGCAAGGGCATTGACTACGAGGACCAGGGTGAGATGGGCATTTTTGTTCAACATATGGGACAGGTAGAAGATTGTTGGAACAAGGAAGGCAATAGGAGGGACTTGGTCCCAATTCTTTTTGTGGATTGTAAATTACTATTTGTAAAGAACCATAGCCTTGTGTGGCTAACTGGAATAAAAAGTACAGTTTCTATCTTATTATTTTGCTGCGTAACTCTGGTAAAGGCTTACTATTCGTTAGAGCAGTGTTCTACTAAGCAAACGAATAGTAATCCGTATGCCTAAGTGTGATTACCCCCAGGGTAATGACATGGGGCGTCACATACTATCGTTAAGCATAATGGGTGTTCATTTTCATTGAATGTTACTACCATGGAAGGATTTGGCTTGGCTCGATTAGAACATCCTATATACCTACCATAGCATGTTTGTGCAAATTGTCCAATTGAATGGTCAATTGTCAAGATCTAGTGTGAATCAAGCGTAACTCACATCAACACTCATATATAACTGGGAAGCTACTCCATTTTAGAGCATGTACAATGGGCTTATGTCAGCCGTCTATAATCATTGCCACGTAGGATTTTTGCTGATGTGGATGAAAGAGAATGAAGAGCGAGAAAGACGTTGTCTACAATCCTGTAGCCGACTATAGCACAAGAAACAAGAAAAGCATTAAAAGATTATGTGTTCTATAAAGACAACTAAAAAGACAGCAGTCGATTGTACCATTGTATGAGCTGTTTTTAGTGCTATCTATATGTGACATGGAGAATTGCTATAGACAGCAGCTGTCTATACCATTGTACATGCCCTTATGGTCCGTCTTTCAACTTTCAAGTGTAATGGTTAAAATAACCAAACAGTTGGCCTTGCCCTGTTGAGCTAAGAAGCTTTCATTACAAGTTTATCCCCGCCTAGCTAGGCAAGATAGATACAAGATGCAAACACATACACCTTTCTCACTCCTTGTAACAATCTACTAGTAGTCGACTACACAACCATCATTCTCATTTATCAACACCTCAAGAGCTGTGTCCAATTCCGACCCTTTTTCTCGAAAATAGCACTCCTACCCGTATTGAGTTCGTTATTAATTAACCTTTATTACCTCTTGTATTGGGTAAGGCTGGAAAATAGCACTCCAATACACATGTTTGGTCATTACCTTTTTTCTTCTAATTATATGTTAATTTTTTAAAAAAATATAATGATATAAAAGTATTTTTTATGACAAAACTATTGAGATAATTTTTATGTGTTAAATCTAAATAATTTTATGTATATTAATGGTCAAAGATTTTGAAATATTGAATGCACACATTATAGGACGTCACAACGATTCATAGTTGCCTTCCTCTTTGCTTTGACTATTAGTTTAGCACGTTATTTTCAATGATGTCTAAAGTTAGTGCCCCATTTTGAACATGTGATTTTTTTTCCAAATTCTCGTGAGAATAAAAGGGGACCTCTAATTTGAGGTCACCCTTAATAACATGAACTCATGAACACACCCCTACGTGTGACACGTGTTGTCTTCCGCATAATCTTCAACCTCCCACCTCCACCTCCCCTCCCGAGTAGAAGCTCCTCGTCACCACATAGGAGGCCTTGTGCCCCTCCTCCCCCTGTTCCGCTACCCCCTACATTCATTGCAAAAACACACAATAAAACAAAAATTTCAACCCGATTTGGGAAAATTTCAACTCTAGAAATTTCAATTTGAAAAGCTTCAAATCAGGAAGTTTCAACTTGGAAAATTCAAATTCGGGAATTTCAACTCTGGAAATTTCAACCTAGTTTCGTACAAAAATCATCTCCATTCAAGAAAAAAAAATCAATTCGAGCTTAAAAAAATCGAACCCAACAACGACACAACTTCCGTTCCTTATTTTTCCCCTCTGCCTCCATCTTCGGGCGTCGTCAAGAACATGGGAAAAGGCGATCGCGTGGGGGAGAGGAGGCAGAGGAAACATGGGATGCAAAATGAGAAGTGGGTAGCAGCGAACAGCATGGGCGAGAGGAGGCAGAGGAAACATTCATAGTCATCCATGTGTCAGCCGTAGGGAGCGTCCAACTGGGAGGAAACGGTTCCTAGTCGCTCATGTGTCGCTCGTACAGGTGCCTGCAAAAAGAACTATCTATGAGGGTAACCTTAAAATAAGGAATTCAGGAATAACATTTTTCCTATAATATTGCTACAAAATTCCTGTTAAAATGATGCATTCCAAACCGATTGAGACTGCCACCATAGTCTGCACATATTGATAAAAAATCTCGTCAAAAATCACAAAAGAAGCACATTGCCAACAAATATGCACATTTTCTTTCCCTTGGAAAAAACGAGAAAAAACCTCCAAGTCCTATTTCAGACAGACTTGGCTAAATGGGTGGCGCAGCACGAACCGACATGTGCCCGTTTAGGCACGGTATGGCTAGCTAAACAGGTCAGGTCGGGTCGTGCCGGCCTATAGGCTCAGCCGTCGACACAAGCACGACATGATGAGCTCATGGGCTGTGCCATGTCGGCCAAGGCTAGATCAGCCTAACATGTCAGAGTCAGCCTGTTTAGCCCATTTAGAAAAAAGGTGTCCCCTACCGCACGCCGTCGTTGCCTCCTCCACCAACACAGGAGCCGCCACCGCCGCCTCCTTCTCTGCAACGCGTCGGTGCAATGCCATGCCGTGCCTAGGTCGGACCTTGCCATACACGATACTTTGCATATCGGGTCGGGCCCACACGACCCGTTTAGGTGTCGGACTGTGCCGTGCCTAGGCCAGGCCAACAATATTGTGCCTCGGGCCGGCCCGACCGGCATGACCCATTTTACGACCTATAGGGTCTATTTGGTTTATTACCCTTGCAAACCAAACCAAATATTGGTAACACCAATGAAAACTGGCCACTGTTTGGTTTGCTATCAAAATTTGGTAACACCCACGATAATTTGGCAGTGTTAATGAAATCCAACGTCACACGTAGGCAATTAAAGGGTGGAGAATTCGCTCACCAAAAATTTGGTAATGCCAAAATTTGGCTTGACCACAATCCAAACAACATTCTTTTTGCCAATATTTAGTTTTTCCTAGGTTTTGGCTAGGCCAAAATTTTGGCTTGGCTCATTTTGGTCATCAACCAAACAGCCCCTAATTCCGGTAACCCAACAAGGCCAACACCCACCCATCCCTTTCCCTTTCCTCCTTGGCAGGCAAGCACGCAGGGCCTCCTCGAGCGAGTTTTATTGTAGGTGGCACCACGACAATGGCGATGGGCGCTGTGGCAGAAACAAGACTTTGGGCGACTGTCAGACGCGTGAAGGATGGCACGTGTAGGGGAGGAAAGGGCGGCATGCGATGGGGCGGCGGCGGGCAACCGGGCGAGAAAGGGCGAGGGCTGTTGGGCATTTTTTGCTGATTTTTTTACCGTTTGGCCCTTTAGAAAATAGAAACATAATAATAAAAAATCCCATTTTTTTCTATAAATAGCCACCATACCCTCTCTCATTCAGCATCCATCCATTCCTCAATCAATCTTTGAAATTCTAGTTTGTAAACTCAAATTCATTGTGAGATAATTTGGCAAAATTCAAAAAAAAAAAACTTTGCCAAATTTTGGAAAATTCAATTTTCGGCAGTAAGTCAGCAAAAGAGGTACAATTCTATTTTTTGCATACTTTTATTGTTAGTATTTGTTATTCTAAGATGAAAGTACTAATTGTGCTAGTTTCGATTTTGCAGTTTTTGTTATGGACATTTACGACAACTTTGCTCTTGGTGATTACGGACTTTCACCGGAGGAAGTTGCATCCATGGAGGCTGCTACGGCTGCCTCAAAGCAACCGGAGTTGTTACCGGAAGGGCAAGGCGGGGTTTCGTCATCAAGCTCCACGACGGCATCTTTGTCGGCGACCAACGGATCAAAGAGGTCGAGGCCATCTACATCGGGAGTGTGAGAGAATTTTGAAAGGACAACCAAGCCAGGCGCACAGGGAAATCAGGTACCATATGCTATTTACAAAATTTGTTGCAATGAATTATCTGCAAGGTCTTCAGGTGGAACAGGACACTCGCTTAGACACGCTACAAGATGTATGGCCAAGCAAGGATTGGTGATGAGGCAGACACAACTGCAATACAACCCTGACAGTACGATACGTAGCTAGAACTACGATCCTAAGGTAGCCCGTCAATCTCTCTATCGCTTAATTGATTTTAAGGATTTACCGTTAGGCTTTGGAAGGTCTACTGCTTTCCAAAATTACATTAGGACTGTACATAATCCTAGTTTTTTTTGTCATTTTTAGACAAACAACAACTCGGGATCTAGTAAAATACTACAATGAACGCCATAATAAAATAAATGAACTATTTAGTGCATGCACATTTTCGGTGGCCCTGACCTCGGACATATGGAGTGATTGGGCTAGGGAGGATTATCTTAGTGTAGTTGCTCATTATGTTAATGATGACTGGGTAATGGAGAAAAGAATTCTAGTTTCAAATTAATTGATGTAGCACACACAAGTGAGAATATTGTTGATTGTATTATCAAAGTCGTGGAAACTTTGGTCTTACAGACAAAATATTCTCAATTACTTTAGACAATGCCTCTTCGAACTCTAGGGCCATGAATATTCTTACTCCAGTGTTGAGTACATACGCCGATTCCTTCTTGCTACATCAGCGATGGGCTTATCATTATTAACCTTATAGTTAAATGTGGTTTGAAGATGTTAAATCCGTATATTAAAGATTTTCGCGATGCGATATCTTTTCTTGAATACTTCTAACATAAGAATAGCAGTATATAAGAACTTCTGTAGGGTGATGGGTGTACGTCCAAGAAAGTTCGGTTTGGACATGCCGGTAAGATGGAACTCTACTTACCTGATGCTTAAGAGTCTTTTACTATATAAGAGCACCTTTTCTGTTTGTATTCAAACGCACTATCAGACCACTCACGGTATGATACTATTGACTGAGCAACATTGGTTCGTTGTTGAGAAGATACTATAGTTTTTAGAATTTTTTTTATGAGGCCACTGTTGTTTTGTCCACTGTCTACTATCCAACATCTTCTATTATTGTGCATATTATTTTACAGATTGCAACTCAATTGAAAATGTATGAAAATGACTCAGTTTTGCGCGACACTATTGTTGCTATGAAAAGTAAATACCTTAAATATTGGAGAGAAATCTCTTTCCTATACGCATTTGCATTTATTTTAGATCCTAGAGGTAAAATTAAAGCATTTGCTAATGTTCTTGATCTTCTTAGTGATGCTATAGGGCTAGATTATTATAATTATTTTGTAGAAGTTAGTTCTCGATTACACGAGGTTTACCAAAGGTATAAAAATAAGTTATAGGGAGTCCGCTTTCAACGACCTCCAGTAGCCTCCACGTCAAGTAGCAAGACAAATATGTGGGGCAAGATCTTCGGTGGCTCTTCCTCTAAGTCTAGGTCTTCTTATTCTACAGCGATACCTTCTTAACAAAGTCCAAGATCAACCTCTCACCCAATAAGTGGAGAACTATCCATCTATCTGGACAGCGATATGCTGGATTTCAACTCAGAAAAACTTCAAAAATTCGCACTGATGGCATGAGCATAAGTAAGCATATCCCGTGCTATCCATACTTGCACGTAATGTGTTAACTGTTCCCGTCTCGACGGTTTTCTCCGAGTCTACTTTCAGTCTTTCTCGAAGAATATTAGAGGAGAGAAGAACACGTCTCACAAATCAGATGGTGGAGATACTTTTAATTGTGAAGGACTAGGAACAAGTTGATTCACGAACAAAACACTCTGCAAAAAATCCAGAGTTGTCAAAGGTGTTTGAAAATTTGTACCTTGACAACAACACGTAGAACAAGGATTTATGTAGAGCTATAGGCTGTATTTCTTTTCATTTGCTAAGGTCTTCTCTTGTTGAGTTTTTACTTGACAAATGTTTTAACGAGACAACCATTTGAACATTAATAAAGTTCTTTATTATATTTTCAATATGCTCATCTATTTTTTTTACAATTTGTATATCTATTCCCGAATTATACATATTTTTTTTAAATTGTTTGAATCTTTTTGGACCTAATATGCTAACTAGACCGCAGCCGACCGTTGGAGCAAATGGGTTCGGACCGGCACGGCACAACACGACATACTTTCGGACCGTGTCTGAACCACCTTCTTAGCAACTGGATTAGCACGATACGATTTGTCTATTTATCGGGCCAGAATAGGTTATGCTGAGATGGCCGAACCGACTCGTGTCTGTGCCTTGCCGAGTCAGGCCATCCATATGGCCACTACTACCCATACCGCCCAGCCGCCCGCCCTCCTCGCCCCGTCGTCCAAGCCGCCTTAAGCCCGGCCCCGGCCCGAAGCGGGCGAAGCCCTACTCAGAAGCTCACGCCCCTGCCGCGCCGCCACCCACCGGGTGCTCGCTCTCCCAACGACGGCTGCGGCGGAAGCGCGCGAGGCGACTCCAGTAGGTAAAGGATTCCGTTCCCCATTCGCTTCCTTCAGTGTCCGATCTGTGATCGGAGTCGCATTTTGGTCATGATGTGCGCGGATTTTGCGTGGTTGGTAGAGTTGGTGGGTTCTGTGACCTAACGCGATGTGGGTGTGAAATTTTAGTCCCAGTTATGATAGTACACTGGAAGATGAGGCGGCCGATTTGCGATCTTGCGATCGTAGTTTCTGCAGTAATTTGCTGCATTTTAGATCCATTTGCCAGTTTAGTCGTTAGTAGTCATCAGGGCCACTATCACTGCAACTTCGAGCTGTGAAGGCAGTGGTAAGATCAATGTGGTCCTTTCACGAATTTGCTTCATTCCGTCGACTCCAATTTTTGAACTAGTTGCTGGTGTCCCATGAATCGTATGCTTTTCAGGGGACCATGCCTAGCTTCCATAGAATGCGGCTCGCTGAGAAGCAAGTTAGTGGAGATGAGCTTCACCTTCTAAGTTCAAAGGGGGTTTGAGCTTCCGTAAGAAGCTGGAGAAGCCGCACCCCACCCAATTTGAGGGAGCTTAAGCTTCCGGTGGCTTTAGGGTAAAGCAGAAGGTCTGCAGATAGGGAGTATGACCAAATCTAATTCACTAGTTGGGCATGTGTGATATGGTCATGATGGTGTTTATTGAACTACATTTTTTTTTAGTATTGTTGGCGGCGTTGATGATGTGACATCCTGCTGAGAGAACTTCTTGAGATGATTTTTTGTTGTAGATTGTTGTTGCATTATCGAATGTGATATATAACTGAGAGGACTACATTCATTTAGCTCCAAGCTCTTCCGAATTTGGCCTTTTATGCCAAGAACTACTAGATGAAGTGTAGCCTTGCAGGAAAAATTGGTTTTAGCATCAGTTGGGTGTTGCAGCTTCCCTGCTCTTTCCTTACAGATGATTGAAGTTGATCTTTTGCTAGAATAGCATGTTCCTATCAAGCCGACCAGCAGTCACAGTGGACAATTTATGTACCAATTGTTTCTTGTTCTGTGCTAATGCAGGTTTGAACTGATCATTATGGTGAAGGAAAATACAGACAAAGATGATGGTGTCGGTGAATGCCCATTGACTTCTGAACTTTCAGAAAATAAGCTAAGGTACAATTTCCGATTAGGAGATATAACATGGGTTAAGCATAGTGACTCCTCATGGTGGCCAGCACAGGTATGACACATACACCTTCTACGCACTTTATATTTCAATGCACATACTATGGTTCTTTTATAAGATTGTAGATTGCCAGTGAATGTCATTGTTACTTTGCACATCAGCATAAAATTGAACACTGGACAGATGTTTGACATTTGTAGTAGAACAATTATATTGATCAACAATGAGTAAGATGAACAGTTTGTAGAGTTCAGGTACCAATGCACCATCTTTGTACTTGTATGATGCGAAGCCGAGACAAAGTAGACTTTTGTTGACTGTTATCTGTTCTTGATCCTAGCTTCCCCACGCATATATTTACACCCAATTCCTGTTTCTGAATTCAAGGTCATTGATGAAACATGTGTCAGTGGCAAGCCTAAGAAGAAGGCAAAACATGATGTCCTAGTTCGACTGTATGGCACATGTCAATAGTAAGGGATCCTATTAATATGGTCTGTCTTTTTCTTTCTGTGATGATATTCCTGATGACAAAAAGTTAATTGTTTTCATCATTTTACTTTCAGCTTGTATGTAGACCCTTGGAAGTCTAATGCGGAATTCGAAATGGTATGCACAATCTTCTATCTCATAAGGATGCTGATATAGTGTCAGTATTTTCGCGCTTCTAGAAATAGGTTTCTAAATGGTTCTGTCATGTGGGCCATCACGTATGGACGATGCAAGAAGCAGCTTTCGGTCGGAGCGTCTTCTCCATCCGAATTAGTTGCGTCGACAGAATTAGAAACTGTGTCGGATTAGGAACAGTATGCGCTGAAGTTTTTCAGATTTTGTTTCGTAGTTGTTTTTTTTGGATTATGTTTAGTAGCTGATATTAGGAAGTATTTACTATTTCATTTTTGCAATTCGATTACAGTTCTTAGTCAAGATTGGTAGGCTCTCTATTTAAACAGAGAGAGACTTCATAATTCAGTTAAGCAATATACAAGAGAAAACTCCAATTCCTGTCTTCCTCTCTATCTGCTATCTTTGTAGTCTCAACCGCGTGGCTCTGGACATCACGGCGTTCCAGCCGTGTCGCCGAGGCTCTGGTCCACGACCGTTTCCTCAACATAGCTACAACCTTCGATCCAATCCTTCTTCGTCGATCGGTTCTCCTGACAACTTGGTTTCAGACGTCCTCGCTGCGCCCTCCACCATGTCGGAGAACGGCAACACCGACGCCATCAGCAAGAAGCTCGACGCCCTGCTTCAGGAGATGGAGACCGATAGGCATAAACTCCAAGACAAGATTGCCAGTCTGGCTGGCACCATCCGCGACATTGATCTGCAACAACGCGCGCACAATTTGGCTATCAATTTGCTGGAGCAAGGGCGAACCACCGTGCCCGGTGAGGCTGATCATGACACTCTCACCAACGCTCGTCTCCGCGCAACAGACGACCTACTTCCAAGCCCTCAGCGTCCTCCGCATGGCTCGCCGGCGGCTTCGATGGTCGATCTACGCTTCGCTGATAAGGATGCTCCCATTGCTCATCGCCCGCCGACCGATGGCCATTATCCAAGCTGCAACAGTGTTCCACGATTTCATAAACTGAATTTCCCAACTTTTGATGGTCAAGAGGACTCGTTACCATGGCTAAATCGTTGTGACCAATTCTTCTACGGTCAGCACACGATGGAGGAGGACAAAGTCTGGTTAGCCACCTTCCACATGACCGGCTCGGCTCAATTGTGGTATCATCGTTTGGAGCGTGACACAGGGACTCCGTCATGGCGCCGGTTTGTCGAGCTGGTTAACACACGCTTCGGGCCTCCCTTGCGAAGCAACTCCTTGCGCAAACTCATTGCCCTCCGCAAGCAAGGCTCTGTCTGCGACTTCTCCGACCAATTCCTTGCCCTCCTATGTCGCGTCGACCCGCTGTCGGAACGTCAACAAATCCAATTGTTCACCGCTGGGTTGGGGCAACCATTACAAACCCATGTGGAATTGCAGGCACCTTTAGGGGTGAAAACGGATCGAATACGGATGAATAATGGCTCTGCCATATTTGTTTTCATATTTTTTCCCAGATGCGGATACAAATACGAATACCCTGGATACGAATACAGATACAAATAACATCGAATCCGAATACGGAGTGAATACGAATCGAAACGAATATAGTCACGGATATTTTTGGGAACATGAAAGCCCCTTAAATTGTATGCCATAAATTAACGAAAACATATAAGTAGTTCATCACATACATAAAACTTAGTTCGTCACATACATAAAACTTAGTCATACCTCACAAGTCATCACACATTCACACTTAGTTCATCACATACATAAAACTTAGTTCACACTTAGTTCATTCATGATATACATAGTTCAATAATACCAAGAATCCAAGATACCATATCGTAACAAGCAGCATGCCACCAGTATCTCGTCATCTTCCTCTTCCACTAGCACTGAAGAAGCTTAAATTTAAAAATGGAAAATCATCAGGGCCATTCATATAAATGTTAAAGCCATGAAAATGGCAGGTAGCTATTTTTTCTAAAGTACATCATAGATCACTACTATTGTATGATTCTTCCAAATTGAGGACATATATATTGAAAGAAAACCACCGGATATTGTTTAAGATAGCAGAACATAGAAGAGTGCTACAAAAAAGAGTGCTTGGAGATTTACCAGTGATTGGTCATTCATCCATGTCCTCTAACACGTCCTTCTCCAAATCATCCATATTCTCGTTCTCCTGCAACTACAAGTTGTAATTCAATGAGTATCATTTATCAAGGTGACATTAAATTAAGTCAGAGCTAGATAGGTAAAAAACAGTAAACCGTTGCCAAGCTCGCGAAGCATCGCTCAATGCCTTCCATGTCCATCTCAGCGAGGATAGATCCACCAATATCTGCACCTTTTCTTCATTGATAAGCAGAGCCGTGAGGAGGATATGACACTAAATCCAAGCAGCGCGGGTGGAGCTTACCCATGCCGTGCATGGATTTACTGACGGCAGAGAGTTTCCCCGTTTGTATGCTCAGAGGCAAAGAAAATAGCCTATGCCCGACTCCATTAGGGTATTTACCCACGGACACGCGGGTAATTGGGCACAATTGCCATCCCTACATATTACACAAACTAATCAAACACAAGTGTAGAACTCAATATTACCTTTTCGAGACGCTGCAGTCCAATCTTTGGTAGAAATCAAAGCTTGCACCACTTCAGGATCAAGGCGACTTCGAAATGGATCAACATCACGTCCGCCAGCACTAAAACCTGAATCCGAAGCAACAGTCGACACTTGAATAGATAAAACATCACGAGCAAGTCGGGAGAGAATAGGGAGCTCAGGTTGCTTGAGCTTCTACCATGACAAAACATCAAATAAGATTTTGCCTTTTGTTTTCCATTCCTCTAGTGGTTGTTCCATGTACACTTCCAACTTAGTTTTGGTACCTTGACCTACAACACATTTGTAGTTGCTGTCTTTTTTTGAAGTTACAAGTGGACTGGACACATAAGCCTGGAACAACTGGTTAATAATACTCATGAATTTATCAACTTCTACTGGAGCATTGTCATGATAAATTTTATCTGCAAAATAGTGTATCGACTTTGTCTTGTATCTAGGATCAAGAAAACATGCTACAGTTAGAGCCATGTTGGACTTTTTCCAATACTTATACTTAATTTGCATGGAATGGGCCATAGTAGATATAATAGGATCAGGGCTATCACACCAGTCCGCAATGGCAAACTTAATCTTGCAAAAAGTATTGAAAAATAGATTTGTTGTTGGATATTTAGTGCCGTAGAAGATCTCAGTAGCATCATAAAATCTCTTCAAACATGTAGATATAGATTTTGTCATAGTCCAATTTTCAGCAGTCGGTGCACATCTCTCATATTTGTTTCTGTGTCGAAGGAAAAACCTACCAAAAGCATGTCTATACTAAATAGCTTGTTTCAACATGAGATATGTGCAGTTCTACCTTGTTGGAACATCCAAGGGGAGACCATTTGTCACATCTAAGTCACGTTCTGATGCACACTTCATGAATTACTTATACTGCAATAGAGAGTTCTTCACAATTGCATTTGAGATTCAGAAAATGGAGAGCCTAGCTGAGAAGTGGCGAGTATTGCATCACACAAGTGTATAATGCACAGATTTAGGTACATCGCAATAGAAAGGACATAACTCAATGCATATTATATAACATTGATCTCAATTTAGACAACAATTTTGAATGCATCAGGGCAAACTATGGATATCACCCCTACTTTGCAAACAAGCATGGAACTATACTACAACATCCTTACTCTATAACAACCTTTCCAGCAACCTCCCTCAAACTAGTTTCTCACTATCCTAAATCAGTGCGAACAACTCTAGTTCGTCGATAATCCCACAAATCGAATAAGTCGTGATCCGCATCCACCTTCATGAGATCGCGGTTCGCAATTCGTTCATTTCAATTACGGGGAACCCAAATGTGGCCTTTTGATCAAGAACTACCAAAAACAAAACTAAACAACACCTAATAAGTAAGTACCCACCACGCCGCAGCCTGACCAGATCACGGTTTGTGGCAAATGCCATGGGGAGCCGACTAAATTGGCCCCATCTAATCGGATGCTTGGCGAGTTTATGTAAAAGAACTGGTGGTGATTACTATATTAGCCACGACAATTACAAAAAAAAAAAACTGACTAGATGGAGGGGTGGTGGTGGGGGCTCACCTGGCTGGAGATGGCGGCGCAGGCGAGGAGGTGCTCCTTGTAGAGGCCGGTGAGGTGGCCGATGAGGAGGCGAGGTGGCCACGGGGGGATCCATCACGCACTGGGGCCAGTGAGGTGGCCGGTGGGGTGGCGAGGCTTGAGTGCTGTCTTGAGAGCGTGACACGGGATTTGCGCGTGTGGTGTGGAGTGGAGCCGGGATCGAGTAGCGTAAAAAGGATCATTGCGTGAAGGCAAACCCTAATGAGCGAGATTAGATGGACTGTTGTCTGATGGGCTGTATTCCGGATATCCGGCCTCTGTATTATCCGAATAATTCGTATTCGTATTCGACAGATAACAAGGCTACCGTATTCGTTTCTGTTTCCTAAAAAAAATCTGTATTCGTTTCCAACCTGAGAATTATCAAAAAAAAATCTGATCCAAGACAATCCGAATTCGTTTACGTCCGGATCGGACGAAAACTATCCGATCCGTTTTCATCCCTAGGCACCTCAGTCCTTGGAATCAGCCATGAGCTTAGCGCAAGCTTACGAACGCCGCAGCTCGCTATATCGCGACCCCAATGCCAGCGTGCCGACCTTGGCGCCTCGGAGGCACATCCACTTTAGCCCTTGGCACCGGCACAGCCAACAACTCCGAGAGCGGCGCACTTCCCTCGACGGCCAGCTTACCACGTCACACCCTCTTTCCTGCCAAGCTAGAACGACGCCGAGCCCAAGGTCTGTGCTACCGCTGTGACGAGAAGTTCGTTGCCGGCCACTGGTGCAAACGACTCTTCATCATCGAAGTTTAGCCGGACAATGAGAGCGACGACGATTACCAACCGGCCGACATCGAACTCGAGATTTCACTGGCAGCGCTGACTGGTATTCAACCACGTTCCGGGCAAACTATGCATCTACGCATTGAGATTGGCAGCAGCACTTTCGTGGCGCTCCTCGACTTCGGTTCAACTCATAATTTTATCGCCAACGACGTTGTGGCTGCCATCGGCGTTGTCATGTGCCCGTGTTTAGGACTGAGCATCACCGTGGCTAACGGCGACCGCGTCACGAGCTTGGGTGTCTGCCGAGCGATGACCATCTATCTTGGCAATGAAGAATTCACAATGGATTGCTACGCTATGCCGCTTGATGGATTTGATGTGATTTTAGGGGTCCAATGGCTTGGTACTCTCGGCCCCATCACTTGGGATTTCTCTAGAATGACAATGTCCTTTGCTCGACAAGGAAGACGGGTCACCTGGACCGAATTGCCCATGCTCCCACAATCGGGTCAGACGCTCGCGTGTACTGCTACCGATCTGTTGGAGGATCTTCTCGATGAATTTAGTGATCTTTTTGCTGAACCACATGGTCTTCCACCGGTGCGCGAGATTTCTCATCGCATTCACCTCAAATAAGGTATCGATGCCATTGCTGTACGACCCTATCGTTACACGCAATTGCAAAAGGATGAGCTTGAATGTCAAGTGTGTTGAGATGCTTCAACAAGGGACCATTCACCGCAGTTCATCATCCTTTTCGCCCCCCGTCCTATTGGTCAAGAAGCGGGATGGCTCTTGGCGTTTTTGTGTCGACTATCGCAACCTCAATGATCGGACTATCAAGGATAAATTTCCTATTCCCGTCGTGGATGAGTTACTTGATGAGCTCCGTGGCGCCAATTTCTTTACTAAATTGGCGTTCAGGCTATCACCAAGTATTGATGCATTCGGCAGATGTGGCTAAAACTGCATTCCGCACTCATCAGGGTCTTTTTGAATTTCTCGCCATGTTGTTCGGTTTGACTAACACCCCAGCGACATTCCAAGCTCTGATGAATACGGTGCTCTAGGACTTCCTTCGACGCTTTGTATTGGTTTTCTTCGACGGCATCCTCATTTACAGCCCTACTTGGTCAACACACCTACGACATGTTTGCACCGTTCTCTAGCACCTATGGCACCATCGCTTGTTTTTGAAGCGCTCCAAATGTTCCTTTGGTGCCACTGAGGTAGCTTATTTGGGCCTTGTCGTCTCAGCTGTGGGTGTTGCAATCGATCACACTAAAATCAACGCAGTATCTTCCTAGCCGTGTCCTACCTCAGTCCGGGTGGTCAGGGGCTTTATTGGTTGGCTGGCTATTACAGGAAGTTCATTTGTGATTTTGGCATTCTTGCGGCACCATTGACGCGCTTGCTTAAGCGTGAGGCTTTTCATTGGACATCAAACGCTCAGGAAGCCTTTCTTCGTCCCAAATCAGCATTAACACATGCTCTCGTATTACAGTTACCTGATTTCCATGCGGATTTTATTGTTGAGTGTGATGCATCTGGATATGCTTTTGGTGCGGTTCTTCATCAAGGCACAAGAGCTATTGCGTTTTTCAGTCGCCCAATTGCACCACGACATGCTTCCCTCGCAGCTTATGAATGGGAATTAATTGGTCTTGTCCAAGCCGTTCGTCATTGGCGTCCTTATTTATGGGGGCGTAAATTTCTGGTACGTACTGACCATTAGAACTTAATTTTTTTTGCTTGATCAAAGACTTTTGACAAATCCGTAGAACCAATGGGTCAATAAATTACTCGATTATGATTTTTCCGTCGAATACAAACCCGGTAGCACAAATGTAGTTGTTGATTCCCTGTCCAGGTGCAACATAGAACTTCTGTTAGCATCTCTGGCTATTTCATCACCACAGTTTTCGTTATTCAATGACTTGCGTCAGAACTTCCAGCAAGATGCAGTGATGCAGTCTCTGCAGTCGGCTATTGCGGCTAGTTATCAGCGTTATCCGTGGGCGCTCATAGATGGCTTCCTCACATATAATGGTCGTGTATATGTGCCGCCAACAACAGCATTATGATCTTCTATTCTTCAAAACTCGCTCACGGTACAGGTCACGAAGGTATTCAGAAAACACTTCATCGTCTTTGCGCTGACTTTCATATTCCAAATGCTCGCACTGTTGTCTAGGGTTATATTCGCTCGTGTGATACTTGTCAGCATAATAAAGGAGAACAATTGCATCCGGCTGGGTTGCTTCAGCCTTTAGAAGTTCCTTCTACGGTTTAGGAAGACATATCCATGGATTTAATTGAAGGACTTCCCGTATTCATGGGAAGACAATGATTCTTACAGTGGTAGATCGTTTCTCCAAATTTGCGTATTTTATTCCATTGGCTCATCCCTACACAGCTTATTCAGTGGCTCACTTGTTCTTTAGCGAGATCGTTTGTCTTCATGGTGTTCCGACGTTTATTGTTAGTGACCGTGATCCGGTTTTTACCAGCAATTTTTGGTCTGAACTCTTTCGATTGGCAGGAGTTAAGCTTCATCTTAGTTCTGCTTTTCACCCTCAATCCGATGGTCAATCCGAAGTTGTTAATAAGATTATTGTCATGTAACTTCGCTGTCTTACTGGGGATCGTTCTAAACAATGGCTTCGTTGGTTACCTTGGGCCGAATATTGCTACAATACTTCATTTCAGACATCATTGCGTACGTCGCCCTTTAAGGTGGTTTATGGACGAGAACCACCAACTTTGCGTTCTTATGATCAAGGGAGCACTCGACTTCCAGCCGTGGATCGACTGCTTCAGGATCGGGACACTTTTTTGCTAGAAAATCATGATCGTTTATTGCTCGCTCAGCAAACATATAAGCGTCACTATGACAAAACTCACGTGAGTTGAACTTTTCTGAAGGTCAATGGGTTTGGCTACGTTTACATCATCGTCCGACCACCTCATTGTTGCTGTCATCAAAAGGAAAATTGGGACCTCGTTGTTTTGGGCCTTATCAAATTGTTCAGAAAATCGGATTAGTGGCATATCGTTTGCAATTGCCGGCTAGTGCAAAGATTCATGATGTGTTTCATGTTAGTTTGTTGAAGCTGTTTCTTGGTCCATCTCCACAAGTACCGCCACCACTGCCTACTATTTTGGATGGTTAGGTTTGTCCTGAATCGGCTCAAGTGCTTAAGTCTCGTCGGGCTCATGATCGTTTACAAATTCTGGTTCAATGGGAAAATGGAGCCGATACAAGTGCGTCCTTGGGAAGATTTCGAGCAATTTCAATGGCTCTATTCTTCCTTCAAGCTCGAGGACGAGTTGTTTGAAAAGGTGGGGAGAGATGTCATGTGAGGCATCACACGTATGGACGACGCAAGAAGCAGCTTTCGGTCGGAGCGTCTTCTCCATCCGAATCAGTTGCGTCGACAGAATTAGAAACTGTGTCAGATTAGGAACAGTTTTTCAGATTTTGTTTCGTTGTTGATTTTTTCCGATTCTGTTTAGTAGTTGATATTAGGAAGTATTTACTATTTCATTTATGCAATTCGATTACAGTTCTTAGATAAGATTGCTAGGCTCTCTATTTAAACAGAGAGACTTTATAATTCAGTTAAGCAATATACAAGAGAAAACTCCAATTCCTGTCTTCCTCTCTGTCTGCTGTCTTCGTAGTCTTGGCCGCGTGGCTCTGGACATCACGGCGTTCCAGCCGCGTCGCCGAGGTTCTAGTCCACGACCGTTTCCTCAACATAGCTACAACCTTCGATCCAATCCTTCTTCATCGATTGGTTCTCCTGATAGTTCTGCTGCTTGTATAAACTGATTTTGGTTTTCTAACTTTCAAGGAAATTGGTGGCCTTTGTCTTTTCTCTCAAAGTAATATCAATAATATGCCTGTCCTTTTTCAATTTCAAATATTTGTATTTCTTATATGAACTCATTGTACGCAGATGCTGAAGCAAGAAAATAAGAGTGCCATGGAAACATTCCATGAGGTGATTGAGAAGGTAGGGCAGTCTCCTTTGAATTCAACATGTTATGAGGCAGAATTCAGCACAGATTTTTGACAGCCATGTTTAATCCCACGATACAGGAGCTGTCTCATGTTAAGTCGCCCTGTGATTATGACGAGGAAGCTGTTAACACAAAAGGTGAATATCTGTTTTTTGCCTGAAGAATCTAATTTGTACAAGTTCTGTATACTCAACATGGTGGTCCTTGTGGACAATAATTTTATCATTCATTTCATCCCTTTTTATTAGTACGATTGTTGTCACAGTGTTATTTTTCTGTTTTGTGGAATTCTTCATAATGATGCTAATTGAGAACACACGTTCTATGGAGAAGTGTCGATGGAAAGGCAATTCATCTTAGTTGTCTTCAAATGTCAGACTTTATGAGCAATATTGCTAAATTGAATATCAGAAACATAACATGCAATTTTTTTCACTTGTCCTGTCTTTTTGTTTGTGAATTAAGTTCTATTTCTTCTTTTCATCAATAAAACAAATTTATTTTGATTCAGTTGCTTTATATTTAAATTTATTTTGTGTGACCAAATTGGCCACAGGCAAGACCTCTTCCAGGAAAGTCAGAAAGCGAGAAGGCTTAAAGAGGTCTGGTCGTAGGGGTGTAAAAGAATCAGCAACTACTGAAGGTCTGGGAGACAAAACAGAACAGCGATATGGTGCAAAGCAGGACCAAGAAGTTGGGAGCACTGCAACAACTGGAGTTGCTGTTCTGAAAGGAAGAAAGCTGGAAGGTGTGAGACAACCAAGTCCTACTCATGGTAAAGAGCAAGCCATTGATAAAGCTTCTAGTGAAAATCCAGCTGAAGGCTTAAGAGATAAGACACAAAAGCATATTTCTTTTGTGCAAGATAAAGATGGTAACAACATGGCAACAGAAGGAACTTTGGTTGTAAGAAGGGAAGGATTAAGACGATCAGCTCGTATCAATACAAAGGAATATTTAGATGCAGCTGAGGACATCACATCCCAATTGAGTGATACAAGTGCGTGTGAAGATGGAACTGAAGTAGGGAATAGAACATCAGAGAGTCAAAATCACCACAAAGATGATGCAATGGTAGATGGAACTTGGGCCCCTGATGCAAAAATAAGAAATTTGGTTAGGGATACATTGTTCAGTGACATTATTGCCAGGCAGCGTGCTGCTGAAATGGCATATGTAGATGATGTGATAAAAGGAATTTGTGATGCTACTGAGGAAAACATGACTGGTGGTGCTACTGCTGCTACAAAGGGTGGACGAGGCATCAAGCGAAATGGCAGTAGGGCGGAGGCTGAGTCATGTAATGGTACACAAAGACTGAGGAAAGTGGATAAAGTGACTAGGAGTCAAAACGAAGCAACTGAGGACCCCATGCAAGTGACAAATCCGGAGACCATGAGTTACCACATCACGAAGAATAACAATTCAAAGGGCAACGATTCCGACTCTTTGGAAGGGATTATTGATACTACTCCTGTAAGTAGATTCCCTTGACCATACTCCATACTCCATACTCCTGAACTCCCATATGACCTCAAATTTCATACACTAATCGGACAAAATTCCACCAGAGCAGGGATGCAGCCACAGCGGAACTGGGGCAGCTTAGTGCGCGGCAAATCAGGATTATGCAGAGTCTTGCTCTGATTGCTCCATCAGGATCTCCATTTGGCAGAAATGGATTGGTTGCAGCCACCCATCGACAATTCTAAGTTGCTTGCTAGGACCTTCCAGGGCGCTTAAAATGTTCAGTGGACAATGGCGAACATTTTGCAGTCCTCAATTCCATGCATTAGAGAGTTGGAAAAAAATATCAAAGCCTCTCTTATACATCAGCTCTTGTTCGCCTTGAGCTTTTCAGAATCACCTATGTACGGCGCCCGATCTACTTTATTACATCGCAATAGCTATTCTTCTTTACAGAAGAATTGACTGAATTTGACTGCTATGTAAGCACACCATTGGTTCTGTAACAGCACAAGATGGGTCAATATGGTGCCAACTGAATCCATATACCCCCCACTACTAAGTTATTAAGTTACCCTAAATTATTTCCCTTTGCTTTCAGAATGCACTACTTACATGTTAGTAAATCTGAAGCCCAAATTGTTGGAATTGAACGGCGGCATCAATTGCTCAGTGTAAACAGTGCTCGTAAGAGAAGAGTTCAGTACAGAGGCGTTGCCATGCGTTGCATACCCAGTGTTGCTTCTTGGCCATTGCAGGTACGAGTCAGAGCTGATGACAACCTATTACGCCTACTTGTTTCTTGAGCAGTGCAGCACTGTTGGATGGATCAAATCTTTCTCCTGCTTGGAAGTTGCAAGTGACGGTGTGACCGTCAGAGAGACTGTTTCGAAGCAACACGGTACGCATCGAGGGAGCCTGTCGGCATGCATGACATGATGTCACGTCTACAGACAATTCCTGAACTCCATTTAAAGGGCGAAGGATCAAGATCATACGTACCCTGTTTGGTGCATGGCAGTGTCAGCTCAGGACGGAGCAAAAGGGCTTTGATCCCCAGACACATGTTCCCTCACAATGGGTGCCATTTTCCTTCGACTTTGGCCGTTCGATCGAAAATTCCAAGGATATATTAACTACTAGTACAGTAAAAGACCGCTATCCTAATCAAAATTGCTGCAATAGTTGTTTGATCCACTGTTTTCGATCTGATAGTCGAGAAAGAGAGTGATATCATAATGGGAGTATTACAACGCATGGTAGAGGATGCGAATCCAGTTTTACCGAGGAGAAGGATTGAGGCCTTTGCAACATGAACAAGGCGAGAAAATAAAAATGGTCCTCGGCCAAGTGACCAGCGTACGAATGATAGAAGTGTGACCTGTCCCGGCTTCTCTCTTTGCCCTGTAACTTTTGAACGACTTTATGCTATTTTGGCATTGCTTAGCGCTGAGAAGATACTAGGGTTTCTAGAAATATTTTATGAGGCCACTGTTGCTTTATTCGCTATGTACTATCCAATATCTTCTATGATTGTGCATACTATTTTACATATTGCTACTCCATTGAAAATATATGAAAATGACTTAGTTTTACGCGATGCTATTACTTCTATGAAATCTAAATACCTTAAATATTAGAGAAAAATCCCTTACCTATATGCATTTGCATTTCTTTTAGATCCTAGTGGTAAAATTGATGTATTTGGTAGTGTACTTGAACTTCTTAGTGATGCTACAGGGCTAGACTATACTGACTATTTTGCAAAAGTTTATTCCTGGTTATACGAGTTTACCAAAGGTATGAAAATAAGTTCCGGAGAGTCTGCTCGCTCCAGTAGCCCCGCCTCAAGTAGCAAGACAAATATATAGGCAAGGTAGTTAGGATCGCGATCCAAGTCTTAAAGTCTTACGACTCTACGAACCCACGACAGCCTATCGATCCAAGTCTTACTGCCGATCCGATCCTACTCAAGGTAGGTAGGATCGCGATCCTACTCTTAGAGTCTTACGGTTCTCTTTAACCCACGACGACTGTCGATCCAAATCTCACCGTCGATCCTACTCAGAGAGACTTAGGGCAATTTTTTTAGAGGCCGGGCTTTGTCGATATTTTGTTTTAGAGCAAAATTTGTTGATATTAATTTCGAGAATAAAACTATAAATAAACAAGGAGCATGCAAAATATTGTATCGATGTGGTAATGCTAGTACAAATATCTATATTATGGCATGAGCAATCTTGAGCTTGATAATGATAAGCTATTTTTATTCCCGGAGTATGTCTAGCTACTTTTAAGGAACATGCAAGTGGTAAACCATATAACAATCATACAAACTTATAGTATAGATGTTAAATATGTGCATTTTTACAAATCCGTAGAATCGCCGATTCTACGATTCGATACTACGATTCGATCCTACCGGAGGCAAATCGATCCGACTCGGGATCTCGACTCTGACTACCTTGTATATAGGGCAAGATCTTCTGTGCCTCTTCCTCCAGATCTAGATCTTCTTCTTCTACATTGCAGCCTGCTCAGCCAAGACCCACAAGGAGCGGGGAACTATCAACCTATCTGGACAGCGATACAGTGGATTTCAACTTAGAAGGCTTTAAAATCTTACAATGGTAGCAAGCACATAAGTTAATATATCCCATGTTATCCATACTTGCACGTGGTGTGTTAACTGTTCATGTCTCGACGGTTTCCTCCGAGTCTTCTTTCAGTCTTTCTGTAAAAATATTGGAGAAGAGAAGAACAAGACTTACAAGTGAGATAGTGGAGATACTTCTATCTGTGAAGGATTGGGAACAAGCTGATTCACGAATATAACACTCTGTGAAAAATCCAAAATTAGCGGAGGTGTTCAAAAATCTGTACTTAGACAATGGCACCGACACATAAAATAAGGATGTATAATGTATGTAGAATTGTAGAGCTATAGGTTGTACTCTTTTTTTTGCCAATGTTTTCTCATTTTAAGTTTTTACTTGGCGAAGGTTTTCACGAGACA
Source organism: Phyllostachys edulis (assembly GCA_036346405.1). Taxonomy (NCBI): domain Eukaryota; kingdom Viridiplantae; phylum Streptophyta; class Magnoliopsida; order Poales; family Poaceae; genus Phyllostachys; species Phyllostachys edulis. Next base: position 43,361,147 of record CM070559.1, read on the forward strand.
GTCAATTGGACATTAATAAAGCTCTTTATTACATTTTCAATATGATTGTCTTTTTTTTCAATTTTCATGTCTACTTCTGAATTCTACATATTTTTATAATATTTTGGCAAATTTTGATATATGCCACTGAGAATGTTGCCACTTCAAGATTTGCCACTCAGTTTCGTAAAATTGGAAATTTGCCACTCCCGTTTCCATATGTTTTGAAATCTGCCATTATCACTCATTTTCTCCTATTTTCTTTTCTATTCTATGATTTTGCATATATTCCAATAGTGAACTTCCGGTTTTGCCCCCATCTATTCGGATTGAAGGCAATGAATTCATCCCCCACTCATCTCTGCCCGTGACCGTGAGTCATAGCGCCTGTCGCCATTCCCGCCTCTGAGACTAGGGCACACCGCCATTTCCTCGCCTCCTCTCCCGCGAGTCCTGCCCCCCCCTCCCGCCGCCAGATCAGCTCGGCTCCCCTGCTCCCGTGCTCGTCGCCCCAACCGGCGCCTCCTTAGTCGGCCGCCCAGAGAGAGCTCCCACGGCCCCTGCCTTCCTCGAGCACCCACGGCGCCGCCTTCCCGAGCTCCTTGAGGCCGACCAGTGAGGCGGCGCCGCCGCCTGAGCTCCCCTTCGGCCCGAGCACGCCACCGCCCGCCCACAAGCAGAGTATATTCCAAGTTCTTGTGCATTCCCCAGCAGGCCGCCGCATCAAGTAATTGGCATGCCCAAGTAATTAGGCTGAGTAAATTTCCATCAATTTACTTGTTCAATGACTTGTTTACTTATCCAACTAATTTCTAGAGTCTGAAGAGGAGTCCCTATATGTTGAAGAAGATAAACAAGAACTTCCTACTCCCCAGCTATTTGCAGTGGAATTCAAATGAAAGAATCGCATTGTAGCAGCGGGTAAATATATTTTTCCTGTCATGTGTGGTGGAAGAAGACTCTTCGCTTTAGCTAACATGTTCTTCGCATTTCGTTTATTTGTTCGTGTTGGTGTAGGGTTGATTGTGGTACCGCATATAGAGTAGTTGCTAACTTTGTTGCGTACGTAGCACGGCTTGATGATGGCAGCACCAAGTCATATGGAGCTGCAACTCACGATTTTGTGGTAGATGATAAAGATTTGTACTCAATGTTAGATCTGAACGATGACTTAAAACTAAAGTCAATTTGGGGGTCAGCGCATGATGCTTTGATATAGTACTTTGATAGTAAGAAAGGAACACAAGTAAGGATATGTAGCGATGCCGAACTTCTGGGATTATTTGATGCAAACATGGATAGTAAGTTGGTTAATTTGTCCATCACTATAGTGGATAGCCAAAAAAAACTTTTCAACTATTTGCAGTGGAATTTCTAGTGCTTCGCATTGTCAGTCTGTGAGTCCTCCACACCTATCCTTTCATGTTGATCCTACTAATGACTCCACATCACATTGGCAAGAACCAGACAGTCCTTGCAATGACTCCACACACACTCTCATATGGGCTAGTCAAGGGGCAGGTTTTGTTATTCCCCAAGTTGATCCACCCGACCCTACTAATGTGGATGGAAATAGTGTGTACATCACGGACGACCAGATGTTTGACATGCTTGGGCTAAGGGCCGAGGAGAATGAGTATGCACATGTGGAGCCGAATGATGATGCTAGTGGTCCGAACAATGGTGGTATTGATACATAGGACGACTTACTAGTGAATGACTATGCACATGTGGAGCCAGTGCATGTGCATGATAAGGAAAATCCCAAGATTGAATTGGGCAGCACCTTTCCTAATATGAAGGAATTCATATTAGCTTTGAGGCGCTTTGCTATTAAGGGGAGTTTGAGATAGGCACATGTAAGTCCGACAAAACAAGGTACAGAGGAGAATGCAAGAAGGAGGACTCCTTGGAGAATAATCACAGCATATCTTGGGATTGATCAAAGCGTCCACGGTACTAACGTAACATAGTTTAAGTTGTAGTAAGTAATGTTCATTTCATTGTGTTAAATACTAAATTGGTAAATACTAAGTTGTTGCAATCTATCTGCAGGTTACAGTGTTAGTTGATTCCCACAAATGTGCTTCAACAAGCAGAATAAAGAGCTCTATGGCATCGCAGGGCTGGGTGGCAGATATGGCTCTTCCTTTGATTAGGGCAAATCCAACTTTGGGTGCAAGTGAGTTAGAAAAGGCACTCAAACAGAAATACAATGTCACAATTGGCTATGGAAAGGTGTGGGCTGGGAGACAGTTAGCACTAGAGCAGCTATATGGGCCATGGGAGGAGAGTTTCCAATCTTTATGCAGTTTCAAGGCGAGCTTGAAAGAATAATGCCGAGTAGCATCGTTGAGATAGACACCAAGGTGTACAGTGGGAAGACACACTTCCACAAGATGTTCGTTGCGCTAAAGCCTTGCATTGATGGATTTCTTAATGGCTGTAGATCGTACTTGGGCATGGACTCTACCTTTCTCCCTGGTAGGTACAATGGCCAGTTGGCATCTGCTACGGCCATAGATGGCCACAACTGAATGTACCCAGTTGCATATGGTATTATCGACTTGAGTCTGCAGAGAATTGGACTTGGTTTATGCAAAGCTGACTCGTAAGGCAATCGGCAAACCACACGGCCGACTTTGCATACATCTGTGGGAATGGGGTATGTGCAGTGTAAAGAGAGTTTTCCGGATGTTGAGCATAGAGAGTGTTTCAGGCATCTTTGGAGGAACATGCAGAAGAAGTTTCATGGTCCTATGGTCTCCAAGAACATGTGGACAATGGCACAATCTTACAGATACGAGGATTTGCAGGAGCACATTCAAGTAATTCAAGAAAATTGTCCAGCAGCCATTGAGTACCTCAACCAAGACCACCCTCGATCTCGAGTAGGGCCTTGTTCAATACAATTGCGAAGTGTGACTACATGCACAACAATATTGCGTAAACGCATAACTCTTGGATCATGAATGTTAAGGATCTTCCTGGTTGAACTCATGGACACCATCCAAACTTGATTATGCAAATACAGTGATAAGAGGAGGAGGATTGGAGACAGATGCGGGGTAGAATACTTCCAATTGTTATTCATGAACTCAATGCGAGCACTAGAGGTCTTGCACACTTGAAGGCAACCCCGGAGCAAATACAAGTGCCGAGGTAGTGAACATGCATGACAATAGCAGGGCATGTGGTCCATCTGCTTAGTAGGGAATGCACATGTAGAGAATGGCAAGTATCTAGGAAACCATGCCAGCATGCCTTGCGATTCATCTCAGAGTAATAGGCAAGTCAATATGGAGGACTATGTTGATGATTTCTTCCCTTGACTAAATTTAAAGTCATATATGCCGGGATTGTGCAACCGATGACCGACAAGTCCCAATGGCGAAAGGTCGATCCTGGCTTCAAGTTGCACCCACCTCACTCAAAAGGTCACGGAAGACCAAAGACACAAAGGTTTAAGGTGCCAATGAGGTGCCAAAGAAAAAAAAGCAAAAGTAAATGTAAGTGCAAGACACAGGGAGAACTAGGACATCAAAGCGGGAGCATGCCTCTAAAAGCCCCTAAGAAAAGGTAAATGTGTGTTCAAATGCATGCTTAAATTTTATTATAATGCACTAACCAATTTCATGTATGTGTTATAGGACAAGAAACCCTCCAAGGAAGAAGAGTAAGACTGATGTTGCTGTAGCACCTACTCCTTCTATAGGGGATGGTCTTGCAATTGCTTCACAACTTACTATGATGAGGCAACAATTGGATGTCATATCTGCTCATGGTCTTGGCGGTGAACCATCTACTTCTACGCCACAAAAGATGAGATCGCCAGTTAAGAAGCTTGCTAAAAAGAAGCTAACCCCTAAGAAGAAGAAGTAGGTCGTTCCTATGTAATGTGATGCTTTTGTGATGACAGAATTTATGGTAAAGACTTTGATGTATGGTTAAGACTTGATGTATGGTTTAGACTTGATCTCACTTTGTTGTATGGTTAATACTTGATGTAGTGAACATGCATGACTTGATGCATGTGATGCTGCTACATGTAATGGATGAAGTTTTATTTTGACTTGATGCATGTGATACTGCTACATGCTTTTGTGATGACAGAATTTATGGTAAAGACTTTGATGTATGGTTAAGACTTGATGTATGGTTTAGACTTGATCTCACTTTGTTGTATGGTTAATACTTGATGTATATGGATCTGACAATGTTTTTGGACATGTTTTTGGAATCAAAAATTATCTACAACTCTTTTGGAAGCTTTAAACAAAAATGGAAATAAAAAATTGTGATAATCTTCTAGGAACAATTTATTCAAATATTAAATTATTTATATTGAATTAAAATGATTTTTCCCAAATTTTTGGAACTCATTTCGACCCACAGAAAATTCAAACTCAAATCAATAACCTAAGTTGGGTTTGAAATTAATTTAAACAAATAAATATTGAACAGTGGCTTTTCAAATTTTATTTGAGTTCTAGACCATCCCAGGAACATCTCTGTTTAATTTCATAATTTTTAGAATTTTATTACTATATTTAAAGCCTTAGTCAAACTCATGGCTTCTCGGTCAACTGAATTCAAAACCCAAGCATCATTACTCGACTCGACTCGGCCGAACCAAATCCACGCAGTCCAGCCCAACCCACTTGAGTCGGGCGCCGTTTGAACTTGAATCGTTGTGCACCGTTAGATTCAAGATCAGCGGCCCACAGTGGAGTGAACGTTTGGACCACTCCGATCGTCCCGCGCGCTGTGAGCCGTCCATCACTTGATCAACGGCCGAGATCGCGGGAACGTTCGGACCATCCGAACGTACCCTTGATCTCAGCCCTCCATCTCAAGATCGACGGCCCACGTTCCATTTGAACGTTGATTTGTGAGCACGAAGTTATCGTGCGTTGGGCGCCGTGGGCCGTCCGATTTCTAATCAGCGGCCAAGGTTTTGCCACGTCCTTTTCCTCTCGGTTAAGTTGGTTTTAATTCCCGGTAGGTTTATTTATCAACTGGAAATTATATTTAACTTCAAAAATTCATAACTAATTCATGTTAAATTATTTTCGGTTGATTCCAATTTTGTTAATTCTGGTTTTAATTAAACTTTAATCTAAAAATGTTTTTAAGCCTAATTTTGCTCCAGAAAATTGTTGTATTACATTTAATTTCAAATTAGCTTTATTCATTACATCAAAATTCCTTTAACTTTAAAAATGCATAAGTAATTCATTTTAAGTCCTTTTCGGGTGGAATAAAATTTGATAATTCTGTTTTGAGCTAAATTTTTTTTTCTAAAAATGGTTTTAAGCTTAGTTTTGCTCCAGAAAAATATGAGAATGGATTTAATTCCTGTTTAGGTTTATTTTATGCATTAAAAATTCATTTAACTTGGAAAATACATAAGTAATTCTCTGTAACCCCTTTTTGAGTGATACCAACTTTGTTGGCTTCCTCTATTAATGAACTTGCTGGTAAAATAGAAATTTGTTCGGTTACTCTTATTGTAACCTTATTGTCAATGCCTCGTCAATATCGTTAAATGTTGTCAAATGTCGTCAAATATTGTTAAATATCGTTAAATAACATCAAATGTCGTCAAATATTGTTAAATGTCGTAAAATATCGTTAAATATTGTTAAATGCCGTTAAATATCGTGAAATATTGTTAAATATCGTCAAATGTTAGCCCTAGCCTGGATGACGCGTACGGGACAGGCTAGGGATATGCAGGCAACCAAACACACCCGTAATGGATGAAGTTTTATTTTGACTTGATGCATGTGATACTACTACATGCTTTTGTGATGACAGAATTTATGCATTCATGGATGAAGCAATTTAATATGAGTTTTATTGATTCCAAAGTTAGTTTATTTGAGTTTTCTGGTTTTATTTGAATTTTCAAAGTCAAAACTATTATTGTAAGTATTTTATTGGATTTTATTGCTTTTTTTGGAATTATTCTAAGTCAAAACTATTATTCCTTTTGTCCCGAAATTAAGAACTATTTCATTTGCAAAATTAAACACTAAAGTATACATAAAAGTATTTTTATTAAGTTCTAAATAATTTAAGGAATTTATGTGAATTTTTCTAGAATTTTTAAACTCTATTCACTATTTTCTAAAAAGGTTTTTCCGTTTATGGTATTTTCTAAAATCAAAAAGGTATTTAAATTACTCCGTTGGCTTTGGGCCAAAACTCCCTGGCTCGGTGACCTGCCCAGCCTCCCGGCCCAACCTCCATGCGCCAGCCTGCTCCCGCGCGCCCATGACTTCTTTGATCTTTGTGAACCGTCCGATCTAGAACGGACGGTCTGATCAAGAAGGAGGTTCGGACGGTCCGAACGTTCACGCCGTTATGGACCGTCCGATTCATTTTTAACGGTCAGATCTTATTGAAGCTATCGGCCGGTCCGAACGTTTCAATCCATTGTGAGCTGTCCGATCAAAATCGGACGGCTAGTTTTCATCGCGCCTTCCTCGCTCCCTCTCCGCCTCTCACTGCCATGTGGGCCCGCCTTGTCAGTGACCGCCCTAGCCGCAACCGTCGCCGCCATTATCTCCTCTTCTCCGCGCCCGGTATGCCCAAAGCCGCAACCGCCGCCGCCATTATCTCCAACGTCTCCTCGTCGCCCCGAGAGCACGAGGTAGCCCTCCTCTCACTCAATCTCTTACCCTCACTCACTTCTCCTCCCTCGCGCTCGTCTCGCCGGAATTTGAGTTTTGGTCGCCGCCAGCCGCAAGCGCCCCGCCGCCTCTACCACCGCCACCGCCGACGCCACGACCTCGCCTCCCATCGTCGGAATCGCCGTCACTGGCTACCGTCTTGCAAGAATCGCTGCCCGAGATCCACCGGAACGCCACCTCAACCGGAGACCGAGCCGCGCCGCCGCTCTCGCCTCACCGCCGACCGCCTCCGTTCTTGCAGGCCACTGGGTGGCGCGACCACGATCCTCGCACCTTCTCTCTCGATCAAGACTCACGCCACCGCAGGTTCCCCAATCGCCGGCGACCATTGGTCCCGACGCCGTCAGGTGCTACGTGGCATCGCCACCTCAGTGCCACGTAGCGCCACATAAGCCCTAAAACGCCACATGGAGAGGGGCAAAACCGGAAGTTCACTATTGGAATATATGCAAAATCATAGAATAGAAAAGAAAATAGGAGAAAATGAGTGATAATGGCAGATTTCAAAACATATGGAAACTAGAGTGGCAAATTTCCAATTTTACGAAACTGAGTGGCAAATATCGAAGTGGCAACATTCTCAATGGCATATATCAAAATTTGCCTAATATTTTTGGTTTTTTGTTTTGTTTTTGGATTTTTTTTGCTCTGTCTGGCCAAACGGGCTCGTGCTGGCCTGATATAGCACAAAACTCCGACGGACCGTGTTTGGACTGCCTTCCTGACATGTGGACCGATACGGTATGACCAATCTAATAACCAGACTGAAATAGGCTATGTCTAGATGAATCGTGTCCGTACCATGCCAGGCCGGACCGCCCATTAGCTAGGTCTGTCGGGCGCCGCATCTCAGTATCTCACTAGTCACTACCAACGAAGCAGCAGCCCATACCGCCACCCAGCCGCCCGCCCTGCTCGCCCCGTCTCCAAGCCGCGGCATGCCACCTACTCAGAAGCACACACCCCTGCTGCGCCGCGACCCACCGGGTGCTCGCTCTCCCGGCGAGGCGATTCCAGTAGGTAGGCGATTCCAGTAGGTAGAGGATTCCGTTCACCATTCGCTTCCTTTTGCGTCCGATCTGCGATCGGCGTCGCATTTTGGTCATGATGTCTGCGGATTTTGCGTGGTTGGTAGAGTTGGTGGGTCCTGTGACCTAACGCGACGTGGGTGTGAAATTTTAGTTCCAGTTGTTAGAATAATCTTATTATTTCTTTTTCTAGCTGATGGAGCAGTTTTCTTGCGTTGTTTAGGAAGTGACGTGTTAATTTAAGTGTTGCGTTGTTTTATGTAACAATGCGTCGCTCTAATTAGTATAAATACCTCTTATAATTAGCAGTGGTTTAATAAGACACACGAATAAAAACTATTGCATTGTTCTTGTTTCAATAGAAGTTCTGGAGCAAGAGAACAAGACTTGGTGTATTTCGTGATCGTGTGTGTGCAAAACACTAGGTAATTTCTAACACCAGTTATGAGAGTACACTGGAAAGATGAGGCGGCCGGTTTGCGATCGTAGTTTCTGCAGTAATTTGCTTCATTTTAGATCCATTTGCCAGTTCAGTCGTTAGTAGTCGTCAGGGGCTCAGGGCCACTATCACTGCAACTTCGAGCAGTGAAGGCAGTGGTAAGATCAATGTGGTCCTTTCACGAATTTGCTTCCTTCCGTTGACTCCAATTTTTAAACTAGTTGCTCGTGTCCCATGAATCGTATGCTTTTCAGCGGACTATGCCCAGCTTCCCTAGAATGCGGCTCGCTGAGAAGCAAGCTAGTGGAGATGAGCTTTACCTTCTTAGTACAAAGAGGGTTTGAACTTCCGTAAGAAGCTGGAGAAGCCGCACCCCACCAGTGGCGGAGGCAGGATTTTGACGATGGGAGTGCGAATTTAAAATATATCCGTTTCAACACAAGTTCAAATGACATAGTACATAAGTTTAAATACGTCAAATTACATGTTCGCACTATAACCAACATCGCAAAAATATTTTTAGAAAATTACAACTTGATACGACGTTCCTTCATGCTTTAAAAACGATTGATGGCAACATCAATCACTAACTTGTAGAAAAAATTCATGCTCAATGTACGTAACTAAGCAACATTTAAGTATTGTTCACCTATGCTATTTCTTAACTTGTTCTTTACATGATTTATTGCCGAAGATACCCTCTCTACACTTTCAGTAGTCACAAGAAGGATCAATACCAATTTGAGCAGCAAATAAACAAGTTTATAGCGATCATGCTTCTTTGTCTCAATAAGTTTAATAGAGTGCTCACTGAGATTCTTCACTTCTCGAAACCTTGTATCTTGATGCATATCCTCGGGGTCGAGACTCGAGGGGCGCGACCGGCGCGTCGAGACTAAGATCGTCGGCGCAGAAGCCAGAAGCGGCGCCAGAACGCTGTGATGCACCGATGCCGCGATGAGCTGCTGGCTGCGCCCCCGCGCTACTGCTAGAACACCTGGATGGGCAGATGGCACTTAGGCATAACGCCTCCTTGACTAGTTGAATTGGGCTTGATTCTCAGATTCTGTTGGGTCTAATGCTAAATGGGCTGCTAGGAGTTCAGAAGTATGTATGTTAGTATGTGTAGTATATACTTTATGTATTAAGAGGAGTGTATATCAATTTTTGTGCAAAAAATTTGGTGGTGCAATTGCATCCCCATGTCTCTACAGTCTACACTGCCTCCGCCACTGCACCCCACCCCATTTGAGGGAGCTTAAGCTTCCGGTGGCTTTAGGGTAAAGCAGAAGGTCCTCAAGTAGGGAGTAAGACCAAGACTAATTCACTAGTTGGGCATGTGACGTGGCCATGATGGTGTTTATCGAACTACATTTTTTTTAGTATCGTTGGCAGCGTTGATGATGTGACATCCTGCTGAGAGAACTGCTTGACATGATTTTTTTTGTTGTAGATTGTTGTTTGCATGATTGAATGTGATATATAACTAAAAACTGCAGAGGACTACATTCATTTAGCTCTAAGCTCTTCCGAATTTGACGTTTTATGCCAAACACTACTAGATGAAGTGTAGCCTTGTAGGAACAATTGGTTTTAGCATCAGTTGGGTGTCGCAGCTTCCCTGCTCTTTCCTTACAGATGATTGAAGTTGATCTTTTGTTCGAATAGCATGTTCCCATCAAGCCAACCAGCAGTCACAGTGGACAATTTATGTACCAATTGTTTCTTGTTCCGTGCTAATGCAGGTTTGAACTGATCATTATGGTGAAGGAAAATACAGACAAAGATGATGGTATAGATGAATGCCCATTGACTTCTGAACTTTCAGAAAATAAGCTAAGGCACAATTTCCGATTAGGAGATATAACATGGGTTAAGCATAGTGACTCCTCATGGTGGCCAGCACAGGTATGACACATACACCTTCTAAGCACTTTATATTTCAATGCACAGACTATGTTCTTTTATAAGATTGTAGATTGCCAGTGAATGTCATTGTTACTTTGCACATTAGTATAAAATTGAACGCTGGACAGATGTTTGACATTTGTCATAGATCAGTTATATTGATCAACAATGAGTAAGATTAACAGTTTGTACAGCTCAGGTGCCAATGCCACCATCTTTGTACTTGTATGATGCGAAGCCCAGACAAAGTAGACTTTTGTTGACTGTTATCTGTTCTTGATCCTAGCTTCCCCACGCATATATTTAAACCCAATTCGTGTTTCTGAATTCAAGGTCATTGATGAAGCATGCGTCAGTGGCAAGCCTAAGAAGAAGGCGAAACATGATGCCCTAGTTTGACTGTATGGCACATGTCAATAGTAAGGGATCCTATTAACATGGTCTGTCTTTCTTTCTGTGATGATATCCCTCTTAACAAAAAGTTAATTGTTTTCATCATTTTACTTTCAGCTTGTATGTAGACCCTTGGAAGTCTAACGTGGAATTCGAAATGGTATGCACAATCTTCTATCCCATAAGGATACTGATACAGTGTCATTATTTTCGCGCTTCTAGAAATAGGTTTCTAAATGGTTCTGCTGCTTGTATAAACTGATTTTGGTTTTCTAACTTTCAAGGAAATTGGTGGCTTTTGTCTTTTCTTTCAAAGTACTAATATAATATCAATTATATGCCTGTTCCTATTCAATTTCAAATATTTCTGATATGAACTCACTGTACGCAGATGCTGAAGCAAGAAAATAAGAGAGCCATGGAAGCATTCCATGAGGTGATTGAGAAGGTAGGGCAGTCTCCTTTGCATTAAACATGTTATGAGCCAGAATTCGGCACAGGGTTGACAGCCATGTTTAATCCCACAATACAGGAGCTGTCTCATATTAAGTCGCCCAGTGATTATGACGAGGAAGCTGTTAACACAAAAGGTAATATCTGTTTTTCCCCAAAGAATCTAATATCATAATATGTACAAGTTCTGTATACTCAACATGGTGGTCCTTGTGGACAATGATTTGATCATTCATTTCATCCCTCTTTATTAATACGATTGTTGTCAACAGTGGTATTTTTCTGTTTTGTGAAATTCTTCATAATGATGCTAATTGAGAACACATTCTATGGAGAAGTGTTGATGCAAAGGCGATTCATCTTAATGGTCTTCAAATGCCAGACTTTATGAGCAATATCGCTAAATTGAATATCAGAAACATAATATGCAAATTTATTCACTTGCCCTGTCTTTTTTGTGAACTAAGTTCTATTTCTACTCGTCATCAATAAAACAAATTTATTTTGCTTCAGTTGCTTTATATCTAAATTTATTTTGTGTGACCAAATTGGCCACAGGCAAGACCTCTTCCAGGAAAGTCAGAAAGCGAGAAGGCTTAAAGAGGTCTGGTCGTAGGGGTGTAAAAGAATCAGCAACTACTGAAGGTCTGGGAGACAAAACAGAACAGCGATATGGTGCAGAGCAGGACCAAGAAGTTGGGAGCACTGCAACAACTGGAGTTGCTGTTCTGAAAGGAAGAAAGCTGGAAGGTGTGAGACAACCAACTAACCAAGTCCTACTCATGGTAAAGAGCAAGCCATTGATAAAGCTTCTAGTGAAAATCCAGCTGAAGGCTTAAGAGATAAAGACACCAAAGCATATTTCTTTTGTGCAAGATAAAGATGGTAACAACATGGCAATAGAAGGAACTTTGGTTGTAAGAAGGAATATTTAGATGCAGCTCAGGAAATCACATCCCAACTGAGTGATACAAGTGCGTGTGAAGATGGAACTGAAGTAGGGAATAGAACATCAGAGTCAAAATCAGCACAAAGATGATGCAATGGTAGACGGAACTTGGGCCCCTGATGCAGAAATAAGAACTATGGTAAAGTTAGGGATACACTGTTCAGTGACATTATTGCCAGGCAGCGTGCTGCTTAAATGGCATATGTAGATGATGTGATAAATGGAATTTGTGATGCTACTGAGGAAAACATGGCTGGCGGTGCTACTGCTGCTGCAAAGGGTGGATGAGGCATCAATCGAAGTTGTTGTAGATCGGAGGCTGAATCATGTAATGTTACACAAAGATGAGGAAAGTGGATAAAGTGACTAGGAGTAGAGACGAAACAACTGAGGACCTCATGCAAGTGACAAATCCGGAGACCATGAATTACCACATCACGAAGAATAACAATTCAAAGGGCAACGATTCCAAATCTTTGGAAGGGATTATTGATATTACTCCTGTAAGTACATTCCCTTGTCCATAATCCGTACTCCATACATACTCCATACTTCTGAATTCCCTTATGTTTCATAAACTAATTGGACAAAATTCCACCAGAGCAGGGATGCAGCCACGGCGGAACTGGGGCAACTTAGTGCACGGGAAATCAGGATTATGCAGAGTCTTGCTCTGATTGCTCCATCAGGATCTCCATTTGGCAGAAATGGATTGATTGCAGCCACCCATCGATAATTCTAAGATGCTTGCTAGGACCTTCCAGGGCGCTTAAAATGTTCAGTGGACTATGGCTAACATTTTGCAGTCCTCAATTCCATGCATTAGAGTTGGAAAAAAAAAATCAAAGCCTCTCTTATACATCAGCTCTTGTTCGCCTTGAGCTTTTCAGAATCACATTGCAATTGCTATTCTTCTTTACAGAAGAATTGGCTGAATTTGACTGCTATGTAAGCACACCATTGGTTCTGTAACAGCACAAAATGGTTCAATGTGGTGACAGCAGAATTCATATACCCCCACTACTAAGTTATTAAATTAGCCTAAATTATTTCCTTTTGCTTTCAGAATGCACTACTTACATGTTAGTAAATCTGAAGCCCACAAGTTTAACCGTTGGAGTTCAAACGGTGGCATCAATGGCTCAACAACGCATGATATACTGGTAAATGTAAACAGTGCTTGTAAGAGGAGAGTTCAGTACAGAGGCGTTGCAATGCGTTGCATAACCAGTGTTGCTTCTTGGCCATTGCAGGTACGAGTCAGAGCCGATGAGAACGTATTACGCCTACTTGTTTCTTGAGCAGTGCAGGACTGACGGATGCATCAACTCTTTCTCCTGCTTGGAAGTTTCCAGTGACCGTCAGAGAGACTGTTGTCGCTTCGCAAGCAACACGGTACGCATCGAGAGAGCTTGTCGGCATGCCTGACATGACGTCACGTCTACAGAGAATTACTGCACTCCATTTAAAAGAAGGATCAAGATCATACGTACCCTGTTTGGTGCATGGCAATGTCAGCTCAGGACGGGGCAGAAGGGATTTGATCCCCAGACATATGTTCCCTCACAATGGGTACCATTTTCCTTCGACTTTGCCCATTCCATCGAAAATTCCATGGATAGATTAACTACTAGTACAGTAAAAACCGCTATCCTAATCAAAATTGCTGCAATAGTTGTTTGATCTCTGCCACTCTTTTCGATCTGATAGTCGAGAAAGAGAGTGACATCATGCTGGGAGTGATGGGAGTAGTACAATGTAATGTAAGAGAATGCGAATCCAGTTTTTGCTGAGAAAGATGGAGGCCTTTGCAACATGGACAAGAGGAGAAAAATAAAAATGGGTCTTGGCCAAAGTGACCAGTGTACGAATGATAGAAGTGTCACCTGCCCCAGCCTCTCTCTTTGAATTTTTTAATAATATTATTTTTAAAAAAATTACAAAATTAAATAGTTGAAAAAAACAATTGCAGTTTTAGTCTACTGTCGCCACTTCAACTGGTGACAGGAGGATGATATTTTTTTTTGTGTGTGTGCAGAATTGGGGATGAACATTTACTAATTTCCAGGGAATTTTTTGGTAATTTCTTGAAGTGTTCGCGTGGTTCAGAATCCAAAATTGGAGAAGATTAAGGTTGCCCGTTGGCCCGATTGTATTATTCGTGAAAAAGATTACGTAATATTTAATAGTCAAAATATTTGGAAAAATAGATTTAAGTATGAAATACTTCATAATTTAATTGCGAATTACATGACGCGTCAGGTTTGGTTACGTGCATTAGAAATGACAACATGCACGAATCACTAACCAAAATACGCATACGATACACATGTGCCTTCTTGGAATCAGGAAAAAAAAAGTTGATTGGAACGAAGTCGATTAGTCCTAGCGGCCCATCGGTCCCTTCTCTTTGTCTTTGGACTGCCTGCGACGGCAGCCAGTGTCAAAGTTAGCCATATTTTGCGAGACGGGCTGGACGATTGAATGATGCTAGGATAGTAGAACATAGGGCCAAATCAATAATTAGGATGCAAATGGAATCTAATTTACCTCTTCGATATGGAGTGCGCCCGGGAGATGGGGAGCGCTAGGACAACTGTCGGTCTCACTAGCAGGAGCCTTCCCCTTGTCCGCCGCGCGCTCGGCCCGGTCATACTCAATTTCCTCTCCGACAGTCCACCACCACCTATGTTAGATTAATCTTGTTTTGGTATTTTAGTTTCTAAGTTTAGGTGAGTCATAGTCCATTTCTGATTTTGCTTGTTGTTTCCGTTTCTGTTTCACGGATGGAATTCGAGTCGAGTTGTGCGTGTGTGCGTGTATAAAACTGGTCTTAGAGCCATGTAAATCGTGAGACGTTGAGATGAGTTGAAGAAATAAAAATACAAAAAGAGGAGCTGTGCTCCCGACCAAATCGTTCGGTTGTCTCGGTGTTGTTTTCATCTCCAGCGGAAGGCATCTCTCCTACAGGAAGCAAGGACCAGAAGGGGAAGGCGCAGATTTGTTCTGAAGACGGGAGGCGTGCTACACGTGAAGAGCCAGAGGACCGAGCGTTACTTTATGTTTTGGTGCTGGTCACACCACGCAGGGAAGACAGAAGTGCTTGCTTATTTTGTGTTGTGCTTTGCACAGAAGTAGCAAGTCACGTTGAAAGGACAAGCAGCAGTGGTCCCACGGTGAAGCCAAGCAAAGCAATTGTGGTCTGGACTAAAGGACCGAGCGAAGTCTTTTTGGTTCTTTGATCGAAGCAGTAGCAGAACAGAGTTTGTTCTAACAACCTAGCTTTCCTGGGCTCCTCCGGTACCTTTTCAATAGGTTCGGGTACGTAAGGTTTCTAGCATTCGAAGGTCTCGGCTCGCTTCGCGTAGTTGAACATATATTTCTACTCAATGAACACCCTATCGTACATGCCCGGACCGTCGATCCATTGGAAGAAGTTGCATCGCATCTCTATTTGCCATTTTGCACCCATGAAGTTAGGGATATGTGGAATGCAACGTAACATGTGAAAAATCTATAAGATTCACTTACGAGGATGTTCTTGCACGTGTAGTACACCTGAACGGTGGTTGCCAGGTGTGTGGACTGAATGATCTTCGCCGTTTCTTCGCACACACATTGCAGGCGTGGGAATTCTGTGGTACCTACGCATCCTTCATAGAACAATCATGGTAGGGTTTAGCCCTCTCGGCAAGCCACTTGCGCTTCCACAATATCTTTGCATAGAAGTTCAATGACGAGTCCGACATCTCCTTCCTCTTTGTTGTGTGAACCAAATTGGAGTGAAGTGTTGGGTACAGTGTTCACCTAGGCGCTAGGCGCTAGGCGGGCGGTGGGTGGCCGCCTAGCGCCTAGGGCGTCTAGGCGAGCCTAGCTCATTGAATAGAATTGCAAGCATAATCGCCTTCACACCAGGCTAAGCAAGCGGGATGAATACCGAAATAGCAAGTATCAATCCAAGCTTATGTATATATTACATGTATGTATGTATATGTGTAATTATGTAAGAAAAGATGTTACATGTATGTATGTAACTATGTATATGTGTTATTATGTAAGAAGAGATGTTACCTTGGTGGCTTGGTGATGCAAATATATTTGAAGACTTGATGTAATGATCTTCATGAGTTGATGACTTAATGCAATAAAAATATAATTCAAACAAGTAACATCAAATAGTTCAAACAATGAAACAAGTCACAAATAAAACAAGTAAGCCAAATATAAATAGTTTATAGTTCATAAGGTCTCACAAATAAAACAAATAAGCGAAATATAGATAGAGTCATATGATAATTTGATGATCAAATGAGTGAATGACTAGTCATCTTCTTCCTCATAATTTTTGGTTGGAAGCACTTCTTCTTGGTCGGACTCATACTCAATTTCCTCCTCATTGACCTTCTCTTCTTCGGTATCGGACTTGAAATCTTCTTCATGAAGTTGTCTCACTCTTGCGCTCTTACGAAGTTCTAAGACCTCATTAGCCCCACATGCTTCTTCAATTACCTTCCATGTAAGCCCCGTAGCGGGCTCAACATCTTGATCATCATCTCCGCCTTCAATTAACCACCCTTGAGCTTCATTAGCTTCGGAACCTATGATAGGATCTATGTTCTTCTTCTCTCTTTTCTCTTTTTTATTCCTCAATTTGGCATTGTATTGAACATAGACTAGATGGTTAAGACGGTGGACATCTAGTTTATTTTTTTTCTTTGTATGTATCTACGAATTGCAAAGTGAAGTATAGTTAGCTAAATGTAATGTACTAATGTAGATATTGAGAATTGAGACTTGACTTTTACTCTTTAGAGAAGTTTAGAGACTAACCCCTTCAAAAGTGCTCCAATTTCTTTCACAACCGGATGAACTAGATGTCAATGAGAGGATCATCATGGCCATTTTTTGTAACACGGGAACTTTACATCCATAAATAGACCACCATGCAGCTGCATATTAGGAACAAAAAATAATTAGTATATGACAAATTTACAATCATGCATGTATTTACATTGACTAGTAATTTTAAAACCTGGATTAAATTCATAGTTTTTGCATCCGGCCTTTGCTGCCGCTTTCCCAAAGTGGCCTTGTTGATCTTTGAATATACGCAACTCCACATTTAGCAATTGACTTTGCTTGTCGTCGTCATCATGGTAAAAAGTCTCCACGCATGTGAATACCCCATCCATGACAACATCATCCAAAAAAATGGAGCCATCACAATAACTATAATATGGATTCAAGAAGTATGCCGTCAAGTGCAATGGAGAATCAAGCCTATCCTTCATCTTCTTGTCAATAATATCTATGATGGGGTTGTAGTTGTTCTCTATATTGTTCATGGATTCCATGATTTCTTTCTTTGCCTTTTGAATTTCTCCATAAAGAAAGGCCATAGAAGGCTTGACATCCCCATCAACCATTCGAAGAATCTTTACCAATGGCTCAAAAACCCTCAAGCAAAGAGAAACACCATTCCAAAAGGCTCTACTCACCAATGTAGCCGTGCATGCCTTGCCTTTAGTTTTTTACAATGGATGCAATTTTCCCATTCTTGGCTAAGCGCCAACGACCTTAGTTGTTGTTTCTTCTCAATCAAGCTTTGCAAAGTGAGAAAGGAGGAAGCAAACCTAGTCACCCCGGGCCTTATTATATCCCTCTTCTTTGTAAATTTTCTCATCAATGCCAATGTCTTATGGTGCGAGTAGATAAAAATAGTTAGTGACTTGGCTTGATCAAGTGTCTTCTTGAACTTTGCAATGCTCCCAATTTCTTGTAGCATCAAGTTGATAGTGTGGGTTGCACATGAGCTCTAAAATATGTTAGGTCTTTTGTCCTTCAATAATGCCTTCGCCGCCATGTTGTTTGAAGCATTATCGGTGACAACTTGGACAACATGAGCCGCACCTATTTTTTCAATGCAAGAATCCACATATTGAAAGATGAGCTCTCCAGTGTGTGACTCCTCAGATGCCTCCTTTGATTCTAGGAAACATGACCCCAGGCTACAATGCACACATATGTTCATGATGCTCCTCCTTTTTTGATCAGTCCATGCATTAGTCATAATAGAGCACCCGGTCTTGGCCCTCTCTTCTTCATGGTCCTTCAACAACCCTTTGGTTCTATTCACTTCCTCATACAATAACTTCTCCCGCACATCGTGTTGAGAAGGGCGAATAAAGCCAGGGCCAAAGCGGCCAATGGCTTCACACATTTGCGCAAATGCATCATTGTTGATGGAGTTGAAAGGTACACCTGAAACATGCAATAATTATACAATGTTACAAACAAAGCTAGGATGTCAATCGCATATTATTAGAATATTAGTAGACATTACAAGAGTTACAAGTGAATACCTGATTCATAAATCCACCTAGCAACATATTGTCTTACTTTATGGAGTCTTTCTTTCAAAATAGTGACACTAATTGCTTGTTGCCGTAGTTCTTTGGAGCTCAATGTACTAGGATCAATAGGCATTGCAAACTTATCCATAGGCCCCAACTTCCGACATGCCGAGCGTCCTACATCTTCAAGTTCAAGATCTTCATCACCATCACCGGTGACAACCTCATCAATGGTAACTTCATTTCTAACTTCTTGTTCTTTTTCTTTCCTAGTCTTCTTCTTAAGTTGTGCCCCCTCGATTGATTTGATGCACTTCTCTTGATCTTCCTTTGTGGACAAAGGGCATTTAGCAACATTGCCTCTAATGTGAGCAATATGTTGTTTTATCCTATACACTCCTCCGGAAACAATTTTGTTGCACAACTTGCATTTTACTTTATCCATATTATTTGGATCAACCAACACACCATACTGCCACCCTATATCCTCGGATTTCCTCTTAAGGTTATCCGTAGTCACCTCCACCGTGGCCGACACAACGGATGACATTCTACAATTCATGAACATTGATGAACAATTGTTACAAACTTACAAATTATGATGCTACTTGCTAATTGAGTAATTGACTAATGAAGTAATGAGTACTAAACAAGTAAACATAAGCAAGTTACTACTCATCTCTCAGGCAGAGAGCCGAGACTAACACATTACAAAATTTATGTGCGAACCACATTCTTTGTCAGATTAATAAGAATCATAAGACTCACTACCGACGCTGCTACTGTGCAGACTGTAGAGACTAACCATACTAAATAACTTGAGCTACCACCGACACCGACACGCTGCCATCGCTACTCGCCTACTCCAAGACTCTGGGCGGCTTAGCGCACATTCATGTGTGGAAGAAGCGAGGCCAGCGAGAGGGGCGCGGGGAGGCGCAAAGTTGCGGCGACAACTTGGAAGAAGCGCAGGGAGGCGAGGCGACGGCGGAGGGAGGCGATCCCGACACAGGGGCGCGGGAGGAGGCTGCGCGACGCCGCGACGGCGACGGGGATCCGGGAGGAGCTGCGTGACGGGGAGCCGCGAGGAGCTTCTCGACGGAGAAGCAGAGGAGGTGGCGGCTCGCGATCAAGAACGGAGCAAATGAGCCGATCAGCGACCGCTTCGACCGGAAGGTGAGAGACTGAGAGCCACATACCTCTTTACTGTTTTCCCGCTTACTGTTTTTCTTCCCGCCGCCCTTCCCGCTCTCCTGTTTTTCTTCCCGTCGCGCGATGCTTCGCCTCGGGCCGCCCAGATCCGCCTTGAACCGCTCCAGTCCGCCCATCCTCGCGCCGCCTGGGACCGCCTCGCGCCGCCTCGGACCGCCTGGGATCGCCCAGCTTCGGCTAGGCGCTCGGCCGCCTAGCGCTCCCGACCCAGCACCAAGTCGCGGCGGTGGCGCTACGCCCAGCGCCTAGGCGCCCGCCTAGGGGATCACTGGTTGGGTATGGTGATGCAGTGTTGTCCTCCAGCTTTCTTCTCTCTCCTTTAATGAGCGGATAGGGTGTAGCTAGTACTAAGGGTGGAAGGAGAAGTGCGAAGACATCGATCTGAAAAGGCGGGGTGGTAGAGTGTGGTCATCTCGGTACAAAAAAAAATAGCGTCGTAGTGTGTTGTCTTTTCGGTATGAAAAGTTGGTGTGACAGAGTGTGGTCATTTCGGTTCAAAATGGTAGCGTCACAATGTGTTGTCTTTTCGTTCTGTAAAGGTGTCGTGGCAAAGTGTGGTCACTTTGGTCTGAAAAGGTAGCATCACAGTGTGCTGTCCTCTAGGTTTGTAAAGGTGGTAGTGTGTGCCCTAACAATGTGCGGTGATTTCTGTCTGCAAAGGTGTAAGTGTGTAGTCTGACAGTGTGCGGTCTTTTCGGCCTGAAAAGGTGACGTGGCCTAGTGTTGTCTTTCCGTTCTAAAAAGGTGTCATGACAGAGTATGGTCATTTCGGTCTGAAAAGGTAGGGTCGCAATGTGTTGTCCTCTAGGTCCGCAAAGGTGGTAGTGTGTGCCCTAACAGTGTGCGGTCATTTATGCCTACAAAGGTGGAAGTGTGTGGCCTGACAGTGTGCGGTCTTTTCGGTCTGAAAAGGTGGTGCGGCCTAGTGTTTTCTTTCCGTTCTGAAAAGGTGTCGTGGCAGAGTGTGGTCATTTCGGTCTGAAAAGGTAGCATCGTAGTGTGTTGCCCTCTCAATCCGCAAAGGTGGCAGTGTGTGCCCTAACAGTGCACAGTCATTTTTGTCTGCAAAGGTAGCGTGCGGCCTTTTCGTTTTCAGAAGGTGGTGTGACAAGTATAATATTGAAATTCATACGTGAATTCCTTCTCATGTTATGTTCGTATAAACCCAGTTGCCAAAAGTTAAAGACTTCTCATAAAAAGCATACAACGTCGTTCATGCATGATGCCTTAATGCAGACAACCACCACTACTTGATACATATTGAACACACTACCAGAAGAATACATACACATAAGTTTCTCGAACCATTTCAAGTGGTCAAGAATTTTGTCAAAGCGCTCTTCTGCAGGTGACATGTTCACCATTGGACCATATGAAACTACATGCGGACGTTCAACTGCTCTTTTGAGCATGTCACCAATAGAGTCTGCCCGCTGAAAGTACTGGCAACAGCTGGCCTGAGAACCACACCGAATAGTGAAAAATAAGTGACAAACAAACCCTAAAACCAAATACCAGCATTCGCGGAAATCGAACTCACCGAGAAATACAGACACTTGTAGAACATACGCCCCCTATTCTCTTCAGTGTTGGAGTACATGACATTTTCCTAGATGCCACAGTTTGGGCAGTTCACACGCCTTGCACTCGCCAGCGCCACCACTCTTCGGCTCATTAAACTAGACAACTGAGACATGGTGCCGAGTAGAGTCATGAAAACAAGTGTAAGTAAGTTAGAAGAGAGTAGGTTAGAAGACACAGACCTGGAGTTAAGTTGTTTGGGTGGGCTTTTGTAGTGGTGGGGTTCGGGATGCCGTGTGATTTTTTTAATATTAAAATTTAGGCAAATCGTTATTTGAAATGGCAACAGGGATCCCGGATCCCGCAAGTCCCTATTGCATTCCAAATGGCGATACAAGCTCCCCTATAAAAGATCCCAAAACCCTAAAATTCGGGGAAAAACTCATTTTTATTTAGAAAAAAAAAGAAAGGGGAGGGAAGAGAGAGGAGCAGAGGGGAGGAGAGGAGCTAGCGAAGCGTTGCCCGTTCGGTCGTCCACCTTTGAGGTAATTTTTTTAACTTAATGAATTACGTAGTTTTAGATCTATGGTTACATAGTGTAGTACGTTGTAGATAGTCATTTTCGGTGGGCAGTTTAGTCTTAGATATGTTGTTAATCGTGGAAATCTTGGTTATGGTGCAGTACGTCAAATATGTCAGGCGCAACAAATTTCAAAGTTTACTACGGTCAGGTCACTATTCTAGAGGGTCCCAAGGGGATTGATTTGCATTATTTTCAATCAACAACCGTAACCCTAGCAAGACTAGAGCAACGTATATGGGGCGCTGTGATGCGGTAGATGCACCATTCGACTTGGACAATGTTGTGTATAATCTAAAATTGAGTTGCCTTATGAACCGAGCACAACATGGCACATATTGGCAGTTAATGCAGCTCAAGGGAACTAGGTCATGACAGTCTTATGTAGGCCTGGTGAGGGAGGAAAGGTGAGATTTGGTCCTTCTAGCCCAGGCATATGCCAAGGCCATTCCTGCAACGGCGGATGAACAAGCAGGTGGTGATGCCGAAGAACAAGTTGGGGACTCCAGCGGGGCAAGAGGTCGAGGAGTTGCTGATGTGGTCAAGGAAGACAGTGAGGAAGGGGCTCCTTTCGTTAGGCAAGCTAGTGGGATTACTGATGAAGGTGAGGAGATCGAAGACCTAGTTGAAAAAATGAACCTTGAAGACCAGGACTACCAAGCATTGTCAGAAAATGAAGGATTTGATGAGGAGGGTGGTGTGGCACATCAGACGGTTCCATCCGAGTAGAACGTATACCAGTTCGACAGCCTCGTCATTAACAAAAGCTCCTGTGTACCATGGGAGTATGACCAGAACGAGGTTAGGCAAGGGGCTGTGTACAAATGCAAGGAAGCCGTGCAGGAGGCTGTCAAATTCAAGGCCTTGTCGGAGTAGTGTACATTCACGGTAGTGAAGTTCAACCCCAAATGCTACGATGTGAAGTGCGACATAGAGAGATGCCCTTGGCGAGTGCATGTGTAGGACACCTACTGGAAATGCTCTATAGTAGTCCCTCACACATGTGTCATCGCTGAATCAACGTAGTCCCACAAGAACCTGTCATCGGCCATCATCGCAAATATCATGTATGATGAGATTGTGGATAATCTAGATTTCGAGCCACGATCCATCATTTGGGCAATAGAGACAAGGTTCCAATACACAATTATCTATGCAAAGGTGTAGAGGGCAAAACAGAAGGCACTGGAATCAAGGTTCGATATGTTCGAGGACTCGTATCATAACCTCCCCGGTCAACTCCGAGTCATACAAGACAGAAATCCCGACACTCATGTCGACATTCAAGATGGCGTAAAATCGCGGTGGGAAGAGAAGAAGGTACTAAAGTGAGCATTCTTCGCCATTGGTCTATGCATCAATGTATTCCAGCATTGCCGTCCAATCTTGTGCGTGGATGACATATTTCTGGCTGGGAAGTACAAGGGCAAGGTACTAACTGCAAATAGCGACGAACGGGAACAATCAGGTTCTTCCCGTGGCCTTTGCATTCGTTGATAGCGAGAACACAGACAATTGGCTGTCGTTTCTGAGGAATGTAAAGATCTCTGTTGTACATGGCCGTCCTAAAGTATGCACCATACATTATCAACATGCAGGCCTGTTGAGTACAATAACCCAGCTACAACAGCGGGAAAACGAGGGATTTCCGTGGGTGGATCTGCAGAGCTGGTGGTGCATGAGGCACTTAGGTGTAAACTTCTATAAGCAGTTCCACAACAAAGACTTGATGAACCTGTTCAAGCGTCTGTGCAACCAAAACCAGAAGAGAAAGTTCGATGCCCTCTGGAAGATTCTAGATGAGCGCACCGAGGTGCACAGAAAGGATGCAACAAAAAGGCCGTCTGCAAGCACTGACCAGGACCCCGAGGCGCTGCCACAGATGCCAATAGATGCTCCTGGTGTGACGAGGAAAACGGGGGCGCAGGCGAAATGCTTCTCGGATTGGATTAAGCACGAGCCTAAGGAGAAGTGGTCGCTGCTACTTGACAAGGGCGGTGCTTGATATGATGTCATGACAACCAATCAACTGAGGTGTACAATTGTGTCATGTGTGGCGCCATGTACCTTCCTCTGGTTGCTATTGTGAAGGCAATTCTCCGGGGTACCACAAAGTACTTCGTTGACCAAAGCAACAACGCGTTGCTCTCCATGACGAATGACAGACTTCTGTACTCCGCTATGATCACCAAGTTTGCTTGTATTGACGTTGTGAATTTCTTGGACATGTGAGGCTGAGTGACCTCATTGATTCGTTTGCACAAACACAGTAAGGATACGGATTGTTACTGTGGAAAGTAACGGTACTGACATTAGGATATCTCCAAAAGTGGTCACCTCAGCCGTCTCTTACTTGTCATGTCAGTCAAAATTCTAGTTGGAGGAGAGAGGATGCGAAGAGAGAATGTGTCATCTCTGATATAAAAGACAAAGTTGGCACGCAAATCATCGCAAATGGTGAGTGTGTAAGGAGGAAAATTGTGATAAAAATAAATTGTTAGAGATATTATTTCTAAGGTTGTCTGTAGATGAATTAGAGTCTTTATAGATAACCCTAAGAGACGAATTATTATACATATTCTTAGCGGACCATCGAGGTAGGATAATTTGCGCGGGGCGGGGGGCGGCGCAGAAGCATCGCCGACACTTTTGATTGACCCGCCCGACAAATTACTCCGTTCCGATGACCCGTAAAAAGCAGCCGCCGCCTCGGCGCGTTACATGAATTCTGAAATCCCCAATCCCAAAGGCCACTGCACCCCAATCCCAGTAGTTTCGTACTATAGCTTATTACTAGATGAGAAAAAATAATTATAAACGATTTTGGATACAACCCTAATAGTTTATATGTTTAGTTTATTACTAAAGTTTGCACATAGACAAGAGAGAACGGCTAGTTTGGAGAGACACGATCTCACTATTTTCTTGTTTTCAAAAAAAAAGTTGATACATCTACAATAGTATGTTTCTTAATTCCCTGTAAGCAAGATTTGGCCTCAGTTTGCAAAGCATCCTGAGCATACACAAATCGCCCAGCACTCGAATGAACGACTGACCGCTCCCTGATGATCTCTAATAACAAAGCCCCATCCTCCTTCATTTGTTGTTGGCACAAAAGAACCGTCACAATTAATTTTCATGAAGCGCACTTCTTTACAAGTTTCTCTTTTCCTTTTTCTTCATTGGAGAAATATCTCCTGAATTATTCAGCATGTCGCCTCATCACGAAGAAAACTTCTTGCATTGTCTTAACTCCTGCATTGGCCTGTTTCGTGTATCCCACCAACACCAAAGTAAAGCAATGCACAACAGTTTCTTGTTCTGCTCCTGAGCAAGTACTCGTTGTATTACTTCCTTCACTGTCCCCATTCCACGTAGATCTTTCCGGATCGGCTCCAGTTGCAGCTCCCGCCAGACGCGTTTCACTTCTTTACATATGAGGAAGGTGTGACCCCCATCCTCATCCAAACGCCTACACACGGGGCATAGGGTTTCTATTTCCATACCTCGCCTTGCAATATTCAGACGTAGTGGCAAGCTGTTATGAGCCAATCTCCAGAGGAATTGCTTCACTTTTCCTGGGTATGGAGCAGACCAAATATTTGACCACTTGAACTGAACTTGTCTCTCATTTTCACTAGAAAAGGCCCCTCCACCAGACATCGGCCTACCGGAAATAGCTCTTACAGAAAGTTTGTATGCCAATTTCAGCGTGAAAACTCATTTCTGATCGAAGTGCCATGCACATACATCTTCCATATCATCCTTAATTGGAAGGGATAAAATGAGCTTTACATCTTCTGGCCAGAAAGTATCTGACACTAGAGTTTTGTCCTAGTCCCCTGTAGCTGGGTCGACAAGTTCTGAAACTTTTTGCAATAAACATTGGCCTTTAGGACTGACTAGTCGGCGTGTCCACAATCTTGGAAGCCAGGGATCCTCGCATATATTCAGACTAGTTCCATCTCCTACAGGCCACACTATGCCTCTATTCAATCATTCAATGCTCTTTAAGATACTTGTCCAAGCATAAGACATGCCAACAACTTGTTTAGCTTTCAGAACTGAAACAACAGGAAGTACTGTGCCTTTAGAATCCGGGCACATAGGGAGTTTGGCTGTCAATAGCGACATATCATGGTACTAATTTGATCACAAAACCCGTTAGTTAAGTCAAAACACGTCATGACAAAAGTAGTAATAGTTTGCTCACAAGCCTTGATAAGGATCTCCTTGCTAGCCTTAGACAAAAGTTTTTCTTCCTATTCTTGTATTCTTTTCCAAACTTTATCTTTCAGGTACGCAAACGTCTTCGATTTGGACTTGCCAATATAGATCAGCAAGCCCAAATATTTAACATTCCTGGCTTCTGTTGTGACTTGGCTACTGTTTGGTTATATGCCACAGTTTTAGCGTACCACAATTTTTTTAACCCCGTAGCCTACCTATCGTAGACTCATTCCTTTGCCAAAATTTGCCTAAGGTGTGGCCACCAAAAGTGTAACCAGCCACAGTTTACCACAGTTAAGTGTGACCAGGAAAAAAACCTGGCCGGTTAACCGGACTTACACCGGAATTCTAAATACCGGCCGAAAAACTCCAAATTCAAATTCAATATTTCGACAGTTACATCCCAAATTCAAATTTATTCAGATTTAAATTCAACCGAAGTTTTTCGAGATTTCCGTGAATCGTCGGTAATCATTCTGATTCCTCGAAAGCGAGATTTTGCCCGAATGTGAATGAGTTTTCTATCCTTGGGTGTGACCAGGGATAAAAAACCGGAACTAGGCAATTTCCCGCTCGGAGGCCCTCATCCGGTTATCGACCAGTAACCGGAAATCCCAGAAAAAAAACCGGTTGGATTCGATTGAATTTTTTCAAATGGAATTTGAATTCGGGATGAAAACGTAGGATTTTGAATTTGAAGAATTTCAGCTAAGATTTAGGATCCCGGTGCCCACCGGTAAGACCGGTTACCGCTGGTAACTGGCCGGGTTTTTCTTCCATGAGTGTGACAATGTGTGGTAGCAAACCAAATATGCCCTTATTTTTCACCATTGTCAATCGGGACATCTATTTGCCATTCAACCGTTGCAGTCAGCGCAATTGCTAACGGGCTGCAGCCGATCCAAACCCATTAAGGGCTTGTTTGGCAACACAGGGATTGCCCGGGATTGTGGGTCAATCCACAGGGATCATCCCGGCGGGGAAAACTTTACCGACCTGGCTTAAAAATGTGTTTGGATGAGACCGGGGTGAGGAAATTCCCGGCCTGATCCACCCCCTTCTCCCGGGATAAGAAGTCTCCCCACCGAGACGAGTATTACTTTCCACGCCTCGCTCGCTCGCTCGCGTCTCCTCCTCGCTTCAACAGACGACGAAGGCGCTCGCCCGCGTGGTTCTTCCCGGTCGCCGCCGCTTGGCCGCCACCAACTCCCCTCCCTCCCGCTCTTCCGATCCGGCCCTTCACTTCTTCTCTCCCTCTCCTCTCCATCCCACGCCTCGATCGGCCTACGGCGCCGCGCCTCCTCCGCCTCTCTCCTCGCGACGCCGCCACCAAGCCCGCCGCGATTCGCCGTGGCGCGCCCGACGCCAGCGGCTAACGCGGTGGCACGCCGGCGCCGAAGCGTCTTTCCCCTCGAGACGCCCCGGCCCCCGCGAAGAACCTGGTCGGTCCTCGTCGTTACCGGAGCTTCTCATGTTGAACCCTAGATCCCAAATCTACCCCACCATAGAGTATCGCCCTATCCAGCCCTCCGACCTCGAAGTTCTCGAGAAGATTCATCTCGCGCTGTTTCCCATAAGGTAACTACTGGAAGTGAATGCTTCTTATGCTCTCTGTTCTTGCTTGTACTGTACAGCAATCTTGGACCATTTAATCACCTAATTCTTGTTTTATTATGTTTAGGTACGAGAGAGAGTTCTTCTTGAATGTTGTCAATGGCCATGGTATTGTTTCTTGGGGCGCTGTGGACACCAGCAGATCGGATGACCGCAGGGATGAGCTGATAGGCTTCGTAACCAAGAGGATGATTGCAGCCAAAGATAACGAGGAACAATATATAGGAGGTCCTGGAAAATGGTATGGTCTTACTGGTGAGCTCAGTGGAGCTAATAATTTGAATTTGCAGATTGAGGACTTGTTTAGGTATAACAGTTCACGCAAAGATCTAACGCTTGTCTATATCTTGACTCTCGGTGTAGTGGATAGCTACAGAAACCTCGGTGTAGGTTGTTATCTTGTCTCCCTATCTTAGTTTTACAGTTTGTAGATGGTGATTTGGTTTATCCTTACAAGAATTCACACTTGCAGCATCTTCACTGGTTCGAGAGGTGATTAAATACGCTATAAGTATATCAAATTGCAGGGGTGTTTATTTGCATTTCATTTCATATAACCAACCTGCTATCAGTTTTTACAAGAAGATGCTATTTAAGCTAGCCAGAAGACTTCCAATGTTCTACTACATAAGAGGGCAGCATTACGACTCATCTTCTGGTATGATGAGCAACGCCTAACTGAAATTTCACAGCTTTTTATGCCTTATGCATCGATGCTATTTTCCATATCATGGTATGATTGTAAATAAATCTTTGCATGATGCAGGAGGCGAACGAAAGGTACATGGTCAAGGATGGCACCTTTTACGTGGAGAATTTATCAGGTGCATATCAATATTCTCAATAACAGCAGCTAGCTAACATCTAAAAGAAAGGTTGTTTCCTTTCCTGTTATTAGCTGCTGAACAAGTATCTGTCACTGCAGTTGTATTATATTCCAATTGCAGATGTTGTGGCTGTGTTCTCCAATCTCTATGCAGAGTATGGCTATTATCATAGCATTAGCGATGTCAGAGCTATTGTTTTTTATTGGGTGCTGCATAGGATTGGTGTTAACAAAGTTTACAAACACGATATTTCAGCTTACAAACACGATATTTATTGTTTCACAAAGTATATAAGTCTTTGTTGGAAACAGTTTGCCTTATTATCTTGTCCAAGAATCATGCTTTTAGTTTTTAGTTATGATGTCCGAACTGCCCAAGAGTGCCATGTGAGGGTAAAGTGGAGTTTGTAAGACTGAAATTATGGTTCTTACCTTTGAGATGCCTCTGTGATGTATAGGATCTTCCCCCAAACTCTAGTTCTTATCCAGTTCATTATCGACATTAGCCTCTTCACTGCGACACATGGTTTGCTAAATTGCATCTTACCTTTTGCAGTATGAGCATATGGTGTTTGAGGACTTGCTGAAGAAAGGCCATGCTGAGCCCAATAAGATCGGACCGGGCATTGCAGCGTTATTTTTTTTTGTGTGCAGCTAGTGCTTCTGTTATATTATCGTACTGCATTTTATTCATGTTCCAGATGCTATGGATTTATTTGTGGATTTACATGTGGTACTGTAGTTTATTCATGTATGGAATCGGAAATTTTTTGTTATATTAGAATTTTCTAGACTAATTTACTAATTTTTATATTGTTTTTCGCAATTTATTGATTTTATTTCGAATTTTCAGATTATTTTATGATGTTTTCGAATTATATGGATTTTTAAATTCATTTATATTGATTTTATTTCGAATTTTCTGACCACTTTTAAATTCAAAATTTTAAATATGTGTTATCCCCTCCAATCCAACCATGATCCAAACAATCAATCTTTGCTTCAATCCCCCCATGGATAGATGGAAGAGGATTTGGTGGGGATTGGGTGGGGGGAGGGGGATCAACCCAATCCCCCTTTGGATTGTTTCTCCTATGGATATATTTCCCCACTAGCCAAACAAAGCCTAATTGAAAGCTAGATGACGTCATATCTTGCTCATACTCCATCCGGTGATCCGTCGGGAAAAGGCAGTGCATAATGTTTTTGGAAATCCAAACGTGTACCACTTCGTCGCAAAGAGCTGACACAGGACGCACAATATCAGTAGATTGTAGGAAAGAAAGTTATGTCAAGAACCGATGGCTATCCCGAGTATTCTCGTTGAAGCTCACGTTTCTAGCCTCGTATACCCACCCGTAAAGAGTTCACATTGTCTACAAGTTGGGTTGTCAAAAGTTGAGAACAACAAATCCAACAACTCTGCCACCCATCAGTTCAACTGTTGAGCCAAGAACTTCCTAACTCCCTAATCTACATCTCCGAAATACATTGGGTGGTGAACAACCAGGACCAGGGACTTCAGAAGCCAGCACAGGTCAGCTACCAATAAGACCATTGATCTTGATCCACTGATCACATCCTGCTATAAATAGCCCCAGCATCAAGTCTTAGCTTCACAGATATCATCACAGAGCAATATAAACACATTAGCCTCCTAGCACACATACAGTCACTTACCATGGCTTCTAGTGTCTGTCATCTTCTTGTCCTGCTCCTAGCCTTCACAGTCTTCAAAGGCAGCTACGCAGCTCGTCATCTTTTGGACACAGCAGCTGCACCAGAGGCCACACCAGCTCAGCCTTCCATACCAACAGTTCCAACCACACTGCCTCCAATGCCTTCCATTCCGGCAGTTCCAAAGCTGACAGTGCCACCAATACCATCCATTCCTATCCCAAAGGTCGCCATGCCACCAACAGCCGCTGGCACAATTCCATCTCTTCCAAATCCGGTGATTCCAACCACCATACCGACCATTCCTACTTTGCCTGCTACCATGCCACCAATGCCCTCAATCCCAACTACTATTCCATCCATTCCAACCACAATCCCAACGACAATCCCTACCATTCCTGGGTTCCAGATGCCACCTATTCCATTCTTGTCCCCGCCTCCACAAACCACCAGCCCGTGAAGGTCGTCATAGCGTGAGACTGCTATTTATGACTGCTAGTCAGGGATTTGATTCGCCATATGTAGTCATTATCAGTGTGTCATGTTTGTTACTTTGTTCTGTTATTTGGGTGTTATTGGCTTGCATTTGTTGTGATTGTAAATGCAGCCAGGTGCTTGTACTATCCTGTTTGACAGTTTGTTAATAAATCATTGTTTGGTTTGCATAAGTTGCTGCACAGGATAAGCTTTCTATAGTTCGCTCATAAATGATAACACAGTATTAACAGCAAAGAATGATAACACCCACAAGGCTCTTCTCTTATTTGACAGAAAGGAATGATAACATGATATTAACACAACAAATATCAACAAGAAGCAGACACAAAGGTGCAAATTTCCGAAGCATACTATACTTATATAGCAAAAGCTTAGCTACATGTAAACTTCAATGTATCTGAGTGAATCCTCTGGCAAGTCCAAGTCTTGAAATCATATGAGAAAATGATAGGCACAGAACACATGTATCAGTGTAACAAGATACTCCTAGAATATGACAATGGAAAAAGGAAAGAAAAAACAAGGCATGAAGCTGTAAATTGCAAGCAAATATATTATCCAACAAACTGACACAGCTGTACCAAAAGATCAACCAATTTTATGTTAATGTGATCATAAAGCAATTATCATCATAAAATTTCATAGGGTAACTCAGCAATACCTCACAAAGGAGAATACTACTTCATCAATGGTAACCTGCGATAGATATGGTATACAGCGTGTGAGGCAAATATATCTGTACTGTTGGGGATGAGCAGCCACCTCCACAGAGCAGGATTGTATGGTTTACGCTGGGGCAGTCTGGTATGGAGTTGCAGTTATGCTCAAACCAGGGACTGAATATTTCAGGTGCCTACATGTTGGATGAATAATAAGCCACATAGATCCCAGAACAAAATAGCCATAGAAAAGAATGTCAAAGCAAAATTAAAGGCTTGCAAATATATATGATTTGGAATGTCTCAATACTTGCACTCGATAAACTAAAGCTGCACTGGTTGCCACTTTAAACACTGAACTGAAGAAATAACCCTTATCCCCTGCCTGCCGCTTATAGGAATAGTTCTATTTTCCTGCTGCAAGCTGAGTTCACTGCACTTCCAAGATTCTCAATTTTTTCATATTCCACTTTGAACATGACCATAACTGTAGTACCATCTTTGCCAGTGTCGTAGTTCTGTTTAATATCTTCAGCTTGGAAATGCTGCAGCTGTTTGAAGATTGAACCAAGTCATACTTAGGCTTCTGAAAGAAGGATCAAACAAGTAAACAGAAGCAGCAAATCGTAACCATGTTAAAAGAACATGGATAACCTGCCAGCTTGCCACAAGACGCACAAGAATTCATTGGAATTAATTTACTAGTTACCCTGGCAATATAAAATCTACAGATTGTATAATAGATCAAACAGTTAGATGTACTGTGATTCTCTATTTTGTTCCATGTAACAGGTCAAACTAGATAAACTGAGCTTAGTTTTTTCAACAAATTTCTACTTAGCAGGCTGACACACCATAAATGTGCCATGGCATATCACATATGCTTATAACAACAATTCTGTATAGATGCTTTAATCAAGCATCTGAAAACAAGTGTTGGCATGTCCAGTTTTACTATTTTACATATGCTTATCACCTGGTGATAGACTGTGCCCAAGAGATCAAATGGTACTTCCATACCCACACGAGCCTGAAATGAACATACAAACCAAGTAAGAACTATACCCACTCCATGTTTCTTTGTACATTATTGCAAGAACCAAGCAAAAGAAGTTGCAAAAGAATTAAATATCTAACACCTTTGGTTTCACAAGACAAGTAGGAGCATCTTTAAGGCATTCAGAAGCAGCCCCGCCATAAGCTCTCACCAGCCCACCGGTTCCCAATTTTATGCCTCCGAAATATCTATTTGTAATGTTTAAAACAGAAAGGTAATGTAAAGTGACAATCACATGAGCTGTGTGTCTTATCAAACGGTATAGTGATATCTCCACTGTATTGATACACATCACTTACCAACAGTATTATTTCTATAGTTCACTAAACATATTACAAAGTTTAATAATCAAATTGGCGAAATGATTAAGTCATGATAACAAATCATAAAAATGAAGTGCATTAATTGACAAAATGATTACCTAATTACGACAACCATGACCATATCAATGCCGGAGGAAATGATGGCAGAGTATATTGGTTTTCCAGCTGTGCTCGAAGGTTCACCGTCATCATTGTAACGGAATTGCTCTCCCAGCTAAATGCACATTTATGCAACCGATTCATTATTAGCAAACATAGACGCAAACATAGAATAGCAAGCTTGAGATAGAACTACAAACCTTATACGCCCAGCAATTATGGGTGGCACGAGGATCCTTGACCTATAACACAAAACCATATATACCTAGTCAACAGAGTACACAAAAATTCTAATTTTAGCATGGATAAGTTTGCTAGTGTGAGCCAAAAGTGAATGCACTTCAGAACTGCAAGGTTAAGCTTGCATATGTTAGATGTATTTATATGTTGTGTTATTCTTCCCTAGTTTATGGGGTTTCCTGTATATTGCACATGCTGTGTACTTATATATATAGGCCCATTGGCCCCTTGCAATACAAGTTCATTTCCAACATGGTATCAAACAGGTTAGGGTTAGGGTTTCTCCTCCCTCAGCCCAACTCCTGATTCCGACCACCTCTCCTCTCTTTCCTTGAGGCGCCGCTGCCCAGAGGTGCCGCCGGGCCTCCCCTGCTCCTCTGCTCCCCCTCCTACCCGGATCCGGCACCCCGACGTCACCCCGAGCTCTCTCCCGCCCAGATCCGGCCTGGCTCCTCTGCTTGTGGCGTCGTCCGAGCTCGCACGGGCTCTCTCCCACCCGGATCTGGCGCACGGGCCCTCCTCTGCTCCGCCTCCAAGCTGTCTCGAGCTCGCACGGGGCCTCCTCTGCTTCGCCTCCAAGCTATCCCGAGCTCGCACGGGCTCTCTCCTGCCCGGATCCGGTGCACGGGGCCTCCTCTGCTCCGCCTTCCTCGAGCTGCACCGTCGCCTGAGCTCTCTTCCTCGAGTCATCGCCGCTCGAGCTTGCACAGGCCCGGACTTGGCTTCTCGACACCGCCCGAAGCTGCCCCGAGCCGCTTCACCTCAGATCCGACCGCCCTTGCTGAGCTCCTCTGCTCGCCAGCCGCCTAAAGCTGCCCCGAGCCGCTCCGCCTCGGATCCGGCCGCCCCTGCTGAGCTCCTCTGCTCCCCGGGATCGACGAGGGGGCTGTGGACATCAGCTTCTCACGCCACTCCAGCGTGCTGCGGTCATCCCACAAGATGGCACCCTCCAGAACCTCAAGCACGGGCACCGTCTCGATTCCGAAGCCGCCGGTCACCTTCAACGGTGTCAACTACCGCGAGTTCGTCCAGCATATGAGGATTCACCTACGGGGACAATGCCTGTGGGTCTACCTCACCGGCGAGCGACCTTGCCCACCCCGCCCTGTCTCGCCAACCGAGCCCGTTTTCCCAGATGATGCTACTGAGGATGTTCAGCGGGCTGTGGTTGCCGCCTTTGAGGACGCACTCGAGGATTACCGGACGCAGCTCCACGCCTACGAGGTGTGGAATGATGGGGATGCTAAGGTCTCTACCATCGTGGTGGCCAGCATTGAGCCCGAGCAGGCATCCGATGTCCTTGGTTTGTCTATGGCCAAGGAGATGTGGGATCGTCTTTGTGCCCACTACGAGCCGAAGAGTGAGGCCTTTCACCTTTCTGCTCTTCGGGAGGAGCAGTCTCTCGAGCAACAGGACGCCACCGTGGACGCCTTCCACTAGCAGTTGGTCGTGGTTTGGCATCAGCTTGACTCTCTAGGGCCAGATGTCTGCCGGTCCTACACCTGCTGTGTACGTCAGCAGGCTCACTTGGAGACTCGTCGCCTCCACGATTTCCTCACCCGCCTTCATCCGGAGTATGGGGTGGCTCACTCTCAGTTGCTAATGAAGCCCCTTCCCTCCATATTGGAGGCTCTCACTACTATTTGGGCAGAGGAGGCTTGTCTTCGCACGGCCAGGATTCTATAGCAGCCCTCTTCAGTCTTGGTTGTTCACACCCCAAAGACCGGTTCCTCACGCCGCCTCGCCTTCGTGGCGTTCTTCTACTCCCACCGGCTTTCAATGCGACTCATCGTGATTCTGGGCACACTTCCAAGATCTTGTCGCCAAGCGTATACTCACCGGAGTGGCCGCACTTCGAGGGGGGGGGAGCTGGCTCCTCCTAGTCAAGTTCACGCTAGAGTTCCTTGGAGCAGACGCACCAAGAGATGCTCACGCTGCTTCGACACCTTGCTGCTTCTGCTCCTGCACTAGGTTTTGCTGCTAGGTCTTCTGGTCTTGTGCTACCACCTCCTTCAGATATATCATCCCCTTGGATTCTGGATTCCGGTGCCTCTTTCCACATGACACCGGACTCTACTCATTTTTCTTCTGTGAGACCACCTGATCTTCCTCTCACAGTTCAGACTGCGGACGGGACATCTCTTCCTATTGCAAGACGAGGCACTCTTTCCACTTCATCTTTTCGTGTTCCTACTGTATCTCATGTTCCTAGTCTTACTATGCAGCTTATGTCAGCTGATCAGATCACTGATCATAGCTGTCGTATCATTCTTGATTCTGACTCTTGTTGTGTTCAGGATCGTCGTACGGTGATTCTGGTTGGGACTGGTTCTAGGCGCCATGATTCTCAGCGTATTTGGGAGCTCGACTGGCTAGATCTTCCTTCCATTGCCTCCACCAGCCAGTCAGCCAGTACCACCGCCTCGGCTTCCGCTGCTTCTTCCATCACCACTTTTGTCCAGTGGCACTATCGGTTAGGTCACACTGGCGGTTCTCGTCTTTCGTCACTAGTAGGGAGTGGTGCTCTAGGTTCTGTTTCTGGTGACACTATTTTACAATGTATGGGTTGCAAGCTTGGCAAGCAGTTGCAACTCCCTTATCCCTCTAGTGATTCTGAGTCTTAGCGTCCTTTTGATTTGATTCTCTGATGTTTGGAGACCAGCTCCCTTCACTTTAAAAGGGGGTGATACCTATTATGTGATCTTTATTGATGATTATCCGAGATACACATGGCTTTATCTTATGTCTTCTCGCAGTTAGTTTCTTTCCATTTACCAGCAATTTACCACCATGGTTCGTACTCAGTTTGAGTCAACCATTCGTATTTTCCATGCAAATTCTGCTGATGAATATCTCTCCACTTCACATCGTCGTTTGCTTGCTGAGTAGGGCACTCTCTCTCAGTATTCTTGTCCTGGTGCTCATGCTTAGAATGATCTCGCTGAACACAAGCATCGCCATCTCCTTGAGACAGCTCGTGCTCTCATGCTTACTGCTCATGTCCCCTTATTTTTGGGCTGAAGCTGTCTCTACCGCTGCTTTTCTTATCAATCGGCTGCCCTCTTATACTCTCAAGGGATGCACCCCTTTTGAGCGTCTCATTGGTTCGCCATCCCAGTACAGTCACCTTCGTTGTTTCGGTTGTGTCTACTACGTGCTTCTTCCAACTCGAGGGCGCACCAAGCTGACTGCTCAGTCGGTTGAGTGTGTCTTTCTTAGCTCTGACTCGAGCATAAGGGTTATCGTTGCTATGATCCCGCATTCGATTTAACGAGGATCTCTCGAGACGTCACTTTTGATGAGCCTCGTCCTTACTATCCTTGTTCCTCTACCACCAGCTCTTCTTCCGTTAAGTCGCTTTCCTTTTAGATTTTTCTTGATTCTTCGCCTCCTCCAGTCGAGTCTTACCACCCTCATCTCAGTCCCCACCGTCTCCTCCACCACAGTCTCCCTCGCCACAATCTCTTCGTCTCCTCCGGTTTCCTCACTTCCTCCAAAGGTTACTACAAGCTCTCCTGTTGAGATATCTCCTTTTCCGCTGCACTACTCTCGCCGTCCATGGCTTACTACTCCTCTAGTTGAGCCTTCTACTCCTTTCCCTACCTCGTCCTTGCTCGGTCCCGCTCCAGCCTCGCCTCCTAGGTATGATCTTCATGATCGCCGACTATCGAGTCTCTGGCGTTCATGGCTTTGGTATTGCTCTTATTGAGCCTACGACTTCTTGTCACGTTGTTTGCTCATCCGGAGTGGCATCAGCGATGGTCGAGGAGATTGCCGCCTTGAGCCAAGACCGACTTGGGATCTTGTTCCCCACACCGCCGTGTTACTCCGATCACGTGCAAGTGGGTCTACAAAATTAAGACTCGCTCTGATGGCTCTCTTGAGTGCTACAAGGCTCGTCTTGTGGCCCGTGATTTTCAGCAAGAGCATGGTCTTGACTACAACGAGACTTTTGCGTCTGTTGCTCACATGACCACTGTTCGGACCCTTCTGCGGTTGCTTATGTTTGCTAGTGGTCTATTTCTCAGCTGGACGTCAAGAATGCCTTCCTTAATGGCGAGCTGCGTGAGGAGGTCTACATGCAGCCACCTCCTGGGTATTCTGCCCCTGACGGCATGGTGTGTCATCTTCGTCACTCTCTCTACGGGCTCAAGCAAGCTCCTCGAGTCTGGTTTGAGCGGTTCTCTGTTGTCACTGAGGCCGGTTTCACCAACAGTGATCATGACCCTGCTTTTTTTGTTCACACCTCTCCTCGTGATCGGAATTTTCTTCTTCTGTATGTTGATGATATGATCATCACAGGTGATGATCCTCAGTACATCGACTTTGTGAAGAAGCGTCTCAGTGATAAGTTCTTGATGCCTGACATGGGTCTACTTCTCTACTTTCTTGGGATTAAGGTCACTTCTACGCCTGAGGGCTACTACCTCTCCCAGGAGAAGTATATTTAGAACCTTGCTCGTGCTTGTCTCACTGATCAGCGCACAACATGGAGCTTGGAGTTCACCTTCGACTCACTG
Organism: Phyllostachys edulis; assembly: GCA_036346405.1. Lineage (NCBI taxonomy): Eukaryota > Viridiplantae > Streptophyta > Magnoliopsida > Poales > Poaceae > Phyllostachys > Phyllostachys edulis. The sequence goes on from CM070559.1 coordinate 43,398,403, forward strand.
ATGGAGAGCCTCTTGAGGATCCCACTTGCTACCATCACCTTGTTGGTATTCTTGTCTATCTTGGGATCACTCAACCTGACATCTCTCACCATGTTCACATTCTGAGTCAATTTGTTTCGGCTCCCACTCAGCTTCACTGCAGTCACCTTCTGTGTGTCCTTCGATATCTTCGTGGCACCATTTCTCGTCGCATTTTCTTTCCTTGCTCCAGCTCCTTGCAGCTCAAGGTGTACTCTGATGCGACTTGGGCTAGTGATTACTCTGAACGTCGATCTCTTTCTGCCTACTGTGTTTTCCTTGGATCCTCTCTAATTGCATGGAAGACCAAAAAACAGATAGCAGTTTCCCGCTCGAGTGCTGAGGCTGAGTTGAGGGCTATGGCATCATTGACAGCTACGGTTACTTGGTTACAGTGGCTCCTTCAGGATTTTGGTGTCTCTGTTACGACATCGACCCCACTTTTGTCTGGCAGCACTGGTGCGATCAATATTGCGCGAGATCCAGTGAAGCATGAACTCACCAAGTATATTAAAGTTGATGCTTCCTATATGAGATCGCAAGTACAGGCCAGGTCGTGGCTCTTCAGTACGTGCTTTCGGAGCTTCAGCTAACCGACTTCTCCACAAAGGCTCAGACACGAGCTCAACACAACCTTTTCCTCTCCAAACTCAGTGTTGATGATCTGCCATGAGTTTGAGGTTGGCCCCTTGCAATACAACAAGTCTATTTCCAACAGCATACACAACATGTAACACGTTAAACGCAACACCTGTAAATCCTAGCTGAAATTAGATCATTTTAAAACACTACACGCAACACATATCTCATTGGCGAACCCTTTAGAAATGCACAAACACCACAAGGATTACCTTATGGAGCATAATTAACAAATGGTTCGGATGAGCAGAACAATTGCTAGTTGCTACAAGTTAAAATTGCCCAGTTATCCAATGCAGCATTTGTTTGCGTTATACATGGATTCAGCGTTTGGTGACTAGCTAGGGAAAAGCATGGTCACTCTACGATTACAGCGAAATGGCAACTCTAATTGGCAATTAGGCAGAGAACCCGCCGCTGCAACTAGAGAATAGGATTTAGGGCCTCGCTAGAAGATAAACAGCGTGGGAGGGAGGAGCACCTCGTTGAGGAAGGACATGGCTGCGCGCTCGTCGGGGACGGGGCCCGCGATGGCGATGAACTTGCTGCGCTTGATCTCGCGCTCGCAGCGCACGCGCCCCACGAGCGTCGTGTACGGGGAGGGGGACGACGAGGAGGACGACGACGCCATGGCGCGCGCGGCGGCGGGGGCGGGGGCCAGGTTTCCACAGGAGCAGTAACGGTGGACGGCCGCGGCGGCGTCTGGTCTGGGGAGCAGGAGGGGGAGCAAGCGGAGGCGTGGGGCTACGCGCACGGCCGCCATGTCGCGGGGCGCGTGGGTGGTGGAAACCGTGGGTGCGCGCACGGGATTCCGTGCAGCGGACGGCGCTGCTCACTTGCTGGGCCGTGCGGTTGCGGCCGCCCAGTCCATGGCAGGTGGGCCGGGGTGCTTCGAGTGTCGTGGTTTCACTGGAAGCCGTGACCACAGCCTGTCACCGCAGCATTGCGAGCAAATGTTGGGTTGGGCCGAGCGCAGGCAGTCTTTATATGCGTACAAAAAAATTCTTTGTATTTATGGAGCATAGACACCGCGATGCAGCAGCCACTTTGCCAACGGCCAGTGCATAAATTCCCTTGCACTCCAACAGCGTTCAATAATGCCCAAAGATCAACAAGCCATACAAGATTACAAGGTATACAAGGAGGAAACAAGTCTGCAGAAGTCCTCTTATTCAAGCAGAAAGGAATTACGCACAAAACATGATCTTTGCAAGACAAAACCGACGACCCTCAGGAAAATGATGAGGTCCAATGCAGCCGATTTAGTTTGAAATTCAACAAGCCCAACACACTCGATTCAGCTGAAATTTCACGGCCCCATCGACATGTCATGGAAACCACCAGTGTTGGGACTTGGGACAGTGGATTTCCCCTATACATACTGGGACACTGAAAAATAATTGGTTCTTCCATGAAAAGGGAAACGGGAGTAATTCTTGCTTCAATATCCCCAGTAGTCGTTACGGATTTCATCATCGAATTTCTGCTTGAGTTCAGGATGCTTCTCAAAGTATTCATCAGCTGTCATTGTGCTGATCTTTTTCTGTGCACAAAAACAAGATGTTAGAACGAATGGGAATATGCTCCAAAAATGAATGGAAATGTGGTCGTTTCCAGATAAATGGACTTAAGTTCTTGTAAAGATCATCCTCACCTTCATCTCCTTGAGTTCAGCAATCTCCTTCTCTATTCTTTCAGACTCCTTAAGAGATGTTTGTTCTGCTTCTTTTAGTTCAACCATCTATACATAACACAAATAAAGGGATAGAAGGTGCATCAATATCTAAAATGGGTAATGACTACTTACAGAAAAAAGAATGTCCTGTTGTAGCAAAATAGGAATATCAACAATACAAAACAGGAGATGGAACAACAAAATATCAACTTGGAAAGACCAAACATAACAAGAGTGATAGTTCCTCACTAGAGCGTCAAACTTTGGCTTGTACTGAGGAGTCACAGTGTCAACATACTTGGGGATCTCGATGCCTGCAATTATTTCATGCTTAGTACCTCAACGAGTAGAGACAACAAAAATAATGATTTCTGGTCTATTTTGAGTGTGATTACATCATTTTAAGAATAACCCATACAACATTTTTTTGGTGGCCGACTCTAAAAGAGAACAGGCGAAATAAATATAGTACCTTCTATCAAATTAATGCATTAGCCTCACAGGCATGTATCCTATAGCCAAAAAACAGGTACATATTACAATGCAACATAAAATATTACTAGTTCAGACCTGCTGTTATAATTATAGCCAGCTGAATCATTATCAAGGCAGGGAATAAGCACTTGTGAGCAACATAGTAAGAAGGTATTGAATTAACTAATCTCAAAAGGAGCTGAAAAGAAAATAAGCACAACGTGGGTTTGATTTGAGAGCTTCAAAGATTTTGATTTGAGAGTTTCAAAGGTATGTCAAGAGTGAGTATCCTTGCCCAATAACTAGAAGCAGCACAAGAAAGTGATTGACCAGAAAAATGCCAACATGCCAAGCCAGATAATAAACCCACATAATCATGAATTGAGAATGTCAACTAGAAATAAGCATCACATATGCCACTTCCACTTGCCACGCTTTATAATACCTTGAATTAGGCCCATATCATTTTTAAACCAATAATAGAGTAGAAGGAAATCATTAAGAAGTATGGACTAAGGCACAGCAAGACAAACAGTGTTCCCAATCAATCAACATTCGCAACCTTGTTTGAGAGACATATTCCAATCCATGGAGAATCAAGACAGAAAGACAAAAAGAGAGAGCAAATATCCTCAATAATACAAAAAAAACGTGTTTCAGAATTAATAACACTTGTTTATAGAAATGTAAATTAGGTTTGAAGCATAAGGATGCTTACTTTCATAAGCCTCTTTGTACATATCCACCACTTTGGATCCAATTCCTTTTCTGTAGTACTCCCAGTCAATCGGTTGGGGTTCCTGCAATAACAAAACGAATACAGATTATAGACAACACATTGATATACCCTAAAATTTACAATGTGTGGAAACACGACTGCAAGTCGGGTGAATGAATGTCTCCACGGCTATCTTAATACTTCGAGACATTTTGAAGAAGTAGCAAAGAAACATGTCTACAACTGTACAAGCATTCAACATGACAGAAAGTGGCGCTGGATCCACCCCATACCAATCTGTTTCCCATGAAGCTTGTTGCCTACCGAGACATATATATTTGCACTATGAATAACAACATCATGATGATCAATTTTTTTTTTTTTTTTGAAAAAGAGACAATGTTTGGGTTGCATCAGGGGCCAAAAAAGCCACATCATTTTCTGTCGCCAATGGATAACTATTCTGAAAGCAATTTCTTAAAGGACAACATAAATCCATCAGCTATGGAATGCACTCTTCGGGCCACAATAATAAGTTACCACAAACCTAAGACTTGGAGAGCTTGAACGCAGCCATACAAGTTGACTATATCAAAGTTACGACATCTAATGGCACTACTGGTTCTGTACTCTTATAAGTGATACTAAGCACAATTCAAGCCATCATCGAAAACCAACAAAACCTACGGAAACCCGGCACTCGTCTGAAACAGTAGCCTAACTGTTAACAAAACAAAATCAACAATGACCATGAGGCACAATGCAGCATAACAACCGCTACATATCAAACAACAGCCTATCCGCGAGCTATCCAACAAGTCAAAATCTAAAATCTAATTGAGTTGATTATTAGAAATCACACGCATTACAGAATTCCCAATAAATTGGATTGGTTCTAGTAACACCTCATCATGAAATACCTACACTCGGTAAGGTCAGAAAAATCGTATCCGGTAGGAGGACGAGGAGGCCCCAGAGGAGGGCGCCAGATCTGGAAACCCTAGGTCAGATCGGGCGGGGCGAGAAGGCAACGGGCGTGATACCTGCGAGAACTTGGTCTGGAGCTGGTGGTTGACGTCCTCGAAGGCGCGGCGGAGGGTGAAGAACTCCTTGCGCGCCTCCTCGGAGACGAGCATCTTGGCCATGCCGTCCCAGTCGATCGCCTTGCCGGCCTTCGCTACCACCTCAGTAACCTTCTTAACGCCGTTCCCGCTCATCTTCTCCGGCCTCTCGCCTCCCACCTCACGCCGTGGAGCCCTCTCCCTCTCTCTCTCTCTCTCTCTCTCTCTCTCGCCGCCGCCGCGCTCCGACCGCACAAGAGAAATGGGAACCGGGATGGCCTGGGGTTCGTGTGGGCAGCGAGTGTTTTGGTGGGTTCGAAGGGGCCCTAAAGAACAACAACGCCTGGGGTTTGACTGGGCCTGTGACAAATTTTGTTGGCGATTGGGTTAGCCATGGGCCAAGTTTGAGCCCAAGTATGGGCCCACTAGTCTGTTACACCTTACACGGCCCATCGTCGTGTCTCTGAAATAGAGTACTCTGCTCGGCTGCTCCTATTGTATGTACATGAGTACCATCTTTGGGCTCGATTGTTTGGTACATGCTTTCGAAAAGAACTTCCTACATCTTTGTAAGCGCTTTTCTCGTTGGAATGAATAGTTAGGCTTTTTTCGATTTGGTGTTTGGTATCGCTTTTAGGTAGAAATTTGGTCATAGCTTCCGAGATGTGAAATATCTGAAATGCCTATGATGACAGTAATGACTTGTTTGATCCCGTTTAACGACATTTAACGATATTTAACAACATTTAACGATATTTTACAATATTTTACGATATTTTACGATATTTGACGATATTTTACGACATTTAACAATATTTGACGACATTTAACGATATTTAACGACATTTAACAATATTTGACGACATGTACCAAGTCATAAAATTGGTCAAGCACCGAATTGAAGCATGTTGCACGAATTTCTCCATCATGTGAATCAAGGATTAACGTATTTAACGACTTGTGCTGTCAAACACGACAACTAATAGACTGAGCAATACATAGATTTCAGAATAGGTGTGACACATTCAGAGTATGTAGGGAGGCAAGTAATTCTAGAACAGGTAACAAAATTGCAAAATTCGCCTCCCAACTGGGGCAACCTCTCCATGCTCGAGAGGCTTGAGCTCCACTGCAACCAGCTCTTCGGGAGCATCCCACCGGAGCTCGGCATGCTACCACGGCTGAAGGAGCTGAGCCTTCATGACAACCTCCTCAACGAGACGATCCCAGGAACGCTCGGCCTTCTGAAGAACATGACCCACCTCTCGCCTTGACGGCAATAACCTCTCCGGCGACATCCCGGAGGCCATCTTCGCAATCGCTCCTCCGTGACATTCATTAGCTCGAACAGAATTCCTCACCGACGCAATCCCTTTCCGACGCGATGCCGACTCCACCCCTGAGGGTCTCGGCCTCTACGACAACAGATTGTCCGACGGATCCCCGTCGACAACAAACCGCATGGGTCAGAGGGTGCTTCATTGAACAATTCCCTCGGCGTCCTGCCGTCTCGGATGTTCAACAGATGCCGAACCTCACGCTCTCTACTTGTCACACAACAATTTCTCAAGTGATGACGGTAACACCAACCTTGAGTCGTTCCTTGTTTCTCTTGTGAACTGCACAAGCTTGCAAGAGCTCGGGGTCTACTCGAACAGCATCGGCGGAGAGATCCCGACCATCATCGGAAACTTGTCGGCCAATCTCTCCTTGCTCTTCTTGAATGATAACCAACCATTGAACAATGGAACTTCAAGCAACAGCCATCACGAACCCTCAATTGGAACCAAGAAATCGATGAGGAGGGAGAGGCTAACAGCGGCTCAGGAGGAGGGGGAGGGCGGCTTGGGAGGTGGAGGGAGGAGGAGGCGGCAGCTCGGGAGGAGGGAGGTGGAGGAGGGTGGCCGTGGGTGGAGGAGGTTACCGGGGAGGAGGTGGCCGGCATGGGAGAACGGGCGCACGAGAGGAGGAGCGGGCGGGGAGAAGAACGGGGCCGACGTAGGGAGAGGAGGGAGTCAGAGGAGGAGGCGCCGTGTCGAGGGAGGTGGACGGCGGTGGCGTGAGCCAGCAGAGGAGGAGGAGGCCGGAGCCGAGCCGGAGGAGCCGAGGCGAAGGCGCCCAGATCTAGGCAAATCCAGATATGGGTGGGGGAGAATACGGCGGTCGCTCGGGGGGAGGAGGAGGTCCAGCGTGGCGGCGCGTCGGGGCAAAGGGTGGGGGAGGAGGAGGGCGGCACGGCGTCGCTGGCGTGGGAGGAGGAGACGCACGGGAGGAGGCACACGGGAGGACTGAGCAGGTGGGGGGTGGGGTGGGGGGAGGCAGCCCGGGGGGGTTGGGGTTTTATTGGATGGCATTTTGTGGGTAAATATCAGTGAACTTGAGGGGAAAATTGGTAAGAGAAGTGGTGGGAAGCCGTGGAAGCTGCCGAAGGGCGGCTTCTGGCTTCTGCCTTTCTTCTATTGAGGTGGAAAGCGGCTTCGACAAAAGCGGCTACGAAAAGTCGTCCCGTTTGTTTCGGCTTCCGGCTTTTTCGACTGAAAAGCCGAAGCCGAAGCTGAAACAAACAGGGCCTTTATCGGATGATAGGAGTTTCTTCAAGAAATTAATAATGCACTAGCGTTTTGGCTTGCCTGGTGGGTCGACATGGGCCGCAGGAGCGACGGTCGCTCGCGCGCTTGCAGCAAACGCACCTGGTAGAATCGAGCGGTCACGAGGCGCGCACGATGCGATCCAACGGTGCAAGCGTTTCGGACGACGTGGAGCTCTTGCGGCCGCGCCTTCCCAAGGGGCGCTCGGATCGGGACGAGGGCGACACGATCGGACGGCTCGCGTATTCCTGTCGATGTGGAGGGCTCGGGGAGCTCCTTTCTCCTAACTTTAAGGGGGCATTTGGTAGCTGAAAAGTTGTGGAGATTCCCAGTAATCATAGGGTAATTTTGTTTAATTCCCGTGTTTGGTACAACCACCTGGAATCTAGCATAGGAAAGTAAGATTACAGATGTAACTAGATTCCAGTGGTTTGTGGGAATAGGATTACCTTTGAAATAGGTAGCTGTAACACCCCAGCCCAACAAAGGCCTAGGATGCTACTAAAAAAATAATTTAAAACATATACAAACTAAAACTTCATACAAAAATTCGGCAGAACCTCCTTTGTATAACTAAGTATACCGGAGGTTCCGTCAGATGCATAATTTATTATCATATCTAAAATCCATCAAGCAACCATAGTGAATCTATTCAGCTAAAGCATAAGTAAGCATAATCAAGATTTACCACCCTCATTATTACAAATAGTTCAATGCATTCAAGCATAACCAAAATTATTCCTAAGCGCTTTGCTTTTGTTAAGGTATGAACTAATGATGATCATCTCTAAAAGAATGTGTGGTAGTGAGTGCATCCTTAGCAAATCCTACTCCCTCCCATGTATGCCGTTCTTGCAAGAAGTACCTAAAAACACAAAGAAAACAAGAGGTGAGCCCAATGACTCAAAGAAGTATAACAAAAGGCATCAACAATGAACAACCATGTAAATCAAGATTTAAACCTCTCAATTTCACATATCAACTATCTTACACATGCATGTATGCAATATGCTCAAAAGACAATTCTCTTCCTTCTCTTTCCTTTTGCATTTTATGTAATGCAAAGTGCGATCCGTCGATGCACACCCATGCTCGTACTATCCGGTACATGGACCATTGCCCATACGCCACGCCAGATGGGGATTTAAGCCCATGCTCTTCAAGCATGGGGACCTTTAGCCCGTCATCAACATGACGGGACTTCAAGAGATGCTTGGTCATCACGTACAAGACTTCAATAATTCAGATGATGCATATGTAAGAACTCTCAAAATTATCACAACATGCATCCACATCAATATTTCATAGGAATATCCTATTCATAAAGCTCATCAACATAGAACTCACAAATTATCGATATCCATGATTAACACGTAAATCACAACTCTAGCAACCATGAACATTATCAAACATGCCATCATCACGATCATGAACACACAATGTCAATCAACAATATCTATTATAACCGCTATTATACTTGCCTTAACCGCGAGAGAGTGAAGGATGCGCCAAAGGTGCCGCCCCGACCCGCCCACCACCTGAGTAATTAATATAACGATACTAAGATAGCAGTAGCGGAACAAACCAAAGCATACAACAACAATCGCTAACTTGAAGATCGCCTAACTCGATCCCAACCCCAAATCCTACACGCCGATCTGTCCCTCGGTGGACTATCAACTTCTAAAATTCATATCTATTGATTCAGAAGTCCAATTAAAGTTTTCTTAGACTTTCTGGAAAGGTAATTAAATTATCCAACTAAGTCTAGTTAGTGAACCTCTCTGAATCGGCCAAATAATACCCCTACCAAGCCAGTTAATAAAACATCGATTTCCGTCAGGCTCTCTGGACAGAGCACTAAAAATGCCATAACTTTCAGTACGTGTATCCAAATCCCATGTTCTTGAGCTTTATGAAAAGCTGAGGCACTGATCTACAACTTTGGTTATACTGAGCTTCTGATTTCCCCTTTAACTAGTCGTTTAAACCAGATTACTAAAACCTATCAGAACACCAACGATTCTGCAGAACAGTCCCACTAATAAAATCATAACTTCTGCTACAGGGGTCCAAATTACGTGTTCTATCCCTTCGTGGAAAGATGGCGACGTCCTATACAATATCCTAAGAGACGTCCTGGACCAATTCTGCCATCTACTACCCCTATCAAGCCAAACTACAGAACATCAATTATCACATCGGGTTCTCTGGACAGTTCACTAAAATTACCATAACTTTTGCTACGAAGGTCCAATCCTTACGTTCTTTAGCTTTCTGGAAAGGTGAGGAAATTACCCATCTTTTTCATTATAACGAGATCCTCTAATTTCGTATTTAACTAATATATTAACTCAAATTTCTACAGACTGTTTGAATGCCGACAGATTATCAGGACAGCGACACTAGAAAATTCATATCTCCCTGACCGTTAATCGGATTTGGGCGTTCTTGGCGGCCACGTAAAGCTAAGGACATGACGCAAATATCTATAAGAGAGTCCATCCCCAGATTCTGCTTCTAAATACATGAAAACCGTCACGCAAGGTTCTGGACAGAACCGATCTAATTCCCGCAGAACAACCGATTTTACTAACCGCAACGAATTCGCATCTAAAACGAAACCAACAGCGAAGAAACCCATCGTTACCCTTGGAGAATTGATGTAGATCACGAAGAACACCACGCGATCCTACTTCCCCTCCCTTCTCTCCTTCCTTCTTCCTTTCTCTTCCTTGGTCGGCAGCACCCGAGGAGGCTTCTCCCTTCCTCCTTCTTGGCCGGCAGCGAAAGCTAGGGGTGGGAGGGTACTGTAGCACGCCATGGTACTGTAGCATGACGGCAGTACTGTAGCCGTGCTACTGTAGCAACCCTAGGGTTGCCCCCGCTCCTTCTTGTGTGGCCAACTACCCCTTCCCCTTGGGCCTAAATGCTGTGGGCCGGAAGCCCATAGTCCAGGTTGTCCAAATTATGCGTAAACCCCCCTCTCATCTTCTGTTAAAACACTTTCCTAATTGGTCATTCTCTCTAATTTATTTTTCTCTCTCGAATACATTTGGGGTATTACAGTAGCTATCTTATATTCCTGTCCCATGGGAATCTCACCGAAAAGAATTTCGCCCCAAATCTTTGGCGCAGACGGCGATAATCTCGGGCGCGCTCTGGATGCTTAGCTCTCAGGATAAATCATCTTCTCCCCCGACGCCTTGGTTCTCAGGATAAATCTTGTTCTCTCCCGACTCCTTGGTTCTCAGGATACTCCACACTCCAAGCAACTCCATCCATCCAAGTGAGTAAATACTTCCTTCGTTACATCAATTTGATCTTTTTCATATGCTTTGTTGATCGGAAAGTTTTTTAATTCCAAGGAGTTTTTTAATTACAAGCACTCTTCTGCACGTAATGTCATCGAGAGATGTTTTGGAATACAAAAAGGAAGATGGGGAATTCTTAGATGACACTCTTATTATCCTGTGAAAGTTATGTGTAGAATTATTTCTGCATGCACTCTTCTTCACAATCATATAAAAAGAGAGATGCCTTTTGATCCTTTTGAGCAAATTAGTGAACAAACCACATCTGCAGGGCAAAATGATTTAGATAGTGAAGCCATCATCCACATTGAAAGTAGCACTGAATGGACAAATAAGAGAGATACTATGGCAGAGCATATGTTTGCTCATGCACGGTGAAATTAGTGTCATATTTGTACTTTCTGCATAATATAATCCATTCTTGTTTTATTATGATGAGTTCTAAGGAGCTAATGTGATTTTTAGATGACTTCCTTTTGGGTTGACGTTTGTATTCTCTTCTCTATTAATGAAATGAGTTTTATTTCAATTTTTGTAGTAGTGCAAATTAGTAATATGTATATATACTAACCAATGACATATCATAGATGGGAGATTCAACCAGCGCACAAGCTCTAGGAATGAACAAAAACAAAAAGCATCAATAGAACAATCAAGAAGATGAACATTTAGTGTACTGCTTGCTACGGTTGGTCCAAGAGGGGAGTTGGAAGGCTGACAATGGCTTTCGTACTGGATACCTTGCTCGGTTAGAAAAATAGTTACATGAAAGAATTCTAAACTGCGAGCACAAAGGAAATCATCATATTGAATCAAGATTAAAGACATTGAAGCATCAATCTCATGCAATTACTGAGATGCTTGGACCCAGTGCTAGTGGTTTTGGTTGGAGCGAAAAGGATACATGTGTTGTTTGTGAGAAAGATATATATGACAATTGGGTGAAGGTACGTACATATAACCCATTTTTGCTTACGATAGGTACTGTATTTGTGATTGATTATGTATCAATTAATTTGTAGAGCCATCCAACTGCAAAAGGCTTGCGGAACAAACCTTTTCCATTCTTAGAAGAACTCTCAGTTGTTTTTGGGAAAGATCGTGCAACTGGAGAAAATTCTGAATCTCCAGCGGATGCAGTTGAAAGATTTATAGATAAGGAAATGAATTCAAATGATGCTAATCCTGATGACACAAGAATTCAAATGATGCTAATCCTGATGACACAAACACCGTAATGGATGAACAGAGCCCTGGTAATAATTCAACTGAGAGACAACACAATACATGAACTGTACCACAATCCCATCCTAGAAATGAGGAAGTAGATAATACTCGAGGATCCAAGAGGAGAAGAACTGGAGCTAACGAAGATCCTGTAGACTCAGTCAGTTCGTGCATGCTGTCTATGCAGGCAATGTTTGCCAGTGCTAATGATAATGTTGCCAAATTAGCAAGTCGTTTTCGCTTTATGCAAGATGATGCGACCAAAGCAAAAGGTCTTCAAGAATTGCAAAAATTGAGTCCATTCCATTCGAGGATCGCATGAGGGCTTGGTCTTGTTATTTGTTCAGAGACCAACAAGTCAAATTACTTCTTCTCTCTTCTGGAGGAGTATAGACAATCTTATGTTCAGATGGTCATTGATGGTACCATTTGATTTAAGTTGAACCGTGAGTCTTTATATTCGGAATAAACTAGAAATAGAGGATTTGTTAGATTTCATAAATCTTGGACGTACAATAATCCTATTTATGTTTGAAGTTGATGAATTGATGAACTATTTAGGATTTTATGAATGTTATTGTTTCATGATTTGGGGAAACATGCAAAACTATAGGTATGTTTGAACTCTGAACCATTGTTTTTTGAAGCGTATGGTTCTTAGCTGCCTTTTTGGTTAACTCAATCTTATACCGTCACTACCTCACCACATGTTTCAGCATTTCTTAATCTAGTTCTTTTTTGGCTGTGCTCGCACGGTTAGTGCATCATCCTACCTTCCCAATGCCAGGCTCTGTGATCTCTATATCGTAATATCTTCTCATTTTCTAGATGCCTACAGTCTCCTTCTAACCATGCCAAATATGAATACACAATTTTCTTGGCTAGATTATGGCCTCAACCTCCAATTTAATGATAAGGACAATGAGTAACACATTCAGAACCTAATCTAATACATTTACTTTTCTCGAATCTGCGTCTAATGCATTGAGCAACATCTTCATATTCAAGGAATTGAGCTTGTCCTGCAGCCGCCTCTGCACTCTGCCACTCACCACAGCTCGCACCGCACCTTCGCTCGTTGTCGTGATGCTTCTAATCGTCGTTGACCTAGCCTGTGCCGCCTGGCCAAGCCGCCTTTGTATCGCTCCACCGTCCGTCGGCTCCTCGAGGCCCGCATCGCTCTAGCGGCTATCACCACATGACCCCTATCGTGCGCACACATATTCTTACGCGTACGCGTTGCTAGCCGTTGGGCTCCGTCATATGTCAAGATCGTTAGCTTATCTTGGAAATTTTCTCTCCAATAGATTCCTCCAACAGATTCCAATGTTACACCCCAAACAACTTAGTCTAATATTTCTATGAATCTTAATCACCTATATCAAACATATGAATGTCATAATCCCTGCTATCTCATTTCTATGGTTAAGATTACCGGGATATTCCCGTCAATCTAATTTTTTTGAAACCAAACGCGCCCCTAAAGGTTAGTAATACACTCAGGATTACAAAACCTTTTCACAGGTTAATGCTTGAGCGGCGCAAAGATAGCAAAAGAGAAACCGGGAGTGCAACAGGACGGAACTGCGCGGTGCTCGAAAAGCAGAGAAAGCATGAATGCATGCATTTCTTCAAGAAAAGCAGAGAAAGCCCAAACACTCGACGCTGACACCACGTACCTCAGTCCAACTGCGCAAGTCCTGGTCCAAAAGTCGGTGCTCCTGCAGCTTCGTCTTCCCCACTGTCGAAAGCCGCTTCCCACTCTGCATGCACTGCAGCGTCGGAGGCCTGACGCGCGCGGCGCGCGCGCCGGTGTGCTCTAGGACGAACGCGGCACGCGGAAGACGCCGGGAAAAAAAAGGAGATGAGCAGAGAGAGAAATGCAGTAGTCGATCGGAGGAGAAGGCATCAGCATGGGGTGGGTATATGGTATCTTCGTGCCGCAGATTGTACTGAATAAAGTGCTGCCTTTCCTTTAAAGAAACAGAGGTACTGTGTTTAATTTGTCTGCATCATCTACCGTCCGACTGTGTCAGTTGATATTATATTCCGAGAAATTTTAAGATGCATTCAACTTCTTAGGTAGAAGTATAAATCTAATCTAATTATTGATTTGTTAGGGTAATATTGATTTTTCTTTGAAAATCTTTTCATACGGTCATTAATTATGGGCTTCCAATTTAGCCTAGACTTAGTCGCCACGTCCTCAACGCAATCACCGAGAATTGAAGCCGCCGCACAACCCAACCAAGATCGAAGCCGCCATGTCCGGAACTTCGTCGGCCGGCAGCTGCTGCTCCCGCTCGGCCCTCTTCACTGCAACCCCGCATCGCACCACGTCCATATCGTCACGCCGCCTTGCTGTAACTAGCCGCTGCCCCGTCAAACCGCCACTCCTTGATTCCTTGGGATTAACCACGTATGTAGGAGAGCTTTTGTGGTTGCTCAGATCCAATCCGAAAAGCTTCACGATTAGTTAATGTGCCTTCGTGATTAATTATTAGATTATGACCATGCATGCACAAAACGATGGACTAGTGAAAGATGCGTTAATTTTCTTTGAATTGCGCCTGTTACAATAGTCATATCTGACGATGATTGTCTTTTAAGAAAAAGGTTTCGATGATTAAATTCCAACGGTAGAAACTGCATTACTTAATCTTTGATTGTTGATTTGCATGTATAGTTACAATTTTACCCTTAAAGGAGTTATACTTCCTCATACTTGGTGGTGTAGTACAATCAAATCCTACCTAATCTCTCACCTGCTGGATAGGAAACAATGGATAGTCCAGAGTAAATAGTACTGTGTACTGTAAAAGAGCTGGTGTTTGTTTTACGACGCCGGCCACGATTCTGAAATTCTGGTGAACTGAAAGACAGTTTGAGCAACAGCACGGAGGTTGATTAGTTTCCCCGTAGCAGATAGCAATGGCTCGGGGGAAAAGGCATGCACTAGGTTTTCATGTGTCTAGCAAAAAGTCTGCAGGATGTGGCAACGTGAAAATGCGGACTCTACATGCATAAGAACTGGGAGTAAGAACTGCTATGTCAACCCACATTATCCATCCAACATTCCAACATGACGGCCAGTGCCGGAGAGGGAGTCTGGGGTAATCAGAAATCTCAAATCTCGGCGACACCCGTTTTTTTTCCTCGATGGGATCACATGCAGCCAGATCCATTTGATCATTACTTGAGAATTATCTAACGTGAAGAGCATCCACACAAGGGGACTATAATCTCATCTATGGAGTATCCGATTTGCATCCAACAATTAAAAAATCGACTGAAATCCAATAATTTTTTAGTTCAGTGATAATTTGGCAATACCTTCATAATTTCATGGAATCATTCTATGCAAGGAACAGCTAGCTCCAGCCTACAAACTCCAACTTGAGCTCAATCACACGATGAAAGAAAAACGGGCATGCATTGTCCACAGGTCAAAATTCAGCAAAGCTCGGCATGCACACAACGCCCGATTGACTCAATACAATTGAAGCCGTCCCCGTGCATGGCTCAACCAAGCCGGCCGGGCCTCTCTCTCTCTCTCTGCAACGAAGCTGCCGGAGCGAACTAAACCCATGGTACGTACGCGGTACGCGTGATCTGCGATCGCTGCTAAAGTGCTAAGTGCCTGAATAACCTGTGACGGTTGAAAGTTAACGTTCTACATCCCAGGCAAATGAGGCTGCAGCCAAGTCGTGCGTACACCCTACAATACCGAATTGTACTACTTCGACAACTTGCAACTCGCAAGGCCATCTTCCAAGGCACGGCAAGTGACCGACGATTAAACAGTATCTTCGAAATGGACACTTAAGTGGATACATGGAGTTAGCTATACCAGGTCTCATGTTGGGATACGGATAGACTATACTAGCTTGGAATAAAAAATTCTACTACATAAACCAAGAAATCATACGAGTAAGAGATCATAGATCGTTACCACTAGACGCGCAGTGGAATGGAAAATGAGTTGGAGTAGTCTGTGTTGGATTTTTTATGTGGCTTTCAACATTTATTGTGGTCATTATCTGTTTTAACTCAATGTAGAATTATTCATATTATTGATATATGTGATGGGGAATAATCTGATGCGGAATTTAACTCGAGGAATTAATACTCAAGGTACTGAGGACGGCTGTGCTGGAATATGATAGACATATTTATTGAGATCGAGTCTACTGGAAATTAATATGCATGTGTATGATTAATCCGGATACATCATATGGCGGAATAGCTGGGTTTGTTTTGTAGGATTAGCTCTACAAACTGTTAACCCACATGATCAGATTGAAATTGATCTCGCAAACAATCTGATCATGGCGTATGACTTACACATATGTGCTAGGGACTAATATATTTTAGACTCATAAAACTGGTCTGTCTGATCGTGGTTGGTGACATGGTTCAGGAGTCTCACGGTGTACCGAAAACAGGTGGGTCAATTTATAACACATGAAAGTGGAGTCTATAAATAGGCCCCTACCTTCTAGCCTCATAATGTAATTTTGAGCGGCACCACAGAAAAGTCAGAGTAATAGAGGGTAGACCGGAAAGCCTCTACAAAATCAATCTAGGGTTTCAACAAAACCCAACAGTCTGGTCCAACGCTGTGCGCGTCAATGTAGTAGAAGTAGCCGATCGTCCAACGTCCTTGGTCACCATTCGTCTCCTCCAACAACCCCTCGTGTTCCCTACGTAAGTCGTGGATCGTCCTCGATCAGTGCCACAGCGATCGCAGCAGCGCTTGTATGGTATCCATACGTCCAAGGGTGAAACATCATGCACCGATGTGTTAGCACCAACATGCACGGCGGGGCCTTCGGGGCGGTAGTGGCTTGGGTTTCGGTGGGTAGTGCAACTCATCATCCCAAAAGCCCTAAGCATCCCCTTATAAAAGAGTCAATACCGAATCCAATCCGAACTAGTTTGTTCCAACCCATTAACTGTGACCTGGAAACTCCTTTCTGGTCCACAAGTTGGTAGCGGTTCCTACTAGGACATAACGACTCCCGAATACACATAAAGATCAAATCTGACGAACCTTGTGCAATATGATCTGCGACTAGGTCCTCATAATTCACGACGAGTTCGTTTTCCTTACGACCAGTTCACCTACCAAGTTTTGATCATTTATGATCAGTTCGTATTTGGTCGGACTAAGTGACATGCTTGCATATTCTCCTTTTGTCTCACGATATCTTATCAAACTCTAGGTGAAATATATGTCATCCATGGACTGTTCAATCTTCTTTCGATCTAGTGATGGATAACTTCGTGCGGTCGATTCTTCGACCACTTGTGGCACAGCCATGCACTTCCTTTATCCGAGCACATCGAAGGGCCCAGAGATATCTCTCCTGTTATGCTTGGAGAGACAAATCACATATCAGGCCAGTCACATCCCTTCATATTTTTATAGCATAGCCTAAAGCTACCTTTATAACTACCTAATTACAGAGTAGCGTTTGGTAACCCCTAAGTGTATTATTACACAAGTAGAAAACCATGCTGATATCAAGTTTAAGAATTATACACCATCATTGCTTGAGACCAACTGATGACGCATAGAAACACAACAAATCCCAATAGTGTCTCAAAGTGGATTAATCCAACATCAGGTTATCTTATATGTGCTCAACAGATGGGCTGGAAGGCACGTCAAGCCTGTTCCTGTCGCGCGCACATACAGCCTCCGGACTCCAGGCAGAAACGCTTTACATAAGAACTGCATCAATTTTCTTAAAATAAAAAGAACAACAGCAACAGCCGCTCCACCAGATAAGAACACTCGAAATTTCGATCTTCAAACCAAAGAGAGAACCATAACGATATGTTTAGTAATGAGTTCTAAAAAAGTTAGTGAATTACAAACAAAAAATTTCTTTTGAGAAGCTAGTGATCGACTGACATTTGTCGAGGACGCAGCAGGAGAACTGCATATACGTTAAAGACTAAGAGCTTATTTGGTTTGTTACTAACCTGAATTAAACCAAAATTATGTGATGTCAATGAAAATTGGCTATCGTTTGGTTTGTTGCTAATATTTGGTAATGCTAATAAAAATTTGGTAACATCAACGAAATCTAATGTCACACGTGAGCAATCTAAGAGTAAAAAAATTGCTTATCAAATCTTTGATAACACCAAAATTTAGTTTAACCGCAATCCAAACAAAGCTCATTTTGCCAAGTTTTGATTATGTCAAATTTTAGCTTGGTATATTAGAGCCATGAACCAAACACGCCCAAGCATCGGTATCTCCATTGTCCAAGCAACTAAAAATAATTAAACATGTAACAGATATATTGGCACGCTTCTCAGTTTTCACCATTGTCCATTGACACCGGAGGTGTAGCCTCATGAGGCAAACAGAAATGTTAAACCCTAATTAACAACTGTATATAGCCAGCATCAATGTAGCAATCGCACGCAAGTAATAAGGAGTACCTAGTTAAGAAGGAGCGCCACGCCGTGAGCCCGTGAACTTTACAAGAAGCAGACATGTCAGGAAAGCGTGCTCCGAGCTGTTGATACGGCGGCCGCGGGCGTGGTGTGCTTGCCGCCGGCGCCCATACCTCATGGGGCTGGCACGCGTATTAGGACACAGGCTGAGTTGCCGACGCCATGGCGTGCGGCTGCAACCGGGTAACGTGATGCTGCTCCTGCTGCTCCGGTAGGTGGCCGCGGTGTTCGTCGGCATCGCCGCTGCCGGAGACGGACAATGACGCGTTGACGTCGTCCGCGGGGAGGCGGTGGAAGGTGGGGTTGATGAACGCGGCGGCCACGACCACGACGGTGGTGGCGGCCACGAGCGGGCCGGCCACGGCGCCTCCGACGATCTGGCCGTGGAGGCCGGCGAGTGATATCGAGAGGCCCCCAAGGGCGCGGGGCACCGCCGCGGACATGGAAGGGGGAAGGAAGGTGGCCGATATGGAGAGGATCTCGTAGCGGCCGTGGAAGACGATCGCAGCGGCCGCGGCACCGCCTTCAGAGTTAGGGGAGGGGTGGCGCAGCGAGACGTTGGCGACAGCGCCTGTCCCGGCGAGCACGCAGATCCCGAGGCCACGTCGGCGCGCGAAGCCCGCGAGCGCGCCGGCAACATCGCCACCGCCGGGGATCTCCAAGACGTGAGGCCGCATCGCTACCGCGGGCTCCGCCTCCCGCGTGACCACCACCGGCGGCTTCGGCTTGTTCTTGGACCCCGGCGGCCGTCCCCGCCTCCGCTTCCCCGTCTCAATGCTCCTCCCGGAGGCCGCCGGTGTACCACTCGCATCCTTCGTCTCCTCCGCGCCGTCACGGCTATCCATCTCGTCAGAGAAGCACTCCAGCTGCTGCTGCTGCTGCTGCCCGTGGCCACTGTGGTGCGGCCGCGGGAAATCTAAGACGACCTTGTCGACCTCGCGGTCTCGGTAAAGCCTCTTCTCCATGCCTCCGTCGCCAAATCTTGCGCGAACTAATGGCGACAGTAGCACAACAGAATCGCCACGGAAACGAAAGAAACTATCACTAGCAACAGTAGCTAGCTAGCTTGGGGTGTAAGTGTAAGAGTAAGGTTGGTGGCTGCGTAGTTAGTAATAATAGTAGGTGGGGTCCTCGGCTCCTTTTCCATGGCATGCGCAGCTAGAGCTAGGTAGCGCAGCAGCTGCGAGGAAGAAGATTTCTTTAGACTTTTGGGCCGGGCGGCGAGATATAAGCAAGGGATAGGGGAGGAACAGGAGGACAGGATTGGCCGCCGGATCCGGGGCGAAAGGGACTGCGAGAAAAAATTATTTAATCATTTTTAAATAATATTTTAAAGTTAACTTATCTCTAACTTTATTGTCAATTCTAACCTATTTGTTCACATCATAACTCACGACGTGACCAAATCGTTACGTTCTGTCACGTCACTTTTCCTCGACGTGGCCAAATATGCTACTCAAGCCGTCGTGCGCATGACGTGCCAGCGTGGAGGGCTTGTGTGGCCCAGTTCCGTCACGCTAGTACTTTATAGCGTGGCTGAACCCACTACTACAAAAATACTAATACTGGACGTCTGATCACAAACGGTTGATCGAAACCGTCTGTATTAAACACAATCACAGACGGTTTTTGTTTAGAGATTGTCTGTGTAACTGGATGCGCTAAAAACCATCTGTGAAGAGATAATATCACAGACGGTTCATATTGGAAACCGTCTATGAAGTATCACAAGAACCGTCTGTGATAATTGTAGACTTCACAGATGGTTCATATTGAGAACCGTCTGTGATAATTGTAGACTTCACAAACGGTTCATATTGAGAACCGTCTGTGATATAAAATATCACAGACGGTTCGTGTTTAGAACCGTCTGTGATAATTGTAGACTTCACAGACGATTTTTAATTATAACCGTCTGAGATAATGTCGCTAAGCTCCGGTGAGTTTCTTCGTCGCCGATGCGTATCTTCGTTGCATCAATGCCGCTTCAGCTCCCCGATGTGTTTCTTCGTCTCACGCGCCGAATTTATTCCTTGTTTTATAAAACGGATCATCCGCCATCGAAGATGATCATCCCCACATATAACTCTACTACTTCTAAAAAAACAGAAATGGCTCCCTCTTCTGTTTCCTTATCGCCGACATTGATGGCCTACCTGGCCGTACTGTACAAGCAACTCTCCGGCCGTACGTTGGCGGATGTTGCGGAAGAACACTGTTTCAACAGTGTCTTCACTCCTCTGTCCGAGGGTTTGCCGGAGCAGGTGACGGCCACCTTCCGTCGTCTTGACATCCTCCTCCGCCGCATCTTCCGGGTGATCTCCCACTTCCGGTGAGTTTACCACATCATCGACGCGGTCCTCCACAACGACGTTGCACGTCTCCAGGAGGCTTGCAGTGACTTGGACTGTTTAATCGAGGCGGCGGGCGACCGAGTCGACCATGCCGAGACCCCTCAAGCAAGGGAAGAGAGCCTATGGGCTCAATTCTTCTTGATTCAACAGTCCGAGGGTCTTCGGGCTTTGTTCGCTGATCACGAACCGTCCGATGCCGCCGCCGCCTACGAAGTTTTGAAGACGGAGATAGCAGCCTACCTCCGCCACTAGAAAAACTTTGTTTATTTAGGTTTCTACTTTTTAAAATCTTTGTAACAAGCGACTGGCCACACTGTTTGGCCATATGTAAATTCTAAAATAAAAAAAATAGTTTGGAAGTGAAGTTACTATATTATATGTTGAATTAACTATTTAATTATCACAGTCGGCGGTTTAGTGGTTAACAAATTTATTATATCCGATCTGTGATATATATATATATATATATATATGTGTGTGTGTGTGTGTATCGATCATAGTTAAAGCAAATTTTCAGCAGTATTTCAATGACAAAATTGACATATAAACATGTAATTTCTTCATGTTATGTAAATGTATACACAAGAATATATATATGCTCAAAACATAGAACTTGAGAACAACCATATCACAGACGGTTCTATAACCATATCACGGACGGTTCCATAATGGAACCGTCTATGATATGAGCCATATCACGGACGGTTCTATTATGGAACTGTCTGTGATATGAATTACTGATGGTTCCATAATAGAACCATCTATGATATGTCTTTATAAGTAGGAGCCCGCTAGGGTTTGCGCCCTAACTCACGTCGTCACTCCCAGCGCCCTTACTCTCGTCTGTTCCCCTCCCCACCCGAGTGCCCCCGACCTCGACGCCGCCACTTGTGCCACAACTACGGTGACACTACCTTCCCCTCTTCCTCCACCCCCCAACGTGCGCGACCCCGGCTACCTCTCCATCGGCGATGTCGAGGTAAGACGTACATATATATCACCTATTGGTTTGTGCTGTTGGTATTCATGTGAACCGAACTCCTCCCTCTCACCACCAGCTCCCGCACCTCCGGATCAAGCTCCCTCCTCCCTACACCGCCGAATCAAGCTCCTGTCCTCCCTCTCGTCAGGCCGCCTGCTCCTCCTCCCTCTTGCCGTCGCTTGTCAGCCACCTCGACCTCCTCGCACCTTCAACCTCTCCGCTCTCCCACTAACGCAGTAAGTCCCTTCTTGTCTTCTTGATGTTGTCTGGTTATTGGTTGATGCTGATGGTGATGGCCATTGGCCAAAGCCCAGATGCTAAATGTGTAATACATACATACATGAAGAGAAGTGCATCATTGCAGAGAAGTGTAAATGTGTAATACATACATGTAGAGAGGAGTAGAGAAACCATAAATATAAATGAATGCAATGATACATGCATATGCTTGTTCTTATGCTGTCTTTTATTTAGCCTTGCTGTCTTTTATTTAGTCATGTAACCTAGCACCACAGCTCCCCGCCTCCCCTGTAGTTTGAATGGTTGTGCACTCGTGCTGATCGCTGATTATTGAATGAATGAATTCAGAAGTGTAAGTACTGTTGTCTGCTATTGAAGTATTGGGATGTTCATATGTATGGGCTGTTCTCTGTTGATATATTATATTGTTATGAGTTATGACTTATTCAGAAGTGTCAAGTGTTGTCTCTGCTATTGATATGTATGGGTTGTTAATATGTTATGACTTATTGGGTTGTTGATATGTATGGGTTGTTGATATGTTATATTGTTATGAGTTATGACTTTTTCAGAAGTGTCAAGTATTGTCTGCTATTGATAGTGGAAACTTGCTTGGTGAACCATGGACTGTTGATATGTATGATTGATGATTTACAAAAATAGATCTATAAAATGTGTGATATGTATGTTATGACTTATTGTTGATTTGTCATTTTGTCAAGATGTCATCCGTTACTTCTCGCCATTCATTTCACCTTTGTCTGTGTAACTGTGTTCATACCGGTCAAGTTCTCCTACCTTGCGTCCTAGGTACGTGCTACCATTCCATTCCTAATCTCTTCTCTATAAAGTCTCCAAGCAGTGGCTGCTTGTGTGTCGGGACCCAAAAATGCTATTATGGACCCTCTATGTATACTGTACTAGTCCAGGATCACGCTAGTACACACAATAGCAACATCAGTGAAATATCGTTTTCATATACAAAGATGACTAATAAATAGGCAAATAACAATAAATATCAGAGTAAAGACCTTAAGGTCAAAGCTTACAATTAATACCTCAGAGGGCGAATAGCTCAATTAAGTTGCAGCGGAACGTAACGGAATAACTTCAGTGAAGCTCATCCATATGCCCATAGTGTAAGATCGAGGAGGCCGACTAGAGGGGGGGTGAATAGGTGTTTTAAAACTTCTTTGGCTAAAACCAATTTCTAATGCGGAAGCTAATACAAATAGGGTTTTGCACAATTAAAGCTAAATCAACTAGGTTCAACTAAGTGCACCAACAACAAGTCTAATGATAAATATAATAATCAAGTATAGACTTGTAAGCAATTCAATTCTAACAAAGACAATAGCACAAGGTAATGAATAACTATTGCAATCATACACAATGAATAAACAATTTAATTCTAGGAATAAAAATCGCACAAAGTAAATCAAGCATTTATACACAATGAATGTAAATGCAATAGTGAGGCAAAGAGATCACACCACAAAGACACGTCGATGTTTTACCGTGGTGTTCGGAGACTTGCCGGTCTCCCATAATCCACGTTGAGGCAAGCCCAAACCAATTGGACCGGCTCCACGAATTGAGCTCCCGCCTCCGAGGTAAGTCCAACCACTTGGACCGGTTCCAAACCGAACCAACACCTCACTCCACTACGGTTGCTCCTTCCTCCACTCCGGAGATGACGAGCACCACACTACTCACAAACACCGGGCCTTCTCACAAGCTCCCTTGAGAAGATCACCGGACCAACAACGCCACCACGCTGTCTAGGTGTCAGCAAACACCAAGAGTAACAAGTCTACAACTCTCACTTGAACTAATCAAGTGTCAAAGCTCAATGGATACTAAATCCACCACCTAATGCAACACATGCACTAGGATTTGCCTCTCAAAGCTCAACAAATGCAACAAATGCACAAATAAGAGTAGAGGGCTTGCTCTTGCTCAATGAAATGTCTAGGGGCACCAGCAACCTCTCCTCACATGGCCAAGATGGGTATTTATATCCCACACACAAAAAAACTAGCCGTTGGGGAGAAGATCCTGAAAAATCAGCCGAGGCCGGTCAGACCGACGTTATACGCCCGGTCAGACTACACCCCCTCCAATGGTCAGAAAAATAGCTGTTGGAGGACCTCCGGTCTGACCACCAACCAATGGCCGGTCGGGCCAGCCCGGCCGGCCGATCAAGATGACACACGGCCTCGACTGCGCGGCCGAATCTCTGAAATGTCGCTCTCTGGAATATGTTGACCGCGCGACTTGACCCGCAAGGCCGGTCAGTCCGCACTTATACCACCGGTCAGACCGCTCATATACATGCGATCAGACCACACCACAGAGGAAAACAGGGATTTTGCATGAGCTTCAACTCAAATTTCGAAACACATTCGCCAATTTGATGCTCGATGCAAACACGACCACAAGGCAAGATTCTCAACAAGTTGCAAAACACATTTGCCAACTTTTAGAATCAAAGCCACAAATTGCACTCCGCTTCAACTCAATTTGCAAAACACATTTGCCAAATTGACGCGCGATGCAAACAAGGATTCAAGTGAGATTCTCAACAAGTTGCAAAACACATTTGCCAACTTATAGAATCACATTACAAGGAATAAGGTACATGGACTTAAACCATTTGCAAAACATATTCGCAAACCAAAGTCACATGCTACAAGGATTATCCATGAGCTACAACTATTTGCAAAACACATTCGCAAATATTGGCAACACGTTAAGGTGAGCTAGAGCAAACACAATGAGCTATCAACACATGACTAACTCAAGCTACTAGTCAAGACTCCTCTTAATAGTACGGCAACCTATACTAGCAATCCGGTCTCCCAACCAAACACTGAGACCGGTAAAAGACTAGGAACACATCCTTAGCCCTAGCTAGTCATACCTTTGCCTTGCGCAAACACTTGAAGCTTGATGACGCACATCTTCACTTCAAGTCCGGGTTCTTGACTTGAATATGCATCAACACATGATGCACTCTTCACTTAATCTTCATCAACACATGATGAAGATTCACTTCGGGATCTTGACTTGATGCTCATCAACACATGATGACATCCTTCATCCCGAGTCTTGATATGCATCAACACATCATGCACTCTTCACTTGACCTCCATCAACACATGATGGGTCTTCACTTGACTTAATGATCAACTCAAGATCATCTCTTCTTCTTGAACATCATTGACATACGATGATTTCCTTCACTTGACTTCCATCAACACATGATGGAATTCCTCTTGACTTGATGACAATCCACACATGATGTCATCCCAAGTCTTTATTATCATGGAACCTAACCTGCTTATCCAACTCATGGAAAATGTTAGTTCCACAATATGATTATCATTAATTACCACATCATACCATTAACTCATAATGGTAGGATAATATACCACAATCTTTCCCTCTTTGGTAATTGATGATAATCACTTCAATTACAAATAAATTGAATGTAAAGAGGCAATGAGTATATATCAACTGCACAAGTCTTATATACTCTTATGATTATATATAACTACACAAGTTATATATACTCAAGGATATATGAGCTACACAAGTCTCATATATTCACATGAATATATTAACTACACAAGTTATATATATTCAAGGATATGTGAGTACACATGAACTATACAAGTTATGTTATACTCACATATAAGTATATATAGACTACACAAGTCTTATATACTCACAAGAATATATTAACTACACAAGTTAAATATATTCAAGGATATATGAACTACACAAGTTTCATATACTCATATGAATATATTAACTACGCATAGTTAAATATATTCAAGGATATGTTTCAAAGTAAGGATCCTTAATATATGTGGACAAAGGAATATGGATCAATACTAATGAAACCATAAAATATAGAATGAACTCCCCCTTCATGTGTGCATACACACATGTGTAATAAGAACATATGCACATATTTAGGTTAATCTTTTGGTGGAGTTCAACCTATATTTTGGATCCGAGGAATGCAACAATATATAAGAACTATGAAGTCAAATGCATACCTCTTTTGTTCTTTATATCCAAACGAGACTAATCATGAGATAAGGCAAATAGAAGAGTTAGTCTCACAAATTGATTCATCATTATGAATGCATACATGTTTGGATTTTTCCTTTTGTTTATCCAATGAATTGGATTTGTCATTAGTCACTTGCACGCCTTCATGATTATCACCTTTATATCCAAATAAGACTACACAATATGTATATCAATCAAAGTGTTAGTCTCACAATTAGATTTGTCATTAATCACCAAAACTCCATTAACACATAATGGTAGGTCTAGATCCTTCACATAGGCAATCGGCTAGGGTAGTGTGACCTAGTTCTCCACGATCCTTGAAGTAGATCTTGTTGACTGACGATTCTTCCACTTCTATTGATTGATTATAGCAAGTATGAGTACATAACCGTACTCGCAAGTCATACTACAGAATGTAATGTATAGATTCAGGCTTATTCCAAAGGAATGGCTTCTGTGGTTCTTTTGCAAAAATGCAACATTTTCAATTTAAATATGAATAATAGATTGAAAGCATAATTTAAAACAAATAGACAATAATAATTTATCAGTTGTTTTCACAAAGACACAAAGCCTAATCAATTTATTCACATAGCCGTCCCTTCCCAATTGGTTTTACGAAAATCTACCCCTCGTGTGAAATCCCCGAGCATGTCCATGACCGCGGACGTGGCTATTCGAATAGATTGATTTACACTCTGCAGAGTTTGTACACTTTACCCACAAGAGATGCAATCAACTTGTACGGAGCTGATCACAACAAAACCTTTCAGAAACTTCATCTCAAGCGTTGATACTCCCAGTGTGCTTACGAACCGTCATATCAAACTATACATAGTGGATGGTATGACACACATCGTTGGACAGGGAAGCGGCGAACCGTCCCGCGATGCGACTACTTAGTAGCACACACCTCCACCCTCACACACAGCCTAACCTACTACCTGAGTAATCAATGTCAAGACTCCATAACTTACTAAGTTAGGCCCGTCTCATACCGGGCATGTGGTCGTATAATAAGGCTCAGTTCAATGGCGTGCAAAGTTAAGTCCTGAATTGACCAAGGCAAGATTTCCAATTTCTAACTAAGACACACATATTATTATTCTCATTCACACAGTTCCACTAGTTCACACAGTATCCACCACTTGCCTCAGTCTAAATCCTTTTCCACCCTATTGATTAAGTACAACACATGCCATTAACGAGTAATAGCACACAGTACACACAGTTTTTATCACATAGTTCCATAATCACTTAGTCAATTTTATATTTGCAACTCACATGAGATGATGACTCGTGGCATGGCTAAGCAATCTACTCGTATCTAACCAACTCATGTTGGTGCTACAATATTACCAACTAAATAAACCAATCTAGAGTGACAAAAGATTATGACATAACCAATAGACAAGGTGGATATAACAGATTGGATAATAACTATACCCAAAAGCATTTAAAAAAATACTTAAAGTAAATGCAATAATTTGAATCAAAGTAATTCTAGAAAACTAGGATTTAACATGATCAAAGGCATAACATGCCTTGCTAGAGCAATGCTGATCTTATTTACTATTTTAATCTTCTACTTCCTTGATCTTCAGCTCCTTCTTGATCAGAACTTCTCGAAGTATCAACGTCTACTCGTAAACAAGCAAATACACAAAACAAATAAATAACAGAGAGCAAACAAACTCCAAAAATTAAATAATAATCTCAGATAAATAGATCTAGAATTTAGATGAATTTAGGAATTTGAAAGGACTCAATCGGAGTTCAGATGCGAAAGATATGGCTCTCGGAAGAATCACATGAAATGATGAAATTGAGAGAGAAAAGAATATTCCTTTAGATTAAAATAAATAAATAGAATTGGAGACTTACAAGTGGGGTCCACTGGTAAGTGAGAGAGAACAAAGGTAGTGAATGACATGTGGGACCAATTGAATAATTGGATTTCAGAAATTAAATGAATTTCTGAAAAGAACAAGGAGGATGACATGTGGGCCATTGGTCCACAGACCAAGTCCACGGACTAGGATTTGGGTTCATGGTAGATTGGGTCCAAGGCTAGGGTTTGACTGGCGTTGACTGGCAAAGGGGCCCCACAGGTCATAGACTAGGTTCATAATGAACCACGTCTATACTGCTCCGGCTTTAGGATTTGGTTATGTGTAGGCCACGCAGGTGATGACAGTGCATACCACATGTGCACAGGCGCTGAGGTGGCGAGGATGGGACAGCGACTTGGCTTCTGGATAGCGGTTGACGTGGCCATGCTGAGATGGCAGGGTGGCAAGAGGTGGCGACGACGCAGCGTGCACGGGATCGATGACGTGGCTGCCACAGAGAACAAAGTGGGTGACATGGCAGCGACATGGTGCAAGGTGGCAGTGACGGGGCATGCTGACGTGGCATTGACAAAGGAACACCGGGCACTGCCTTGCTTCGAATCTGGGATTTGGGAAGGGACCCGGTTGCCTTGGAGACAAAAGAGAGAAACAGGGAGCAGGGCCCGCATGGAAGGGACACAGAGGGAGCGGCGGTCATGTCCTTCTCGGGTTGGCGTCGACGGCGATGAGCGGCGATCGGCTGGACTCTGGCGAGG
The DNA here is from genome assembly GCA_036346405.1 of Phyllostachys edulis. NCBI lineage: Eukaryota > Viridiplantae > Streptophyta > Magnoliopsida > Poales > Poaceae > Phyllostachys > Phyllostachys edulis. The sequence continues at coordinate 43,426,861 of CM070559.1, forward strand.
ACAGAAACGGGGCGGGGGCACTGCCCTGGTGCTATGGGAGGCGTCGGCTTGGCCGGGGTGCACCGAATCTCACCGGCGTCAAAGACAGGCGGCGGAACTTGGCGAGTGTGGCGGTGGAGCCTTAGCGCCGGAGAAGACGAATCAACCGAGGGGAAACAAAGAGGATGAGCAAGGGAACGTGTGGCCGGGTGGACTTTGTCCAGCGCTTACCGAGGACGGTGATTCCATTTGCGGCGACGGCGCGCTGGTATTGAAGAAGACCGGATCGGTCCGGGTGAAACTCAGCTCGGGAGTGGCAACGTTGGCATCACGCAGAGGAGGACGGTGTGGCGATCACCGTGATGCGGCTACGGCGAGTCGGGAGGCTTCAACGGCGGAGAACGTCGATGCGGGGCGGTGCTGACTCTGAGGAAGATGACCGGGGCGGCGGCACTTGGCGGCGGAGCTTTGGCCGTCTCGGGTGGAGGCGAGCTAGGGCGCAACAGCAGCGGCACGGGACGAGGCAGACACGCATAGGGGTGGCGCCTTTATACGGCCTTGGGAGGCGGGTCCAACACGGACGCCAGCGGCGGTGGTAACGTTGCACCACACGGTCTTGGTCTTGTAAGCGCTTAGCGGCGGCATGCGGCCGCAAATAACTTGCGGGCCCGGGAGCGTTAGGGTTACACGGAAGCAACCGAGCGGGCGGCTGGGGTTTCGGCAATGGCGGGCCGAGCTAGTGGAGGAATGGGCTGGCGCCGTGCGGGGTTGGGCCGGATTGGAGAGAGGGAGGAAAGGGCCAAGTCGGAAGAGGAGTTGGACCAAAGAAAGGATTGAACCCAAAAGGAATATGAGATTAATAATAGTTTTTTTTTAATACTAGAAATCCAAATGCAAATAAAAAGATGGCAAATGCATTAGGAAAAATTCTAGAAAATATATCCAAGCACATAGAACCCAAATAAAATAGTTTTGATGATAGTTGATGTTGAGGTTAATCAGATATATTAGTCATCACAGACGGTTTCAGCTAAAAACCGTCTGTGATATATCAGTCATTACAGATGGTTTCAACTAAAAACCTTCTGTGATAGTTGCCTATCACAGACGGTTCTCAGTTAATAACCGTTTGTGACAGTATGCATCACAGACGGTTTGAAAACCGTCTGTGATGACCTCATGTCATCACTGACCCATAAACTCAGACGGCTCATGAAACATCTGTGATGACGTTTTTGAACCGTCTGTAAAGACCTTTTCTATAGTAGTGACCCTTTGCCACGCCGTATTTAATGGTGTGACTAAACTGTGTCGCCAAGTCTTGCCAAGCGCGTCCATTAGCGTGGCAAACATGCATTTGATGCTCCATGGTCCATTTGATTACCTGCAAATTTGTTAGCTACTCAGGTGTATGTTCATGTCATGTGGGTTGGCCTGTGTGTGTGTGTGTGTGTCACTGGTATGTACGTCCGAAGCTTTGAGCCTTCTTCTCTGCAAAACCACATTAGCTTGTTGAGCTTCCAGGGAAAGGTGAGGGCGTGACCGCCTATGTCTTGCTGCAAGATAGTGATAGAGGCAAGAGCAATTCTTCACTGTTGTGTTGTAATTTGTTTGTTGGAAAAATATCATCTTTCCTTGCTCTGATTTGTTCAATCGTTTGCACGATAGTTTTTAGGACTACTTCACACTGCTAGTGACTTTGGGGGTGTGTGTTTTGTGTGTGTGTGTGGGGGTTCTCTGGGAAATTTGTTTATTTATTGAATTTTCATCTGATATAAGCCACAAATTTCAGCTCACGTGGCTAGAAGAGGTTCCTAGATGAAGAAATCTTATGATTGTTGCAAAAGATACATAGACCATTTGGGTGGAAAGATGAACTTTTTTCTCAGACGCATGACTGCCAATTGTAAACATAGCATGTTAATCACTTCACAAGTTCACTATTTTCTGTGCCCATATACATCATATTTAGCATTTGATTTTACATGAAAAATTGGTCAAAAATTGTAAACCTGATTTGAGCTAGCAAGAATTGAACGGTACTAACTGAATGCCAACTCTATGCAGTAGATCTTTTTTTCAAACCTGTGTTGTTCCTATTTTGAATCAAGAGATTGATGAATAACTAGCTACATCCCATTGCATTGATTGGTGGTGCTTGTCATGACTTAGGAGTCGAAGACCATTAAGTTGCGTCTTTTTTTAAAAAAAAAACACGCCTTTTAGACCTTTATTTTTATGTTGTGCCCTACCTTTTGTTTGACGTTGTTGAACATGCCTTGCCATGCCAAAAATTGAATGGAAAATTCGCCCTCCTCTTGATGGGGTGTGTGGGGAAAGTCCGCCCTCATCTTGATAATATTTGGGTTTAGGGTACGCACACGCATGTTGTTGTCACGGTTGTAGTTTTTGCAGAACAGATTCCGTTAAAAAAGAGAATGAAATTTGAAATAGACTTTATAATGTAGTTGTGAATTACATGGCGCGCAGGGTTTGGTTACATGCATCAGAAACGACATTGCTTGAACTTTTTGTGAGATCTTCCCAACTGCATTGTTAAAAAAAATTGTCACTAAGTGACGTATACACCACCTATGGAGCACATCTGGGTGTCCATCAAGTTTGCTCTTCACAGCGTTCATAATGCCACTGTGCCTATCCGAGACGATGCAAACTATCCATCCAGACCCAACAAGGCATAGACAAACTATATCATGAACCATTGCCAGCTTGCATTGTTCTCACCCTCAATAAGTGCAAATGCTAGTGGAATCATCTGGTTCTCCGCATCAATACCCACGGCGACCATCAAGGCACCATAGTACTTCTTGGTTAGGAATGTTGTGTCAACAGATAAGACAGACCCGCAATGCTTGAAGGCCTCTTTACATTGTCCAAAAGACCAATACACCCGTCCAAGAACACGTTTCATAACTCCTTCATTGGGTTCCATTCGGTTCCCGTGCTAAGGATAAAACTCCATGCTCGGGTTCTTGGCCTGCATAACGCTTAGGATTCGAGGAAGCATCCCATAAGTCTCCTTCCAAGCACCTCACAGTAACTGCATCGCTCTTTGCTTTGCCTTCCATGCTTTCCCGTACTTCCCGCGATACTTAATGAACCCAAATATAGCCTCAATAAGGGTGATGACGGACACATCAGAGTCGACAGCCACAATCCCAGTTATGCACCTAGCAATGATGTTAGCAGTCGCCTAGAGGTGCTCCCCGGACACTCGTACAGTCCCATAAGAGTGAGGCTGCTTCACATTCGTCATTTTTCATTGCTTGTCACTAGTTTTCTGCTCCCAGACCTTCCATCTGTACCCCCTTTCACACCTCACGATATACCTCTTGTTCACATCAAAGTGTTGTACCACAAATGGACAATGGTACCTCATGGAGTATTCTTACAGCCAAATCTTTATATCCTCCATGCTTGAAAACAATGTCCTTGTGTATGACGTCATTATCTGGGTCTGCAATGACATCCTTGCTCTTCAACCCATTTGCATGGACAGCGTTACCAACCATTCTGACATCCTCGAATGCATGCACCGACGGGATCTCACTCATTACACTATGAAGAACACGGTTTTCCTCAGAGGAGAAAAGCAGAGCGAACGCTTCGTTTTTGATCAAGCTCTAACCTTCCTCGGACTATTCCATCTCGGAACACCTCTTTGTCAAGCTCGTTGTTCAGTGCAACACCATTAAAATCAGTCACGGGGTCACTAAGATGGTGTGACGCAGAAACATGCATATACAACAAATCCACCAATGGGTGGAGGGGGGGTCGTTGTTAAGACCGACACCAAGGACCTGTTGGGACGGTTGCTTCTCCATTGGGAGGCCTTGCGAAAGTTCCATAGCGGATTCAATTTCCTCCATGGTGCCGTTCGCCACATGCACATTCTTTCCCATGTCCTCGTCGGCGATTGTCCTCTCCACCACAATCTCCAATGACCACACCTGAGATGCGAGCACAACCTCTTTGTACGTACCACAATCATCGTCGCACAAGATTAGCATTAACAAGGCGTGTACCTTTGAACCCAACCCAACATCATACCGCCCCGCCATTTCGACAATGTCCCCAGGCCCATCCCATCTAAGGGTCGACTTAATCCTCATCACAAGAGTTCGAAAGGCTGGTGATTCTCGAAACACAAGTACAATAACTTCCATGCCGACAAAGTCGACACCACTACCTGTTTGCCTAACCGGCCCACCAGTAAAAACGTGTACAACTTTATCCATCTACATCCAACAATGAGAACAAAACATTGTAAAGTCGATACTACATGCCATAGGTACCAACAACCACACATACTACAGATGAACAACTACGCTTCAAAGTAGTACTAACCATTCCATATATGACTAATTTTGACTGGTATACATCGAACACAAAATTCGTCGACTACTATGCCAAAAGGTCTGACAAACTGGGAATTGAATTTTTGAACTAAATAGGCCTTTGTTGAAGAAATTTTTTATTACTAACTCCCCACCAACTATATTTTCCAATCTGACCTTTTTTTACCACGCTGCCACCCGGGGCGTGGCAACCAAATTATGCCCAAACATGCAATTCGGCCAAAACCCAAAAATGATACTACAATGGCATACCCAAATTCCTCACAAAAAATAATAAAACTACGATTTAATAGCCACATTTCCGTCACAGCTACATGAAACTACAGTGATATATCCTATTTCATCCAATTTCATCCACAAATCCTACCCACAACATCCAATTTCATTCACAAATCGCTAAAAATCGCATGAAAACAACAAAATATGCACACATTCAAGTACCATTGCGCACTAATGCTATCCAATTCACTCCGACGTGCAAAGATTCAAACCAATTCCTCTCAAACATGTAATTCGACCAAAACCCTAAATCCACCAATCTAACCAATTTTATCCAAAATAAAAGGAGAGAATGAGTGAGATTACTTTGGGGATGATCTCTACGGGTTTATATATGGACCTCGAATCGGCTCCAAATTGATGGATTTGGATAGGTTGGAGCGGGGAGGAGAATGGAAATGCGGGAGGAAGAGAGGAAGTTTGAGGGAAAATAAAGAACTAGGTGAACCAGGGGCACCTAAGTCACCTCTGTCACGCTACGCGCTTTGGCGTGACAAGGCATGTTTGTCACGCCATGAGTACTGGCATGACAACGACAAGGACTAGGCCACACAAGCCCTCTACGCTGGCACGCCGTGCGTACGACGGCTTGCATGGTAGATTTGGCCACGTCAAGAAAAGTGGCATGATAGAATGGTTTGGCCACGCCACGCGTTATGGCATGACCAAATGGGTCAAAATTAAAAATAAAGTTAGTGTTATGTTAACTTTAAAATATTATTAAACAAGGATTAAATAAAAAATTCGAACCGCCACGAGAGATAGGCTCCCTGCTTTTAATCTTTTACCTTTTATCCTTTCACAACTGGCCTCCTCCTTTTGCCCTAGCTACACGATCTTGGCGAGACCAGAAAGACAAAACGGTGGCCAGTGTGTCGTGTGTATGCGTGTACATGTGTCTAGGTAGGTAGGTGCCAGTGCCAGTGTGCGTGTATCGATCGGCGAAGTTAGTGTTGCTTGTACGTGTGAAAATTGAGCAAAAGTGCACACGGCGCCATCGATTCAACGCCACACCAAGGCACACACAGCCACCGCGCTTGCTGTTCTTGCATGTGCCGGCCGACGCAGACTGCACGGTCTGCAGGCTAGTTTAAGTGTGGGCGCCCCCGCGCTCTACCGTGCGTTCCTCGTCTCCTTTCGTCAGGATCGTATGGTTATCGGGCTCCTTGCTGTTTCTGATTCGTGTTGTCGTGCACGAACATGGGGGTCGATGATGTGTACTGTTCAGCATGGTGTGGGCCACCGTGGTGTGGTGTGGTGCATGGCAGCAGTGGATTCAGAACTAAATTTGAGATATGACAGACTCTACTCTTAGACCATCAGCGTGGCCCCGCGGGCCATGCCCTTGGTCACTGCTGCGCCGCGCCCCTTGGACTTGGGCCCTCTGCAACTCACCACACTGCTTTGGACTCCAGTCGTCATCCGCTGGCCACCACCATTGCTCTAGGGTTAGGAGGTGGGAAGGAGGCCTAACAACTCATGAGGTTTGGGAACCAGAGCCATGATTTGGGATGACAATCTCGCATAAAACCCCGATTACCCATGGGTAGATGTCGGGACCCCGAGTATGCAACCTCGAGACCCTCTGTGCATTTTGAGCTAGTCCCAAGATCAGCAACTAGCTCGCACAGTTTCAACATCAATGTCATAAAAACCATACAACAAACTATAGAAGAAGCAGACAAATAATATTAATAGAAGCAAAAGACCTTATGGTCAACATTTTTACAAGGTCTGCCACACAGGGCTATAACAAAGAGAGCTCGCAGCGGGAAAACAAAACGCTTGTGGAAACCATTCGACATGCCCACATGCAATCGAGTGGAGGACGTCTCCTAGCACACATGGTCTTTGAAGACCTCCTCTTCATAGAGCTCGGAGCTCCCTGGGTCCTCTTCGGCGACTGCTCAACCGGAGGGCATAAAGCCGTGAGTACTTTGCATGTACTCAACAAGTCGTAGGGAAATATATGCAAATAGTTTTACACTCTACAGAGGTTGTACAGCTTGACCCACAAGACACGACCTCTCTAGTTGGTTGGGCACCCGTCGATGCCCCTGCTCACTTCCTTAGGTAAGCAGTCTAGAGCACGTGACAAGGCCTTTATAAAGCTCCATTTTGACTCGGTTCTGCTCGCTAAGGATTCGCCTTCCTGACCCCCTCTTGTGCCATTCTCAATCCAAAAAGAACCGACTAAAAGTATTGCTAATTAGTTAGCCAGGTCCACCCCATAATGAACTTGTGGTTGCACAGTATGGCCCAGATCAATGGCTTGCAAGGTTAAGTCCTTAGTGACTACTCAAACGAGACAACCACATCCCAATGTGCTTCCTGCACCCCCTTTACTGCACGATCACTCACCCGAGTATAAAACATTTTGAGTTCAACTTGGCCAAATGACCACCCTAGTCATGGCACAATAAATTTTAACAACAGTGGCCGCGCCACAATACCATATATCATTAAGTCAAATTCAACATCATTGAATCATGTGATCGAGAGACAACGCATAACTAAAGCATGTCTAAGCAATATACGCACCCATGTTGGTATCTCAAAGATGTCCAACTAAGATTACCCAACCTAAGGTGTCCAAGGGTACATGTCAACATGTCAAACACAAGTATTCAGGGAGTCATATTGTCGAGTGGGTATTTAGCTATTTCTCAAACCATTTTTATACAATTAGCCATGTATGTTGGTATAAAACAATGTAATTTTACAAATTGGGTATGACATGATCAAAGGTCTACGACTTGCCTTCATTGAAGAATTGGGGTTCTTTGGTAGAGGTCGTTGGGTCCAGGAACTCTTCAGAGAAGCCGGAATCTACACGTGCGAAAAGAGCCAAATAAATACAACAAATCCAAACAAAAATAAAAAACTACCAAACTAGAACCAAAAGAAAGGTGAGAGGGGGGGAGGTCCTGAGGAGAAGGTCCTCTGAAGGGTACGACTACTCAACATGGTCGTACGAATAATACCAAAGGGGATACGACTACGCAATTGTGGTCGTAGGAGAAGGGGAAAAGAACAGGGCTCAGAGAAACTCACCATGAGAGAGAGAGAGACCGGAGAAGACAGGAGGAGGACGGTGAATGGCATGAACGCTTTGGTGAATCCTTCGACAGCGAGGTGGTCGAAGACGGCGCATGCTCCAGCGGGCTCCTTGGCGACGAGGAGGCGACGACGCGGCTTCAACAGATGGTGGCGAAACTCGCAGCACAGAGAAACTGGGCAAGAGCAAGAGAGTTGAGTGACGAAAAAGGAGATGAAGGAGGGCTGCTTAGGCTTTTATAACCAGGGGAGGCGGGGAGAGTCGCTGAGAGACTCAGAAACACACGCATTCAAGGGTAGGTGGAGGAGGAGATGGGGGTAGGTAGGAGAGGAGACAAGAGGGGGAACTGGTACTGCAGAAGTGAAAGCATTTAATGCGACACAACAACATTTAATACGTGAGGACTTTTGCATCAGCAGTGACGCGACGAGAGGAAGAAGAAGGTAAGTAGGGCTGACAGGTAGGGCTAGTCAAAACTCGGGAGGGTGGTCCAACCAATGGGGTGATCGTGACCCAAGGGGTGGTCGTCCAGGACTACCCGAAGGTCTCCCAGGACCATCCAGGAGGTCTGGACTGAGGGGGAGGTCCAAACGAGAGGGAGGTCTGGACTGAGGGGGAGGTCCAAACGAGAGGGAGGTCCGGACTGAGGGGGGAGGTCCAAACGAGAGGGAGGTCTGGACTGAGGGGGAGGTCCAAACGAGAGGGAGGTCTAGACGAACAGAGAAAGGGGAGGTTGAACACTCGAGAACTCTAGCAACCGCAAAACAAACCAAACTCAAATTAATTGAAGTTTGATTTAGTCATTTTAAACACTTTTAATTCCAAAATCTCAAGTTAATCTTTAGATCTTCAATAAAACCAAATGGTTATTTTTATTTTGAAAATTCAAAAAGCTTAGGAAAACTGGTTATTTTTATTTTGAAAATTCAAAAAGCTCGGGAAAACTGGGACGTTACAGTACAAACCCTAATGGAGGTGAGTATGTTCCTATTTTTGTGCCTATGAGCACGTTCGTGGAATGAAAGTCTGCATAATTGGTAATTGGACATGGGCATGGATGACCTCCACTCATGCCCACTTTTGCCCAATTACCTACCTTAGGGAACTGACAAGTGAGCCCAAGCATGAAAATCCTAGTTATGTTTTTAGGGGGGGGAGCCCTAGTTATGTTACAACACATCCTCCACTACTCTACTCTTCCTTATTCCCAAGCATCGCTGCCCCCATCCTAATCCCGCACAGCACAATGCTATAGCCCATAGCCCTCGATGCACCGTGCCTCTACCCCAGTGTCTCTTGGGGCATGGGCTACTTGGCTACTGCCTATTGGGCTGCTGGTCAGGTCCAACTCAACGATAAAGTAACCCCATGAAACGAGGTCCACGAATAAGCAAAGGCCCAGGAGTGGTGCCCTGGTCGTCTTCTATCTCGTCTCGTCTTGGTAGGCGCTGGTAGGTACTAGGACACGTGGGAAGGAGGTGTTCCGGCCAGCGGGAAGCTCAGCCGGTCGCCATAGCTCGCCTGAATGGTACGACTACCTCTGGTGCGTGGTACACATCAGGTTTCAGTGGCGGACCCAAGATTGAGATTTAGGTTGGGCGGAACGAACCAATAGTATTATCCGATAACAAAGTAAGACATACATAATACACTTGCAATCACTGTAAATAGAGCATATGATACTAAATGAAACTCAAAACTATAATCCGCATCATGTGAACATACAAAGACATGTCAAATGTAGAAAATGTACCTCATCAATGAAGTGCACATAACAATTTGCCACCAAAATACCAAATTATTGAATATACTAGTAACAACTTGTCAAAAGTAGATGGATAGTGGGTATTCGGATTAATTCATCATAAATCGTAAATTTTTGAACATTGACAAGTAGAAAGACATACCACTAAAGTACTAATTAGGTCTAGAAGACCAAGGCGATTTCATTCTCTGATATTTTGAATGCTTCTCAACTAGCCTGTCCATTATCTGTGGGTTCGCCATAAGCCACTCCGATATCTACTTTGAAGTAACCAGTGAGTCCATCTCAAGGGATTCCAACCACTTGTACACTGGCTTCCAAAGATTAGTCCGCTAGAATCTATATGGGAATGCACTTTTGTCTGCATCTAAAACATGACATAAAGGAGGAAATGAAAGTGCACTACGAACTCAGTTTTGTTGATCAATGGAAGGAGTCCAAAACACAGCTAAGATATATGATGGATTGGGCCAACCCTTACTTGGGATGATTTGTTACTGTATGTCTACAGAAGAGGCCACATCCCATCTTAAACCAGAGTGAATCAAGGGCCATATCTCTACTAATAAAACATGGAGTATACCCCCCCCCCACAGCGGGACGATCGATCGTCCCACCTCTCCTCTTAGATGCGTAAGAGGGTCGTTCGCGAGCCGCCTCATCAAAAACCATCGCGGGCTCACCCTTGCCCCCGAAACCATCGATGGCTTCATCCTCCCACGTCTCTTCGTATTTTGCAACCATTCCCACTATCTCACCCCTTCTCTCTTTCTATCTCCATCCAAGAGATGTAACTACTTTTTTGAAGAAGGTAGCGACGTTGCATCGAGGAGGCATGAGGACGAGAGCCCACGCGTGCTACTCATCCAATCCAGTGGAAGCCGAGGGGCCTTAGACTTACCAGCGAAGAGGCGGAGGCATGGTCTGCTGTTGGTGTCCATACTAGTTGATGTGGAGGCATCTGCTGGGTCGCCGGCCCACTTGGCTAATGCTATGCTCACATACATGCCCATTAACCCTGATTTCTTCATATTGCAAGAACCAAAAAAGAGATTGTTGCCGTTGTGGAAGTTCTCATGGAGGTGTTGTCTGGATGTGCATGCAGGTGCGTGAGATTCAGGCAGCTTGAGCAGAGCAGGGTGGTGCTTGCGAGGCCGTCCCCGCAGTGAATCGTTCTCCGAGCCCAGGGATGGTCGGATGTCGCTCACCGGAATTTGCAGCGCTGCGCAGACACCGACAACCTCAACATCTTCTAACTTCTTGGCACGGTAAGAACAATTGGTACAAGAATCAATCATGTTTGTTCGTTGCGTTGCTCGTTGGTGATCGTGTTGATCGAGCTCAGATCCGGTTCGACTTGGATTTGGAGGTGGGCACTCGGATCTGGTTGGTTATTTCTATGTTTTTTGTTCATGTTGTATGAGGGTGCTAATGCATGGATGAATCTTTGTTTGTTTAGGTTGATTTGGTGCTAATGCCTCCTCAACACCCGACAGGAGGATGCGAACCGTGGCGATGGCACTATGACCCCAAGCCAGGGGTTTAGCTGTCTAGGTTGTCATCTCCGGCACTGAGGTCCATCTCGACGTCGGCAGCGGCGCCAACCGCCTCGCCACGCTCCTCGCCAAGGATCTCCTCCCGCTCTTCCTCGTTGAGCTCCCCGCCAACGGTGCTAAAGCATCTCTGTCTCGGCCGAGGAGTGTGGGCATCGTGGCGGGCCCTCCTTTGTAGATGAGGAGACCCAGAAGCAGAAACCTAGGGGCAGGGCGCCTGTGGCGCCTGACACGATGGTGTTGGTGTTTCTGTTCAATTCTAGCATTCGTTTTGACTTCATTTCAAGGGCTAACCACAAATTTGAACTCATGAACAGGATAAATACGTTCACAGACTTGGAAAACAATAAAAGGAATATTTTTCGTCTAAAAAAAGAGAAAGGAATATTCAATGATTAATGATTTACGTCATTCGCTACGAAACATCATTCTTTTTTTCTCAATGTTTTATTTCTACATACCTATGATGCTTGAAGGTTTTTTTGCTTATTAAGTCTTGAGATTATCTTCGTTGAAGTAATTGGTTGTTTCTGCACATAGTTTGGTCACAGCATAGCGAAAAGCAATTATGGGTAGGGTGAACCTTTTAAAGAGGAAAACATTCAGCTTGTTGTAGTAATTTTGTTTGGCCATGGTTTTCAGCCGCCGGCGAGGAATCAATGACAAGTAATTGAGTGGATGCATGGATGGTAATATCAGATATAGAGAGCAACAAACATGGCAGAATCTGGGAGGCAGCTCCTAGCTTCCATGCAGAGATTGTCCTACTACGTCGACTATAGTAGCATCATGCTATCACCTTGCTAGGCATTTTGTACACCTCACAAAGAAAAGCTTAACTCATACCCGTTTGGAGCTTGAGAATTGTAAAAGTTAGCATATGTTTACATCTGAAATGTACTTCCTTTTCTTGCATTGGATCCCAACTGTTTGTTAATTAGTATCATAGTCATTGTTTCAATCAAGGCTCTTGATTGCTTTTAGTGGACGTAATCAAGCAGCAACAAACTTCTATTCCTTTGAGTAAGAATGTATTTCTGCAACAAAATATTTAGTATAAAATTTGATTTTTCCGTTGCAACGCACAGGCACCTAACTAGTATTGAATTAACCATGGGCGACTTAGTTCATTACCCCTAGTCCTAATAGGTTTACTGAATCCTCTTAGAAAAAAAAAGTTCACTGAATCCTAAACGAGAGGACCTTGTAAAAAAAAGTACACTAAATCTAGAGGTGTTCATGGGTAGCCTGGCCTGGACCGGTGAACCCTAAACCAAAGAACCTTCTAAAAAAGCACACTAAATCTAGAGGTGTTCATGGGTGGCCCAGCCCGAGCCGGTCTTGGGACTCCATTTTCGGCCCGAAAACCCGCTAAAATATAATAAAAATCTATTTATTTATTCTCGAAATGAATTAAATATTACTTTTTATTCTAAAAAAGAATTAAAATATTTTTTAATGGGAAAACTCAGGCTACCCGTTAGAGACCGGGCTTTTCAGGCCCAGCCAAAGTCTGGCCCGACGTTTGAATATGTCTAATTAAATCTGCTACATCAATTAGATGATCGGTACATACTTATTCAACGTCGTATACAGGGGTGGATCCAGAACGAAAATGACCGGGTGTCCCATATATATCACACATGTCTAATTATAAAAGCAATGTTGTGTAGAAATTAGAATAGTAATGTGTTAAACAATTCAACATGATGGATGAAAAAATAGCCATCAAAATGCTTACCAAAACAAAGGATCCTACACTCCTAGTACTAGTTTTGGTTAACTGTGGCAAAGTGAATAAATGATGGATAAAGTTCCAAACCATGGGCAAAAGATGGTCAGGATCGGCAAAAAACAACATCCGACCTTGATAACCTACAAAAAGTAGAAGAAATCACTTAGTAAATTTTAAGTAAAGAATCATGAATTTATCGAAACAAAGATAAGTACATTACATTTTATAATTTCATTATATGCTCCCTTAAGTTCTGGAAGCGATGAATTACAACATCATTGGTAACTTTCCCCATTTCACATTTCTCCACATAGCAAATAAGGCTATCTCTCAAGAAGTCATCGCTAATGCTATTGCGCAAATATGTTTTCACAATTTTCATGGCTAAAAAGCATCTTTCAACTGTAGCAGTGGCAATAGGCAAAACTAGTGTTAGCTTCAAAAGTCGATAAACCAAAGGATAGCAAATATGTTTTCTTGTCTCCACCATTTTTTGAGAAAGGTCGCTAATAGTCTCTATGTTAGAGAATCTATCATCCGCACACACATCGGTAATGTAGAGGCGAAGGTGGTGTTTAAGGTCCCTCAATTCCCCATCATCAAAATCATTGGGATAAAGTTTAGCTAGATCCACCAAATGCTCCAAATTGAAATCATGAAATGATTCTCTTGGACTCAAAGCGGCCGAGCAAACAAGCAATCTAGAGTTTTTCTTGTTGAAGCGACCATCGAGTTCTTGAAGTAACCAATCAAGAACATCATTAAAACAATCCACATCATAATGATGCTGGTTGGTAATTCCAAATTTTTGGCGTGGCTTATTTGGATTCACGTATGCTTCTCCCATTTCCAATTTGGAAATATCGTGCTTCTCACAGAAGGCATACACTTCATCTAGGACAGAATCACATCCATGCCTCCTAAGCTCATCCAAATGACTTTTGGTTGATTTCACACGATCAATGGCATTCACATATTGGCCAATTCCGTCTTTGTAAGCAGTTGTAGATGACAGACACTAGTAATCCAATTTTGGTTACAGAAGTAAAACTTTTCATTATTAAAGAGGGTATGTAGAGGAAACGCTACAATTATACCACGAAATGTATTTAGAAAAAGAGGGTATAACAAACCATACGTATCAAACTAATTGATCAGACTAGCAATTCGATCTCTGGAAGAACAATCTTGGAGAAGTTTATTTTTCACAGAACAAAGTATGTGACAACTGACAACAGTCAACACAAAGCACTCAGAATAAAACGACCACTACATGCAACAAGCGAGGACCCCCTAGCTCCCATGCTTATCGCTGCAAGCCTAGGCCGCCTGGCACTTGCTCGCTCCCTCTGCTGGGCCCGGGCGGGAGCTAGCCCATGCTCTAAGCCGCCAACGCATGACACGCGCGACGTGCACGAGCCTCAGCGCCCGGGTCCGAACATCCGCTGTGGTGTCCTTCGGTTTTGGTTACAGGTGTCCTTCGTTTTAGTCTGTTTATACACCGAGATATATACATACATATATATACATACACACACACACACACACATATATATATATACACACACACACAGAGAGAGAACACGATTTTGAACCCGGTGTCCTGTGCACCCTGGTGGGCCAACCTGGATCCGCCCCTGGTCGTATAGACGTTAAACACAAGAGTTCCAACTTAGGTTCGGTGAGTATACTCCGAAATTAACTTCTTCATAATATATATATATATATATAAACATGTTTATTGAATTTGCATCAAACAGATCGATGCATTAGATGCAAGAGCAATTTGATCAATTACATGCATGAAATTTAACCATTGGCATTGCATTGCTCAAGCAAGAAAGCCATCTTCATCGAGCGGTGCAGCAGCACTGCTGAGGATTAGTATCGTACTTGCAATAGGCACCATAATAATGCTCCATTTCGCGGTCGCATTTAGGCGAGCACCGATGAGCGGTGCAAAAGTTGCGACATCGAAGCACGATTCAGATTCAGATAATCGCACATGGAATGCATTGCAGTTGCAGCATCCGCAGATCAATTAATTAGTACACACAAATCAAACAAGATTGAAGATAGGTCATAATTAATTTGAACATTTGAAATACGCAGAGTAAAATAAGGATATTCCTACGTACCTGCATAGCAGGATGAGAAGGTAGAAGACATGATCATCAGAAGTTCAGAACCATGAAAACAACAGGCACGATCCTCATCGTATTGCTCTTGATGAGTGCCATGAGTAGATGATAACTTCTGTCTGTCTCTCTTCTGTTTCAATGTGCTTGTTGCCAAGCTCCTTTGCTGGTGTTTATATAGAGGCACATCAAATCTTAGAGCATGTACAATGGGCTTATGTCAGCCGTCTATAGTCACTGCCACGTAGGATTATTTTTATTGACGTGGATGAAAGAGAATGAAGAGAGAAAAAAATATTGTCTACAATCTTGTAGCCGACTATAGCACCAGAAACAAGAAAAGCATTAAAAGAATGTGTGTTCTATAAAGACAACTAAAAAGACAGCAACTGTATGTACCATCATATGAGCTGTCTTTAGTGCTGTCTACAGGTGACATGGATAGTTGCTATAGACAGCAGTTGTCTGTACCATTGTACATGCCTTTAGGTAGTAATTGATTTATTTGTGCATTTATTTTCTCTCCTACATTAATGTTCATACCAGGTTTCGCTAGGAGCGTTGCTAGGGTGGGGTGCGTGTTAATTAGGCCTTAATTAATTATGACTAATTAATTACGACTAATTAAATAATACTAAATTAATTATGACTATATAATAATGACTAATTAATTGTGACTCGATTAATTACGAATAATTAATTATGCCTTAATTAATTGCGAATAAGTAACTAATACTAAATTAATTATGAGTACTTAATTAATTATGAGTATTAATTATGACTAATTAACTATGACTAATTAGCTATGACAAAATTAATTATGACTTAATTAATTGCGACTAATTAATTATGACTAAATAACTATGCCTTAAATAATTACGACTAACAAATTACACAGTTAATAAACATAATGCATAGGAGAAAAAAATTACCGCCTCTTGATGTTAACCTTTCTGTACTAATACAACCGCTAAGCAGTTCTCTAAACACTCCTTAATCGACAGTGAAATTGGAACTCGCCCGCTCGCTCTATTCTCTTCTCTATGTCTCTCAACGCGGCGAGAATGAGAATGAGAGCGAGAGCGGCCCGTGTTTTTATAGCTGTGCAAACGCAATTCACGCCGACTAGACTTGGGTACTTGTCAGCCGCCGATAGCTCCGTTGTATCATTTTTGTCATTACGGCCGAGAGGGGGCCAATTTTATTAATCACGACTCCAACAGTGCTATAATAGCCAAAAACTCTGTTATTGGTTGATCTGTATGTAGATAGAGAATTTAAAAATATATATATATATTTAAAAAAAGAATTACATAAATAAATTGTCAAAAAAGAAAAATTACAAAACTAGACCTCTGTCGATTGGCGACAGAAAGCTATCACCGTTTCAATTGACGACAATAGCCCTATCGCCAACAAAAAAGGAAGCTAGGCCTCTGTCGCCACGCCCATGGAACAGGGCCCTACTACCAATTCAGCTCCCTATCGCCAATTCAATTGGCGACAGTGACTAAATCCCTGAATCGCTCTTGTTTGAAGGGGTTACATACCACTGGAGAAGTCCCTGTTCCCAATTGAAATGGCGACAACTCCTTATCCCCAATTGAATTGGCGAAAGAGGTCTAGTTTTGTAAATTTCTTTTTTCGACTATTTATTTCTGTAATTCTTTTTTTAATATATTATTTAAAAAAACCGTAGACAGAGTGCAATTAAAATCATACGTTGTTCCTTTCAATCCCGAAAAAAAAAACATACATTTTTTTTTGTCAAGTAGTAAGGTTTTGCCTTAAATTTCAAAGAGAAAAAGGGTTTTGCCTTAGCTTGGTGCACTTAGCCATGAGTCCAATAATTCTATGGGACAAATCTCCGGCCCAAATGGAGTTCTGTAAAGACGCAGTGGCATGTGTTTTTTTCGTCGGCACACTAATATGGCATGTGCTTGTCGTTGAAAAGCTACTTACTAGGTTGAAGTTGCAAGAGGTTGCTTCCTCTCTTTTCTTCGATCACATCTAGCTAGGGTAGAATTGTGTGATGACTTGATCGATCGGACAGTTGAATATGTTGGCGCGTGGAGAAAATATTGGCCATCGATCTATTACCCTTTTGGGCGGGCTCGACTGGTTCTGTTATGGATCATGTGTTCAGGTTAACACAGTCCAATTTTTTTTCCATGATAATCTATCACAAAACTGGGACCTGTGTTGCAAATTGCAGCACGCATGCATGCACAGTTGCACATGGACGATGGACCCAACCCAAGTTAGGTTTAAGTGCTCCTCTAAAAAAAGGTTGGGCCACAGGTCGGCCGAGCACTGTAGCAACAGCATTCCGAGCCAGTACGGTACTCTTCAGTGAAACAGTATTTTTACTGTGTGCATAAATATTGTTTCAATTTTACTGTTTATTACTATACCACAATGTTGCGCGTTGTTGATCTAAACAATTCGCTGTGTATTGGACGGCACTCCACAGTGCTCGACCTCTGCTGGGTTGTTTTCATACACGTGCATAGGTCCAAGGTGGGTAAGGCATCTGCTAGCAGTCGAACGTAGTGTTTAATTTATGGGTTCTCTTTTAAACGCAAGAATCGATCTGTTTTTGTGTGATGTTCCTGTGTCCCAAATGTGTAAACTTTTGATAGATAATCGCGAAAGGCGCCGCTTGTTTAGAAAATCAAGTAAGGCGCGGAAAACTGTCCGCAGATACTCTCCACGACGAAAACACGAGGCTACGTACTGCCGAACTGATGCATGCACAAAACACCGAACCTTAGGCATGATCAATGTTGGCTCATTGCTGGCCTCCTACCAGGCTACCGCCTACCAGCAAAGACCAGATTTATCCATCAGCCCAATTGAAGGCACCGGATCAATTTAACTATTGATCAGGCCGTACGTCCATGTCCCACCGGGCGCCCGCCACCGGACTATGATACCGACCTTTCGCCCGCGGCAAGTGGCAACGTTTACCTCCCCTACGGCAAGAAACTTCCACAAGGGTAATTTTATGGATGGTCAGGTGTAAACTGCGACACGAGTCACACAACGTCAAGTTGCGATTTATGAACGGTCAAACTTAAGCGTAAAGCAACTAAGCACCAATCCACAGTGAAATATCCGCTGGCACATGCCAAAGTCGTCCAGCTCACCTGGTCATTATCCAAAGGAAAAAAAAACTGAAGGCATATACTGACTGAAATTTCTTCCATTTCTACTAACTGCCCTCGTTTTCTTGTTTCCATTGCAACGAGATAATAATACATACTACATTATTATTTCTCTACAACCCAAGCCCTCCATATCAATAAAATGTTCGGGCGGTCCTTTCCCTAGCCGGTCTTCTCAATAAAACACTGCCCCTGGCTTCTCCAGGGTCGTGTTCAGTCCCATCTAACTGCCTATATTGTTCTGTTAACAACTTACTACCACTCGAGTGTTGTTTACTTCGGTCAGTATACAAGGAGGACGACCTTTCATCCCCCTCAACCCAACCCCCTCTGGTACCCTGATACCTGTGCTCAACAAACCTCTCAACACCTCCTAGCTGATCCACCTCCCGGCCAGATGAGCTGGTACCCAAGCTAGACCTCGACCGGGAATAGGTCATACAGTCGTTCTCCTCGTGTGCTACCATAGGGCCTCCCGGGTACATTTGATCTGAGGTCCCAAAAAAGTATTGTTCGTACTCATCAGTGCTGGTCGAATTCCTTGTGCTTTCGCTGCTATCTGTGCTCACAGTGCTGTGTGACCCGGCATCAGAGTTGCTAAACAACGATGAACTCTCACTTGGACTTGGAGATTCTGCCGGTGGATATGGTGAATCTCCAAATCCGTCAAATGTCCGGGTGAGGTCGTCTGCTATGTGATCGGTATGCAACTGGCCACCTTGGTGTCTGGTCAACGAACCTCCTCCTTGCAATGGTGTCCGTCCCGAGTTTAGCTTCTGCTTGGCCTTCTTTCCACGTGCTGGGTCTAGAGCCATCATCGCTTGTCTCACTGAGCTGGGAGCCCTTGGTGAACACCTGATATAGTTAATGCATGATTTAGAATGTCCTGATAAAAATCCTGACAGGAGCACACAGGATAACTGTTACTATCGGTTCAAATAAGAGAATTCCAGTAAATCACCTTGCATAGAGCAGCATGTACACACACTTTGACATGACATTTTCAAGAGATACAGGTTTGACCTGCACATAGCAAAGACAAGCTATTTAGAATAGAAGATTAATACAACTGATTCTTATTGATGATACCCCAGGGCAGGTAGCTTTCATGCCAGAGGAACACCAATGCAGTGATAATTTAAGTCATATAATCTGTTTACTATTCTGTTACAAACATATAGATTACGCGCACTATTCCAATAAGATGCATAGTTTGATCACTGTTCATATAATCAGCTTTCCGAAAGATGACCTTTTAACACACAATATGTCCAGAAAAAGTATACCTGGCTGTCATCTGTCTTGTACCACTTCCCATATGTATCCTTCACATAACATACATAATGACCAGAAAAGGCAGCATTCATAACATCATGATGGACAACCACTGCATATAGGCTGTAAACAGGGGAATTGTCATCAGTTGTGTTCATGTAGGAAGACAAGTTCAGGGTCTCTGGGAATCTGATGGCTTTGCTGATCTTCCCAAACTTGCCAGACTGCACAAATAAAAAGGGGGGAATGATTAGTAGATTTCTACACAAAATTTCAAGGCTTATTGAACTTAATCCAAATTAAGACACATAAAAAGTTAACTACGTTGATGTCAGAATTTTTCATCACACGAGAGGGCTGGACAAGTGCCCTCAGCATGTAGCCTCTTTTGTTATGACAGAGTTCATAGGAAAAGTAAATAACTTAGTACTCTGTATGGTACCTGATATCTTTTCAATGCAATAGTCAGGACATTTGGTGCTTCTGATATTGTCAACTTCTTTTTAGCACGCTCGTAGGATTTGCATCTGACATTACAGAATACAGAGTAGAGTTAGGAGTCATCTTAGGTAGTCATAGTAGAAGATAACAGCATAGAACATGGCATAAAATCACCCAAACATCTTTTTTCCGCAGAAAACATTAATAACATGCCTGCAGTACAAATTAAAACTGGTATTCTCATGCCGCTTGATTATCTTACAATTGAAATTTGTTTCTTTGTGCCTACTTTTGGCCAGTTTTCACAAAAACTAAAACATACCATCATTTTTTTTCCTTTCATTTCACTTTATTTTGGTGAATTCAGATTGTAAGGCAATGTTTTCATTTCCCCTTAAAAATCCTGATTAAATGATATGGCGGAAATATTATCAACCCTCAATTCTCAGCAAGTGAAGGTGACCTAAGAGGGAACTTTTTTTATTAAATAATCTTTTTTTAATTTTTATTTTAAAATTAACCTCCGGCGCACTTTATTTTTAAAAATAACCCCTTTGGTCACGCCACCACCCATGGCGTGACCAAACAACACTGTCACGCTAGGGCAAACTCTTGTCACGCCATAGGATAAGTCCGCAAAAAAACCTTTTTTGTCACGCCACCACTCATGGCGTGACCAAACAACACTGTCACGCCACCACCCATGGCGTGACAAGAGTTTGCCTGTAAACGGGTGGCGTGGCGGTGTTGTTTTGTCACGCCATGAGTGGTGGCGTGACCAAAGGGGTTATTTTTAAAAATAAAGTGCGCCGGAGGTTACTTTTAAAATAAAAGTTAAAAAAAGATTATTTAATAAAAAAAATTCCCTAAGAGGTGTGGATGCCTATAATCCCTTTTAAGATTATATGACAATACTATAATTGAAGTCCTTAGTTTACTAAAATTTCAGTGGCAGCTCAAGGACTGTGGTCTGGGGATAAAACACGAGCAATGTAATGAACACTAAAGGGCACAGCATGAGCAGGTTCAGAAAGGTAAAGATCAACAAAGTAATACAACCTGCTGCATTGATATCTATTATCTCCATCCAAAATTTCTGTAGATGTAAACCGCTGAAGTGCTTCATCGAGCGAACTGATGTCGCCATCTATTTCAACAGTAAGATCCAACATTCGCTCATATTGCTCAGAACTAACATGACACCTTGCGCATTTTATCTAGAAAAGAAAGAGGAAGAAAGTGAAACAATTAATAGGAATGTTCAAAGGCTAGTTCACTACTCACTAGATAACTGGTCTCTAGTAACTGAATATATAGAAACAACAGAGATTTAAGCTGTTCTGTGAAGAGAACCTTAGATCGCAGATAGCCCCCAAATATTAATTGCACAAGTGTTGTTTCTTCAGCTAAACAATGAGCACCACTTTTTCTGGCTTCCTTCATGCATACAGATTGCATAGCATCAATGGCGCACCTGTAAACAGATCCAGTAATGTGGTCCCATGAAACATCACTCTTGGAAAAAATTGAGTTGACTAAAATTAATTAAGCTTTTCACTCAAGATATGGTCATTTGCAACATCAATACATACCCAAATAAATCATCGCTAGGTAATTGCTCTATCAGGTTTTCTATTTAATATTCACTATTCAGAGTCTTCAAGAAGAAAAAAAAACACTATTCAGACAACTTCGCATTGGTAAGAATGGCAATCAGCAACCAGTTGGGACAACGAACTCAAACAACTATACTGAGTGATGCTTCAACTAACCTTCAGTTTAACAGGAAAATAAAATTCAAATTAAAAAGTGTGGTAGTTGACTAGTTGTACTGTTGAACATAATTTGGACTAAGGATACAAATCTCAAAACCAGAGAAAAACCCACCCGGCGGCCGGTAACCGGAAAACCCGGGGGAAAACCGGTCAAATTTCGAATATGGAAATTTGAATTGGGATGTTTTAAACCCAGTAACCGGAACGGTTACCGCCTAAAACCGGAAAACCCACTTCAAAAAACCGGAAAAACCGCTACCAAAACCAGAAAATTGAATTGGGGATGTTCTAAAAAATGTTGGGACTTGGGACTTACTCATACAATAATTCAAGCATATTTAGCTCATACAATAGGTAATCTAGCACACAAAAAGGCCTAAACCAACCTAGAAAGTGCATTATGCAGTCATAAATTTAAATTTGAAAAAATTCGACCGGTTTTTTTCCTCCCGGTTCCCACCGGTTTTTCCAGTAACAGCCGGTTTTTTCCTTGATTTGGGCACACTAATCAAACAATGCTGCACTATTGTGTTACAAATTCAGCCCTTATCTCTGAAGCACGGACACTTGGCAAAACTGCCGTATCCAGGTCAAACGACGTGTCGGACACGGCTCCAACACGTGTCGACGGAGTATCGACGACTTTTATAATAAATTTTAATCTTTAAAATTCCCGATACGCGTCAGACACGTCGTGGCCGCGTGTCCGACACGGTTGACGACATGGTCCGGCCCAAGACGCAGCGAACAGCCCAACGTGCTAGGTCTTCTTGCCTCCGCGCTCCGGCCGGCCTCATGCCTCCTTGGCCGCTTGCTGGTCTTGCCTCCTCCGCCTGGCCTGGCGCCCGTCGGCCTCTCCATGGCGCCATTTCATGTCTGCGCGGATCGAGCTCGGGAGGTCGCGCCCGGATCCAGCTCGGTCCTCACCATGCGACCTCCACCTCAGCGCTCCTCCTCCTCGCTCGACCTCCACTCGGCGGCTCCTCCTCCTCAGCTGCCCGGCTCCAGCTCCGATCCTCCCTCATGATCGCGCCACCGGCTCCGTCCTCCCTCATGGTCATGCCCCACGGCTCCTCCAGGTGAAGTTGTGTACTGATTCACTACTGATGCTTTGGCTTAATGGCTTTGCTTGTGAAAATGTGAAGTTGTGAATTGTGATACACTGAGTGAGTGAGTGACTGAGACTTAGTAATTACTAATTAGTATGTATGTTAGTCCAGAATGGAGGATTGGAGGCTGCATGTGTACTGATGCTTTGCTTGTGAATTGTGATACACGGAGCCAGTGAGACTTAGTATGTACTGATGCTATGCTTGTGATACATAATCAGTACACAAGCATCAATGCATCATTTATGTATCACAAGCATAGCATCAGTACATAAAAGATGCATTGATGCTTGTGGAAGACTAAGAGTCCTATCCCATGCTGTCTTTTATTTAGCCTTGCCATTGGAATTTGATTTTGTTATGTAACTTAAGTTGAACCACCTCTATGTTGGGCTATTGCCTAGTGGCACCTTGCTTTTGGTTGAACTATGCAAGTATGCATTTAAGTTTCTATGTTTGAACTTGGCTACTTGTTAATTTTTATCGCTTATCAATTATCAATTGTAGTTACTCTATTGCTTTGAGTCTTTGATTATTCAAAAATCAAGTATATATGTTATCTTTATAGTCTTGCAACTCTTGCTGATCATATTACTTCTTTTTCCAGGTTTATGGAATTATGATTTCTAAAAATGGTATTCATATGAACAATTGAACATATCATGATTCATGAATTGACTGCAAGAAGAATGAAGAGGCCAGGGTCATCTTTGAGAGGTATATATTCCGAGTTTATTTTACACTTCACAAAATTTCAGTTCGACAAGCATAAAGAAACATAAAAAATGATATATATGTGTAATTTATTCTTATTATTTAAATATATATAGCCGTGTCGCCGTATCGGTATTTTTGGGAAAATGACGAATTCCCGTGTCGGTGTCGGTGTCATGTCGTGTCGACGTATCCGTGTCCGTGCATCATAGGCCCTTATAGAAGGGCATCTAAATAATCAATGATTGCAAAAGAGCTCATGCACCACTAGTAAAAGGCAAGTGTTAATCAGAGGCCAGGAGGACACTTTTTCCTTCCACCCACACATCATAATTGACCACTTAAAAGGTATGACATCAGGCAAATTCAAATCAAGGGCTAAATCATTGTGAAAAAACTCTATATTCAATGTTTTGACACTTAACTATTCATAGCTTCTGTCAGTTCTGTGTAAACTCATGCTTAAGCTTCTTAAAGTGTCAACTGTAAATAAGCAACAAAAATATAAATAATGAATGTTGTCTTTACCTAAGGAATTCGTGAGCATCTTCTTGTTTACCAGGACCAAAGCTACTTCCAATGTCGTGCAAATGAGAGAGTATCCCAGTTGGTGACAAAGCAGTCTTGCCCTGTTTGCCCTCCACAATGAGTTTTTCAAATTCACACATGAAGCACCATTCCTTTTTGGAACCTAGAAAAAGTGAGAAATTAAATAAATACTCAAAGAAGTGCATCATAGAGAGAGAGAAATGCCATAACACAGTATATAACACAGTATTGGAAAGTTACAATTTTTTGAATGAAGTCCTTCTAAAAGATATGTTGTAAGAGGTCGAGTAAACATCAAGCACTGCAGAACAGCATTTACATAGCAACTGCAAAAGAAGAAGAAAACATGTCAGACAGGGCGAACACAGAACAACAGATTCAAATATCTCAATTCCTGCCAAAACATCTCACTTATCATAAAGTGCTATGTAACGTTAAGTCATCGACAAATTGGACAGCAGGAAAAAAAAATGCAGAGCATCACAATAATCTTGTCATACAACACTAGAAGTCCAACCATTGTGAAACAACGGTAGGGACATGAGCAAAAAGACAATCGGAATCAGATTGTATGGAGAAATGGAAAATTGTACAGTATGCCCATTTAGATCTGCATGTTGTGCATAGTACAATGAGCACAACTTGGCTGCATGAAGTAAAGTGGAGCCATCAACTTTGAACATCTCAGGGCACGCCAGACCAATCAAGCTGACACATTGCCTTTTCTTCATCTATGTTTGTGAGGAGGAAACCAGTCCATCTTGAGTAACAGGTTATTCGGTTATGTTGAGTGTCAACAAATCAATGACTAACCCTATGAGGGAACAAAGTAAGATCTAATCGTATGCCAACCAGACTCCAATGGAAGTAGGAATAGGATGCAAACAAATTAGAATGTTAGAAATGCCCAAACAAAAAAGAATGGGATGCCCAAACAAAAAAGAGTGCGATAAACTTAACAGAAATAAATATATCCATTCCGGTTAACCTTCCAATGTGTTACTTTTCAGAAATAATTCAGTGTTTACCTATTGCCAAGGTTATGAAGACCAAAAGGGCGCAATTCAACCTTGTCATAGAGCTTGATGAAAAGTTCATACGGAAAAAGTGTCTGAAAAAATAAAAAAATATTAGCAAATAAAAGTGATAAAATAAACTAAGTAAATAGAGCTATTCAGTTTTATTTACCAATTCTGATGGATAATGCCTCACAACTTTTGGTGCCGTTTGCTGCCTGACAATTTTCTTCAGAGATGTTGCAAGGCTATTTGCTGTTGAACCTGCTCTGTCTGATGGTTTTGCATTCCTTTCAGAAAGATCATCAGCCCTTTTTGATGGATTAGGTGTCACAGAACGGCCACCACGAATGGCAGAAACTCTATCAATAGTTAAGATGGATGTGACAAATTTTGAGCTTTCAATGTTGTCTGTACCAGCAGCTTTTGTTTTGGACTGTTCAACTTCCACACGAAGAGAAGTCCTAGAACTTTTGGGTTCCAGGACAACAGTTGCAGCAGCTTGAGAATTGTTCTTATCTGCAGATTTTCTATTATGACTAGTCTGAGAGCAATCCTCACTAACATCAGCATCCTGAGCTTTATGAAGTTCCTTGGAATGAACTAATGGTTCTTCATTGATAAAACTGCTACGGCCACTAATCTTCAATGCAGAAGCTTGAGATTTACACACCAGCACCTCATCTAAGTCCTTCGTGTAAGAACCATTTTCAACAAAATTTGTAGGTTTGATATTTGATTCTGTCTTTCTACTGTCAAAAGATGCTACTTGCGGAGTATTTTGAGGAAGTTTGACCTCACAGTTGGAATGGCCACCTTCAGGAACCTCTGTGGTAGCAGATACCTCTTCTAAAGGCATATCTTTGCTTTTATCATTTAAACTCTTCACAATATGGTTTGCATCAGAAGCTTCAGACCTAACAGCAACTGGTATGTTGATTTCAACCACCGGTTCTACACTAGCTACTGCATTTTCTTCAGAAGTTCTTCCCTGTTCAACTTTTCCTTCCTTTGCAACATAAACTTCAGCTCCATTATCTGGCCTAGCATTAGAAATTGGTGGATGACATTCATCTTTATGACCTTGTCTCCAGTGGGCTATCTGGCATTTAAAGGAACTGCAACAAGGAAGGTGTCATTGAAGTTGAACAAGTAACACAGTAAGAATCTTATGTATCATGCATAATGTTACAACATTGTTTAGGATTTTTGATATGTAACATGTATTGAAGGGTGAAGCTAATAACTCAAGAACTGAAAAGGCATCACACCTCATCCAGCGAAACAAGTCCCCAATTATTAATATTATTTAACTTAGAATTTACAGTTCTCGTTCTCCTATTTTGGTGATGGTTCTCATTTGATAGTTCCCTAATCCCTACTAATGATAATCAGTAACAGTTTAACACAGTGTACTAGAACTAGTGGTAATCGGATCAGGGTATACGTGTCAGCTGTTGTCTGTGTTAACATATTGTCTTACATTTCTAGTTTCGAATAAACTTTGCAGGATGCCTGTACTATAGCATCCACACTATAGGATTAAGCAACTTAAAGCTCACAAAAAAGACAAATATGTATAAGAAAGTTCAGAATTGAATGAAACTATACTCAACACTATTACCTCAAATAATGACAATACCATCAGAAAAAAGAAATGGAAATGCCTAAATTCAGCCAATAGCAATTGGATTTGGACCACCTAAGTTTTCAGGTTTACGAAAGTAACCTAAAATTGCACAGCAGTGTACATAAGTATGTACTGATGGAAACCATCCTTCTGTTCCCAACGGAAGTACCTTGGTAAATCAGCCAACATGAGAGCTAATATGGCCACAAATCAAGCCAGAAAAGCTGGGCTTTGCTTAGATGATGAGGGTCAATGCATGCCAGATTTTAGCTAATATTTGACAGCTGTACCGCTTCTCAAAAAACATTAAGTGCAAAGGTATTATTGTAGCACCACTGGTTAGCTGGTGCATTTACTCACCATCAAACAAGCATATCATACATGGAGGCGCTGACAATTTTTTACAAGTAATCCATAATACTAGAGTACCCCCACAATTAATTCAGCACACAGGGGTACTTTTTACAAAAAAAAAGGTTTTCTGTCAATGCAAATTACTTAGCCAGAAGGAATTAATTAGGAAATAGGTTTATGCAAATGCGAGTATGCACATAAAATATATATTGTGTAATTCTCGTCGCTGGTAACCACATTTCAGAGACACAATTTTCTTGCACATGGTTTAATAATACATCTACAGATGCTGCCCATAGATGTTGCCACCCATTAGAACATTTGTGCTTTGTGATAGGATACATCTTGCAACAAATCAATGCTAGTAATGTCCATGACAACAGGTAACACATTGTCCCATGAAAATGATACCGTGCTCATCTAGAAAACATGTGAATCGCTATGGGATGGTGTAAGATGGCTAATAGCCTAACGCAGGTTGTGGCCTATGTCGGTTGATAAAAAACAACAACAAACTAATATAGGTGTTTGGAACCGATAGGCAGACAACTTGAAGTCAGGGTCTCAGGGACCCAAAACAAATGTTAAATTTAGGAGGGAACGCAGCGGTAACGAAAATAACATAATTGAGCCATTAGGGGTCCTAGCTGGTTTCAGATGACTACAATAGCTGACCAATTCACAAGAAAAGTTCTATCAATCCGTGTCTCTATTAGCCATGCTGTACATCCACCAAAGATTCACCAAAATTGAATTTACAAACAGACACAGATAAAAAGACTAAATGGAGGGTTAGCGACAGTCCTAACTCACATGGCAAGCGGGCATGTTCGCAGCACCCAAAAATTGGGGGCAAACCCCAAATATTGCCGAACTACTAGCCAGTTACATGTTACCAACGCCCAAATTTGTACAAAATACAGCGCATCCCCACTCCCAAGTCACAATTGTACATAAATCGCAGATTATCCTCCCCCGCAATTTCCCAATCACCCACTGAAATTTAACGAATTGAAAAGGGATTAGGAACAAGATTTCAGCCCACTCACCAGTACTTGACGGCCTTGCACTGCTTGCACCTAAACGTCGTCGGTCTGAAGCACACCGCGCAGACCCCATTGGACCCCGCCGGCGGCTGCGGCGCCTCTGCCAGCTCCTCCTCCCGCGCCGGAACCGCCGCGGGGGGCGCCCACATCGGCGCCTCGTGCATCTCCGCCGCGTGCACCACGCCCGGGAACAGCTCCGAGTAGTACGCGAGCACCGACTCCCGCTCCGCCAGCTCGGACTCCTCCGCCGCGAGCCGCGCGAGGCGCCGCACCTCCTCCCTCCGCGCCGCGGCGCGCCGCCACCTCCGCCGCACCAGCAGCGCCAGCGCCGGCACAACAACAAACATCACCAGCGCCACCGCCGCGGCGGCCGCGGACGACGACCCCGCCGCCGCCGCCGCCATTGCCCCTCCCGCCACTCCCCTCAACCCACTCCCTCCCCTCCTCCTCCCCGCGCATAGATCTCCCTCCCGCCCGCCCCAACCGCCGGATCCGCGCGCCGATTCCGCCCTCGCCGGAGCAAATCCGCCAAAATTTAGCGCCCCGAGGTTCCCAATTTTCCCCCCTTTCCTCCGGTCCGGGTTTTGTTTGGTCTTTGTAAGTGACGGAGAGGTAGCAGGCAGGAAGGAAGAAGCCGGCGGGATCCGTTTCCTGGGTTGGCACTCGAGGAATAAGACAGCTTGTGGAGGGGGCGAGGCGAAAAAAGTGCGCGATGGGGCAGGCAGGACGAGACGGCGTCGGGGTAAGTAACGGAAGCGGAGGCGACGGTAGTAGTTCGAGGGGGAGGAGGAGGACAAGAAAGGAATGGGATCCCACGAGGTACCGTGTGTGCGACCGGTACCCTCCGCGATCGCGCGCGTCTGGCCGTCCGATGGGTTGGGTTGCGGCCGTTGATGGGATGCTGCCGTGGGGTAGCTGCCCTGTGCGGGAGAGGAATCGCGGGAAACTATTTTTAGCAGATTTCTTTCTGGGTTATTCCCCGCCAATGATGCTGGGGCTCCACACTGACGAGTAGATCCCACGCGAGTTCACGTCATGAGTGAAGAAGGTATATATTTATCTACGTTTGGAAGTATTCTGGCTTGATACGAATACATATCGAGTCATCAACTATTGCGTTTCAAAGGTAATTAATGATTTGCTACTCATTTACTTTGGTAAAGATCGGATTTTTCATGTTAATTATATTGCGTGATCTTCATGAAGTTTTTTTTTGGAAGATATCTTCGGGCTATGATCTTTTGAGAGTTTTCCCTCCTGCTACTTGGATCGTTCTGGTCTGAAGGCAATGGTTACCAAAATTTGGCTCCGATCTAATGGAGACCAACTCAATGTGCGACAAATTTTGATTCTGGCAACAAATCAAATACATGCATAATTTATTTTAAAAAAACACGCCAAATTCAGTTAGCATTACCCAAGTTTGGTAGCCAAAATCCAGTTTAACCGACAAAATTTGGCAATGAACACCAAACATAACCTGAACACACCCTACGTTTTGGCCGCCGAATGTTGTTAGTGTAAACCTAAACTTGCATTCTAGCTAGTTCATTTTGATTACGCTCGTAAGGCCAAATTTGGCACCGCCAAATAGTCCTAGTTGAACTAAAAAATAATCCTATTATCCACCCAGCTAAAATGCACATGAATCCGCTACAGTCACATATCAGGGCGATCTGATGGTGGAGAAAAATGCTTCAGTCAAAAGAGAGAGAAAAATCTGTGCTCGTGTTTTCCCACCTCGCGATCCTACATCCTCGATCTAAACATTTCTTCACCTGAGGGTCACAAGTCAGGTAGGTACCAATTTGTCCATGGCCGTACGAAAAAATAAGAGGAAACAACGTGCACGGGGCCACGGGGGGCACAGACGTGCGAGACAAGCGACACCTTCCTTTTCGTTCGCCGAGTCCGAAGTAGCCGTGCCCACGCCATGGCGCGGTTTTTCCCAGCACGGATTTCCTCGGCACACGCGAGCCACACGGGGCGCACCGCGCCCAGATACGGGGGCGACAAGTGGCGCCCACGTATTAGGTAGCTACCCCCACACGTCGCGCATCCCGGGCGCACGGGGCGCGTGGCGCGCCAACGACGTCACGGGAGAATAGGGATGGTCGGAGCCATGTGATGCCGCGGGCGGTGGGAGGAGGGCGACGCCGTGCGTCGGTCGAGCCGACGCGGCACCACGTCGGCGCCGGGTGTGGAAGGAAGCAGAAGCAGAAGCTGAAAGAAGCGCTTCCCCGACGCAGCCACGCGGCTCCCTCGCGCCGACTTCACCTACACCTGTTGACACCGTGGGGCCTTGTGCCTTGAACTCTCGATCGATAGTAACGGAAACAGGTTCAAATTCATATTTGTTTATAGCGGTGGCGCATCCTTATAAAAAAAAACTGATCGAGTGAATTTGGAGAAGCTGCTGGAGCTGGCCGATGCCTAGATAAAGTCCTTTTGCGCCTTAGGATAATTTCTAGTGGTTGTTTTGCTGTTAGGGTTGGGGTGCTGCAATCTTGTTAGGAAGGGTTGTGCGGGCCTATCTGGTTATGGTCTTTTTTTTGTTATCATAATTCAGATCGCGAACTGGTGTTCCCAGTTTTGTATGTGTTAGTTCTGTTTGTTTAGACTTCTGTAAAACCGGTTATTCACTTTCTACTAAAACAGGGCTTTGCCTTCTTTAAAAAGCAATAGTAACAGAAACAGTCGGTGAGAGCTCTGCACTGTTCTTCCGAACGGTGATGGAGCAGATAAGAATCGAGATGGTATTAATTACACGATACTCGATCCATTATATAGTCTGGATTCTGATACTCCATATTGCAGAGCAATTGGTGGCAATCAAGTACTCGTCAACGTGTATAGCTAGTACCATGGAAGTTAACGATGCCGATGTAGACCGTAGGGTGTACTTCCAGTTCCATATATCTGCAGTATCGATATTTGCTTTGAGAAGATTTTTAGCTTCGTGTGCACGAACTCGACAGATGTTTGGATGGTGATTGGTGAAGACGAGGGAGCAGTAGACAAATCAATTCACCACTTCTCCTCACTCTCGCCGTCGAGATATTTTAAGCTCGGTTCGTTAATTGTCGACTGCCAAATGGCCTCAAGTATCAGCTCTCTTCGCGCTAATTGGTCTTAAGTTTCAACGTTCGACTGTCTTCGTGCTTAATTAGTCATTTAGCTGGCAGAGTTCCACAAGACAAGAGAGCAGAAGAAAAGGTAGCTGGCAGAGTTCCACAAGACAAGCGAGATCGTGGGTATACAATTCCATGTTACCACAAACGTGTAAAAGTGATGCTACTTATAGGCTGATGCAGGAGCTGCTGATCAGTTGATGCGACGTCAAACAACCAAACGTTCCTTATGGTTAAAGCCCTTTTTGTTGCCCATGTGATGATGCGTGCTGTTAGAAAGCAGACGCTGCTATACACACGATAATTCTCGTACGGTACCTCTCGTACGATACCATTACGATGCAACAAATTCCGCCGTATCACTTGGCTTGAGGGTTCATCCGGTGGGAAGAGTGCTTCGTCGTACTGATAACCGTCGTACGCAAAGCTGGTCCTGTGAGAAAAACACTACTAGCCCTCGGAATTTAAACTGGTTGCGCTATATGGGCTTTCATTAAGTAAACCGATATCATGTCTATTCTTCGTTAGGGTCCGTCCGGATGAATAGGCTTAATTACATGTAAGATGTGCCGATTCAACGTAGTTTAATTGTATCAACGTGAAAGTTTAATTACATGTAAGATGTGGCGATTCAACTTTATTCATCGTAAGAATCTGTTTTCTAGTGCGTGAAACCTTTCCTCGGTGGTAGGCTAGTGAACGTATGGACTCGTTCACAAATTTCGCAACGAATCCGGGTCTTTCCACGGCTGCGGTATGGTCAATAGATTAGATGCAACCGACGGGACCAGGAGGCCAAGTAGGCCCCGTTTGTACCCGTAATTAGCGATCAGTCAACAGAGTTAGCATCAACTTTTATTTTCCGTACTAGAGGCTAAATGGACCGTGCCATCCGGGCTAACCCAAAGCACGAAATTGTTGGTTCAATCTAGACATAGCACAGTATATTATTGTAGTCAGTCTGGGCTGGCACGGGTCGACAAGGCATTCTGTGCTTGGGTTGCGACCCCGACCCAACTTAGCATGCACAGGACTATACCGTGCATAACCCAGCCTAGGCACGGCCCTACTGGCACCACCAGCGACGAAGGAGGAGGTGGCGGCGGCGGCTGGGCGCAGACATTGGCGTGCCGTACCTCGGTCGGTATGGCACCGTCTATCTGTCCACCCCTATTCCGTACCAGGCGGGTAACAAATGAATATTCGAAGTTACAATAGTAACCTCTTCGGGTGCTTGTAATAAGTGAATTTCACGGTAGAAAGTTCTTTATCTTTTGGAATTTAGAAAAATTCTCATGTTTTAAACAGAGTCTTCAATTTAAAAATTACACGGGGCAAATAGGACCTCTCTATTATTTGGCTTCTCCGGAGTCAGAAGACAAGGGGAAGCTATTGAAATTTGGTGAACGGTTTAGGTATCTCCATATATATTTGGAACACATTAATCGGCAATTTGGCATTGTTAGAATTGGGCACATATTATTGGGTTTTAAACAAACTCTAGATTGATTTTGTGGTGTCTATTTGGTCTATCATCTATTTCTATTTCTTTTCCGTGGTGCTGCTCATAATTGCATTATGAGGCTAGAGGGTATGGACCTATTTATAAACTCGACTTCCAGGTGTTATAATTGACCTACATGTTTCCGGTACACCGTGAGACTTTCGAACTATGTCACCAACTACGATCAGATAAACCAGTTTAATGAGTCTAAAATATATTAGTCCCTAACACACATGTGTAAGTCATATGCCACGATCAGATTGTTTACGAGATCAATTCCAATCTGATCATGTGGGTCAACAGCCTGTAGAGCTGATCCTGCAAAACAAACCCAACTATTCCGCCCTATGTTGTATCTTGTTTCCTGCTACACTAAGAAATAACACCTCCTGCCAAAGTAAATAGATAACCAGAAGTTGATTTTCGATCATCCGGATCCCCTTGCCAATCAGCATCAGTATAACCCTACAGCTGAAGATTATGACCATTAAAACATAATGAATAATCTACAGTTCCTTTGATATAACGCAGTACATATTTGATTTGTTTCCAGTACTCTTCCCCAAGATTCTTTTGATATCTATTAAGAATTCCAATAGCATAGCTAAGATCAGGTCGTGTAAATAACATAGCATACATAAGACATCCCAAAACTGAAGAATAAGGAATACCATTCATTCTAGCTTTTTCCTCATGAGTTTTTGGATATAATTCCTCACTGAGTTTAGTTCCCTTTACAATAGGTATATTAACAGGTTTACTATTTTCCATAGAAAATCGTTTTAAAACACTTCGAATGTATGCCTTTTGAGACAACCCAATAATCATTTTATTCCGATCTCTATGTATTTCAACTCCTAACACATAGGAAGCTTCTCCCATATCTTTCATATCAAATTTTCTACGAACTTGGAGGGTGTATGGCAAAGGTCAACATACCATTGCAGAAAAAGAGAAAGCTTGGACCTAAAACCGTCGATTGTGTCTTACTAGGATATGCTCATAACAGCACGACCTATAGATTTTTAGTAGTAAAATCAGAAACTCCTGATATTATTATTAACACAATAATGGAGTCCAGAGATGCTTCATTTTTTGAGGATATTTATCCTATGAGAACTACAGGCAGTACTTCTTGAACTGAGAATAATCATAATTTTGAACCTACCACCATCTCTGAACCAATGAGTGATATATCACTAGTTTGTGATATTTATGAGGAAGATAACAATTTAATCGAAGAGGCTCCTCGCAGGAGCAAGCGACAATGGGTTGAGAAAACCTTTGGCGAAGACTTTATTATATACCTCATGGATGGTGTGCCAAACATTCTTTCAAAGGTTTATGTATTACCTAATGCTGAGTATTGGAAAGAGATAGTCCATAGCGAGATGGATTCTATCATGGCTAACGGGACTTAGGAGATCATTGAACGTCCTACCGGGTGCAAACCTGTTGGATGCAAGTGGATCTTTAAAAAGAAAATGAGGTTTGATAGTACTATTGATAAGTATAAGACAAGACTTGTGGCCAAGGGTTATACTAAAAAAGAAGGTGGTGATTATTTTGATACTTACTCTCTTGTTGCCATATTGACCACTATTCGAGTGCTCATTGCATTAGTTACTTCCCATAGTCTTCATATCCATCAAATGGATGTAAAGATGGCTTTCCTTAATGGAGAGTTGGAGGAAGAAACATATATGGAGCAACCAGATTGTTTTGTGATTTCTGGATAGGAAAATAAGGTATGAAAATTAATCAAATCCTTGTATGGCCTAAAGCAAGCACCTAAATAATCGCACAAGAAGTTTGATAAAAACTATAACATCTGCTGGTTTTGCTGTAAATGAGGTAAATAAGTGTATGTATTATCGTTATGGTGGGGGTCAAGGAGTGATTTTGTGTTTGGCTGTTGATGATATACTTATCTTTGGGACAAACATTGTTGTTATTGACGAGGTCAAATCTTTCTTATCTAGATGCTTTGATATGAAAGACTTAGGAGAGGCGGATGTTATTCTGAATATTAAATTGATCAAATATGAGGATGTGATCACATTGAACCAATCCCATTATGCTGAGAAAATATTGAGTCGGTTCGGTTTTGAGAGCTGCAAGATTTCCCTAACTCCTTATGATGCTAGTGTTAAGCTTCGAAAGAATCAAGGATTAGGCAAAGATCAATTGAGATATTCACAAATTATTGGGTCTCTTATGTATCTATTGGGTGTCACAAGACCTGACATATCATTTGCTATGAGCAAATTAAGTCGATTTACTTCTAACTCAGGAGATGATCACTGGGAGGCACTTAAGATAATGTTGCGCTACTTGAGAGGCACAACCTCTTATGAAATTCACTATATTGGGTATCCATCTGTATTAGAAGGATATAGTGATTCAAATTGGATCTCTAATGCAGATGAGATAAAAGCTACAAGTGGTTATGTCTTTATCCTAACTGGTGTTGCAGTTTCATGGAGGTCGTGTAAACAAACAATATTGACGAGGTCAACCATGAAAGCAAAACTTGTAGCACTAGACACAGCTACTGTTGAGGTTGAATGGCTTAGAGAGCTTTTGTTGGACTTACCGCTAGTTGAGAAACTAATACCGACAATCCTAATATACTGTGATAACCAAACAATGTTGATTAAGGTTACAAGTACTAAGAATAACGTGAAGTCCTTCAGACATGTGAAGTATATGCTTAAATCTTTCAGAAAACTGAGGAATTCTGGAGTGATCACTGTGAATTATATATGTACTGAGAAAAATTTGGCAGATCTTTTCACAAATGGGCTAGCACGGAAGGCGATTTCCGTTGTGTTTTTTATCATGGGAATGAGGCCCATTGGAGTTACAACTCAACAGTAACTCATACCTTCTTGATCGAAGATCCTGTGACTTAGGCAATGGGAAAAACAAGTTGATATTTGAACAAGAGAGTATATTTTAATAATACATGTACCCATGTCCTAATAGACAAAGTACTCTCAACTGTATGGAAGGATGACTTAATGCCTTAATGTATTCTAGTGTCCAATGAGGGAAAAAGGTATTAGCCTATAGGATACCTAAAATGAATACACCTACTTGAGCTTAACTATGAGGTCGCAATTCACGAGAATAGGGCATTCTCTAGAAAGCTCATGAGCGGATAAGGGAGCGTGACCAAATAATGCTCCTTGTAGGCGTGGTTCTTTGACAGTCTAGTATCAGTTGAGATTTTAAGTGAAATCTAATCACGAAAAGCTGTGAATCCAAGGCATAGTCCATTCACCAGCTGAGAGAAGATGAATCTTGTAATTCTAGGTGCAAGTTCAACCCGTACGGGACTTACACTTAACGACTGGTATATTAACAACTATTCAACACAATAATCTTTATCATCCTTTTTGTTGCTTGCCTTGGAATTGGCGGAGGATTGTTAGAATTGGGCTCATATGTGTAGACACATTCATTCCTTAAATTCCAAAGCATGCATGGTTTAGTTCCATATTGCTTAGCCAAGTAATGGGAGAGCAATTTATAAGATGGAGTACTTGCCACCCCTTGATACATGTGTCACATGACATGGGGTGACATGAGAGGACTATAGCTAAAGTCACACACACACGCATGTACGCTCGCACGCACGTATATTCGCATGGAAATCGCGTGACTTGTGACTTGCGACGCGCGGCCATGATCATGTCGTGAACCCAGTCCACCTTTCTTTTGCTGACCGTGCATTTCTCCCTTCTTTGATACTGGTCAAACTAAATTGGTCGGAATACCAATGTGCTGACCAGTATGGTCATTCAAAAGACCAGTGTGCCAACTAGGGTGGTCATTCAGAAGACCAGTGTGGTCATTCAGAAGACTAGTGTGTTCATTCGGAAGACCAGCTTGGTCACTGGTGGAAGACCAGTGTGGTCATTGGTCGAAGCTGTAGACCAGTGTGTAATCAGGATCAATAAACATTGCTTAATAGTTTTGAATTAGCAGTTACCAATGGTTTAATATGACAGTTACTAGAGAGTAATTATCATGACCTTTAAAAGGATCTGGAGACATCCAGACAATGGTTGACAATTCGACATCCATTTTCCTTCTTCCTCTCTATTCAACTGTGCTAGAGGTTTGTGCTGTCGAACCAATCTGTCCCTTCTCCTCGGCGTGCACCAGGAAGGAGGGTGAGCGGGTATCTCTGAACCATTGTCGCAGAGTTCACCTGCAAGGAGCGGCAATAAGGTTTTTGGGCAGCGCATCTTCGCGGCCGCTCGCTGCATTGCATCATCTACGACCTGCTCTACTTTGAGTCTGCACTGCTTCCTGTTCTTCATCGAGCCCGGCTGTAAGTTGGTTGTACAACTAGCATATTTTTTTATAAACCTAATTTTGAGTATGTTTAGAAGTGCAATGAGTTGCTTGTTGTTAGTATCGCTTTATACATCTGTAGTTTTAAGTGATCTTTGCCTCATAATAAAATCTGGAATTAAAATGATGTCCTCCTTTCTAACGATTTTTTTATTTAATATTTTTTATTAATATTTTAAACTTAACTACTCAACATCTTTATTTCCAATTCTGACCCCTTTGGTCACGCCATTACCCGTGGCGTGACCAAAGCGTACTGTCACGCCACCTATCACGGTGTAGCCCAAGCTATCGCGCAAGCCCTCAGCCGCGCGCTGTGCCAGCATGGAGGGCTTGCGTGGCCCTTGTCACGCCATAATACATGGTGTGACAGTGGGGACTTAGGACTCTCGCCCCAGCCTGTTCTTCATTTTTTTCCCATATCCCCCAACTCCCGTGTGTCATTTCTCCTCCTGTCACCTACCCGAGCCCTGCTGACCTCCCGCCGCCGGCTATCCTTCCACCGCCGCTCGTCCTCCCCCCGCTGGCTATCCTCCACCCGCAGCAGCCCCCACCCCCGCTGGACGTCCTACCCCGGCCGCCCGTCCTCACCCCGTCGCCCATCCGTCCACCCGCCGACTGTCCTCAACCTACACGGCCGAAGGTAAGACCCTAGACAATCTTCAACCTAGACATTCATTTTGGTTTAGTTTTGATCTTTCTTTCATCTGAAATGATTCTGAACTTGTAATGTAATGGATTTTTCATCAGTTGCATTCATGAATTACGATCCTTTTAAAGCTGATCTCATTATTCATTAGACATTTGGGTAACTGTAGCAAATAAATGGCTAGTTCATACTAGGGATGGAATACACGACTAGATCGACTTATGTATTGTTATAACTTACCTGTGTATAGGTGTGTTATTCCTGTTAATTTCATGTTCAGGTGAATTGGAAACCTGTGGGTGACTACATTTTATTGATTTTATGATGAGATTATTGAATCTGACTTTACATTATAGTACCATCTCAACCTTGGTACAAATGCAAACAATTGCATTCAGCTCAAGATTCTAAATTGCCTGTGGAGATCGATGTAACTTAAGTAATGTAAAACAAATAAAAACATGCCAATGGCCAAACATATTTGTGGGATTTTGGTCATACAATCTAACTTAAGTAATGCAGAAATCAGAACCAGAGAATTGTGCCCTATGTACAATAGTACGGACACAACAATTTTCTTAATCAATGCTTGGGCTATGTAGTCAGGTTGGTAGAAGGGAAGAAATGACCTAAAATATGGGCATGTTGTCAGGCCGGTAGGTCAATCCTGCAAGGCATTGTAGCTTTAATGTCCTTGTTAGGGAATGCATGACCTATTCAAGTATAGTTTGTCAGCTCATTTTGTGGAGATATATAAAGCCATTAGTTTGGGTAGAGTGAATTTATAAGACATGTTGAAATGATCCTGCTTGGAATTTGTCCTTTTCATATTTAACACATGATCGTAATTAGAGATCCGCCTAAACCAACTGCATGATTATTATTTTAACTTTTGTTATATGGTTTAACTTTAGTAAGGTCCAGCATAAATTCGTAAATGTGATGTCCTAAATGTGTTTCCTACCTTGTGTTCATTAATTTTGTACGTGTCAGCTTAAATTATATATTTATAACCATGACTGTATTGGACTTCCTTTTAGTTAGATTTTAAAATCTTTCCTCACTAACCTATATTTAGTTGGGATGTTTTCTTAACCATATTTGGTCTGTTATATAGAAGTAAAGACTTTGCTCAGAACCAAAGATACTTCAGACAAAAGTTTTCAGATTCAGACAAAACTAACAAAAGGTTTATTCTGAATCTGCGACATGAAGGTACCTATATGTCGAGAGAAACAACAAGCTCTTTGCGGATTTACCAACTTCTACCAAGAACACAACCCCAACACCTATAGCCCCATTGGTTACCAAACTTCTCATATCCTTTCCTCTAAATCAAAAGACGATAGTTCATCCAGGTAATTTTCTGAATACCAAATTTCTCGAACGAGTGGTTCGTGGCACTCTGAGTGTGTAGCTCTGGTGTACCCAGGAGCGAAGTCCTAAGCGTACTCAGGAATGAACCTTGAGCGGTCTCAAACACGTGGTTTGGGCGATCTCGAGAACGGGATCTCGAGCGTACCTGGGCACGTGGATCCACGGTAGTGTAGGTTTGCACTCAGAGGCAAACACTGAGCGGTCCCAAACACGTGGTTTGGGCGGTCTCGAGAACGGGATCTCGAGCGTGACTAAGCATGAGAAACTCAGATAGTATATGATTTGGATCTTTTTGCCTCTCATTGTTTCTTGCTGTTATTCGTTCACTGTGTATGGCCTAACACACCTTAATGAAAGGTTAGTCTTTGCTAGAGAAATATGATAGTTATAGATCACAATTGCCCCTCCATTGAAAATTGACATAAACCAGGATACTATGGAGTATCACTTTCACATTCATTGTCAAACAACCCAAAAACTTCATTTAACAAGACGTAATGTTCTATGATTACTGTAAACCATCATGCTCGTTATTGTAACTACAATAAAGTACTATCACAGTACAAAACATAGAGGAAATAAGTTGTAATTAACTATGCGTTTGTACCTTCAAATTGCTAGCATGTGTCAACTAAAACGCGGCTTTTGTTATGTACAATGTTGATTGTGATATTTCGTACTTGTGGTATTTCGTATACAATGTTGATTGTGATATTTCGTATTTATGGTATTTCGTACTTATGACATGCAATACTGACTTTGCAATATTTTGTTGGATGTAGA
The DNA here is from genome assembly GCA_036346405.1 of Phyllostachys edulis. Taxonomy (NCBI): domain Eukaryota; kingdom Viridiplantae; phylum Streptophyta; class Magnoliopsida; order Poales; family Poaceae; genus Phyllostachys; species Phyllostachys edulis. The sequence continues at coordinate 43,466,632 of CM070559.1, forward strand.
TGGATAAAGTTGTACGTGTATTTATTGGTGGACCGATTAGCCAAATGGGTAGTCTGTCGACTTTGGTGGCAAGGAAGTGACCGTTCTTTTATTTCGCGAATCACCAGACTTCGAACTCTTCTAACTAGGATTAAGTCGACCTTTGGATGAGATAAGCCCGGGGTCGTTGTCGAAATGCAAGGGCGATATGATGCTAGGCTGGGTTCTAAGGTGTGAGCACCCGGATTTATTAAGCTCATAATACTTAGTCATCCAATTGACCCTAGTATTATCAACCAAATAAACCCAGTCTCGAGAGATGTATACTCCCCAGAATGCAGTATACATACCTCACAACAAAAGAATGTATCAATTCCATACAACACATAGTACATAAGCAACAAACCAGAAGTTAATATTAACAAGGAATAGGTTTTTACAAAAGAGGGGCCTTCTGGCCAAATAACAACAAGAACTACTAAGAAATAACAGCGGAAGCAAAAGTGCCATAAAGATGGCTATAACACAAAGCCAATCGGTGTGCCTTAACCCTAGGCATCTGTGGGACCGCCAAGCTAGTCGTCGAAGAAGCTGCAACACGTAGCACAAAAGAGAGGCTCTTGGAGCTCTCCTTCTTCCTCTGCAACAAAAGTCACAAAAATGCCACAACCACAGGCAGATGAGTACATAAAGTACTCCGCAAGACTTACGTGTGAGATAACAGAACTATAAATAGCTACATGCAAGCTTTATTTAAGTGGGTGAGGCTTTGGACTCATTTTAGCACAAAGCAAGTTTCATTTGCAATAACATAATAGATTGAAGGCAATTTGGCAAAGCATTTTAATTGTTGAAATAACAACGAGATAATAACATGATAACAACAACAAGAACATCACGGAAGTGACTAACCCAAGTCACCACAACAATAGCATGAACATCCATTCATACCAACCATGTCAAGTTTTAATTAAAGGTTGTAGTCTAGTTCTCACAGGCGTTTCGGCGTGTCCATAACCTAGGGCGAGGCTATTCAAATAATTTTAACCTGCGGGGTGTACCAATGTACCCACACGTCGGACCGCCTTTTAGCCAAGCACACTTCGTTGGTATGTCGGCGCGGCTAAGTCCTCGAGACATTTCCAATGGGCGATGCTAATTGACCCGCACAACCCACGGGATAAGGACACAATAAACTGACCTAACCGGTCCGCCTTGCTCAATTCCCACACCACACACACATTTTATCTTTAAAAACACACCAACCGAAAGCGACCCCAATTAGCACCGCCCAAAGTACTTAGTCAAGAGGGTTCCATATGCCCTCGTGTGGTTATACATAAAATGCTCGAGCGTGGCGCAAGTAACTCGGTCCTAATGACTCGGGCATACTACGCATCCAAAACCACATCATCCATCCAATATGCCCAAGTCCAAATCAAACTTTTAGTTTCAGATTTTGACTTTACAAAATAACAAAGCACAAGTGCTGGACATAAAGGAGTAATAATTAGATTTGTGTGATCAAGACCATCGACTAAGTCGATGATGGCCCAATACTACCGATAGCTAAGCATGTCTAAGCAATTTAAATCGAAAACTACTAAGTGATAAGAGCTCATCCAACGAGCTCAAACCACAACAAATAACCTAGGCTCATGGTAGTAGAGGATGAACAATTCCTACAGATTATGCAACTATAGGCTTGCTAGCGACATTTAACACAAAGTAGCATGCATACATAGAAGTAAAACAATATATTAACCTTTAAAGTAATGGGACGTTAGAGGGGATATGATCAAACTGCTTGCCTTGCTGTTGTTGCCCAAGTTGTGGCTGAGGGTCACTCTCGGGATTACCACAAATGTCGAAACCTAACGAAAAGAGCGAAAAAAGAACCGATAAGAACAAAGAAACCAAAAAGACTCAACAGCCAACTTTCTCCAAAAGACTTGAAAATTTTACAGCAGCAAGGTAATGATTTATCATGAATTTAGCAACAAGAATCAATTGATTTGGATTCTCAATGCAAAAGTTATGATCAAATCAATTCTGCTCAACTTTATTAATTAAACATGTGCTACTATTCATCATAAAAATTTCTAGACATGCAGAGGAGCTGAAATTCTTAAGGTAGCATAAGCACCTCATAAGATGAACAACCAAATTGGATTCATCTCAATTGGAGCTATAATGCACCTTCTATTAATTTTGAAACAAGAACTTGAACAAAATTATAATGCATGATTATTTTTCCTGGAAACAGTAACATGTTCAAAACTATTTTTCCTAGTAAGTTCATCTTTAGAGAATCCAACAAACTTGGATTCACGCAAAAAGAGTTTACAGATAATTAGTTATGCATTTTACAAGTTAAAGGACTTCTAGTGAAACAATTAAAGCCTATACAAAGTTAAAGTTAATCCTGGACATTCTTGTAACTATAACATGATTAAAGCTATTTTTAGACTGAAGTATAGTTAATCACAGAATTAACAAAATTTATTTCAACTAAAAAGGAGTTATAATGAATTTGTTATGCATTTTACCATTTAACTGAAATTTTAATGCATTTAATAAAACTGAGAAAGATTAGAATTTAATTTCAGGTTTTCTGGAGTCATTTTAATCTCCTAAACATTTTTAGATTAAAGTTGAGATTATAACAGAATTAACACGACTGGAATCATCTAAAAATGAATTCACATGAAAAAGATATGCATTTCTAAAGATTAATACCTTTTTCAGTTCATAAATAAACCTATCGGGAAATCCGGAAATCAATAATGGCGTGGACGATTGTGGGCCGTTGATTTTGAATCGGACGGCTCACAACCACGGAACAGCAAGCGCCTGCAGCGGCATGAGAGGCGATGAGCGAGGACCGTTGATCTTGGATCAACGGTCCACGTTGAATCAACAGACAGCGTTTGGATTCAGCAGCGAACACGCGGTGGTGCGTGGGCGTTGATCTTGAGATGGGCGGCTCACGACCACGCCCACACATGAACTAGCGAGTGCTGGCGAACCTCGGCCGCACATCGCGAGATGGGCGGTTCACGAGGAGCGAAGAACAAATTCCTCGCGATCTAGACCACGGATCACAGAATGGGCGGCCCATAATGAGCTCGTCGCCCTAACCGAAAGCGGCGGCGGCGCGTCCGACAATTGACCCGACGCGGTCCATGGCTCATCGCCGGCGACCAACAACCGCGGCGGTGCGAGTGGGTGCGAGGATGGGTGCGCAATAGCATTGCGCGCCCTCTGTACCACTCACACTGCGGTGGTGGACGAGCGGCGGCGCCGCGGCGGCAGCGGAGGTGGAAAGCACGGAGCAGCGACAATGCTTCTTTGCTCATGCGGTTCACTTGGCGGGTGCCAAAGCCACTAAGGACTACGAGTATACACGGAGGTCGTGGAGGCGGGAGAGGTCGGAGGAGCACTGGCGGCGGAGGCTTCTTGGCGGTGGAGACGAAGCGCGAGAGAGTGACTGGGCCGTCGGTGAGACCGCGTCATCGGGGCGGGTTCCATACCTCCCACCGATGCCACGGAGAAAGGAATTGGAGGGAGGAGGACTCACTGTCATTGGAGACGAAGATGGGTGCTCATGGCCGAAAATGGAAACTCCGATTGCGGACACGCTGTCTGAGTAAGCCGTCGAGTTAGGGTGGTTTCTCCAAGAGGGTAGAGGAGGAATGGGAGCAGAGAAGGGAGCAAGGCGCCATTGGAGCACCAGTTCCACCGACGAGCTTCACGAGGCGAAAATGGCGGCGAGTCACGATGGTTGTTTGGAGCTCGGCAAAGGCAGTGGGTGCTAGCTAGAGCTGCATAATAGTGAAAAGAAGGCAAGGAAGGAGGACCGGTGCTTAAGTAGCAGCGGGGCGAGAGCAACGGCATGGAGGCCTCGGGTGCTTTGACCACCAAGGAGCACCGAGGCGGCAGGGAGCGAGTAAGGCGAGGACCTCGAGGCGGTGCACGACGAGCATTTAATGCTCTGCGAGCGACCGTTGAAGCTGCACCGGGTGACATGACGACCGCTGCCCGCTTCACGCCTCTGCCATGGCCTGCCGCGCCGCGAGAGCGGCGCAAGCGAAAGAGGATGAAGTGGCCGCCGTCGGATTTTGATCGGCGGCGGAAAAGGATCGAGTGGGTGAAGGTTCTGCGATGCGTGCGCCGCGATAAGAATCAACGACCCGAGTTAGCGCCCATGCGCCGAGCCGAATGCCGTTAGTGGACTCGGCCGAAGTCCGTTGGCTCGAGCCAAGCGACTCGGCGCGAGAAACAAAGAAAATCAATTAGGGTTTGAATTTGGAACTGAGATTTTGTGGATTTAATTGAGGATCAAAACAACTCCAAAATTTATAAAAATTTAACTGGAGCTTTCTGACCTGATGATGAACCTACCATAAAATTTCCAGAGGTTTTAATGCCCTGCATTTTCTCCAGAAATTTCAGAAGGTTTGGACATTAGGGTTTGACCAGCTTTGACTTGGTTTGACTCGCCTCCAAAACTACTCAAACAATTTCTAAAAATTATGAGAAAATTCAGAGGTGCTACAAGTCATCCCAAGAACTTGGGAAAAATATTTACAGAGGTTTGGCACAAGATTTTACCAAGGAGGTTTTTGATAGGAGTGAACTGGAGAAGTTGATTTTTGAGTTTGGATTTTCCATAATTCCATTGCAAGAATTACAGATTTGGGCAAGCATTCTCAATTGAAGAAAAAGTTTTAATTTCTCCTCATTTTCAGAATTGGGATGTTACATAAGGTGCATGCCATGTTAGTGCCAATCTTGTCCGACGATGATTGTGACATGTACAAGAATATTGTTTTTGTATCTCAGGTCCGGTTGTTGGAGGTGATGGGGGAGAGGACAATCGTTGTTAAGAATTTGCCAAACAATTTGAATATGGTGAATGGCAACACGGAGGAACTAGACTCCGCTCACCATCTTTCGCGAGGCTCCCCAATGGAGGAGCAACATTCCCAATAGTTCGTTAGCTTCAATCTTAGCAACGATGCCTCCCCCTGTTGGTGGATCTGTCATATGTGCATGTTTCTTCCCCGCAACATGTTAGTAACCCCTAACTGATTTCAATGGTGTTGTAATGAACAACGAGTTTGAGGAGGAGGTGTTCCACTATGGAACAACCCATGAAGTGGAGTCCGAAGAAGGATGGAGCTCGACCGAAAACGAGGATCCCGCACCGCTTTTCTCCTCTGAGGAAGGCCGGGTTCTTCGCAGTGTAATGGGTGAAGTCCCGTCGGTGCATGCATTTGATGATGTCATAATGGCTGATAAGACAGTTTGTGCTAATGAGTTGGAGAGCATGAATGATATTGTGGACCCGGAGAATGACATAATACGGAAGAACATGTTGTTTCCAAGCATAGATGATATGAAGGTTTGGTTGCAAGAATACTCAATGCGACATCATCGTCTGTTTGTAGTGCAACACTCCGATGTGAATAAGAAGTATATCGTGAGGTGTGAAAGGGGGTGCAGATGGAAGGTATGTGGGCGCAAAACAAGGGACAAGCAATGGAAAACAGCGAATATGAAGCAGCCTCACTCTTGTGGGACAGCACAAGTGTCAGGGGCGCCCGGTGTTGCTAATTTTATTGCAAAGGCGTATTACATGACTATGGTATCGATCATGATGTGACCGTCGCCACCCTCATCGAGGTTATCTTCGGGTTCATTAAGTATCATGTGAAGTACGGGAAAGCATGGAGGGAAAAGCAGAGAGCGATGCAGTTATTGTGGGGTGATTGAAAAGAGGCTTACGAGTTGCTTCCTCGAATCCTAACCACTATGCAGGCTAAGAATCCGGGCATGGAGTTTTATCCTTGGCACAACAACCGAATGAAACCCGATGGAGGGGTTATGAAACATGTTCTTGGGAGGGTGTACTGGTCCTTTGGGCAATGCATAGAGGCCTTCAAACATTGTAGGCTTGTCTTATCAGTTGACGCCACATTCCTGACCGGGAAGTACTATGGTGTCTTGATGCTCGCCGTGGGTATTGATGCGGAGGACCAACTGATTCCATTAGCATTCACATTGACAGAGGGTGAGACCAATGCAAGCTGGGAATGATTCCTAGATATAGTTCGTCTACACCTCGTTGTTACTGAATAGCGAGTTTGCATCATCTTGGGCGAGCACTTGGCATTACGAGCGCAGTGAAGAAGACTTGACGGACACCGGATGTCTTTGCATAGGTGGTGCATCGTCAATTAACGACTAATTTCTTTAAGCAATGCGATAGGAAAGATCTCACAAAAAGTTCAAGGCAAGTGCGGATGTTTGGAGAAGAGGACTTGAGGTCAAGTTAGCGGTGAGGGGCCGAGCAATGAACGGGGTAATAAAGTGGTTGGACGAGGTCTTGCAGCAGAAGACGGAGTGGGCACGGGCAAACGATGAAGGTGTCTGTTTGTACGGTATGATGACAACGAACATCTCGGAGGTGTTCAACAACGTTATTAAGGGCATCCGTGCTATGTCAGTATCATCTATCTTGGAGTACTCATTTTGGAAGACCAGCTCGTACTTTGTGGATCAGTGGACCCGAGCAGGGGATCGCGTATAATGCCAGCCAACGTTGGGGTGCGGCTGCTGCCAAGCACCTTGCTATCGCGGAGGCAGAGTTATGCAATCAGGAGGCGGAGGAATACGATCCTATTTTGCATATATACGCCGTCAGGGTAGCTAGGGGCACATCGATAGGGGGAAAGCATTATGGTGGCCAAAACCATAGAGTGAACTTGACTATGGGAGATTGTACTTGCATGGTCCCGATGTTGCTACATGTCCCATGCTCTCACGTCGTCACTGCCTGTCGCGTGCATGATGTAAGCTACCTTTCTGACACCTTCATTGCGGAAGAATTCTCGAAGCTAGCCACGATGAGAACTTGGGAGAAGAGATTCGAGTCTTACCTTGACCCCTCGCATTGACCACCGTATGTGGGGAGGAATACATTCCCGACATAGAAATGATGAACAAGTGACGTGGTCGAAGGAAGAGGAAGATGCTTCGTAATGACATGGACCTCTCACAACAAGGCGGTAAGGACATGTATTGTCTTGGGGACTTCAACGACGCCAGCAGCACCAATAGGTGCTCAGAGTGTCACGAGCACGAACACACCAGGGCAAAGCACGTGACTAGGGATTCCCAGCCGCGTAGGGTTAGGCGGTGCCGCTCTCGTGTTTTGCCCCCTGAGGTAACCACTATTGTTGTTGTGCGGAAATGATTGTTATTTATTTATAGAGTTCACTCCTTTGCATTTAACAGATTGTTTTGTATGTCTTTTGTATTAACAAAATCTTTTCTTGTAATGCAGGATGCCACAGCACCCGCAATATACGTTGCTCCTCTCGAAGTACGATGATGACCACCATGCCCACTGCATAGCCGACGATGGTGTGGTGAGATTTGCTAATCTTTTATTCGATCATGATTCCAACTTATCCCCATGTACTTTTGTCACTTATTTATTTGCTTATCGCTCTTGTAGGTACTCTAGTCACTTCGCCCTCGGACCCACCCCTACGGATTGGGATGGCGGTGCGTGTCCTGCGTCCGCGATCTTGGGTCTCCTTGCTTTGGCGTAGATAGTCATCAATGGGCTCCCCCGTATGGGCGGTGCTGCGCTTACCGCCCTGGTGGACTAATGGCGTCTGAAGACCCACACGTTCCACCTCTCATCAGGCGAGATGACTGTCACGCTTCAGGACGTCAGTATGATACTGGGCCTTCCCATAGACGGGCTTCTAGTGACTTGGGGACATCAATAGCGTGGGTTGGCGAGACCAGGTGGTAGAGTGCCTTGGAGTGCGATCAGAGGACCTGCCTGCAGACACGAGGGACAATCGGGCATCCGCGGTGCTTGCGTCCTGGTTACGCACGCACTTCAACATGTGTTCGCTTGATGCAGATGTGGACACAGTGCGGCGCTTTGCATAGGACTGGGTTTGGCGTCTTCTCGGCTCCTTCCTATTCCCAGATGGTACCGGCAACTCTGTCTCCTGGATTTGCTTGCCGATGCTGGCTGATTTCATAGTGGCAGGGACTTACAGTTGGGGTTCTGCCATACTGGCTTGTCTTTACCGACATTTGTGTGATGCTTGTCAATCACAGAGTGTAGACGACAACTTGGGTGGCTACACATTCCTCCTGCAGGTCTGGATGTGGGAGCGTTTGCCCGTGGGTCGGCCCACTCGTGCAACCTTGCAAGTACCCAAATTTTCCATTCATCATATATGTCTCGTTCCACAAAAAATGCAACTGAAATCTATCTCCTTGCAGGCATGGCCCCATGTTGAAGACCCTGCGTCTGGACCGACGATAACATATCTTTGGAGCTCCATCGCTGCACCTGCTGGGCGTCCGAGGTCGCGGTACCTCGGGTATTCCAATGAGCTCAACGTCATCACTCAGGACCAGGTACGATTTGATAAGTTAGATTGCTAGCTGCTTCCACCTATTTGAGCTATGATTTAATAACTACAGTCAAATACATCTGTTACAGGTCACATGACTGCCATACATCCGCGAAGAGGTTCTCAAAATGGAGCTGAACCTGATGTGCGCGCGGGACGATGGCTTGTGGATGACGCTCTCACCACTGATCTACTTCCATGCGGTAGAGTACCACTTGCCCCATCGGGTGATGAGGTAGTTCGGGAAGCGTCAAGACTGTCCACCATTGGAGTTCTCGACAGATCAGAACCTTCATGGGTAAGGGCACGACATGTTCCTATGTAGCTTTGGTAGTGCTTCCCATGCTAACAGTTAGATTGTGCCCATCGTAGGATTAGCAGGCGGAGAATGCAAGCACACCGGCCGGGCCGTCATCACCGAGACTACGTGTTGGAGTGGGCTGACCGGTCCAATCAGTCTAGGGACTTGCTGTAGGTCCATCAGAGGCCTCAATTCGTTCGCTACCTCCAGTGGCTACACAACGTCGCGTGCCTTCGGCTTCGACTAGCCATGACCCAGGCGAACATAGGGGAGGGCGACTCGTCCGAGGACGATATCATGGACGAGTACGACGAGTTCACACGGATGGGCACGCAGCCAGAGAGGGCCCCCGTCAACGCATACTACGTGAGTACATTCTATCCCACTACTAATTTCCAATGTCACTATGCGCAAACTGATTTACTTTGTTGACCCGTTCACAGGGAACGCAGCTCGCCCGCATAAGCAATGAGCCCGGGGAGGTCCCCATGCTACAGGGGAGTTCAGAGGGGAGCTTCCAACGCTTCAAGGACTTTGTTGAGGTATCACACTCTTTCGCTTTTTTATTTAAGTCACTCAGTTTCAGGTGCATTGTCATTGCCAAAACATTGTCATGGTACTTTGTCATTGAGTAGAACCTTCATGTGCTTCATCATTACATGAATCATCGGGAGTTTTGTGAATATCTTGCTACTATACTTGAAGTTTACATTCGGAGTTAGGCTACTGGTTAGTGCTTGGATTCTCATTACTCAAATTGTCATCATGTGACATGTGGACCGAAAAGTCGCGCTAACTGCTGGTCTCATACTAAGTGTTCTAAATCGACAGTGGTTGTGCTGTCTACAACCATGTAGCATGATGGAAATCAGTGAAGTTTGTAGGCAATGCCATGATATGCAGCAATATGAGCAATGGTTTGCACAAAGAATCTTTAATTCTAAATGGAATAATTCAAATATAGAATTGACACACGACCATAATTGACATCATCGAAATTAGTCAACCTAAAGAATGAAACATAACAAATGCAAGCGGACAATTCACAGTTTTACACATTCTGCGGCTTGATCTTTTGTAAAGAAAGGGACGAAACTTTCAATAATTTTCATAATCACAATGAACATTGCATATCATGCATATCATGGAGACTGCCTTAATTTTACACGTTTCACCAGGCTCCCTTGTGCTATTATTTCTAAGGTGGTTGATTTTCAGTAAATGATATGAGAGCCTTGGTGCTTATGTATTGTGCCAACTATTAAACCGCAGATTCTTTCTTTCTTTCTTTTACATTGTAGATGGTTTGCCACCGATGCTAGCGAATGGGCGCAAAAATGAACCGCACGACGGTGGCGGGAGAAGTCGTTCAACCTGCCCCGGCTCGGAGTGGCTCATCGCGTGCTACAACATCGCGCGCAATGACATCCGCTTCGACCGCATGAGACGACGACGCGGAGGACGACGGGGAGGGCGGTAAGGAGGGCAGCGATGACGAGGACGACGACAAGGATGAGGAGGAGGGCGGCGAGGACGAGGATGATGTAGATGCTAGGATTCCCGACGAGATGGTCCTCGTGGACCTTGTTGGTACATCGGCCCCAACGTAGCCGACTCAGGCCACGCCTCCGCGCCGTAAACGGCGTGATCACGTGGACATTAGTTCGGTAAACATCGTCGAGGACACGCGAGTCCAACACCTAGCAGCAAGGTCCACACTAGGGTTGGGTGCGCACCAAAAGCGCAAGTGATGCAATGAATGGGTGTATGCATGTCTGCAAAATTCATATTGAATGAAATGAGACGACTCTGGTTGAATGAAATGAGATGACTCTGTTTGAATGAAATGGTTGCATGAAATGAATTTTTTGTGTTGATGGATTTTGAATGTTGAATGAAATGAGATGACTGATGGATGATGGATGATTCTTATTGCATGAAATGTTGTTTGTATCGAATGATTGAAACCAAACCAAACATGTCTTGATAGAACCTACTTTGGGTAGTAGTGGGCCTAACCAAGTCAACACAGCACCATGTGTTCATTTCTTTAATTGGTCTGGTCACATGATATGATGATCTTCGTTAAGCAAACTATGAATCTAGCCCCAATTAAAGAAAAGGCTAAGGAAATTAAGCCAAAATGCACTCAAGAAAAGGCTAAGGATAGCTTCGATCAGTGATGGCATGTTCATTAAGGGTTTGTGGAAATTAACTATCAAGTCAATGGATAGCTTCGATCAATTCAATTTGGATGATTGCACTGAGTACATGGCATATGCCATCTGTTGCTACTGTCACGGAAGTCTGTCACGCCAGAATAAATGGCGTGACAGGACTTAGCACCACAGCGCTCGACTTTTTTTTGCAACCTCTCTGGAACGGGAAGTAATTTGGCGTGGTAGTACGGTTTTGCCACGCCATGGATCTTGGCGTGACAATACAGTCCTGTCACACCAGTATAAAATGGCATGATAGGACTTAGCACCACAACGCTCGATTTTTTTTTTGCAATCCCTCTGGAACAACAAGTAATTTGGCGTGGCCGTACGGTTTTGCCACGCCATGTATCTTAGCGTGACGCAACACTCCTGTCATGCCGAGATAAATGGCATTACAGAGTAGTCATGTCACGTTGGGATAAATGGCGTGACAAGACTTAGCACCAGAGTGCTCGACGTTTTCGCAACCCCTCTGGAACGGACCAAACCCTAGCATGGCGACATGATTAGGCGACCAAGGACAAGGCGGACGGCGAGGAGTACAACGATAAGCTCTCAAGAAAGGGCAAATGGCTCCGGTCCACGCAGTAGGTCGGGCCATTCCGTAGTAGTTCGGGTTTTTTCCATTCCAAAAGGCACATATGTATCATACGAGTACTTCAGTTTGTTGCATCGTGCATGATGTTGTTTCTTATGCACGTAACCAAACCCTGTGTGCTGTGTAATGCCCAACTTTATTATTAAGTCTATTTCAATTCGCAACTGCAAATCTGGTCGTCTTTTCGCATTCAATTCTTCACGTAGCAAGGCAGCTAACAACATAAAAAAATGCGAATCTTGGAAGTAGGCACGAAATGGTCTACGACCCCAGAGTGACGACGAGCGCCACGTATCATTGCAATAGTATATCTACGCATCTTTCATCAGCGCTATCTACCATATGTCCATCCTTGTGCCTCATGTTGTACCACACAGTCCACATATTTGTTATTTTTTTTTCCAGGATGCAATATGTATTAGTTCTACAAAAATGTGTTCTACAAGTGTACATACATTCCAAAAATTTTCTCAAGCCGTATGAGGGGAAAACCTCCTCTACGTTTCTAGGGACACATTGTTTAGCTACATCTATCCCAATAAGCTATCTATTGAATTGTTGCAATTGATGCTCAATCTCCAAGAGAAGAAAGAGATCTTCGAAAAGTAGGTTTTCATGATCCGATAAAACTCAATTTCAAAGCTTGTCCAAATTAATCAAAACATGAGCCCAATTCATAATTTAGTCTGTTTATAGGCAAAACATGAGTTACAATCAAAGGAAATTAATTTGGATCACTACTACAGAAATGCTAATACTGGACGCCTGATCACAGATGGTTCATCGAAACCGTCTGTATTAAACACAATCTCAGACGATTTTTGTTACCCAAATGCATGTTATTCTCTGCGCTAAAAAGCAAATGCGTGAAGATGTCATATCACGAGCGGTTCATGTTTAAAACGTCGTGATACTTCACGAGCGGTTCCCAACTATAACCGTCGTGATATTACACAATATCACAGACGGTTTGTTTTAAAACCGTCGTGATACTTCACGAGCGGTTCCAAACATGAACCGTCGTGATATTGCCCAATATCACGAGCGGGTTTATTAAAACCGTCGTGATAATTAACTCACCACGAGGCGTATATATATAGCTCGCCTCCTCGGCCAGCAGATATAGTCTTCTTGATCTCCATATCTCTAGGCGCTCTGATAGGTCCATCGCCGTTCGTGCGGTTTGAGTACATCGCCTCACCTCATTTGGCCGGCTGGTCCATTTCAGTTGTATATTGTCGTAGGAGCTTGCCGCCGTCGCCTCATTCACCGTCGGCGACCAGTAGCGCCTGGACCTTCCCGACTTTCATTGACACCTTCCTCGTGATCGGTGAGATCTTGAAGCATAAGCATCCTTTAATTTGAGTAGTTTGAGCGCGTTCTGTGAAATCGCTAGTTCGAGCGCCTCCATGGGACATCGTCTAGTCGGTTCGCCTCGGCGAGACCTTAGGGCCGAGACCCACGACTATATAGCAATGCGATGTCACCCTAAGCCCGATTTGAGCTTCAAATTTTAATCATTTAGTTAATAAACTAACGAGTCTATGACATGTGGGACCGCCATAGATTTTATAAATAAAATCATGAAATAAAAATGAGTCAGCGACAAGTAGGGCCCACATGTAAGTTAATAAAATCCGAAAAAATGTAAAAATGAAAAAATCATAATTAAGCCTCGGAAAATACGCTTTGAAAGTCATCACCCTTTTATTTATTTTCGGGGTTTTCAATACGAATCGTGTGATGGACCGAAATTTGGATGTACTTGAGAACAGTGTGAGTGAAGAGTACATTAATGGCGTGTCTGCTTTTACAAGAGCTGCCGAGGAGGATATGTTGAATAAGAGGCGGAATATATGTCTTGTCCATGCATTGGCTGCGAGAATCGAAGATGTTTAACAACCGAGCGCAGATCGAAGCACACTTGATTGAAGGGTTTCAAAAGGGTTATACATGTTGGACCGATCCACGGTGAAGAGCATATTATCTGAAGTCAACGATATGCATATTATCTGAGAAGTCAACGATATCTTGCCGAATGTCGATTGTGGTTCCGATTCGGATAAGTACGCGATGACAATCTAGATCGAGATGCTTGCGATCGAAGGAAGCTGTGATGAGAGGGAGTATGTTCAATTCGAGGCGTGATGGAGGACTCGGAGAAACCTTTGTTCCCGGTGCAAGTCGGAATACACAAGGTTGTCATCAGTGCTTAAGCTACTGAAATTGAAGGCAAACAGCGGTTGGTCAGACAAAAGTTTCACGAGTTATTAGGTCTCTTAGCGGACATGCTTCGGAGAAATGAGTTGCCCAAAACCACCTACAAAGCCAAAAGGTTCTTTGTCCATTGGGAATGGAAGTAGAAAGAATACATGCATGTCCGAACATTGTATCCTCTCCGTAAGTATACAAACATGCATGTATGTCGGTGTGCAGCGCATCCCGATACAAGCGTAAACAATCGGATGACGACGAGGAATCGAGGTGAAGAAAGGACCTCTGCTAAGGTGGCGTGGTATCTTCTGTAATTCCCGTTTGAAGCGGTTTTGCGAACCCAAAGAATGCAAAAGCTGTTGTATTGGCACTTTCGAGAGGCGTAAGAATGACGGAAAGTTAAGACACCTGCTGATTCGCCCGGTGGAGAAACATCGATAGGAGGTTTGCGGACTTGGTGCGGAACCAAGGAATATAAGGTTTGGATTGAGTCTGAGATGGAATGAATCCTTTCGGTAATATGAAGCGGCCGACATAGCACTTGGCGTGGCGCTCTGTATCTACAACCTTCCTCCTTGGTTGTGTATGAAGCGGAAGTATATTTTGTTGTCGATACTTATCCAAGGGCGAAGCAACACAGGAATGATATTGATGTGTACCTAGCACCATTGATGGAAGATCTAAAAATCTTGTGGATTGAAGAGTGCAGGTATGGGATGCGTACAAGCGAGAGAACTTCACTTCGTTCCTTGTTGTTACGCACCATAAATGATTATCCTGCCCTTGCTAATCTGTCGGGCGGTACAAAAGGGGCCAAAGCACATACTCCTTTGCTTAGATGATACCCAGAGTGTGTGGTTTGAATCACTCGCATAAAACCGTGTACATGCGTCATCGTAGGTTCCTTGGAGGGCTCACCCATACCGCGGGATGAAGAAACAATTGACGGAGAGAAGGAGGACAATTCGGCTCCAAGGCATTTAAGCGGAAAAGAGGTCTATGATATGGTTAAGGATTTAGATGTTGTGCTTGGAAAGGGATGTAAATCGAGGACAAGTAAGAAGAACATGTGGAAGAAGAGATCAATATTTTGGGACTTACCTTATTGGGAGCACCTAGAAGTTAGCCCTTTGCATCGGCGTCATGCATGTAGAAAAGAATGTATGTGATGACTTGATTGGTCTCTTCTTGAACATTCGTGACAAAACAAAAGATGGTGTCAGCATGCGGCTTGACTTGGTTGATATGGACATCGGACTGAGTTAGCACCAACAAGGACCGATAAAGACGAGCGTACCTTCCCCACTTGTTACACTCTGTCCAAGGCAGAGAGAACCAAAGCTGTGCGGTGCTTGCATGGCGTGAAAGTTCCGTCCGGTTACTCCGCCAACATGAAGAAACTTGTTTCGATAAAATATTTGAAGTTAATTGGCATGAAGTCTCATGATTGTCATGTGTTGATGACACAAATGCTCCTGTTGCAATTAGAAGTATTTTGCCGATCAAGGTCAGAGACAATCATGAGGTTTGTGTTATTTTTAACACAATTGCTCGAGAAGGTCATCGATCTCGAAGGACTAGATGCTCTGCGGGGCGAGGTGGTGGCGACACTATGTGATCTTGAGATGTATTTCCCTCGTCGTTTTTCGATATCATGGTCCATCTCATTGTTCATATTGTGAGGAGATAAAGATGTCGGGCCCGTGTTCCTCGTAGCATGTACCCGTTCGAGAGGTTCATAGAATTCTCAAGTCATATGTCTGAAATCGATCTCGGCGGGGCGGCATCGTCGAAGGTTATGCTGGCGAAGAGGTCATTGAGTTACGCCTCGATTACATGGCTCGGTCGAGCCGATGGGTGTGCCTCGATCTCGCCATGAGGGAGGCTCGAGGTATCGGGACCATCGGAAGGAAAGCAATCACTCCAAATATGGATCGTATGCTCAAGCCCATTTCACTGTCTTGCAACACATGGTGAAGTGTCCCGTATATCGACCGGCTGGGGCGTGCTTGACAATAGAATCCGCTGCGGCGGATGTTTGGATCACGAGACAACACAATGAGCGGTTCAACCAATGGTTGAAGGAGCGACTTGCTAGGAGCTCGTCAAGTGATATCTTGACATGGTTGGCAAAAGGGCCAACATTCTGATTGTAACATGGCGAGATCGACATAAATGGGTACACATTCTATCTGCGAGCTCGGGATATAAAAAGCACTAACGAGCAGCGGTGTCGCATAGATGCATTCGATGCCGATGGGTGAGGAGCTCCTACTATGGGCAAATAGAGGAGATATGGGAGCTCGACTCGTGCTTTTCAAGATCCCCTATTTGGTGCCGTTGGGTCCATCTCCCACGGTGAAGGTCGACAAATGCGGCGTCACTACCGTGGACCTCGAGCGTGTCGGATACAAAGGCGAACCGTTCGTCTTGGCTAACCAAGTTGTTCAAGTCTTCTATGTTACCGACCGGCAAATAAGAAGCGCCACGTAGTTCTTCATGGAAAAAGGAGGATTGTCGGAGTTGAGAATGTAGTGGGCGAGGAAGAATACAATCAATTTGACGAGTTGCCTCCTTTCGGAAGCGGCATAAGGGTCGAGGAAGAAGAACATGGCGAAACTAGCTACATCTGCGTCGATCATCATGAAGGGCTAATTTTTAAAGATTAATTGAACAATGTGTGTATATGTACTATATACATTACGATGATCATGGTTAATTTTAGTTCATTTGAGTTAATTAATTGAGATTTGTCTTGTGAAATGGATGTGATTGTTTCTCAAATGAATGTGAATTGGATGTATATACATGTACTTGTTGTCTTTTCTACTTGTTTGAGAGGGCATGGCTAGCATTTCTGAGGCTAGCCAATAAGCGAAACGATCTAGATATTAACCAATACAAAATAATATCACGAGACGGTTTGAACTACATACCGTCTCACATGTGTATCACGAGCGGTTGTTTATCAAATCCGTGCATGCTACATATATATCACGAGCGGTTGTTTATTAACACCGTGCAGTGATACATCATATATCACGAGCGGTTCTAACTTAGAACCGTGCGTACTACTATCACGAGCGGTTCTAAATTAGAACCGTGCGTGATAATCATATCACGAGCGGTTGTTTATTAAAACCGTGCGTGATTCATCAATATCACAGAGCGGTTGTTTATTAAAACCGTGCATGATACATCACATATCACGAGCGGTTCTAAGTTAGAACCGGCGTGATAGTAATGTATCCTGAGCGGTTCTAATTTAGAACCGCAAATGCGTGATATCCATCTATTTACATTCGGACTCTAGCTAGGGTTTGCGCGCCACTCTCAAGCGATTAAGTTTCTCAACTCCTCTCGCTCCTCCTCCCGAGCCGTCGCCACCGTCCTCGGCGCCGCCTCCTCGAGCCCGGCGCTACTCCTCCCGATCCGTCGGCGCGCCTCCTCCTCCCGGCCGTGCGCCCCCAGAGCCAGAGCCTCCTCCTCTGACCCGCAGCCCGCCGCCTCCTCCCCCTCCCCCAGAGCCGTGCTGCCTCCTCCCCTTCGCCTTCGCCGCCTCTTTGCTCGTCTTGCTCCTGCTCGTCCTTCTCCTCGGCCCCCAAAGGTAACCAATGCCGAAGTTCCGATCGACCCCATGCCCCTTTCCTAACTATTTCTATCAATAATCTGTCATGGTCCTTCATGATAATTGTACTTGTTTTAGGAATTTGTATTTGTTCTAGTCGATTATTCATATGGTATTTGTTTTGATCTTGCTCTTTGGAATACATTGCAATGTGGTGTGTTGAGCTTGAGATGAATGCTCTGTGATGATAATAGTCTTATCTTGAAATTGTTTTGATAATCGGGTTTGTACTTGAGCTCTAATTGGAATGCTTACTCTACATCGATAGCAATATCAAAATGTTAAATCTTAGCTTTATCTTGATTTCATTTGTTCACATGATGTTCTATTTCTTGTGAAGATGTCTTCGCTCATTCGAGTCGGTAGCCGCCTCATGTGTCGATGATGCACCATCCTCTGGAACAATATCCAACCGCGATGAAGAAGAGAATATCGAAAAGGCCCACGGGCGATTTACCATCACGAGTCGTCGATCAGGGACCCTATCAATCCTCGCCGAAAGCGGCCGCATTCCGGAGAATGGTGGAATAGTTGCACGAAGCAGGTCAAGATCACCTACGATTAAGTGGAAGGTGGTGCGGACCATTGCTTCTTTGTCTTGACGGAAATTCTTGCATCGTTCGAGATCGGTAGAACTCACGGACTCGTCGGACGACATGCGTTGCTACAAGCGTGCAAAGCGTGGAAGAACTTCAAACACGCTTGTCAAGAACTTCGTGGAGAAGGATCTGAAGCCGCCCTTCCACAAGTATCTATTATTGGAAGAGTCTGGGCGAGTTTGTGGCGAAGAAGGCGACAGATGAATTTAAGAGTGAAAGTCTGGCGCTACGGCCCTCGGGCAAAAACAAGCACCCCACAGACTTCGGCACCGTTGGGTATGCGGGTAAAGCCCGATATGGAGGATCGAGAAGCGATGAACAAGCGGTTTGAATCTCTCCTGCTATTTCGAGATCAGCGATGTGCTTGCGAAGCGGTGGTTATTTGCGAGGTTAGCTATTGACCTCTGAAGTGTACTTTCCAAACCCGAAGACCGGAAGTGTCCCAACGCTGGTAAGATATCGAACTACCTAGTTTGTAATTACTCCATAACTTCATAGGAAGTGAAATGACATGTCGGGCTATATTGCGGATAACGCCGAGTGCACAATCTTCCCAAGGCTCATTCGGCGAGATAGGGAGAAAGATATACTCTCTGCGGCCCTAGGAAGCAGTGAGCATCCAAGATTACATACGAGAGGCGCCGGTGTTTTGTTACATGGGAACAATGGTTCCAAGCGGACGAGAGGATCGTCTGGGAGTAGGAGGAGAGCCAAAGCCGAGCACGATGCAAAGCTACGAGAGGATCTTCGTGCATCCCTCGAGATGAGCTCCTTTGAAAAAATCGAGGCGGAGGTCGGTGAAAAAGTCGATCAATCCTTTGAGGAAAGGATTAGATGCGTTCGAGCAAAAGCGACAAGAGACTTTTGAGGAAAGGATTAGGGATTGCAAATGCCAAGTCGGTTGGAAGCCCTGCCCTACTATACTGCTAGCTAGCCCCCCAAACATCCGAGTAGTCTGCGCGTCCAACCCTAACCCTACCACAATAGGTGATGATGATTTTCCGTCGATGACATCCGGTAATAATTATTATCTCGGAATGCTCAATCCATTCATAAGCTTTGTTGGAGTAGCTAATTTTATCCCGTTATGTGCGTGGGTGGCTCTGAAGTGCAAGCTCCAAGTGAGATATGTCTCTGTTGCCCTAGATCTTGCTTGGGGCGGTGTATCCATCGATGTCGGAGCTTTGGTGCAGTGCAAATCTAGCTCGGGTTTCGCAAAAGTGAATGTGGGCGGTGTTTGTGCCAATTTCGAGGCCGTCCGTGAAAATTCCCCCAAGCGATGAGGTCATGACTCTAGGGCAAGCCGTTGGAACATTCATCCGATGGCCCAAGGAGGACATCTGCTGGAGCTACTGCTCGGTGTCAACTTCATGGGAATGTCTGCATGCGGCATCAAGTCCACGGACTTGGCTTGCCGCTTCTGCCTTGACATGGCAAGGGCCCGCCATCACATGCATCTACACCTCGTGCTCAATCGACTCTTGTGAAGTCGACCTATACAAAGCGAAAGACAAGGGCAAGGGCAAATCGAAGGCGATCGAGTCTTCTCACGATATCCTTCTTGCCGTTGGCGGAAATACAAGCCGAGCGAGCCGTTGCTCGAAAGTTAAACGACCCTACCCTAGGATTTGGATTGCGGAATTGCATGCATGGTACATGGAGCAGTCCAACAAGCGGTTGATCAACGATGCTCGGGTGTCACCGTCAAGTTCAAGGAGCATCATTTTAACCACGTGTATCAAAGCGCCGTCTTCACGGTGACCTTCGACGACTTTTACATCTCTTCAACCTCGGCGTCTCAATCATACGATCTTTGGACAACGTAAGTGTGTACAATCACGGTCAATGTTAGTGTAATATCGATAAATGTTATATATAACTCCTAGCTTTTGTATAATAGATACATGATCCGTGAAGCGAAAGAAGGAAATCACCGGTAGGTTTCCTCGACCCACACGTTGTCTCGAGCAAAGCATCACGGCGAATGCAACATTAAATCGAGAATTACGTTATAGATTTTTCATGGCTCACGCAACAAGGAATTCATACTTTTGCCCTACAACCGAGTAAGTAGTGTTGCACTCTGGCTATACTTAATGTTGATTTGTACTTTATAAGCAACACGAACTTAGGTTTAATGACCATCTTGACATACATGTAGGTTCCATTGGATTCTAATTGTAATTATACCAAAAGCGAAATCGTAATATACCTAGATTCCCTCTGAGAGGGCGATCACAACTTCACGACTATCAGGAGTTTAATCATCGGTAAACACATTTCCTCCATAGAAACTCTATTGTAGTCTTTCCTTCCTTTGCAATGGCTAAGGCTAACTTCTTGGAGTCACGTGGGGTGTTCGGCGTGTTACATGCTAGAGGATGGAATATCAAGGGAAGAATGACGCAACATGATCAAACATTCCGGTACTTGCTAGCTAGTACACATTAATCCTATATAACACTTCGTAGCAATGCCTCTTGAACTAACCAATTCTATTTTTGCGGTGCCACCGGCGATCGCGAAGGCATAGCGTCTGTGGATACTATGTTTGCCACAACATGCAACTACTCGTCGGTTCGCGATCACCAATGATCCTCGGGTTTGTCAATCTTTCAACAATTATTTCATATATACTTACCAATTTATATAAGCCCGAATTTAACCTTCATATCGACGGGTTGCAAACATCATGGCTGCGTTGGAGCGAGGCGAGCTCATAAAAATTCGATCACACCTTGCGGCATTCTGAGCAGACGGTCATAAATCCAAATGGGAGTTTCCACGATGTAGCGATTGAACTTGATTGAGATAGATTGAACATAATGGTACATGTGTGTAAATTAATGTACATTAATGGTTAATTTTAGTTAATTGATTTGTGAATTGGATGTGTGCTTGTTTACGAAATGAATGCAATTTTGATGTGCTTATGAAATGAATGAGAATTGGATGTGCTTGTTTGAGAGGGCATGGCTAGCATTTCTGAGGCTAGCCAATAAGCGAAATAGATTAAGCAATGCAAAGACTACCCGAGGCGGTGCATAGATGAAACCATGCGTGATAGTCGACTACCTGAGCGATGCGTATATGAACCGTGCGTGATAGTGAACTATCACGAGGCGGTTTCATATCTGAGCACCGTCTGTCGATCGATCTATCACGACGGTTTTATCTACGGACCGTGCGTGGTAGTCGAATATCACGACGGTTTTATCTACGGACCGTGCGCGGTAGTCGACTATCACGAGCGGTTTTATCTACGGACCGTGCGTGGTAGTCGAATATCACGAGCGGTTTTATCTACGGGCGAAATGCGTGGTAATCGACTATCACGAGCGGTTTTATCTCTGAGCCGTGCGTGGTGATGCGACTATCACGAGCGGTTGCATCTGCTGAACCGTGCGTGATAGTATGTATTACGAGCGATTCGAGAACCGTCTGTGATGACCATTAGCATTCTTGACCCATAAACTCGGGCGGCTCACGGGCAAACCGCTGCGTGATGGCGTTACGAACCGTCTGTAAAGACCTTTTCTGTAGTAGTGGATTGGAAGGATAAATCGAGAATCAATTCCATAATTCAAGTACAAATTTAATTCAACCATGAGCTCTATTCATAATTAAAAAATCCAAATTCAACTACATAGGCAAAAGTGAATGATATTTGGCCCTGTCACGCCAAGTCTCATGGCGTGACAAGGCAGACTTGTCACACCGTGAGTTCTGGCGTGACAAATGCCACACAAACCCTCCATGCTGGCACGGTGCGCGGACGAGAGCTTGCGTGGCAGGTTAGGCAACGCCGGGGACAATAACGCGACATCACGGTTTTGCCACGCTACGAGGAGTGGCGTGACCAAAGGAGTCAGATTTGGAAATAAAGTTCGCGAGATGTTAACTTTAAAATAATATTAAAAATGATTAAATAATTAAAAATTCCATTTCTAATAGGCACCAAATCCCCAGTTGTAAACCCAACAATTTGATAACTAAATAATGTTTGTTTATTTTCGCAGAACTAGTAGGGGTGGTGTGTCTACTATCTAGAAGAAAAGAAAAAAACGTTTTACAGCGCTAGTACATAGCACCAAACAATGCCCAAAGCAGCGACGCATGGTTGCACGCATGACAGCATCATTTGCATAAAGATGACCTCCTTTTTCCACTTTTTTTTTGCTAACTTTCCTGATTTTGTTCTCCCGCCATTTTGGAAGCGATATGACTTTGCACTAGTTGTATGCCGCTTGTGGTCCTCCATAAAGTTCGAGAGAGAGCATTCGTTGGGCTAATCAACTGAACCTTTATTACTGGCTCTAAAGAATTCCAGCACTTACTTGCGAAAGTTAGAGCATGCATAATAGTATAGACAAATATTGTCTATAGCATTATTCCATATCATCTATAGACAACGCAAAAAACAGCTCTTACAATATATTATCATTTTACATATCTCTATAGACAGCTCCTCCATATGTATAATGTGTCTTGTTTTTTATGTTACAGTCGATTGCTACATGAGAAACGACCCAATTCTCTATGCTTCCTCCTCTCATCCACGTCATCTCATATTCTATATGGCATGACTTATAGACAGTTGACATTATACTATTGTATATGTCTTAGTTGATGGGGACATTTCGTTTATACCGATTGTATTTGATGTTAGTTGATTATTTCATTCTTTGTTGAATGGGCAATATAGAAGAATTTGTTGCGGTTTGAAATTGTAGGCCAAACTAAAGATAGAATAATTAGTTGATTCTTGTACCGTTGGTGGAGTTGGCTAATGCGGGAAGAGACAAAAAACAGTACTAAACACAGATGCACAATGCACTTTTGTCCCAGCCTAGAGATTAGCAAAATTGCATTTTATGGGAAAATAAAAAGTAGATCCAAATTTTACGAAAAATATTAGTCAGCTGAAAGTAACCGAGAGCTAAATTACGTCTCTTCTTCTTCTTTTGCGGGGAAGGCGTGGTGTCACCACCTGGTGATGCCCTACTCTCTAAAGTTTAAACACACCTTACCCCAACACTAAAGGCGACAATCTATAAAAGTCACGGTAGGTTTTAGGGGTGGCTGAGATGACGAATGGGGGAGCGATGCAGCGGCGAGGCGGCAAAGACGTGCTAGCCATGCAAACCAAGTTTACATTTGTCTAGTGGGGAGCGATAGAAAGAAAAAGATCCAGACCCCTGGACTTTACACCTGATAATAGAAGTGCGGCCCACCCCACAAAGAACTTTTTTTTTTATTTAACCTTTTTTTTAATTTTAAAATTAATCCGACATCTTTATTTAATTACGATCTCTTTGATCACGTCATCACCGTATGGCGTGACAAAATAATCTATCACGCCACGAATAAGTCCCAAAATAAGACTTTTGATCACGCCACCGGTGGCTTGACGTGACCAAACAATATTTGTCGCCATGCAGTGGTGGCGTGATAAACTTCTTACCTCGATCTGATTTGGTGTGGCGGTGTTGTTTTGTTATGTCATCACCCGTAGTGTGACCAAAGGGATTAAAATTGGAAATAAAGTGCGTCGAGAGTTAACTTTAAAATAAAATTAAAAAAGATTAATTAATAAAATAAATTCCCCCACAAAGTAGCGGCGTGGGACGGCAGCCCACCCTGCCCTCGTTTCCCTAACGTTCACTCCACCGTCCCGCCACTACCAGCACCGCTGCCGCTCTCTGCACCCGCCCGCCGTTCCTGCCACCGCCGCCGGCGACAAATCGGGCGTTTGCCTTAGTCCGGACCCATCCGCTCCAACGCTCCCCGATCGCAACGTAAGATTCTCTAATCCCTTCTGTTCCCATCTGGATCGACCTAGGCAGACTAGTTTTAGACTCCTGCATATCTCATCATCTCTTCCTCTGTTGCAAGTCAAACAATTATATATTGGATTAATCAACTCCTATGAACTATCTCAACCCAATTGTTTAATCCCCGGATCCACCAGCTTGCTAAATATAGGCACATCGACCCCTTTTCGCGCGCACGCTGGGCCGTGTGTGTAAGGACCACCGAGGCATCAAATGTTCTTAAAAACTCGGCAGTACAAGTGGAAGATGGCAAGGGAGGTTGTTCAGGGGGCGGGAGTTACTCGGCTGCGCCCGCCGCATGTGCGGGTGGGTGGAGTTCTTGGGGGGTTCGGGGGTGCACTCGATATGTTCGATGTAATGCGGCAGTAAGGTAGTAGACGTTCGCGTCCTGGAGATCGTGTGTCAGCGTCAGGGAGGGGGTAGATAGTTCGTGCGGAGCTGAGTTGTGCGTTTGTTAGTTGGGGCGCGTGTGTAGGTGTTGTTTAGGTGGGATGTGCCTTTCGGAGCTTCGGTGTCTCCGTAAGAAGAATTCATGGTTGTGGCTTAGTTGAGGTTTGCGATCGTCATTCCTCTCTTTAGGATGGTTATCATTTGTCACACATAGATAAAAATGTAAATTAGATCGAAGGCTTAGTGGAGCTTTCGATTAGATTAAAGATTAGTCTGGTTTGGAATGCCCTTGATGGAAACAGGTATCGTTGACTAAAAGTTTGCTTCCCTCTTTAGTAATCTCCACAGTAGTAGCTTTTTGATATATATATTTTTTTTCTCAAAAAGGTTGTCGAAAATGGATAGAGCAGTTGTTCTTTTCCAGTGGTCCTTCCGTGCAATGCAGATCTGTCATTCTAAAGTTACGCAAGATTAAGAATTCAGTTTTGACCTGGATGATAAGAACCCTTTTTGGAAGTCACAAGAGCTTTTTGATTGTTTATTACGAAGGTGGAGCTTTGACACATTAGTTGTTAGATTAAATATATTCAGTTTGCACTTGAGCAAAATCTCATAGGTCCTTTTGGAAGTATCCCTAGCCTTTTGATTTAGCAATGGGATAGATTTTCATGCAGACACGTCGGTTCACTTGTTTTCTTCATGGTGTTCTTATGTATGTGCACATGCTTATCTTTCGATGATACCCTTTTTGAGCATGGTTGCAAGGATTTACCTGAGTCATCTAATACATTCAAGATTGATCTTGTTAAAATCTTGTTCTGTAAAAACAATGAAGTCTGTGTCAGGTTATAAACTTGGTTTGTGCTAAGATTAAAGCTTTCTTTGTTCTTTACAAGTATCAGCTGCTTTCCAGTTAGGTACTACCAAGATAAGGTTGTTGCGCAATATTGCACTTCTTTTCTTAACGTGACACACTGATACTACTTAAAATTCTCCCTTTGAATAACAACCATCGGTGTTAATTTGCTTCGATAGTCTGATATATTTGCAAGTTGCAACCACCTTTTCGTTTTGCAAAAACCCTTGCTTAATCTAAATAAAGTTTGATAGGGAAAAAAACAAATTTCCTTGGATTAAAAGTTTCTGAATAGTTATGAAAAGTGTGTCCTACCCATATGTGATACCAAGCAGGGCTGCCAGAAAAGTACATAATTTTGTTTAAGGAGATTTTCCTCCATAACCGTGCGAAGGTCTGCGTTTTAGCAAAATACCACCGAGTGTCTCATTGACAACAATGACAAGTGAACCAAGGTCCCACCTGTTAGTGCTACTGCCTACGATATTTTAGTAAACTGTGGCCTTTTCATCTTCTGATGCTACTTTTGGTATGAATGGCAAAAGGAGTTGATGGCATTAAATCTGAAATGTTCTTGACTTGTTTAATGCACTGTTGTGTTCTAGGTGATAATGCTGAGGGAGATGTGTTCAGGACCAGGATACAGGCTAGCAATATGGTTCTTTGACATAAACAACTCATGTGCTCGCATTGGTGTAAAGCGTCATTCTGAAATTGCAGCATTAACACAACAGAGATGAAATCAGAGATGAAGTTATACGGCAGTCTTGTATAGCTGAGAACTTGTGCTGTTTGATGTGCATGTCTTCTGGAGGTCAGGTGGGCCTGAGCTTCTTTATTTGCAGTTTGCACCCATAGCACAAGTATACACAGATTATCATGTATGGACTGGCCTTCAGACGAAAATTTGAAATGATATTAACCTCTGTTCCTCTGCTTCTTAAGACCTTTATCTAACTTCATGATATTAACCTGTTATAACTCTCGGAGAAAGTGGTAGCTTAAATACTAAGCAAAAGTTGTTGCTTATGTAAATTTATTGCAACATCCCTTAAAGGTTGGAATAGTTGTTGAGTAAGTAATAGGTGTTGTATTCATGGGGCCATTTTGGTAATTTCTCAATTAGAGAAAAGAAGAAAATGAAAAAGAAAAGAAAATGGTGGGGCCCATCTGTCATTGGGAGGGAGAGAGGATAAGGTTGGAGACTTAGTCTCCAACCCTAAGCTGCCCACGGATGGGGTTTTCCCCCTCTTGGCGGCGGCGCAAGCATGGAGCGGGCAGCTCGGGCAATTTTTGCGCCAGCTGTTGGTAGCGGTAGCGTCGTGGCTTCCTCCTCTTCCTAAGGCCTCCTCCTCCTTCTTCCTCCCTGAACGGTACACAAAGCTCTCCAATTTTTGGTCCTTTCCTCTCCCGATTTGGTTTTTGCCCTTGGGCCGTGTGGGTTGCTGCCCTGTCGTGGTTGAGCACGGCGCCGTCGGCAGCGAGGTTCGGCTGTTTCTCCTCCTTGCGCACCCATGTCTGTCTCCTTGCGCCATCTCCTTCAAGGTTGCTGTGAGTAAGACGGGGAGTGCGCCGTCGTGGTTGATTCTAGCCGGTTCGGTTATTGATTGGGGAGAGAAGAAGGTTTAGTGTGGTGGATTTGCTCTTTGGTGCATTCGGCCGGTGCATCTTGCTATTGATTCTTGTGCGGCATTCTTCCCGGTACCTCGACCTCACGTTTGGTGTGTCCTGAATTGTGAAGGGTGGCATTGTATCTCCGATGACCACGTCCATTCACCATAGCACAACGGGGTGATTGGTTTTCTGACATAGCGTCTCGGCGTGCCTTGCCGGCCGACTTAGTGGTTTTAAGTGCCATCTGCTCCGTGAGTTTGTATTTATCAGATTCTATTGTTTATTGTGCTAAGTGTGCCGTGCCAGTATTAGTTTCAGGTTGTATTGATTTAATCTAGCACTGGGGGACTTTGCATAGTAATGTTTGTGGGCTCGATATATGTTCGATGAGGAATTGAGGTCAATGTGAGATTAAATACGACAATTTGGATATAAATTGGTCTTGAGGTTGTAGATTACTTGCTGTTTCTATTGTGTCATGCAATTGATGAATTTTGAATTGATAATTTGCTTTACATGACCTGTTAGATTAGCAAGATTTTATTTGAGCTCAAGTCCTAATTTATTTCAGAATCATATTTAATTTGTGATTGAATCTTAATCCAAGTGGCGAGGAGGCCAAGAATAAATCTTGAGCAGCTCGACATCTAAGAGCAATAAATAACCAACTAAAATCTGAGCAATTTGCCGATTTTGTATGTTCTCATGTTCGATCTTTTGAGCATATTATTCTATTTAATTGACATAAGAAGATTACATTTTAAACTGCATGTTTGTATGTCTTTTCTGTCATTTATATGTTGTTGGAAATACGCCTTAATAATCATGATTAATGCTGGAATAATTTCTGAATATCTGCTAAAACCGCTAATTTTACAATAATAGGCTGGTGTAACATGGGTGATGGGACAAGCCGATCTGTTGCCTGGACCATGACCATCTTCAGGCAACCTGTTACCTGTCCTGATGGCAAACTGAAAAACAGTTAAGTGGGCCAAGTCCAATAGCGTAACAAATTGTGTAGGTCAGCCCACCAGGTGATCCTAGAAGTGTCTGCCAACTTTAGATTTCTGGTGCACTTCAAGCCTGAGGACAGTGCCAACCACTAGGGAACTTTTGGTGTTCTCATTATATCGTATATTCATATAATGCCGTCTGATAATCCATTAGAAATTCTTATCCGTGCTCTTCTTCACTTTTCCCATGTATTCCTGTAGAAGGTATATAATTAAAACATCACACTTCTTTTCTGCATGGTAAACTTTGATGCCTACAGTGTTCTACTTGTTAAATCCTGTGGCTGTACATACTGTATGTCAAGTCTGTCAATCTGAGGAATATCCCGCTCTTCGGAACAGTAACTCCACTCAATGATCAACAATATGGAGGTTGAATCCTGATAATAAAATGCCCATTCTGAACTGTACCACTATCAGTTGGATCCATGCAGTTACGCAAGCAAGGTTGCTTGCTAAGAATCTGGGTGCATTAGACAATGAAAACTTCATCAGATGATTTCTGTGTCACCATGCCTACTTGGTTTGATAACTGATAACCGATCGTGATAAAGTTCTCAACATTTTTTATCTTGTGATCTTACTTATAAGAGAACTCTGAATTGTTTTGTACTGTTAGATTGCACAATATCAATAACTACAGTTGTGTCATGCAACACTACACTTTTGGTTTAGGAAGGATACTGAGTGTTGGCAAGTCTAGTGTTAGCCATGTTTCCTGTAGATGTAGGAATTGTGTTGAGGTCAGCCTTCTACTAAGGTTGGAACTTGGAAGTGTGGCTGATGCAAGTGCTTGAATCTAAAATTGTGTCTATTTATTGTGTGAAATTGCTATGTTATGGTACCCATGTCTTGAAGAATCACCTCTATGCATATTGCATAACATTGCATTGGATTTGGCCCTGCCTTAGAATTTCCAATGCCTGGAAGCCTAGACGTATCCTGTTAGAATGATCCGATTGATAAATTGATTGGACTCGCTACTAATAGGAGACGTGTGACACAGCATTGGTGAATAGGGCCTGTGTACTGTAGCATATGCGCACTGTTCATGCCCTCTCGTGGGTATATTAGTAGTTGGGAAATAAAGATAAGAATAGTTAGTTTCCTATTAGTTGAATTTACTTCCCTAGAGATATATTCTATTCTTAGGGTTCAAGTCGAGTCATTCCTATAAAAGAGATAACATACATCCATTATCGATGAAGCAAGAAAGAAACGATTTACTCTACCCTAAATATTCTCTCATGTCAATCTATGTCTATCTTCCCTTTATAATACCCCAATCCCCTTCAAGCCATGCGGTTTGGCCTTCCTCTGCATGATAGTTATCTCGTTGTGAATCAAGGTTCACAACACTTTTACAGTAATTTCAGTGGGTGTTTCTGGCGAAAATTATTCTGAACCTAAAGGTTTAAGAAGAAACAACATTAATGACACAATACGCTCGATCAGCTGATTCTCTAAAAACAGGAATCTGGCTTTTCTCTTTCTCTTGAGATTCTTTTCCCGTGTCTGGTGATTTTGTGTAGCATGGTGGGTTCAACTACTATGGGAAGGTTCTTTACCATTCTTTACCACTTTACTTTACTCCTTTGTATTTGTCTATATGGTAGACCATTTAGACAGCCTTGAAGTAACCTAAAATGAAATGTTTTGAACGAAACTTGTATGATCCATGTTTTGTAAGGCATGTGGAATATTGAAGAAAAGTAAACTTATAAAGTAACATAAGTACCAGTGTTAGCATTTACTTATATTCTGCCAAATCTATCATTTTAGCTTGTATTGAGTAATTTGCATTTCTCATTTTAGTTTGCTTCTTCGTAGCTCATATTTGTGCATTTTGTTTTCTATAGTAGAAATATTATAGGAGGAATGCACTGATTTCTCTTTTGTATTGTGAAAACCTATAATATACTATTAGGCCATTTCCGGTCTTTCCGCAAACATACAGGTTGTAAACCTTACCGTAGTGTTTTCACCTTCTTATCAGAGTTTTTTTTTTATTGTGGGATGGAAGCTGGAGCTAATTGTCGAGTATCATGATCGGCTCACAACAACTTGTTGGAATTTGCTGGGGAAGCCATCCAGCAATCGTTCAGGTATGCATCTCGTATCCTTTATCAAAATGGTAGACTCTGAACATGCTGTGTGAACTCTATTTTTTGCTTTCCACAACTAGAATGTCTGCCTAGTGCCTGTGTGGATTGGAGTAATTGAGTAACTACATCATATAGCCAACCTTTTCGTGACGGGGAATTGATTATTTGCCTCTTGTTTAGATTGGTTTCAAGATTATACGCTCATTCCCATGTAATTTTTTTTACCATTCGCTTAGTTTGATGTATGATAAAATACACTGTTTTTATTATTTTAATAATATTTTTTTTTTTCCAGTTTTAGCCACGTGGAATGTCTTGATTGCCCTTCTTCCCGAGCTGCTACCCCATCCGCCCCCCCTTTTCCTCTCGCATCCAATTCTCCAGAAGCCGGCGCCGTAGAACCTCGCCCACACCTTCTCTAGCTCCCCTACCTCCTCCGTCGGGGGCATCGCCACCTCGTCGGGCTTGGCCACGCCGCCGTTGTCCTCGAGGAGCTTGTACATATCTGCCGCTTGCGCATGAGAAGCCGCCGTCGACCTTGCGATGGTGGAGTGCAGGGTACCTCAACGTGTGGCTGTCGTAGCGCACAGTGGTGTTCAGGTCCTGCCTCTGGGTGCTCATCGGCATCACCGTCGGTGCCGCCATCGTGCTCGCCCTTCTCTTCCCTTGCCTCTCCCGGCGCTGGCGCTGGCGCGAAGACCTCGCAACCAACCTCTACCCCGTCAATGGCAAGCTCCTCAAGCAGCACCCTCTGACTCTGACATTTTCGCCAGCCAACGACATCCAAGAAATAGTTAAATCAAAAATAAGACAATCGGCATCAGCAGATGGCGCCGCTTATTGGTGATATGCCCTAGAGGCAATCATAGAGATGATGATATCACATCTATATTTATGTGTTATTGAATAAGCATTATTCTGTTTCTTGAATGAATCACTGGTTATGAAGATTAACAAGTATATAACTTGTTGGTGAAACTCTTTTAACTTATATGATGTCGTTCTAAATGAATCTTTGGTCGGATGTCACTCGTCGGAACACTAGTGACTCTATCGACCAGCACATGTATTGATTGATGACCATGTTTCACCGGTTATGGATATAGGGATATCGAATCAATAATGTGAACACATGTTAGAGAACATGGGGTTGGATTGACCCACCTTGAGACACTGTTAAGATTGTTATGATTTTATGTGTTGTCAGTTGGTATCAAGCAATGATGATGTATAATGCTTAGACCTGAGATCAGCAAGGTTTCCTACATGCGTAAGAGTACACTTTGGGGTTACCAAACGCTACTCCATAACTGGGTAGTTATAAAGGTAGTTTTCAGGTATGCTGTGAAACATGCAGATGAATGTGACTGGTCGGATATAGGATTTGTCCTTCTTAACATAACAGGAGAGATATCTCTGGGCCCCTCGATGTGGTCGGATAAAGAAAGTGCATGGCCATGCCACTAGTGGTCGAAGTGTTCGACCACGTGAAGTTATCCGAGACTCGATCAAGAAAGTATTGAACAATCCATGGATGACACAACATCTCACCTGGAGTTCAACCACATATCGCGAGGCAAAGGGAGAATACACGAGAAGGTCTTTTAGTTCGATCAGATACATACTAGTCGTATGGAGATACGAGCTAGTCATAGGCTAGTCAAATATGACCACTAAGTGGTCGAAACCTAATCGTAAGGAGTTACGAACTGGTTGAGACTAAATATGAACTAGTCGTATAGAGATACGAGCTGGTCGTTAGTGATATGGACCTGATCGTAGATCATATTGCATTAAGGTTCGTCCGATGTAATTTGTATATATTCGGGAATCGTTATGTTCTGCTAGAAGCCGCTGCCGACTCATGATCGGAAAGGAGTTTCCGAGATACAACCGATTACGCATGAACCTAACGGGTCACACACTTAACGGGTTGGAACAAACCAGTACGAGTACGATTCGTCAAACGTGTTCGGATAGGATCCGTCATAGGCACTATATAAGGAGATGCTTGAGGCTGTTGGAAATAGAGAGGATACACGTGAGTTGTTTCACCGAAACCCTAGCCGCTATCTTCTTGAGAGAGTCTTCCCGTGCGACTTGGTGCTAGCACACCGACGTACGGTGTTCCTTCCCTGAACGTGTGGATACCGTAGAGACACTATTGCAGTTGCTGTTGCGCTTGAGAACGATCCACAATCTTCACAAGGAACTGCAGAGGTTGCTGGAGGAGACGATCGACTTACGAGGACACTGGACAATCGTCTACAACCACTTCATCGACGCGCTCTTCGTTGCACCAGGCTGTTCCAACTCTTTTTTCGCTACACTACGCGTCTGGTGGTAACGATCTATGATCTCCTGTTTGCATGGCATCCTGGTTTACATGGTAGATTTTTTGAATTGTTAGCTAGCGTAGCCTACCCGTATCCCTTCAGTGGTATCAGAGCCATCCTGTATCGTTTTTGATCTAGATCGGTCGCATATACTGGATATGTGGCACTAGTGGATTGGATCTATTACTGGTTTGGTCTGGTAACCTAGATCGGTTCATATGGATGGAATGATCTAGACACTGGTCGATAAAATCGATCGGTATTCGGTGGTAGTAGATGGGTTTTTGCGAAGAGGTACAAGTTAAGAGCACCAGATGATTTACTCGACTTGTTTTCGACTGCCTTGCATGATACTCCTACGGTCGAATTCGCCATCGAGTATGCCACGCAGTCGTGGTCGTATCAAGGCAGTGATCAGATTGGTTCGGAATAGGGTTAATATGATTAATCTGATGATTTCCGAAGCTCGGTTACGTGAATGAGATTCATGTCTCGATAAAATTTTCTGAGAGCGCTGCCCTCGACCAGCGAGGGGCGCTGCCCCTTCGAACCCCGCCCGCTAACCGGCTAGCGGGACCGCCGTAGTCGTAATTGCGTTATGTAGTAGTATGTGTTTATGTTGCCCGATAGAATTGGATTCTATGCATAACTCGTTTTTGCAGGGATTGATGTGAATAGTATGGCCCATTGTGTATGTGATGTATGAATGGATTTCACATGGCCTGCGTGTCATGCTGTGTGATAGCCATCGAGCTACATATTATTGTATAACGGTCTGTGTACCGACTTGTTATGCTTGATCTTATCCTATGTAATTCATTACTGGCTTTTAGGAGTAATTGCTTAGTAGATTAATGCGGTTGGAGACTTCAAGCATGATGGTCGGAGGACAGGAAGCATGGTGATGGCGATCGTCATGTTAAGGGCCATACTATTTCACAGTTCAATTTGATTATCTGTGAATGTTTATTCCTGTCATGCTATTAATCATGTTTTATCATTAGATGTTTTAACATGGTAGAATAGTATCCCTCAAGAAAAATTAAGTTAATTTGATGCCTTTCCAATTGCTGCGACTATCACGGTTTTGATCATTAATGGGTAGGTCTACCAAAGTAGGGTGCCATTAACTATCTTAATAAGATGGGGTGGGTGTCGGACACCCACATGCATAGTATTGATTTAACTTGACAAGGCTATCAAAAGAGTTTTGGGCCTTGGGGTATAGTGTTGGTCGGAAGTGCATGGAGATGTCACCGATCAAACAAGAGTCATATGTGATATAATTAGCAAAGGGTTGCTTATCTAAAATCACTAAGTTTCTAGCAGTGATGCCAAAGCTCACTAGGACTTAATGATTTATGGATCTTGAACTCACTATATGTTGTTTGAGGGAAACATAGTTTAAAATATATAGTGTGAGTATCTTTTATTGACTGTTGATGATTAAGTTTGACCAGGTATGAACTAGTCGTATGGTGATACGGTTAGGTTCAAACTAGTCGTATGGGGATACGACCAGGTAAAGACTAGTCGTATGGTGATACGAGCTGGTCGTAGACTGGTCGAATATAACCACCAACATGAGTGTATAATAGAAGATCTTACATAAACATAGTGCTGAATTTTTGCATATTCTGTTGTAGATCATGACACCTACTACTTCTTCTGCACCTACCTTTAATTTGCGAGCTATTTTTGAGAGAGAAAATTTGAATGGTTCAAACTTCATTGACTGGTTTCATAATTTGAGAATTGTCCTCAAACAAGAAAAAAGGAATATGTTCTAGAGAGTTCCTATCCCGAGGAACCAAATGCTGATGCTACTCGAACTGAAAAAGAATGCTTATGAGAAGCATTGCAATGACGCAGTCGATGTGCACTGCCTTATGCTTGCAACCATGAACTCTGAGCTTCAGAAGCAATATGAGACCACAGACACTTACAATATGATTGTGGGTCTGAAGGGTATGTTTTAGGATCAAACAAGGGCAGAGAGGTTTAATACCTCTAAGACATTGTTTTCTTGTAGGCTGTCGGAGGGCAACCTGGCCAGTCCTCATGTGATCAAGATGATTGGTCACATTGAGAGCTTGGAAAAGCTTGGTTTTCTCCTTAGCAAAGAGTTGGCTATTGAAGTAATTCTCCAATCGCTCCCTACAAGCTTTGAGCCTGTCATATTGAATTTTCATATGAATGGCATGGAGAAGTCATTGACCGAGTTGCATGGCATGCTTAAAGGTGTTGAGGAGAGCATCAAGAAAAGTTCCAATCATGTGATGATGGTTCAAAAGACTACAACCTTCAAGAAGAAGGGTAAGTCGGGAAAGGGAAAGGGCAAAGGAAAGACTCAAGATGAGATCGAGAGTCTCAAGGCTAAGCTTAAGAAGCTCAAGCTGGGTCCTAAGCCTGACACATAATGTTACCATTGTCATGAGACTGGGCATTGGAAGAGAAACTGCAAGTACTTAGCAGAAATGAAAAAGAACAAAGAAAGTATGACTTCCAGTTCAGGTATAAATGTTATACAAATTAATCTTGCCACTTCTCCGACCAGTTTTTGGGTATTTGATACTGGATCGGTTGCTCATATTTGCAATTCGATGCAGGGACTGATAAGGAGTAGATGCTTAGCAAGAGGAGATGTTGATCTTCGTGTGGGCAATGGAGCAAGAGTTGCTGCATTAGCTATTGTCACTTTGCCATTAGCTTTACCCTCAGGATTAGTTATGGAACTAAATAATTGTTATTATGTTCCAGTCTTAAGCAAAAACATTATTTCTGCTTCTTGTTTAGGAGCAGAAGGTTATGATTTCAGAATAAAGAACAATTGTTGTTCTATTTATTTTGAAGATATGCTTTATGGCCATGCTCCATTGGTGAATGGATTGTATGTTTTGAATCTTGAGAATGAGCCTATCTATAACATTAATGCTAAGAGACTTCGACCTAATGGTGTGAATCCCACTTTCGTTTGGCATTGTCGTCTTGGTCATATAAATGAGAAGCGCATGATGAGGCTCTATAAAGATGGTCTTCTAAACTCATTTGATTTTGAATAATTTAAAACATGTGAATCTTGTTTACTTGGCAAGATGACAAAGGCGCCCTTCACGACTAGAGGTGAGAGGGCGAGTGATCTACTGGTCGTAATACACTCGGATGTATGTGGACTAATGAGCACTCTGACCAGAGGTGGTTTTCAGTAATTTATAACTTTTACTGATGATTTCAGTAGATATGGCTGTGTCTATTTGATGAGGCATAAGTCGGAATCCTTTGAAAGGTTCAAAGAATTTCATAATGAAGTGCAGAATCAACTTGGCAAGATAATCAAATGTCTACGATCTGATCATGGAGGTGAATATTTGAGCCACGAGTTTGGTGATGATCTAAAGAAGTGTGGAATTGTTCCACAGCTTACTCCGCCGGGGACACCTCAATGGAATGGAGTGTCGGAACGACGGAACCGAACATTGTTAGACATGGTTCGGTCTATGATGAGCCAATCTGATCTTCCATTGCCATTCTGGAGATACGCTCTAGAAACAACGGCTTTCACTTTAAATAGGGTTTCATCAAAAACTGTAGAGAAGACACCATATGATATATGAACTGGGAAGAGTCCTGAGTTGTCTTTTCTCGGGATATGGGGTTGTGAAGCATATGTGAAACGTTTGACGTCTAATAATCTCACACCCAAGTCCGATAAGTGCTTCTTTGTGGGGGTATCCTAAGGAAACTAAAGGATATTATTATTTTTATAATCGGGTTGATAACAAAGTATTTGTTACCCATAATGGTGTCTTGTTGGAGAAAATGTTTCTTTCCAAAGGAGTCAGTGGGAGCAAGGTGCAACTCGAAGGAATTCGGGAACCATCTGAAAATGTTTCAACTCCTACTGAACCTCTACGGATAAACAAAATATTGTTAAACCTGTAGATGAGGCATTAGCCTCACGTAGATAAAAAAGGCCACGTCAATTGCCTATAAGGTATGGACATGACGTATTATTGTTGAATAATGATGAGTCTAAAACTTATGTGGAAGCGATGGTGGACCCAGACTCTGAGTCATGACATGAAGCCACGAGATCCGAAATAAAATCCATGCATGATAATCAAGTTTGGAACTTGGTTGATGCACCTGATGGTGTGAAGACCATTGAGTGCAAGTGGATTTTTAAGAAAAAGATAGATATGAATGGAAATGTTCACATTCATAATGCACAACTGGTTGCGAAGGGTTTCAGACAAATTCAAGGTGTTGATTATGATGAAACCTTCTCTCCTGTCGCGATGCTTAAGTCTATCCGGATCATTCTAGCTATTGCTGCATATTTCGACTATGAGATATGTCACATGGATGTCAAAACGGCTTTCCTAAATGGAAACATAAGTGAGGATGTGTACATGACACAGCCTGAGGGTTTTGTTGATCCAAAGAAAGCTAGAAAGGTATGTAAGCTTAATAAATCCATCTATGGACTGAAGCAAGCATCTCGGAGTTGGAACATTCATTTTGATAAAGTGGTCAAAGGGTTTGACTTCATCAAGAACGAAGAAGAACCTTGTGTTTACAAGAAGGTTAGTGGGAGCAAGCTTGTGTTTTTGATCTTGTATGTGGATGCCATACTACTGGTCAGAAATGATATTCCAATGCTTGAATCTGTTAAAACTTCATTAAGAAATAGTTTCTCAATGAAAGATTTAAGAGATGCAGCATACATTATTGGTATAAGGATCTATAGAGATAGATCTAAAAGGCTAATTGGATTAAGCCAGGATATGTACATAGACGAGGTGTTGAAACGGTTCAACATGCAAGATTCTAAGAAAGGTTTCTTGCCCATGGCACATGGCATTAATCTTAGCAAGAGTCAGTATCCTATGACCAAGGTAGTTAGAGTCGAGATCCCGAGTTGGATCGATTTGCCTCCGGTAGGATCGAATCGTAGTATCGAATCGTAGAATCGGCGATTCGACGGATTTGTAAAAATACACATATTTAACATCTATACTATAAGTTTGTATGATTCTTATAAGGTTTACCACTTACTTATTACCAAAAAAGGGGCAAAACACTTCTTATCACACAAAAAAAAACATAATGGTACTTGACATGATGGGTGATATAGTTACGAACTACGGGAGAAACGACCAATGGCCTTGATTAGTTTACTACAATTAATGAGAAATGTTCACAAGTTTTGTAAATCAATATCTAATTACAACGCTTGCATGTTCCTTAAAAGCGACTAGACATACTATAGGAATAAAAATAGCTTATGATTATCAAGCTCAAGATTGCTCATGTCATAACAAAATATCAGCAAAATCGGGCCCCTAAAAAAATTGCAAAAAAAAAGGAAAAAAAATTGCAAAAATAAAAAAATTTGCGACTCTACCACGATCCTACTCTGCGATTCTACACGATTCTACCCTTTGGATCGCGACTCTACCACGATCCTACCTGATTCCGATCCGCAGTGCGATCTGGATCGTTAGGTCGTCGTGGGATCGTAGGATCGTACGACTTTACGAGTAGAATCGCGATTTTAACTACCTTGCCTATGACCACTGATGAGCGAGACAAAATGAGTAGAATCCCATATGCTTTGGCTAGAGAATCTATCATGTATGCCATGCTATGTACACGACCAGATGTGTCATATGCTCTAAGTGTTCTGGCGAGATATCGATCGAGATCCGGTGAAGGTCCTTTGGATAGCGATCAAGAATATCCTTAAATACTTGAGAAGGACTAAGGATGCATTCCTTGTTTATGGAGGTAAGGAAAAGCTGGTTGTAAATGGTTACACCGATGCTAGCTTCCAAACCGACAAGGATGATTTCAGATCGCAATTAGGGTTTGTGTTTTGTTTGAATGGAGGAGCAGTAAGCTGGAAGAGTTCCAAGCAGTGAACGATTGCTGATTCTACAACAGAGGCCGTATGGATTAGGGAGTTTATTTATGAACTGGGTGTGGTCTCTAGTGCTTCTAGTCCAATGAATCTCTATTGTGATAATAGTGGAGTCATTGCACAAGCTAAGGAGCCTAGATCGCATCAAAAGTCCAAGCACATACTTCGACGATATCACATCATTCGTGAGATCGTTGAGAGAGGTGATGTGAAGATATGCAAAGTGCACACGGATTTGAATATTTCTGATCCGTTGGTAAAGTCTCTCCCGCAGCCTAAACATGAGGCGCACACAAGAGCAATGGGTATAAGATACCTATATAATTGACTCTAGTGCAAGTGGGATATTGTTGGTGATATGCCCTAGAGGCAATTATGGAGATGATGATATCACGTCTATGTTTATGTGTTATTGAATAAGTGTTATTCTGTTCCTTGAATGAATCATTGGTTATGAAGATTAACAAGTATCTGACTTGTTGGTGAAACTCTTTTAACTTATATGTTGTCATTCTAAATGAATCTCTGATCAGATGTCACTCGTGGAAACACTAGTGACTCTATCGACCAGCACATGTATTGATTGATGACTATGTTTCACCGGTCATGGATATAGGGATATCGAATCAATAATCTAAACATATGTTAGAGAACATGGGGTTGGATTGACCCACCTTGAGACACTGTTGAGATTGTTATGATTTTATGTGTCGTCGGTTGGTCTCAAACAATGATGATGTATAATCCTTAGACCTGAGATCAGCATAGTTTCCTATATGCGTAAGAGTACACTTTGGGGTTACCAAACGCTACTCCATAATTGGGTAGTTATAAAGGTAGTTTTTAGGTATGCTGTGAAACATGCGGAGGAATATGACTGGTCGGATATGAGATTTGCCCCTCCTAACATAACAGGAGAGATATCTCTGGGCTCCTCGATGTAGTCGGATAAAGAAAGTGCATGGCCATGCCACTAATGGTCGAAGTGTTCGACCACGTGAAGTTATCCGAAACTCAATCGAGAAAGTATTGAACAGTCTATGGATGACACAACATCTCACCTGGAGTTCAACCAAATATCGTGAGGCAAATGGAGAATACACGAGAAGGTCTTTTAGTTCGATCAGATACGGACGAGTTGTATGGAGATACGAGCTAGTCATAGGCTGGTCGAGCATGATCACTAAGTGGTCGAAATCTGGTCGTAAGGAGTTACAAACTGGTTGAGACTAAATATAAACTGGTCGTATAGATATACGAGCTGGTCGTTAGTGATATGGACCTGGTCGTAGATCATATTGTATTAAGGTTCGTCCGATATAATTCGTGTGTATTCGGGAATCGTTATGTTCTGCTAGGAGCCGCTGACGACTCGTGATCGGAAAGGAGTTTCCGAGTCACAACCGATTACGCATGAACCTAACGGGTCACACACTTAACGGGTTGCACAAACCAGTACGAATACGATTCATCAAACGTGTTTGGATAGGATCCGTCACGGGCACTATATAAGGAGATACTTGAGGTTGTTGGAAATAGAGAGGATACACGTGAGTTGCTTCACCGAAATCCTAGCCGCCATCTTCTTGAGAGAGCCTTTCCGTGCAACTTGGTGCTAACACACCGGTGTACGGTGTTCCTTCCTGGACGTGTGGATATCGTAGAGGCACTACTGCGGTTACTGTTGCGCTTGAGGACAATCCGCAATCTTCACAAGGAACTGCAGGGGTTGCTGGAGGAGACGATCGACTTGCGAGGACACTAGACGATCGTCTATGACCACTTCATCGATAGGCTCTTTGTTGGACCAGGCTGCTCTAACTCTTCTTCTGCTGCATTGCGCGTTTGGTGGTAACGATCTATGATCTCCTGCTTGCATGGCATCCTGGTTTACGTGGTAGATTTTTTGAATTGTTAGCCAACATAGCCTACCCATATCCCTTCACCACCTCTAGGGGCTCAACCCGCAGATCTGGTACCGCCAAAAGCAGAGCCGCCGCTTGGCGCAAATGTAGGTGGCGATGGCGGGATCCACGTGTTCCTGACGGCGGCGATGTCTGATATGTCGGCCATGACAAGCGGCGGAGGAAGCGGCGGGATAGAACGCCGAGGAGCACCGTGACGGGACCGGAGGTGTTGCACCTCGGGTAGGGCCACTGGTTCACGCTCCGGGCCTTGCTGTGCGACATGGTGCAAGCGGTGCAGTTGCGGACGGGGTGAGGTCGTGGTCGCAGCTGGTGTTCATGTCCCGGCGCACGGAGGCGTACACGACGACGTCGAATTCTCGGAGCTGGGGGAGGCGAGGAGCGTGTCAAGGCCTCACTCGGAGGCCGAGAACAGGAAGGGAAGCGCGGCGCGGAGCAGCGGGAGGCGTTAGCGGGGAGGAGGAAGGAGGCGGTGGCGGCGAGGTGGAGGGATAGGAGGATGCGAGGGAGGTGCAAGGGCAAAATGGACATTTCATGTGGCCAATAGGAAAAAAAACATATGTTATCAATATAATATTGCAAACGGGATATTTAAGCAGAAATTTATCTAAATAGAAGGTATATTATCAATTACATTGGAAATGAGGTTACATACTCAAAAGACATATAAGTGAAGGAGGTATATTATCAATTCTCTTATTGAGTCATACGGAAGATACCTCGTTAATTAGCACTTTTTTTTTGCTACGTCATGTCCACATCAAATTGGCATCAGTGGAACAAATTCCTTTTCTAGGCCGGTGATAGGAAGCTGTAACAGTAAGGGTCTGTTTGAAATGGCTATGTCTTTTCTGAAAAACGGCTTTCGGTTGTGCTATAGGGCTGAATGCTGGGTTGAAGAGATTTGATGTTTAATTGTCTTGGTTTTAGGTAGGTTGGCTGTAGTTTTCGAGATAAGAAATGTTTGAAATACCCCTGAGGACAGTAACAACTTGTTTGATGCCGTTTAACGCAATTAACAACATTTAACGCGAACTAACGACAGTTGACGATAATTAACGATGTTAAATACAATTAATGACATTTAAAGACAATGAACAACTAGCACAATTGACGACATTTAACGATAATTAACGACTACTACCGGAATTAGGGCAGTTGGTCGCATTTGACGACGACTACCACAATGAGCGCAATTGATCGCATTTGATGATGACTACCGCATTTCACGCAATTGATCGCATATTGCGGAATTGATCGCATTTTACGACGACTACTGCATTTCACGCAATCGATCGCATTTGACAGCAACTACCGTAATTAACGCAATTGATCGCATTTGACAATAATTAACACAATATACCGCAATTTAGCACAATTAGCGCAATAAACCACAATTAACGTAATTTACCCTAATTACTATAATAAATAAA
Organism: Phyllostachys edulis; assembly: GCA_036346405.1. Lineage (NCBI taxonomy): Eukaryota > Viridiplantae > Streptophyta > Magnoliopsida > Poales > Poaceae > Phyllostachys > Phyllostachys edulis. Next base: position 43,508,055 of record CM070559.1, read on the forward strand.
TATTACATGAGAGATAAAACAATCCTCCAAAGAGTAGAAGCATAATTTGAATCATCTTAAATAACTACAACGCAACAAGCCCACAAAAAACAAACAAGAGCTTTAATAAGATTTATACAACAAGATTTACGAAAATAAAATTTTACATCCGACTATCAACAATGAGCAATTTATTACACAAAAAAAATTACATCCATCAGCAACAAGTCAAACATATAGCTCCTATTTATTCCTAATAGCCATCATCAGCGAACAACTCTTGTAAATCTATCAGCAAGCAAGCACCGAAATTCCTATTTCCACATATCACTCCATCACAATTGCAACATTGATCAATGCCAAACATCACATCCAGAAGGTCAGAATTAAGCATAAATCTCCACCACCAGTATGAAATCTCGTACTCTTCAGAAAGATTTCAAAAAAAAAATGGATCAAGAACCTAAACAAAACTCGACCGAAAACAGACAGAAGCAACCACAACAAACTTTGAATAATTCATGCCCCCTCCACTTTTTCTGGGCTTGGGACCGGTATCAGCAGTGTTAGGCACCCTACCCTCACACGTACCCCCAAGTGTTCATGCAAATCTTAAATGAAAAGGTGATTATGGCAAGACTCTTCTTGACAGTAATTCACGCCCTTTGTTGTTAACACCAACTCAATTATGCCTCTTGGAGATCAATTCTATAATTAGAAACTACAACCATTTTTAAGAGATAGAAATTAAGTAGTTAAACTACATAGACCAAATGCCTCATCTTGCTTCATAGCATGCCTTATCCTTTCAAGGAAGCATCCTTGCAATCTTTCGTTCAGATAATCCTGAAACATTGAGAAGAAAATTTATAGCAAAAGTAGCATTATGAAAAAAAGGAAAAAAAATAGAGGCGGCACCGGGGAGGAGTTGGGCGGCAGGGTAGAGGGAGGAGGAGGTGGCCGGGGAGGAGGTAGCCGGGCCAGCGTGGGGTTGAGGGAGGAGGCCGGGGAGGAGGTAGCCGGGCTAGCATGGGGTCGAGGGAGGAGGTAGCCAAGGAGGAGGTGGCCGGGGAGGAGGTAGCCAGGCCAACGCGGGGTAGAGGGAGAAGGAGATAGCCGGGGAGCAGGTAGCCGGGCCAGCGCGGGGTAGAGGGAGGAGGAGGTGGCCGCCGCGGCAGGAGGACGCCGGGGGAGGGCAAGATCCAGATCCAGATCTGGATCTGGGCGACACCAGCGTGGGGGAGGAGGTAGTCGGACCAACGGTGGCCGCCAGGGGAGGAGGAGGTGGGCGCCGGGGAGGAGGAGGTGGGCATCGGGGAGGAGGAGGAGGTGGGCGGGCGGGGGAGAGAGTCTGTCTGAGGCAAAGGGAGGCAACCAGTGAGGTTATATCTTGGTGACAATCGGAGGGTAATTACCCCCAAACTTCGGGGGTAATTTGGGAATAGAGGTTGCGGGAAGCTACAGAAGCTCCCTGCGGGTGCTTCCCGCTTCCGCACATTATAACTGGAGCGGCATTGGGGAAAAGCGGCCGCAAAAAGCCGTCCGTTTGGGACAGCTTCCAACGGACGGCTTCTAGTTTTTCCGAGCGAAAGTTGGAAGCTGAAGTCATCCTAAACAAGCCCTAAGATTACTAAGATACTTATAAGTTCCAATCGTGCTGTGGCCTGCAGCACTCCCTTTTTCAGACATATAGGCTAAACTCAACTGCTTGGGCATCAACTTAGAATAGCACTAGTTGCTGATATTCCAGGTGAATAGGCCTAAACCGAACTTGATTAATATCAATTTGACATAGCACCAGTTGCAGGTTCCTAGTCACACCAATTGATCCCTGAATCACCATTTTATTGAATTTACGTGATCTACAATATCTGCCTTATTCTTCTATACTTGAGATGAGAGAGCTCACGCCCTAAACAATGGACTTCATGCACTAAAACAATACAAGTATCTCTTTCTAATAAGCATCTTTTCACATTTTCCATGAAATTGCCGTTGACTACCTTCCAACTTGAGAGCTGATTGGAATAGATGATTTTTTTTTTCAGTCTAACTTGGCCATAACATGTCCTGAAATACTGTTATCTGCTGAATGATATGTCACTTATATTTGCTACAGAAGATGTTTTTCAAGTTGACACTGTCGTTATTGCATCTCAGTTCTCGCGTGTTGCAGTGGGAATTTGTAGAAATTAATTTGTTGGCTCATATGTTTAAACAAATCAAAGTGAAACATAGTAGAGTCTAAAAAACGGAAGACAATATAAAGAAGGTACATCTATGCAATCAATTTTCATCCAAAGGTTGTGAACAATAAGGGTAATGTGGCTGAATGAGGAAAGAGAAATAAAATTGATTGTAGTTAGTGGGGATTAGTTGTTTACTATATATAGATTTGCTAATGTTGACTAATGGGCTTGGCTAACTCTAGTGGGAGGTCTATCGTGATTCAATAATTTGAACGCATATGTTTGATAATATGCCTCTCAGTTCACACCAATACTGTTAGTGCCTTGTAAATCATACCTGAGACCAAGATAGAAAATGAGAAGTTGCATTTTTCTCCTTTTATAAATAAAAGACAAGGAAAAAAGTCAAATTTTAAACAGTCTTGATGGTTCTCTCTCCAGGTTTTGATCTAAACGTAACTAAAATGGTGTGGTCAATCAAAACACTACTACTAATCACCTATTGAATCTTGAAAAACTGCCTACGTGTTCCAAACTGCTTTCCTGGTCTATTCGGAGTGGGGTCAGCAGCTATCAGCTGATTTGCTTTGCTTTTGTTTCTGTCTTTCTTTCCTACAATTGGTCAATACAAATTCTCTTTCTTGTCATATCTCCGAGAACTGAGTAGTACTAAATACAAGCAGGATTTCCTTTACGTCTAAATCCATGGCATCTGCTTCGTGTTGTTCAGCATTGTTCTTAGCGTGTCTACTCGCAGGAAGTGGGACAACCAAAGCAAGCGGATGTAAGCACAAAACGATTTTTTTTTTAATAAAAAAATGATGTTAATTTAAAAGATAATTACAAAATAAATAGTCATTTTTTTTTACAAATATAGGTGTTTGTCGGCAGGCTCCTGTCATTATTCCAATTGGCGACAGGAATCAATTAGAACAGTGCAGAGATGTTCCTGTCGCCAGTTCAATTGGCGATAGGGTCCACTGGCGACAGGGTCCCTATTGCCAGTTCAATTGCTGACAAGGCCCTATATTTATTTATTTTTTTAAAAAAATATGTATAGAGAATTCACTCTAAAGATTTAATATATTTCATGAAGTGTTTTTTGGTAATACCTTGAAGTGTCCACGTAGTTCAGAATCCGAAATTGGAGAAGATAACACAATATGAAGTAGAGAATGCGGGTTCGACGGCGTAATTTAGAACACGAGTTTGGCAGTGTAAGATTCGCTTACGAGGTGATGACCGCACGTGTAGTACACCCGGGTGGCCGTCGCCGGGTGTGGACTGGATGATCTTAGCCGGTTCTTCGCACACACATTGTAGGCGTGGGAACTCCGGTGGTACTGGCGCATCCTTCGTAGAACAATCCAGGTAGGGTTTAGCGCTCTCGGCAAGCCACTTGCGCATTCGCAGGATCTTCGCATAGAAGTTTGCCGACGAGTCCGACATCTCTTTCTTCACAGTTGTGTGAACTGAGCTTTGGTGAAGTGTTGTGTGTGGTGGTGTAGTGTTATCATGCAGCTCTCGTGCTCTAGTTCTCTTCTCTCTCTCTCTCTCTCTCTCTCTCTCTCTTTATAATGGGCTATTTTGGTTTGAAAAGGGGGCATAGCGGAGTGTGGTCTTTTCGGTCTGAAAATGTGGTGTGTCATAGTGTGACCTTGTCGGTCTGATAAGGTAGTGTCATAGTGTGTTGTCAACTCGGTCTGCAAAAGTTGTAGCGTGTGGCGTGATAGGGTGCGGTCTTTTTTGGCCTAAAAAGGGCACGTGGTGGAGTGTGGTCTTTTCGGTCTAAAAAGGTGGTTTGGTGTAGTGTAGTCTTGTCAGTCTAATAAGGTAGCGTTGCAGTGTGTTGTCAACCTCGGTCTGCAAAAGTTGCAGCGTTTGGCGTGATAGGGTGCGGACTTTTTGGTCTGAAAATGTGGTTTGGCATAGTGTGGTGTGTGGTGTGACCCGTTGCGGCTTGTAAGGTCGGAAACGGAGAGGTGTCGCGATGCTGACTCCCCCTCACGTTGTTACCTGTGCACATAAGAACAAATAGTATCAGAACACGACACTAGTATAATGTAAGTTGTACATAAATTTATATTTAGATGGCATGACTGATATTTACAACAAGTATCTACTCATGGGCCCTCTTGGGGCGTACCCCACGCATGGCTCCTAGCCTCGTCCAGGGCAGTTGCTAGCGCTGGTACGAGTAGGTCAAAGGCTCAGGCGATCGAGGCACCCTACCAGCGCGAATAGCCTGGGGGGTGTCGCTAGAGGATCTTGCGTTGGCTGGGTGGCTTCGGGCACACCATGTAGCTGTGAAGCCCCCCACGGAGACCTAACTGCTCTTGCCGTCCGAAGGCCCACCACCACCTAGGTCGAAATCTTAGTCCCCGGAGTGTGACTCCTCGTGCGACACCAGCTCCTTCTCCCAAAGAGGTTCATGAGCTGTGAAACAGTAAGTTATGTACGTAAACATGGCGGACATACTGAGATAATACGTTGTGCATGCGTGTAAACAATACAGACATACCTTGATGCACAAAGGTAGCAGACGGTTCTGTGTACTCATGCCGCGTGTACGGGTGGTACTCAGGACCATGTAGAGAAAATTGCCATTAATAACTAGTGGTGTTCGAAATAAACAACCAGACGTGAGTCTGTCATGCAGACCCGCGAACTGTGCTGGGGTATTCCCAGCACGATGCCACGAGGACCCGCCCGCCATGTCCGAGTAAGGAGCCGTGGGACGTGATGCACCATGGCTCACCCCCTGTTTACGCACATGTGGGTCCACCATCACCCTTGGCCTACGACAGGACGCCAGCTCGATGCCTCACCTCGTCTTCTCGACGAACTAGTCCATCACCCCTCGGATCTCTTGCGCAGTGTCCCGAACTCGGTGGCATGCGTCGCAGAGGTCGCGGTACGTCACACACAACACCGCCGGGCCCTAGGCGTAGGGCTGGATCTCGTCCACCTCCCAGTCCGCCAGTTGGCATGCATACTGGATGTAGTGCTTGTCAACTCTATCACTGTGGGATCCTAGGAACATCACTCATCCAAACAACCACAGCAAGTAGACCTTGAAGTGCTTCGTCACCGTGTGCTCGGATGCGTCCTCTGCAATACGCTCTGGCTGTAAGAAGACAGGTACACATCAGCAAGTTGCACAGACTAATTGAAGCAGAAGGACAAGAGTCACGAAAACTTACGTAGAACTAGCAGATCCACTACAGCGTCGGCCCGTGGGTGCTGCTAAACTCCCTGTAGCCACTATTGGGCGGCAGCACCCCTTGGAACCTCGCGAGGAGCTCCATGCGCCACGTGACCGAGATGTCGTGCACCACTAGGGGGAAGCCCGCGCAAGGCAACCAGGTCAGGAAGGTCACATCCTGAAGCGTCGGTGCCATCTACCCGCATGGGAGGTGAAACTTGTGCGTCTCCGGCCTCCACCGGTCAACCAACGTCTTCAAGAGGCACCGGTTATATGGAAAGCGCCTGGACGTACGACGACCGCCTGCAAGGTCCTGGTCGTCCTCCCACGTCACCTCAACCATCCTCCCTAGTGGAGGGAGGCCTGCCTCCCTCAAGCTGCATCGAAAAGATTAAGGGCTTATTTGGTTGGTGCCCTAGATTCCATGCCTGAGAAAAAGTGGTGCCTGAAGGTAGCCTGGAAAGTAGATGATTTTTGCCTGGCTAGGCAAACTTGAAGATTAGTTGTTTGGTTGGAGTATATGCCTGGAACTGGTGAATGAAAAATAGACCGTTGGATTGAAGCAATTAACAGTGGATCAGAAAGCCTGGGAGGCCTGGGAGCCAAGCGTTCATTTTCGATGCCTGGGCCTAGTGGTTTGCCTGAAATCAAAACAAACAGTGAAGAGGTAGCCGCCAAGTTGCTGTCCCGGCCAGGCAGGTGGCGTCCAGGTCTAGAAGCAAACAGACCCTAAGAACAAACGTTAGTCTACCCAAAGTAGTTAGGCTGCAATTGAGTACACGAAGGTCGCAACTGTACGTACCTCGGAACCCAATGTGGGTCCACCCTCCATGCCCTCATGGGCATGCGCAGCCGCAGTGCGCCAAGCTCAGTCGCCGCCTCGCCCTCTTGGGGAGGATGGTACTGAGGCGGCTACGATGATGTGCGTCAATGACCGAGTCAAGCAACTTGTACAACCACTACGCAGCGTATCCTGGGTTCTCCATACCATAAAATTCAATGCATACATTGTAAAAACTACGAAATATATACAAAAAGTAATAAGAAGCGGTATACCTAATTAATTCAATTTTAATAGGTAACTTGCTACGTTCATTGTTTAAAAAGTGTCTCCAACATTTACGAAATATTTACCGTGTACAAATGGAAACAAAAGATAAGTTCATAATATTTTAATTCAGCTCTACATACCCTGTGTACCTACTCTAGATTTCTTAGAGAATTTTAAGAGTCGTCTTGCTATTTTCCTAGTTTTAAAAGTATTTTCGGCATTAACAGAATATTTATCGTGCACAAATGGAAACCAAAATTAATTTGGGATTAACATACCATATTTAGCTACTCTGCAATTTTTATAGATTTTTAATAGGTATGTTGTTATTTTTAGAGGTGTCCTATTTTTCTGGTTTAAAAAGTATTTTCGGCATTAACAAAACTATCTAATGGCGTACTATGCACAGCTAAAATGACGTACTACATCAAACAACAATACAACTAAAATTATCTAATACATTGAATTCTATGTCGCTATTTTTATTTGCTATCCTACAAGGTTTTGAATTTATGTACACAATTGTAAAAACATTTACCTGCAAAATAGATGACCAGATCTGCTACTCCGTTTGCTCCGCTACGAACCGACAGAGGTTCGCTTGGTCTCTTCTACCCTCTCCTCCACACTCTTATCCTTTTTCTGGAATTAAAATGACTTTCCCCCCAATTTTTTTTTTTGGGGGTTATATAGCCACCAAGTGTCGCCAGGCAGTAAATAGGTGTATGTCGTCAATTGGAATGACGACAGGAGCCTGTCGCCATTTGAAATGGAAACAGACACCTTGTCAGACCCCAAACTTGAAATTTAGAATCTTCTCTGTTCACAGCACTAGTCCCTAGATTAGTAGCTAGTGCTCACAGTTACATCATTGGATATCAAACACATATCATGAAAACATAAAGCTGTTGCATAATAATAAACAAAACATAAATATACCTTATAACGTTTGTCTTTCAGAATGGCTGATCAGGCCAAATATCTTTAAAGAATCAGCAGCGGAAGCGGAGTTGAAATACAACACGTGGAACCCTCACGATATACCCATAGGCAATCGATTGGGGACCGCGACCTAGATCTTGACCTTCTTGATCTTCAGTCTTAACCCATGCTCATAATTGTCCATGTAGCCTTTTTTTATGTTTACCGACTAAAAGAATATAAAGAGCGAGCATAAGTACACAACCGTACTCGCGAGCCAACATACAGAATGCAATTATTATATATGCAAGGCTAATCAAAGGGAGGTTCATGGTTCTTTTATTTGCACAAAGCTAGGTTTGAATTAGAATAGTTAGTAAGCAATCTTAAGGCCTAGTATTTTAATTAATACAAGTTTTCATAAACTGAATTTTGTTGTAAAATACTAGTGGAGGCTCCAACCTCTAATACCACTGAGTGGCTCCAACCACCCAATGCTCGGGTCACATCTCATACTTATCACTGGTTCTCAACCAGGCCATCTCAACTCTCTGGGCTCCAACCCATTCTTTCCACTCACTGGGCTCCAACCCATTCTCTCATTCCACTCACAAATTATTTTATAAAATAAAAGCTACTTCGAGCAAGTTCTCGGCACCGCTCATGACCGTGAGCATGGCTATCCAAATACTTTTCTTATTATGTAGAGTTCGTACACTTTACTCACAAGAGACAATCAACTCATAATGTCCCTGACACACTTCTATAGGTGTGCGACTAAATTGATTATCACAAGGCCTTTACAATGCCTCACCTCAACGCAACCTCACACCGCTAGGTATCACCTCCTTGGGCCATGCCTCCGGGAGGTCTCTCACTTGCGTCATGTAGATCGGTGATTCCCTTACCCTTAATTCACTCCACACACCCAACAATGGTGAAGTTGCGGTGGACAAATTAGTTAGCCGGGTCGCACCCATTATAGACTTGTGGTTGCACTATTTTTACACGAGATGTCATCACAAATCTGGGTCCTTAATTGACTCGGACGGTACATCCACATACCTAATCTGTCGTGCCCCAGCACTAGCCGCTCTTTCTAGCCACCCGAGTCTAAATCTGTTTTGGGGTTTTCACTTTTATTTGGAAATACTTTTTTAGTCCAACATATCAGTTAGGCTCCTACCTCAACTGTCAAATCTCATTTTCAAATGTTTTAATGATCTCGGGGCAAATCACTGCCCGCATGTGTAGGATCAAGGATAACCGACTAGAGGGGGGTGAATAGGAGGTTTTTAAACTTTTTAACAATTTAGCAATACTATCAAGTAAATGACTAGGTCTAAACAAGTTATACTTTCTAGCAAAGCAATTTAATCACAATAAACAAGCTAGAAATATAAATGCGGAAGTGTAAAGACTAGAAGTAACCACAAAGGCATAAAGATGTTTTTCCGTGGTATCGAAGACTTGCGGTCTTCACTAGTCCACGTTGAGGAAGCTTGACATCTCAAGCCGGCTCCACGGATTAAGCCTTCCCTCGATCGCTAAGGTTGTTCTTCCTCCGCTCAGAGATGGTGAACACCAACCACTCCTAAGCTTGCACCGGGCCTCTTCACAATCTTCTTGAAGAGATCACCGTGCTCTCCGCTAAGCCGTCTAGAAGTGCGGCAACACTTCAAGAGTAATAAATCACGGATCTTAAGCAGCGTTACTCAAGTGCAACAAGGATCAACTAGAATGAATGCACTTGAACTCCTCTCAATGAATGCAAGAGAATTGGGGAGTAGAATGAATGCTCAAAGCTTCCAAGGGTCTATGAATGATTAATGAGTGTGTAACATCTCCCTTGGGCGATTGGGGAGGTATTTATAGCCTCCACCAACCAATCCAACCGTTGAGGCAGCGGTTCCCCAATTCGGTAATCGGTACAACGGCAAACCTCCGGTACATCCGATTCTGGAAATAGAAATAATGCGCTATTTTCACCGCATTTAATGCTGCGATATAGCCGTTAAAGATAATCGGTACAACCGTGACAAACCTCCGGAACATCCGATATCGGGTTTAACTCGAGATGAAAATGCATGTGTTACGGAATTTTACAACCGACATAACTTCGGAACAACCAGTAGTGCGGTTCATCCGATTCAAAATCGAACGACCGTTTTTCGAGAGAGGTTTCTGAGCGAAAATACACTTGTTCTGTTTTTATACTACCGCCAAATAAATTTCGGAATGTCCGGAGTGCGGTAGTACCGCGCACGGCGCCGGTACAACCGCAATGCGGTTCAACCTCGTTGAAACTGCGGTTCATCCGATTTTACAAATAAAAGCACATTTGTTTTGCCAATTCAATTTTAAGTTTAATTGAATGCATGCATGATCCTAAATTGATCCATATGGCACAAGAGCAAGCTATCAAGCTACTAGTCGTGATCCCTCTTAATAGTACGGCATTTAACCTATAATCCGGTCTATCAACCAATTCGCCTAAGACCGGTAAAACACAAAAGGATCCTAGACTATTTATACCTTGTCTTTAAACCTTGTAGATCTCCATAATATCCTTTAGCGTGCATCTTTTCTTTAACATGTTCATCAATGCGATTAAACCTTGCACATTCTTCATAAACACGTTAATCCCATATTCACATATTATCATTAATTACCAAAACCATTTTTTTTAGGGGCCTAGATGCTTTTCAATCTCCCCCTTTTTGGTAATTGATGACAACACTATTAATATGTAAGAAGTTTTGTTTTGAATATACTAGAGAGTATATTCTTTTGAAGACTTCAACAAGTGAGATAATTCTTGCAATGAGCATAGATGGATATTTGAGAATTATTTTTCTTGTTAATGTCAATTTTAAGGAGACTCCCCTAAACATGTGCATGTAATTTTGTGAGTCTATTTTGCATTTATGAACATGAGAGAGCAATGTAACAGAGATATGATAGTACTTGAGATCGCATTAAGATATTAAGTATGAACAACTTCCCACAAGTACTACAAAAGGTGATAAACTATTACAAGCACGAAGGAATATCCATAAAGCATTCATAACACAAGACTAACATATAATCCATAACAAAGACTAACTTCCCTAAAACTAAGGCTTCTTATAACTTCTTCTTCTCTTCTTCTTCTCCTTTGGCATCAAAATACCAAAAACAACTCGAGACAATGGGATCACGAGGAGGAGGAGGCGATCTGGGAAGGCAGGTCTTGTCTTTGGAGAAGGAGTTGGATCTGAGACTCTGGGGCGGAGGAGCGAATCCGGAGGCGGTGGCTGCTGGAGGAGAAGCTGAAATGCGAGGAGGGAGGAGGCTGAAGCAGTGGGCAGAGATCTTGGCATGAACACATATGAGGCAGTCACGTGGAGGCTGGAGGAGGTGCAGATGGCCCAGAGGATGTCTTAGGGCGACAGAGAAGGAATATCGTTGAGGGCCTTGGTACATCCTCCAAATCATTGATGCTCTCCATCATGGCAGCCATCCTATTATGGACCTCACTATGGAAATCATTTGAACCAACTCCATATCGGCTATCTTATGATTGATCTCATTAGGAAGTCTGTTTGAGCGAGCTTTATTTCTTGCGGTTGGTGAGAATTAATTGCTGATTCTCAAGGACTTGAGCAAGAACACCTTGGCGAGGAGCGAAGCTACGGGAGGAGCCTCAACATCAACTGGATCATCTTCAACAACTTGGCGAGGGGAGACCATCACGTGGTTTATAAGGCTTATGAGCTGATCCCAAACCACCGCGATCGCCATTTTACGTACAATTAAAGCCATGATGTATGGAGCATAATAGATCCTCTTAACTCTGTCATTCTTGGAGGAGGCTATGCCATTAAAATTACATCCACCACATCAAACCTAACTCCTCCATAATATGATCTATCATATTCCAAACATGCCCCTAACCGCATCAAAGTTTCGCTTTTGGGGTAGAAGGTGTGATTAATGATCCTGTTAATCATACTTACTCACGGCTTAAGTCGATGATAGTACCCAACTTGCATTTAACAGAGGTATCATATCTTGACTATAAGCAGAGCACAAGCAAAGCGGACTCTCAAAGATCTTCTCCCAAGAGCTAGGCCGAACCTTGGGACTCTCTCAAATTCTTCTTTGGTGCTTTCTAGATTTACGGTGCTGAGATCCATCTAAAGGATTTTAGGTGCGGAGAGATATACAGCGTGGCATAAAATTGTCTAATGAGTTTGTCATCATAATTTTGTTTCATTGCCACAAGGTCATGAAGACCTACTCGTGAAAAAATTGATAAACTCCATTGTCTTGTTCCAAAGTATTGATATGACTCCACCTAATCCATTTGTGATCGGCAAATTTTACATGCCTTCCATACTGTTGCTCATAGACTTGTTCTTGAAAGGCGGTGTGAAATCTTGGATTGAGCGAGTCATTCTTTAAAAGAATTGATTTACATGCCTCTTGATTGCATAATCATCCGTGAGAGGAGGTGTAAATTAATTGGAGTTCTGGAGGATCTATCAAATCATCCTCTGTCACGACAGAACTTCTTCTTCTTCTTCTTCGAATCTAACTCCTCACTTGATCTTTCTTCCGCGAACTTTCGGTTTGAGTTTGAGACGGTCTCTTTCCTTTCCCATGAGCGATCTTTTGTCGAGGCCCGACCGAGTCTGGCGTCTGCGAGGCGGCAGGGCAGAGTCCTCCCTATTGCAAAGTTCGAGGAGAATCTTGAGAAGGTTGAGAGGTGAAGATCCTTGTCTTGATGAGCCATGAGCTTTTCTTTTGATCCTCGCATCCTTGGCATCTAGATAGAGACGAAGGAATCAAAGATAATCAAGGAATAGAAATTAATGAAGTGAAATTGATTTTACGGATTTCTTGTCGGGATAATCGGATGAACCGCAGTTCAATGGCGAACGACCCGCGGTCATGGTTGATCCGCGCTCAAGAATCGGATGATCCGATTGTCTGGACGATTTCTAGAGTTGGATGATTCTTAGAAAATTTATGAAATCTTGTGGTGTGAGTGCATAATATGGATCTTAATAACCTCAAGATATCAAACAACCACAATTGTCCTTCTAGAATACGAAAATCAAGATCAATTTCTAAGAACCCTAAAACCGAGACACAAGGGAGTTCTAGGGTTACAATGAGGATAAAACAGGGATTAATTGAGGATTACCTCAACAATCGAAGAGTCAATCCCGAAGATGCTTGCAATTGAAGAAATCGAAAGATTGAAGAAGCGGCAAGTGGATTTGAGGAGGAGGGTCGCACGGCGAGAGAGAAGAGAGAGAAAAAAGTGGGGCGGTAGAACCGTTTTGAGGAAGTTGAGAAGAAAAAAAACGATAAGCTGGCGAGGAGTTATATTTCTCCCTAAGCAGTCGCGGTTAAATGCAAAGAGTAAGACGCATGGTCGTTCGATTATCTGGGACTTCGAGGATTTTCTAGAAACTAAGATTAATTTGCAAATGATCCTTAGTTTTGCACTCAAATAAATATCATTAAGGATCATTGTGCATAGAATAGATTATTATCTATTAGGCAACATAATTTTTAAGATCGTAGATAACTTTAATAAAGATTTTGAAAATATTTTCATAAACATATTCAAATAAACATACAAAGAGAGATACAATGCATGAAACACAAGTTTAAGCAATATTTGAATAATCTATGACATTTAATTCATTCCTCAATTTGCAAGCGGCCTTCATCTAATGGCTTGGTGAAAATATCCGCTAATTGATCTTCGGTTCTTATGTGGCTAATTTCAATATCTCCCTTGCTCACATGATCTCTCAAGAAATGGTGGCGGATATCTATATGCTTGGTTCTTGAGTGTTGAGCAGGGTTATTAGCAATCTTCACAAGCACTATCATTGTCACACAATAAAGGCATTTTATCAATTTTAATTCCATAATCCATCATTGTTTGCCTCATCCATAGCAATTGAGCACAACAACTTCCCGCTGAAACATATTAAACGGCGGTGGATAGTGCTACGGAGTTTTGTTTCTTGGATGACCATGATACTAGAGATCTTCCTAAAATTGACAACTACCCGAGGTACTCTTTCTATCCACTTTGCAACCCGCATAATCGGAATCGGCATATCCAATTAGATCAAATTTAGCACCTTTAGGGAACCAAAGGCCAATGCTAGAGGAATGCTTTAAATATCTTAGTATTCTTTTAACGGCCATTAAATGACATTCTTTTGGATTAGCTTGAAAACGTGCACACATGCAAACGCTAAACATGATATCGGGCCTAGATGCGGTAAGATAAAGCAAGCTACCAATCATAGATCTATAAAGCTTTAAATCTACCGATTTACCTCCCTCATTTAAGTCAAGATGACCATTTGTTGCCATGGGAGTCTTGATGGGTTTCATCCTCCATGCCAAACTTCTTGATCAATTCTCTTGCATACTTGGTTTGGCTCACGAAGGTTCCATCTTTGAGTTGCTTGATTTGAAATCCAAGGAAGTAGCTTAATTCTCCAATCATGGACATTTCAAATTCCCTAGACATCATATCACCAAATTCTTTGCAAAAATCTTGATTAGTAGACCCAAAAATAATATCATCAACATAAATTTGACATACAAAGAAATCATCATCTATAATTTTAGTGAATAAAGTTGAATCAATTTTTCCAATTTTGAATCCTTTTGAGACTAGAAAATCTCTAAGGCGTTCATACCATGCTCTAGGAGCTTGTTTAAGGCCATAGAGCGCTTTAGAGAGTTTATAGACATGATTTGGATTTTTAAGATCTTCAAAACCGGGAGGTTGTTCAACAAATACAAGTTCGGATATTTTACCATTTAAGAAAGCACTTTTAACATCCATTTGAAATAATTTAATATCAAAGCATGATGCAAAAGCAAGTAATATCCGTATTGATTCAAGTCTAGCTACGGGAGCAAAGGTTTCACCAAAATCCAAACCTTCAACTTGTGAATACCCTTGAGCTACCAATCTTGCTTTGTTCCGAACGACCAAACCATTCTCATCTTGCTTGTTTCTAAAGACCCATTTTGTACCAATAATGTTGTGTTCCTTGGGTCGTTCCACCAACGTCAAACATCGTTTGAGTGAAGTTATTAAGTTCTTCATGCATAGCATTCACCCAATCCGGATCTTCAAGCGCTTCTTCTACATGCTTTGGCTCAATAGAAGAGACAAAAGAGTAATATTCACAAAAGAAGCAACACGAGATCGAGTTTGAACACCCTTACTTACATCACCCAATATTTGATCTATTGGATGATCTTTAGCAATGCATTGTGAATTCTTGGTGGTAAGTTGGATGGTTGATCATCTTCCTTGTTGTCAAATTGAACTTGGTTTGTAGAAGATGTTGGAGGTTCAACTTGTGTGGAGGTGATGGATCATCTTGGGCTTTATGTCACCAATTTGCATATGCTCCATTGCCCTTCTCAAAGCTTCATTGCCTACATCATCCAAATTCTCATGCTCTTCTTGAGAGCCATTAGTTTCATCAAATTGAACATCATGTTTTCTTCAACTAAACCGGAGTTCTTGTTGAAAACACGATATGCTTTACTATTTGAGGAATAACCTAGCAAGAAACCAATATCACATCTACTTTCAAATTTTGATAGCGAACACCCTTCTTTAAAATATAGCATTTACAACCAAAGACACGAAAATAGGAGATGTTCGGTTTTCTTCCTACAAGAAGCTCATAGGAAGTCTTTTTCAAAAGGCGATGTAAATAAAACGATTTATGGCATGACAAGCGGTGTTAATTGCTTCCGCCCAAAAACTATCGAAGTATTATATTCATCAAGCATTGTCCTAGCCATTTCAATTAATGTCGATTTTTCCTTTCTACAACTCCATTTTGTTCGGAGTGTAGGTTGTGGAAAGTTAGTGCTTTATTCAAGTTCATCACAAAAGTCTTCAACTTTAGTATTTTTGAACTTCGGAACCATTATCACTCTGGATTTTCTTTATTTTGAAATCAAATTCATTTTGGGCCCTTTTGTAAAGTTTTTGAAAATTAGGAGGTTTCACTTTTATCATCTAGGAAGAATACCCATGTATATCTAGAGTAATCATCCACAATGACTAAACAATAGCTATTTCCCCGATACTCTTATAGGTTGTTGGCCCAAACAAATCCATATGTAAGAGTTCCAATGGTCTAGAAGTTGACATGATACTTTTGGAAGGATGAGAATTAGCGACTTGTTTACCGCTTGACATGCACTACAAAGTCGATTTTCTCAAACTTCACATCTTTCAAGCCAACAACTAAATCATGTTTGAAAAGCTTTTTGAGTTGAATCATTCCTACATGAGCTAGCCTTCTATGCCAAAGCCAACCCAAGGAGGTTTTGCCATTAAACAAGTTTTAAGCATGAATCATTTGAAGTGAAATCTACCAAATAAAGGTTTCCAAACCTAAATCCTTTGAAGATTAAAGAGTTATCATTTTCATTTGAAATTGTAACACCCTCTTTAGAGAAAGAACAAATTAGTCCTAAATCACATATTTGAGCTACGGATAACAAGTTAAAATTTAATGATTCAACTAGTGACACATTTGAAATAGAAAGGTCATTTGAGATAGCAATTTTACCCAACCCAATTACCTTTCCTTTGCTATTATCGCCAAATGTGATCTTGTCTATTCCTTTGCCATTTTGAATGTGGTGAACATTTTTCTATCCCGGTCATGTGTTGAGTGCAACCACTATCAAGCACCCAATGTTTTCCACGGTCTTGTAGTTCACCTACAAAACAAGAATTAAGTTCTTTTAGGTACCCAAATTTGTTTGGGTCCTTGGAGTTAGTGACCAAGGTTTTAGGCACCCAAATAGCATTCTTTTTAGAGCCCATAATTGAAGTGCCAACAAAATGAGCAATTACTTTACCATTCTTAGATTTTCTAAGCATATAGCATGAATCATATATACCAAGAGATAGAACCTTACCCTTAGGACAATTTTGTTGCATATGTCCTATTTCCCGGCACTTATGGCAATACCTACCATTTTGCTTCACAAAACTTGTGGATTTATTTATCGGCTTCTTGCCCTTTTTAGGCACATACCGATACCTTCTTTGTTGAATGAACACCTTTGCTCGCTCAAGAGCTTGTCAAGAGTGGCCTTACCCTTGAAACATCTTTCCAAGCTCTTGCTTAGCTTGGTCACTTGTTCTTTTAGTTCATAATTTTCAACAATGAGCAAGGATCACAAGCATTTGCTAAATTAACATTTGAATCAACATTTGAACAACATGGCATAGCAAGTAAATCATCACATGAAGTAGAAATGCTAGACATGGATTTTTTATTTAAAGCAATGTCTATTCTAGGCATCTCGTTCATTAAATCACAAGTAATTCCAACATGTGAATGAGATTTTTCAATATTCTTTAAGATAAGAGAATCATGAGCTTTCTTTAGCTCCTCAAAAGAGTCTTTTAGAGAGAGATATTCTTTCTTCAAGACTTTAAATTTTGATTTCTCTTTTCCATTAAATTCATTTAATTCATCAAGCATATCCATTAATTCTTCATAAGTTGGTTCATCACTATCAATGGATTTTACCTTATCTCCTTTTGCCATGAGGCATGTAGGAGTGGAGAATAGCGAAGGAGTTTCTTTGATAGCAATGCCAACTAGTCCCTTCTTCTTGGGGGACTCATCCTCATCGGAGTCGGAGTCGCTTGATTCATCATTTGAATCCCACACTCCAATGTGAGCTTCATCCTTGCCATCCTTGTGAAGCTTCTTGAAAAGCTTCTTCTTGCCATTATATTCTTTCTTCTTGAATGACTTGTCCTTGTCATCCTTCTTTATGGGCAACGAGATGAGATATGCCCTTTTCATCACAATTATAGCACCGAATGTTGCTATAACGCTTCTTGTCACTTGAATATTGTCCCTTCTTGTATTTGTCAAAGTTGTAGCTTCTATTGGGGCGTTTCTTCATGAACTTCTTCATTTTTCTTACAAGGAGTGCATACTCCTCATCGGAATCTTCTTCTTCATCCTCATCACCACTTGATTCCGCTTTAGCCTTGAAAGCGGTAATCTTCTTCTTTGAAGAGGATGTCTCCAAGAGCTCTTCTTTGTCCTTCTTGAACAACTCATTTGTGATGAGATTGCCCAAAAGGCCCGTTGGTGTCATCCTTGGCAACTCGGGAGAGTTGATGAAAAGTGTCACCAAGGTCTCGTACTTGTCCTGAAGAGCCCTAAGCATCTTGCGCACAATATCAACATCGGAAAGGTTAGTTCCAAGGCCTTTGAGCTCATTCACAATGTTGTTTAGTCTTGAATACATCTCATTGATGTTTTCATGAGGCAACATTATGAATGTCTCATATTTAATCCGAAGCCTATGCAATTTGGCTTCTTTGACCGTGGATGTACCCTCATGGATTTCCGAGAGAGTTGTCCAAATAGCATGAGCGGTTTCCAAATTGCTCACTCTATTGAACTCATCCGCGTTCAAAGCGCCAAAGAGAGCATTCATAGCTTGGGCATCTAAATGAGAGTTACGCGTGTCTTGATCCGTGGGTTCAAGTGGATTAAGAGGCATAGTGTAACCATCATTTACGATTTTCCAAATGCTTGGACTCATGGCCTTTAAAAAGATTGACATTCTAATTTTCCAATAAGCATAATTTGTGCCATCAAAGAGTGGAGCCCTTCCTAAAGCCATTCCTCACTAGCCATCCTTGCTCTCCTAGGCGGTTAAGTCCAACAACGGAGAGACCAAGCTCGATACCACTTGTAGGATCAAGGATAACCGACTAGAGGGGGTGAATAGGAGGTTTTAAACTTTTAACAATTTAGCAATACTATCAAGTAAATGACTAGGTCTAAACAAGTTATACTTTCTAGCAAAGCAATTTAATCACAATAAACAAGCTAGAAATATAAATGCGAAGTGTAAAGACTAGAAGTAACCACAAAGACGCAAAGATGTTTTTCCGTGGTATCGAAGACTTGCGGTCTTCACTAGTCCACGTTGAGGAAGCTTGACATCTCAAGCCGGCTCCACGGATTAAGCCTTCCTCGATCGCTAAGGTTGTTCTTCCTCCGCTCGGAGATGGTGAACACCAACCACTCACAAGCTTGCACCGCCTCTTCACAATCTTCTTGAAGAGATCACCGTGCTCTCCGCTAAGCCGTCTAGAAGTGCGGCAACACTTCAAGAGTAATAAATCACGGATCTTAAGCAGCGTTACTCAAGTGCAACAAGGATCAACTAGAATGAATGCACTTGAACTCCCTCTCAATGAATGCAAGAGAATTGGGGAGTAGAATGAATGCTCAAAGCTTCCAAGGGTCTATGAATGATTAATGAGCTGTAACATCTCCCTTGGGCGTTAGGGGAGGTATTTATAGCCTCCACCAACCAATCCAACCGCTGAGGAGCAGTTCCCCAATTCAGGGTAATCGGTACAACCGGCGGCAAACCTCCCAGACATCCGATTCTCGAAATAGAAATAATAACGGCTATTTTCACCGCATTTAATGCAATCGATATAGCCGTTAAAGATAATCGGTACAACCGCAACAAACCTCCGAACATCCGATATCGGGGTTTATTTCGAGATGAAAATGCATGTGTTCGAATTTTATGCTTTTCAATGTATCTAAGCAAGGCTAAGCATGACACTTAGATATATACTTTTTAATTAGTACGTAAACCATTAATTCTAGGGTGACAAATGATAGTGTACAAGTTCAAGGATTGGATTTATACACAATTATCATTAAGGTATTAACTATGAGCTTGACCAACATGGTTGTATAAATCATAGCAATGCAATTTCATAATTTAAAACAATATAATTTGTAAAAGGTAGGTGCAACATGATCAAAGTGTTGACTCGTCTTGCTCAATGTTCTGATAGTTGTCTTGCCTAAGGTTTTGATAACCTCGGTCTTATTCTTGCTCAATGTTCTGATAATCTTGATCTCGACCTTGTTCTCGTTGAGACTGTTGTTCATGTCATGGCTTCAACGTCTAACTACGCAAAGTACGATTGAACCCGAGAATATCTGAAAGTATTCAAATGAAATCCAATAAATCCAAATACATTCAAACAAACAGAAACACTTCAAATGAAAGTAAACAAACCTAGGTGTGTTTGAAGAAGGAAAACACTTCAAACAAAGCTAAACATACTTATCGGCATCTTGAAAGAAGGGAGTACTTCAGATGAGACCAAAACATACTCATCTGGAGTTGATGAAGGAAATACTGCAGACAAAGTATAACCAATGGAAGTTGATGAAGGAAATACTTCAAATGGAATGAAGTATATCCCGTGATAGTTGGAATGAAGGAAACACTTCAGACCACAATAGATAAATCTCAACTCTATTCATTTGGTCTAGTGGTGGGGTCTTTGATTGATAGTCAAGTTTAGGGTTAGGCAATCGTTTGATCCGGAGTGAGGGTGAGAGGGATCGGCTCTTGGGAAGTCCGCTGATGCAAGGAGCTAGGACTTCAGCAGGAGGGAGATAATATTCATAAGAATATCCCTCATCGGTTTACTTAGATGGGATAGATCACCTGGTTAGGTAGGACTCTCTGATCTGTTTTCGGATCATGAAAGGTTCTACTACTGGGAACAGATGACAATGGATGATAGCTGGAGTCTATACGATGTCGATTGGTGGTTGGGTTGCTATCAACCACTTGGGAACATACCACCACTACTCACACGCGATGCCTAGCTGATCTAATGGTTCCTCTAGTTATTACTTTTTATTTATCAAGGAAATTCCATAAGCTTTAGATGGAACTTCCAAGCATTGGCTAGACGCTAATCTTACACTCTCAGTAGTGTCTACGGTTTTGGGTTTCATCTTTGAGGCGATCTATACTTAGCCTTACTGCCTACGTGGCTTGGCATATACTAAAGTAAACCTATCACACTAGGCTGATCCTTAGCTCCGCCATTTGCTAACAACTACCTCTAGTTAGGTAGATAACTACCATACAAGGTCTGTGGGCTCTTGCCTACTTGCTTTTGCTTAGCGATCGACCCTATTGTCTTGATTACCATCACTGGCATGAGGCTAGGTCATAGCCACCGCTAATCTTCATTAAGGTTTACCTAGTATAACGATTATGCCTAACTTACTAGCTGACGAGTTGTTTAACTAAACGCTTAGTCTTACTACTTGTGGTATAGGTCCTATGTGTCCGTGACATTCTGCACTCCTAGTTAGCTATCACTAAAGTGGTCGCTTTACCTATTTGATAGTTTGACACGAGCCTACTTGCTAGTGTATGTTCCTACAATGTATTACTTAATCACCATCGTAGTGTTTGGTTAATTATTAACATCACCAGTTAACATCCGAGTCTTATGGGCCGATGAGGTGCCAACCAATCCTAGTCACATAAGCTAACCATTATTTATCTTAATACGATTCTGAATAACAGGCGTGATCTACAGTTTATTTTAACTGGACCGATTATTTTGTTAAACACATACTATTCCTATCAATCCTCTAATCACTAGACTTATTCCTTGATTATCCTTTTGGTCGTCCCATTATTATTATTAGAACATTGGCCTAGGACCAATGGTCAATTAAGCCCCTAGTTAAGTGATTTAAGTTTCAATCCATTATAATAAGATATTTAACTAGTGGGATATATTTAATTGTTATTCAATACCTATTCCATTTACACGATACTAGACTAAGCGAAACCTAGTCATTATGAAAGTATTAGCCATACTTATTCATTTGAACCCAAGCCCTAATGGATATAGTCTATTGATCATTAACCATGGTGTTTTGTTTGTTAATATCTTTACGTAATGACGCATTGATTTATCTTAATATGACTATTATCATTTTGGTATGATTTAAGTTTGTATTCACGTTAGAAATGATAAATAGCTTACTGGTTGCTTTTGGTTAACCTCTAATTATTTAGGTTAATCATTTTATATCATTACAACAATTGTCTAGGATTTACTAGTGTTGGATCATAAGTGTTTGCATATGTCTAAACATGATTACATGATCTTAGCTAATCACTAACCGACTTGATTCCATTGTTATTAGTACTACATCCATGGCCTAGGGCCTACATGTCGACGAGGCCACTATACCGAACATGCCACTCATCTTTCGATCTCACTGTCAAAGACAAACTAACTGACATTTAACTATCAAAATAAATCACCTAAAATTAACCTCTAATTAACTTAATAAAAATATAAGGGCATTTTGATCTATCTGCTAATAGTAGTCCTACCACTTGGTTTTAACTAATCAACTAATTAACTGGGATGGCTCACTGCCATACCTTCCTTTCCCAGAGAGCAACATACAGAGAGCTTACAAAGGGGGCCCACCTGTCACTGATACACACAGAGACAGAGAAGGGGGAAAACAGAGGAGGGTGGCCTAGCTTGGGCGGCGAGGGCGGCGCTAGCTGGAGGGTCGACGGCGATGACCGGCAAGGCGAAAAATGGAACCAGGGAGAGGAGGCGGTTCTAGTGAGGGTGACGTCGCGGCGGGTGGTGGACGGCGGTGGCTGGGAGGCGGCACACGGCAACCGGCCGTGGAGGGGAAAAGGGGTGGCGATGCCGAAGAGGAACAGGGGATGAAGGGAGGCGGGCATGAGTTTCAGTGGGACGAGGGGAACTCACTGGAGTGGTGGATGGCGGCGGGGAGTGGCTGAGGCGGGCTGGCGGCGCAGGTGGTTCGTCGTGGCAGCGGTGCTACGGAGAGGGGGAGCCAGAGTGGATGGTGGGGGAGAACTTTGGAGGGTTCCGGGGTGCTCCACCCGAGAGGAATCGATCGGAGGCTCGCTGTGCGAGGAGTATCGACTGTAGTGGCAACTTCGGCCGTGGTTGGGGAAGACGAGGCCGACGCTGAGCTCCTATGAAGAAAAACTGAAATTGGCTGCGGGGATTTGATGAGGTATACCGGGAACACATTTTGACGCGAGGAAAAGAGGAAGGGGATCACCGTGTCAGCCGGAATGGCAAGGCATGCGTGGTGGCCGGCGTGGGCATGACGATGCCTTGGCTCGAGGCGAGCTCAGGGAGAAGAAGAAAGATGAAGGGGGAGGGGCAATGGGGCTCGGGCTGGCCTCTTATAGGCATGGAGGAAAGGGCGGAGAGCACAATGCGGCGTGGGAGACGAGGCGGCTGGTGACAATGCAGCGTGGGAGCAGCGCCCATGACGCGACACGGGTGGGCGGAACAGTAGCGACACGCATGGGCTGCATCACGGAGGCGACCTGGGCGTGATGCTCTGGACGGGGTTGGTCGCCATCCCATCGCAGCACTGTGGCGGCGTGGTGACTCAGAGAACCGCGACAGGATATGGTGCCAGTGCTTCAGCGTGAGCGACGTGTGGAAGAAGAAGGTGGCTACGCCGTCTGGAGAAGGGGGAAGTGGCAGGGAGGGGCTTAGCGGCTCGGTGAATACGGTGCACAAACTAGGCGCAACCTAAGTAGACGGGAGGCAATGCGCTCGGCGATGAATGGCGACTGCGAGCGTGACAGCAACAACGTGGTGCCAGGAGCTGCGCCGCTTACGGGCATGCATGCGGGTTGTCGTGGTAGCATGGGCTCGTATCTTGTTGGCACGCGACATGGGCCGAGCGCAGAGCACGCGACGTGGTGCTAGTGGTCGCGTAGAGGCGTCGTGGCCGACAACCTAGGAGGAGGCAGGTAGCTAGGCTGGCGGCCGGGCCAGAGAGAAAGAAGGAAAAGCAAAAGTCGGGTTGGGCCGAGTGGCTTTGGCTCAGACTGCACTTTTGGGGTTGATGTTTCAATTAAAGCTCAAAAATCCGAACATCGACGAAGTGTAAGAAAAAGTTTTAAAAATCCCACATTTTTAAACGATTGAACTGAAAGTGAGATTTGGGGCGTTACAAACCTATATTTGTGTTTTTTTATCAACTATTTATTTTTGTAATTATCTTTTAAATTAATTTTTTTTTTAAAAAAATCAGCACAAAACGATGGTGTACTCCAAGGACAACCGTGATTTCTCAAAGAATCAGCCGGTTTCTGCTCAAACTTGATACAAACGGCGAATAACTAAACTTCTGTTACATCATTTTCTCAAAAAATAATAATGTTGTGCTAAACTCAGCTGAAATTGATGGAACACTCATTATTTGTTTTCTGACTAGAAAGCTCTGATTTTTAAGTCTCTAGCTGACCATGTCCTGCCTTCAAATTTCAGCGCTTGTTCGGCTGCTGCTGCGACTAAGTTGGCAGTAGATCTGTTCGTGGGGGGCTAGCCCGAGCTCGGCCCAAATTTCTTTGGGCTTGGGCTTGGGCTTTGATATTAGGCCCCAAGCTCAGAAAAGCTCGACAATCACAATAAAAATAAAAATAAACTGTTTTAAATTTTCGTAATAAATTAAATATTAATTTTATTCTAAAAAGAACTAGGATATTATTGTTTTATTAGAAAAATAGTTTTTAGGCTGGGCTAGGTCAGGCTCGGGCTTGCCCAATCAAAGCCGGACTTTTCCGGGCCCAACCTGAAGCCCAGCCTGGGGTTTAAACAGGTCAGTTGGCACCCATTCTTGAGAAACAGCATTGGTGAATCATGCTCCAATGCTCATGCCGGTAATTAATAGCGAGGTGCCGCACTGCTACTGTCGTAGGTGCACTTACCACCATCATTATTGGCCTGTGATCTCGTCGTTGACACCCCATTTGCATCGGCATCATGCACTCAATCGTGGAGAGAGAACATTTTGTTTTGCGTGGGAACAGGCAAACTTTTATGCTGATTTAGATCCAGTCGAGAAAAAGAAATACTATTATACCCAGGTCCCAGCATCCCAGTGTGAAGTAACATGCATGTTGCTGTCTTAAGTTAAGTGAGAACATTAACGGTGAAGATTAGTCTTGATACTACTTCGGACCAAAATTGACTAGGAGCCTAGGCTCCCACTAACCCTATGTGGATCCGCCACTGCTGAGGCTCTCACTCAACCCTAAGTGGATCCGCCACTGCTTATACCAGCGGAATTCAGATACGCGGGATAATATGATGTGCCAGCTAGCAGCATGGAGCAGGTTTGAATCGGGGAGTTCATGGATATCAAATTTAAGTTTATTCTTTAATTGCGTTTTAGTAGATTTTAGTAGTACTACTAGTATTCAATTTAATACCCCAATAGTCTAGTCAGTTAAAGGCAGCCACGTTCAAGCCAACATCCGTGGAGGCGACTGATGAAGTATTACCGCAAGTTATAACAGAGGATTTTAAAAATTGGAATTCCATTGAAATTTGATCGAATCCATCGAAATACACTCGAGTGCAGGAACAGAAGAAACAAGGCCGACACGGGGAGGAGGCAAGGAGGCATAATCTCCGAGCCACAAGGAGGCTCTAGTAGTAGTTATTCGTAGCAACAGCAGCGGT
This sequence comes from Phyllostachys edulis, assembly GCA_036346405.1. Taxonomy (NCBI): domain Eukaryota; kingdom Viridiplantae; phylum Streptophyta; class Magnoliopsida; order Poales; family Poaceae; genus Phyllostachys; species Phyllostachys edulis. The sequence goes on from CM070559.1 coordinate 43,532,834, forward strand.
AATAAGGTTCTTGTCGTCATCATCGTGGCCGTGGTCTTAGAACTCGACGTCCTTGAAGACCTTGCGGACCTGCTCGAGCGTGACGAAGAGCACGACGGTGAATGGCCCCTGGCGCGACACCGTGGGGATGAATCCCTTGTACAGCGCCATCACGCCCTCCGACCGCACCGTCTTGAGCGCGCAGTCCATGGCGCCGGCGTACGGCGGGGGCGCGCCGGGTGCCACCTTCATGTTCATCACCCTCGTTTTCACCACGTCCACGGGGTTGGACGCCGCCGCGGCCACGAGCCCCGCCGCGAAGCTGGCCGCCACGTGCGTGGCCAGCCCGTCGGCGCCCGGGCCGCGGCGCGCCAGGATGGCCTCCTTGGCCTGGTCGTACGTCGCCAGCTGCGACGCCGTGACGATCATAGCGCGGTTCACCGTCAGCGCAGACCCGCGCCACAGGCTGCGCACGCCCTCGTCGCGCGCCATCCGGCCGATGGCGTCCCCGACGCTGCGGTAGTTCCGGCGCTCGGCCAGGGGGAGCCTCCCGTCCGCCTGCATCCGCACCATGGCCACGTCGGCCGGGTTGCCCACGGCCGCGCCGATGCCGCCGGCCATGAGCCCGGCGGCGATCTTGCGGTGCAGCGGCAGCACGCCGCCGTTCTCCTGGGTCCACCTCTTCTTGAGGATGTCGTACAGCCCCATCCGCGTGGTGGAGTAGAGCGTCTGCCGCAGGACGGTGGCCGACACCCGGAGAAGAGCCCGGCGGCGCCCTCGGCGCGCAGGATCTGCGCGCCGACGGCTATCGGCCCGGGCTTCCTCGGCGGCGCTATGTCGTGGTGCGGGAGCGCCACGGTTTGTGCCCCCGCGTGGAACGCGAGCGCCGGGCGCAGCGCGGGCTGCGGCACGGGCGCCGCCGCCTCCCCCTGCAGCTGCATGCGGACCTTAATAAGGTCCAGCGGGTGGGTCGAGCACCCAGCCACAATGGACGCGATGCCGCCCTCGAAGAATCCCTTCAGCCCCATTTGTTTAGGTTGCTTGCTCCGTCTCCTTCCTCAAAGACGGATGTTTTCGAGACCAAAGATCCAGAAGCGGAAAACCAAAAATTTCAAGAAAGCTTAATAAAAACGGAAAAACCAGCAGGATTTGGGTGGCTATTGCCAATAGGAGCTGGGGCACATCTCACTGGAGACCAGGAGATGGGAATGGAGGGCGAAGGCTATGCAGGAGGAGTGTGGGACGCTGGCCCTCTGTGACATATGCTGCTCGTGCTTCCTCTTCCCACGGTGTTGGGGTGTGGGGGGAGGCGAGGAAGGAGGCGCTATTTATTGGTGGGTTGGAGTCTTGGAGACGGACGGGAGGAAGGAAATGGCGAGGAAGGAAAGAGACGGTGAGAGACTGAGAGTTGGCTTCGGGCTCGGCTTTTGGCTCTCGCTCTAGCGGTCGGACTGGGGAAGGCAGATTCGCGGGTAGACGAGACCTGGCCGCCCGCGAGAGATTTCTTGGGGTCGCGCGGGTCGCTTGGCCTTGACGCGGAGGGAGAGAGAGGCGGACGGCTGTGGCCGCGTCGGTGGTGGGTGGCTGTGGCCGCGCACGGCGGGCGTCGTATTATTCCGCTCCACGGCCACAGTGGCGTCAGGGTTTTGTATTCGCGTTGCGCATCTGGCCCGTGCGTTGGTGTCGGGATGGACGGGGTTGGGGATTGGGGATGTTATGGTGGGACGGACGGCGGAGGGAGCGCCAATTCCAGCTTCACGTAGGGAGGGTTAGCTGAGGGGTATTGGAATTTGGAAAGTGTTATCTTGCGGCGGAGGGGGTGCGGGGTGAGCACGCGCATCTGGGGAAGGGTTAGGGCAAAAGAATAGGAAGACGATGCTTTGCTTGCTGGTGACGTGTGCGGTTGGAGAGGAACTATATTCGCTGTGCAAACGGTGGCTGTGATCTGGAAAGGGTCCTGCGTTAATACTGCCCATTGCACGTTGGGCTTGTACGTACACGCACCGGACTGTAGAGAGGATTAGTGGGAGGTGGGAGTACCCATGATTGACTAACACGATGGTGCATGTACCTAGAACACGCTTGTTATATGGTGGCCTCTCTCTCGGTCTGGATCTCGATCTACATGCTAAATTTCGATGCTATGCGTATTATATATGACACGCTTGTTATGTACCTAGAACCGGCGTTAGTCATCAGGTCATTTGCAGGCTTTTTAACCTTTCGTGTTGCTTGAAGCCGTGGTGCCACAATCTTTCCTCTTGCTTGACGTCACTGGATGCCCAATGTAGCATCATATACCATACTGGTTACGTTATTTCCATCGTATTTGTAATTTCATATCACTACCCTTGCCGGCTCAAACTTGGATTACTTCTCTGGAACTAGTGAGCGAAATTAGGATGCAATTTTCTACTAAAGCGCACATGTAGCGCCTTTTGCCACCACGGTTTCCTTATTAAACGCGTTCACATGTCCCGGACTCCAGGTATAATTATTACCTATCGTTGTTGCCAATGACATCTAAAATCGCCCTCGCAGGCAACGAATTGTCAGCCACAGCATGACCGTTTTCATACAAGAGAGAGTTCTTTTTATTTTTTATTCATTTTTTTAAAAAAAATATTTTTAAGATAACATCTTTGTAACTTTATACGTCATAACGCGTGGCGTGTAAAAATATATCATCACACCACGCACTCGGCGTGTGAAACAGTGTTGTCATCTACCAACCTGCTTGGTGTGGCAGAACATTTCAAAAACACACGTGTTGGCTCGGATGGCTATCTTGGCAGGTTTGGCCACGCCGCAGTCGGTTGCGTGATAGCACAGTTTAGTTACGTCACGAGTCATGACGTGACCAAAGAGATTAGAATTAAAAATAAAGTTAATGAGATGTTATCTTTAAAATATTTTTTTAAAAAAATTAAAAAATTAAAAGAACTCTACAAGACATCGCTCCATTTACCAGAGTTGCTAGTTCCTGTTTCAATTTACGCAGCCGAATGCGGTTTTTGCACATGTGCATAGAACCACGTACACTATCTACACCATAAAAATGCATCAACATTCGCACGCCTCTTTCTCTCCATCTATTTTGCAAAAAAAAAAAATCCATTTCTCGTCCTTCTCCTCTCCTCTCCCCTCCTGGCTCCGACTAGATCCGGCAGCGGCGTGGCTCGGGGCGGTCGGATTCGACGGCTGCATCATGTGGGACGCCTGGATCCGGCGGTCCCAAGGTTCGGTGGTCCGACTCACGATCGGCCAAGGACTGCGTTGGTGAGGCTCGGCGGTGCGAGGAGGCGAAGTCGGCTTGTGTGCGGGCTCGCAGTAAGGCGGAGTCTGCGGCGCGGGAGGCGGCCAGTGCAGAGGCCGGACCGGGAGGGAAGAGAAGTTGGAGAAAGGTGAGGAGAGTGGAAGGAGGAGAAAGATTGTTTTTTTTCTTGCAAAATAGACGGACATGAATCTCAACGAATTTTGAGCGGTAGATAGTGCGTGGGGTCGCATATACACATGGGATTGATTTTTTTCCTTAAGCAGCCCTTACATTTCCCGTCGTTTTTTCCTGCACAAATCTTTTTGTGCGATTCATATCGCTGATTGCAACGCGCTCTGCAGTCTGTATCCTCGCGGATACGCAGCATCGCGAATTACCCCTGTACTATTAAATGACCAGTTCACGCACAGCTTCAATCTGGCGCCCCAGTTGTTCGTTGTTACTGCGCGCAGTGCACCACTCGGTCGGTCGCCTGGCCTGGCCATACATATTTCTGTCCGCTTCATTCCCCTCGTCCAGAGGAGGCCACCGCGCTTAGGCCGGCACCACACGTTCGGTTCGGTTCGGTTCATCGAACGTGCCGCGCGGCCGACTGCGACGTCGGCTCCCTCCCTCTCCGCGCACCACGAGAGTGGAGACATTTGGGCGAGGTCGCTTCGCTCGTCGCGGCATGCGGACTCCGCCTGTTGCGTTGGACTGGACTCCGTCGTGTGGACTCCCCTCAGTGGTGAGACTAGTAGAAGCGCGTGGTGCATCACGGGTGGTGCTGGTCCAACGGTTCCAGAAAAGCTGGCGAGGTCGCAGCTGGTGCGGGCTGGAACAGAGTAATTCTCCACTGTACCTAACGTGACGCGGTCTGTGAGTACTCTCTCCCAACTGTGCATTAAATCTGGGCTTTATTTTCCACTTATTTGGGTTAAGTTGGATACGCTCTGTTGTTTTTCTCCTTGCTTTTGGGGTTGTGTAGCAGCAGTGCTACTTTAATCTGAACTTCAGGCTTGTCCTTCATGGACTAATGGAAGATTAAAGAACGAAAAAGCGGATTGAACCGTTGCTTTTTAGGACACCAAATCCGATCTCCAAGGCTAGTGGAGAACGACGAAGAACACATGCAGCATGCACCTACACTGTAACGCTCCAGGAACCAGGATGGTGCTCTCTTGTGTTTCGCCTTTACCTTTTATTTTTTCTATAAAAAACCGTCTCCAGATGTTACAGCGTGACAGTGAGACATCGTGAGTATGAACGCACGACTGAATTATTCTATTCTTAAAAACGGCGTTGAGTTTTAAACTACTCCAGAATTTCCAGTGAACTGATCGGAACCCAACACGGCACACAGTGAAATCATACCGTTTCAACTTTGAAAATTCAAAGAAAGCGGTGCTTACAAAGCGATTTACGCCAGGAAAGTTACCCCTAGCTACTCGTATATTTCTAATTTCTTGACCGTTTCGGGAACGGAACACGTGTCTGACAAGCGGCGCGCAAAAGTGCTGCTCACTAGCTATGTTGAAAAATCGTTTCCTTTTAAAAGGCTTTTGCGAAATGTCAACGTTGGGATGTCCTTCCTTTCTCCTTCTTTGTTGAGGAAGTCAACTTGGGAGAGCACCCTTTGTCCAGCAACCATATTAGCAACCAAAACGTTTCACTGAAGTACCATGTGCTTCAAGATCACAACCACAGGTAATCAAAATCGCGCCACCCTAGTGCGCGCACACCATCCACCACTGCGCCCGGGCACCCGTCACCTAGGCAAAACCCGAAACTACGTGCCGCCGGTGCCGGCTCTACGCACGCACGCCCGCCTAGCTAGGCCGCGGAGCCAGCGAGCGCACCACTATTGCCGCGACAAGCTAGCCTACGTACAGGCGCCGCGGCGCTGCCCGTGGGCGTGTTGCGCTGCGCCCGTGCAGACCATCGTAGGCGACCCGCATCCGCCGTTGTCGACTTGTCGTGGTTCCTGTGCACGTGCACGAGTGCCCGTTGCGTAGCGCTCATGCGCATGGCGACATGGTCGGCACGGTCCGCTGGGGTGCTGCCCGACAGCCCGAGTACTACGAAAGCGGCACGACGGCCGGCGCGGCGAACGGTTCGTTGGCTCGTTGCATTAGGAGGTGGCTCTGTTTGGACCTTTTTGATGTTACGGGACAGAAAACAACCCCCAAGATATGTTTTTTTGGCAAGTTTGGAGGTGCAGATAAACGACTTTCTGAGAGATATACACATCACCTTGCCCCATGACTAAATGCGAACAGGCCATTGCAGTAGTTTATAAAACAGATAAGGTTCATGCGTGTAGTGATAGAAAGAGCTGAAATTGGAAGCAGCCATGCTTGGCCTTTGGTCCATATGGGCACGTCCATGCCTTTAGCTGAACCGAAGGGACGCATTGATATGTTTAACCTTCAAGCTAGTTAATAGTTCCCCGAACCTGATGGGAGTAAAATCATTAATCATCGACCCATCGTTCATCGAACCAACAACTCAATCAATCCTGATCGCGATCAGTGACCGAACGGCTCCCATCATTACGCAGTCGGCCGCAGTCGACACGATGCTTAGGCTGGTCCCAATGCTCCACCTCTAAGAGTTTTAAAAGGCCGCCACATGCGCAAAAATCGATGTGGACTGTAATTAAGGAAGAGAGAAGCGGTGATATCTTATTTAGATACCACTCATACACGATGTCATAGGTAGAAACACTAGTAAATACTCTATATCAGGCCAGGATACCACACTCTGGATACCATGCATTGAGAAGGTGGTATCTAAATGCTTTCATCTGATAAGCGTAGTAAGAAACAATCCATTGGGACCAGCCTTATGTGCCTAATTCATGGTATCTTGGTGCTGAGCTTAGCTCAGTGGGGTGAGAGGCGTGTGGTTGGCTCTGACCCGCTGACGTTTGAAGTCTGGCTTCGACACTCGAGAAAACATGTATCTATGCTCCGTGAGATTCTGCTATCTCTGGGAAAATTACTAAGGACTAGAAGATCACCCGCACCAAATGGTGCGGGCCGTAATGGGTTGGCAGTGAGGGCAAACTGGACTATATTAAATAGCTTATATTGTTTTTAGTGTAGTTATGTAGTCTATTGTAGAATTTCTTTGAAGGAAAAAATTGCTATTATCTCAGAGGATTGATATAAAGAGGAAGGCCAACACTATATAGATATAACGAACAATAGGTTAATTTATAAATGTATTTACATGATTATGCACGCGCGGTTAATAAACAAATACTTTGAGTTCAGATCTAAGTGTGTAACATAATATTGAAAATAGATAGCTCCAAAAAGCATCCTAAAGACAACTGAAGGATCTATCATGGCATTCATGAAACGACATGCATATTTAGTGAGAAAACAACCACTGTCGTCGAGACAACGGAGGAGTTAAGGTAAAAGCAATAACACATAAGCTTTCCAGTTTTATGAGAGTCATCTATCGTAGACTGGCTAGATATCAAAGTGAGGTAACAATGTTTAAGATATAAGCTATGAATCTATTGAGACGACGGATATTGTTAATAATGTTTCACATAAAATATATTTAATGGAATAAAAATTGTACTTGAGAAGCGAATACATCTAATATTAAAGACCTTTTAGAGTCAATGGCATAAACTTCCTGAATGGTGCAAGTGACCTCTTCGCTCTCATGAATTCACTGTAGAAAGGACACAATGTTCAGGTTGGTATCGTAGAACATGTAATACTAATCCTATCTAAATGCAACACTAAGATAGATATTCTAATAATTGCTCATAATTCACCCTTCATAGCATCTTTGCATCTGGTACGTTATCTAATTTAGCTAATCTTTGCAAAAAGCAGGGCAATAAATTGACCGCATCTATTTGGGCGAACCAAAATAAAAACAATGAATTCATAACTATAAGCGATATCATAATACATAATAATATAACTGAGACAACAGATTCAACACACAGGAAGTGGATTATATATGGACGTGATATTTCTGAGTTCAAGCTATAAGTGATATTACAATATACAATAATGTAACTAAAATAGCAGATTCAGCACACAGGAAGTGGATTATATATGGATGAAGCAACGTAAATCATCTAACATCATTGATGGAGCTCTTTTTTTTGTGATAGCAATCATCGTACCTAACCTGTCCACAATGTGCAAGTAAACATAGCTTCAAGACATCTAGAAATATAGAAAACGTAAATACAACTCAATCATAGTAAGTATCAACAAACAAATGTGGTTATTTACCTTATACAATAATGTAACTAAAATAGCAGATTTAGCACACAGGAAGTCATTTTTCTTTTGTTGTGAATGCACCTAGCATTGTGTATGGTATATTGGCTAGACTCGCAAAATAGGAAACAAAAGTCTAGATAATACAAAAGAGATACAATGATTACTAATTTGTAGCAGCTGACTGAGTCAAAGAAAACAATCCAGTGCATTCTTTATTCATGAGATGATTGAGACGGAAGACAAAGGCCGACATGAAAGCCAAACCTAATCTGTTGCAATAAAAAGTTGATCTGTAAGGATATTCATTCGCAAGAGCATCTTTTATCACCTCTCTATGCAACATATACAAAGAATGTTTATCTAGCTATCATGAAGACTTAAGGAACCATTCGGGAACCCTATTCAATATACCTCTGAACCAACTCCGAAGCTGACATCATAATGAAGGTGCAGTTGGTGTGATGAGCAACTGCACGAGCAACACGAGCAAGTATTTTTTTGACCTGTACATGTAATGGCAATAATACACATTCAAGTTACAGAGAAGGGATCTCATCACCATACTCCAGCCCTCTCGGTAGTGAAGGGCCTCCATTATCAAAGCGCCATTGAGTTGAAAACGAAGTGGTCTCATTCGCGAAGTGCGTTTCTCTGGGTAAATGAACTATCTGTTTTAATGATAAATTGCTATTAATAAATAAATCCATACACAGGGGTTTAATCATTTACTACATATGTTAGAGATACACAAAATGTATACACAAAAGTTGCCATTCTAGTACAATTAAAAGGATGCACAGATATACCTCATTGCGACGTTCAATAGATCGGCCATTGCAAGATGAAACAAAGAAGAAAACGATCGATCTTCTGCATCGATGGTCTGAATGATAATCTAAGCTAAAATAAACTTTAGCTTCAGCTGGATATGACCTTCTCATGAGAGGACCAGTAGTAGGATATGAAGCAAGGTAATCTGGCCTTGGGCCGAAGATTTTGCTTTTGGTTCTCATTTTGCCCACCACATGCCCTGATGAATCTGGATTACTTGGCACTGCTTCTAACGTAGAAGAATAATTTTCCCAAGAACAGCTTGATGAAGGAAAATAAGGCTACCACCTATGATATTCACTTCCCAGTGACATTGCTTCCCTAGAACATGCATGTGACCCAAGTGCAGTAGCGTAGTTGGAATATGAAGACTGTGCTTGATATTCCTGAGGAGAGGGAATTGTTTCAATCTTGACGAAAAAAATTGTTAAGTTTGAAGCTAGAGCATGTTATCCACTAATTGCATGTCTGTACTAAAACATACTTGTCTTAGCATATAGTTGCTGAACAAAAAAATTGTTTGATGGCTATGTTAATCAAGTGTACATTTGAAGTGTAGGCACAATAATTCTTTGGTACATTTTTGTATGTAACTTAATTGCTCTGATGGCTTCAACGATGACATGGTACCTTTTAGGTTCTTGAGAGTGGAGCACTTGTTTTGAGTGACAAAGGTGTTTATTGTATCGATAAGTATGATAAGATGTCTGATAATGCCCGAAGCATGCTACATGAGGTCTGTCTCATTGAATTCTTCCACTACAATTTGCATGATCTGATTATCCATGTAGTGCTAAAATCTCTCTATCAAATATACAGGTGATGGAACAGCAGACGGTATACATTGCTAAGGCTGACATAATTGTGTCTCTAAATGCTAGAACATCTGTCCTAGCATGTGCAAACCCCATTGAATCACTTTACAGTCCAAGGCTTTCTGTGATTGACAATATCCACCTTCCTCAAACATTGCTTTCAAGGTAGGTGCATGGCTGTATGCAATTGAAAGTGAACCAACAATTTAGAAGTGTTTTTAACTCTAGTCACATTTTTAATATGCAGGTTTGATCTGATTTATCTAATCTTGGATAAGGCATATGAGCGAACTGATAGATGCCTGGCTAAGCATATTGTTTCATTGCATTTTGAGAATCCAAATGTAAAACACCTCATCTCAGACTTTAGAACTGAAGCTTTAATCATTTTTCCCTGTTCGATAGAATTGATAGCAATGCAAGACTTTAACAAATTATAACATTATTCTTAGCTTAGCCTGTTTCTTATTAGTTGTCCATTCATGCTGCTATCCACTGATCTTTCCAAAGATGAAAGAGATGTCCAATCTAGATGCAAAATCTTAAAAATCATTGGACCACTAAAACAGGTATTACCTTCTTCATATCAAGCAACCCCTTCTGCTCCATGCTTTGCAACGAATCCACACAGTCTTTCAACCTAGCAATGGCAAGTTGATATATCAACCGAAAAATTGACAGCTGCAAAGGGCGAAAAATTGACCTGAGATTGTCGGTGGTGGCGCTGGCGGTGACCTGAGATCGTCGGTGGTGGCACTGGCGATCATCACCTCTCGTCTCTCGACTCTGCTGCAATGAGCCTGGGACAGCGTGGGAGGCGTGGGCGGCCGGGCGAGGAGGATGGGCGGGCGGCGTTGGTGGCCACCACCTCCCGCCTCACGACTCTCTGCAGTGAGGCCCCGACAACAGAGAGGCGGGGCGGCCGGCGGCGGCGAGGATGGGCCAAGCCAGCGGCGAGGCGGCCACGGCGCCAGCGCAGGCGGGCCGAGGAGGAGCGCGGTCGGGCGCGGGTGGCGGCGGGCCGAGCCGGCCGGCCGGCAGCAAGCCGTTTAAGCGATCTTGGCTGGCCGAGAAAGGCGAGGCCAAGCCCGTGATGGCGGAAGGCCAGCGCCGAGGCGGTTCGGCCATAGCAAAGCACCAACAGGGAGATGAATGGAGCAATGGGGAAAGGAAGAGGGAGCCTGAGGCGGCGGGAGGGAGGAAGAGAGCAATTTGGGGACGGCACAGGACGACGGCATCCGGGGGTGGTGCAGGACGACGCCGTGAAGGCAAGGCGGCGCGAGAGGCGATATGGCGCTCGTGAGAGAGAGGCGGAGAGGACTACTGGCGGTGGCGGCGAGAGAGAGGTGTTGGAGAGGGATTTGGGGAGAAGCGGGCGCAAGTGGGATCTGGGAGGAGAGAAGAGACAGGTGGTATTAGGCGAGTTCGTGACGACAAAGAACGTGAGTCTGCATGGAGAAAGGGAAAAAGAGCTGCACCGGGGCAGCGGCCATCGCGGCAAGGCGGGGACAGAGAGAGAGAGGAGAGGGAGGGCAAGGAGAGTGAGGACACGGAGGAGCGAGGTGGGTGGAGGATAGAGATGAAGGAGGGACTGGCGGCGGGAAACAATGAGGGTCAAGGCGGCGCGAGGTAATGGCGGACTTCGGCTGCTGGGGCGCGAGGCAATGGCGGAGGAGCGGCGCCAGTGAGGAGGAGCAAAGCGGCGTGTGAATCCGAGAGGAGAGATCGAGAGAGACGGGCGGTATTAGGCGAGCACAGCGACGCGATGTGGCCCTCGAGGGAAGACACGCGAAGACGCAGCTGTCGAGGCTACGTGGCTGGTGCAAGCCGTTCTCAATGGCCTTGCGCGCGGATCGGACGGGCTGGATCGGGCGCGAGCGAGATCGGATGGATGATATTTTTGGGGCGACGTGTCCAGGGCCGGAGCTCACGCTTTCTTTCAGGAATTAAGTTTATTTAGTAATGTGTACGCGCACGTTTGTGTAAATTCCTAAGTGTGTAAAGAGACATGCATGTACGTGTAGTGGTGTGAGTGGGTAAGTCTTTTGTACCTTCAAAAAAATTCATGGTACCTGAACTGATTTTTTTTTTTGCCGTCCTGCGGAATTCGTCACGCACATGCGATTAACCATGTCCATCCATCTAAAAAAATTCATGTTCATGTTAGTCTGTGTTTCCTCTTGCTGCTAAATTTCCCTAGCACCTGATAGAAATATGAGAAATTGAGAAGCCCTCCAGCATGGCAGTTTTGACGAACCATAAAAAATTCCGAGTCAACTATACAAACATAAGACGATCAGATTCAAAATTGTATGCATAGCTCTGATTTAAAAAAAAGGGGGGGTATGCAATTTTTATGGAATTTTTTAAAAAACAAATGTATATATCTGACACTCTTGACTGCCTATGCTAGGCCAAATACCGAGGTTGCCTTAATCCTGATATGACAAATGGAGTAGAAACTGTGAACAAAAGAGATAAACTGTAGTATTTGAATGCATGTATTAGCCATTGGCATCCATCCATTTTATTCAAAAAGGCCACTCGACTTTACAAAAAAAAAAAAAGAGGAAAATATTAAGAAATCATATCGTCGTCCACATTGCATTCTCCAAGGTAAACCTTGATGCTTCGAGGCGACCCGCAGTTGCCTTCTGCAATAAGCGCTCTGCCATTTGCGGCCATGTGCAGAATTATTTTGTATATCATTTCGATCTAATGGAACAGAAAGAATGAGAGTTAGTGAATCATTCTGTTGTTGTTTTGCCAACGGAACGTTAAAAAAATAGAATGACCCGTCCAGAGAAGCAAACTTTAAGGATTACAGATTACCTCTTCAGGACAGTGGCAGCTATCTGCAATTTCGTCCAGTGTCAATGGCTCAACAGGGTCCTTGCAGCTGGAAAACAGCAAAATCTTTGATGGGCAGGGAATCCCAAGAGTTTCTAGGACAACATTATTACACAACAAACTGGAGACTAATTAAAGAGCACTAGACGTACTCCATATATAATGTACAATGGTGCTAATAGCTCCAAATGGTTTTATCAATAACAGATGCTTATAAGGTCCTTTTTTTTCTTTGGGAGGATAAGAGATTATTTTAAGTTATGGGCCACAAAATCATGCTAAAATTCGGGCATGAATGGTTTTATACTTTTACAAGAAAGAGATGAATATATGTTTCCATTTTTTTTCATTGGAGGAATAAGATATGCTTATACAAGTTATAAACCATGACTTCTTTACTACAACTTGGATTTTAGCCTTGCAGAGGACTATCATACTGCGTACTGTTCAAAAGTTACTCTCATTGTCACTGGTGACTTTTCTACTAAGCTCAGCCATTACAGTTTACATGTAATTTCTCAAGTTCTAAATCTAATTTCAAATGGTTGCCATTGTATCTAACCTTTAAAGTAGCACTGTTAATAGCATACTAAAAGCCAAGAAACTCAAAAACATGTCCAGAACAATATACACGAATTTTATGTTCAGAAAACAATAAAACAAATCATCATACTAGTTTATTCAAAAAGGATGTGCATGCACTTCAAGTAATGTAGGGTCAACACATCTAGGGTGTCCTTTTCAAGTTCTTTGAGCTATATCCGTACCTCAAATACTATATGCGGTTAACATGCTTCATGAAAGAAATCAGTAAAAGAAAAAGAAACAATTATATTCCATACCTGGCCTCGTTCAGAACAGTTAGGATCCTTTTTTGAAGTGCCAGCACCTCTCCTGCTGCTTTTTTCCCTGCCTCAACACCTGTACACAGCATAATGTATGTAAATCATAACAACAAATTTAAATAACAAATCTTGAGAAACATTAACATATTGTGAGAAGCAAACCAGGCTGATGATAGGCATTGATGTTGATTAAATAGGCATATAATCCAACAGCACGTTCATAGAGTGCAACAAGTGCTCCAATGGCTCTAGGATTTACTTCTTGGACAGTGACCGTAATAGATTCACGGTTATATGCATAAAGAGCTGAACGGGTCCCCTTCAAGAAATTATTTTATTTTCCACATCAATTAAATAGATTTATTATTGGGCTAAATCTCACTTCATATATAAATACCAAATCTGGAAAGTTACCTGCAGCATCCCAAACAAGTAGTCCCCACATGTAACTCCGGGTTCAAGCTCCCAGTCATGACCAGGGGGCCTATCACGCAAAACTTCAATGAAAGTAACAAAGAAATTGTGCACACCTTCTCTCAGCTGCTGAATGTAGCTGTAACCAGAAATAAATCATTAGCTATGCTTCTCTAATCTATAGGTAAGTATACACAGAAGACGATAAACTTACGCGTGCTGATCTGTGCTTCCTTTGTTACCATATACCGTCAGTCCCTGATTAACCTGCAATGAAATCTTACATGTTAAACGATGGAATGTTATCGAATAAAGAATTTGACACGACCGGTAATATAAGCTACGAGTATGAAAAGGAGGAAGTCATACCCGATTTCCATCGAGGTCAAATTCTTTTCCAAGAGATTCCATGACAAGCTGCTGCAAGTATCTACTCAAAAGAAGCAAGCTATCCTTGTATGGCAAAACCACCATATCCTGGAACAGCATTCTGAGCATTGAGACAGGTGAAGAAAAAGCCAAAAGCCCAAAACACTCACACACAGAGGCACATGCATACAGATGCATGGACGGGTGTGCCCACGTGCACATAGACATTGAAGGAAAGGATCAGTGAATAAGTCATAACTAATCAAGTTACAAACCTTACTGCCAACTCCATCTGATGCCCAATACCAACACAATGCAAGTAAGGCCGCTGGGTTTTTCTTAATCTGGACAAGTAAAAGAGCATGGTTGATTTATTGTGAGTTATTATGCATGGACTTTAATTCGTTTTTCTATATTCAAACAAATCATACCACAGTATTCCTAGTTTCCTCATCCATTTGTGCTGCGCCAACTAGCATTTCCTTGATGTCAATACCCTGGTAATAACTCTCGTCAGCTCAAAAGTCCATGAAAACCCTTCATTCCTAAATAGCACATGCAAATGAAAGGCACTGACCTGTAATGCCGCTGGCAGTAAACCAACAGCTGACATTTCTGATGTTCTACCACCAACCCAGTCAAACATGGGAAATCTAGCTAGCCACCCCTCTATTCTGGCAGTGTTATCTAATAAAGAATTTTCTTGCGTAATTGCAACACCCTGCAAAAATAATTGGTCTTACCCTAAATGAAATTTATTATGGATCATACATGTGCACCCACGGTAGGAAAACAAGACCTAATTTAACAGGAATCTATGATAATACACAAAAAGCAATCATCTGATCAATAAAGAAAATGCTTGGCCACCATTGAAAAAAAAGTGTGTAATTAGCATCGGATACATGGAAAAAGGGCAAAGTTTGTGTGTACTGTGTATGTTTTAATTATGCCGCAAATACTATAAGTGTGAATTCCATTCACATCAGCTTACAGTCCTACACAAAACCCCAAAAAGGGAGAACGTGAAGACAACATTTTTTTAGGGCATGTTAAGAAAACATTTAGAAAAGAATAATGCCATGGTGACCAAAATAAGGGGCATAGCAGGAGGATGCTTTCACAGCCGGGAGCTTGCTTTTAAAAAAGAACAGAAATAGCTATTCACTAACCACACAAGTACTGGATGATAAAATGAAGGTCAGAGTCAAACTTTGAGCACTTTGGTACAGCCGAACATACAGTATTTGATAGTCCATAAATAGAAAACACGGGAGAAAATAAAAAGAATCTTAGGTCAAAACCTGTTTTGAGAATTCCAGCCCAGCATCTCGGAAGGCCTTTTGTACTTCTAATAGACCATTTCGTGTTTCAGGTGTGCCTCCACTCTATGGAACACGAAAAAAACGGATACACCAGATTTACCCTCGAAGTAAATAATTCCACAATAGCAAGTCAAAAGAAGGGAAGAGAATGAGGGTATATAGGAATTATGTACCTTTGAAATTACAATTACAAGAGTTGATGCAAGCTCTGGTCCTAACTGTGCAATTTGGTGATCGATTCCAGCTGGATCAGTGTTGTCGATAAATCTTATCTGACACACCCAGCAGAAAGAGAGGGTAGATCACACATTAGTTTGAACTGCAGAAGAGATTGTAGCAATACAAAACATTGTAAAGGAGCTCACTTTGCTTATGGAAAATAATGACCACAAGCAAGTAAGCTACAATGTAGTTTCAAGTTCCCCGTAAAGGATTGAGTTTAAACTTGGTTCAGATAAAAGTGCCAGCTCATTTAAAGGCAAGAGTAATGTTACCCTTCAAAAAATTCCCTAATTCAATGATACAGCCTGTATAGTAGATAGATACGAAGGTCAGGTAAGAAAGAACTGGATCAAATTTTGTTGTTGTAAAACACCTTTACCATTTTAGAAGAATTCATATGCTCATAGGTAAATCTCCAGAGTAGCTGAAATCTCTTTAAGAGCCATGAATACTCCCCAATTTTACTCAATCCAACCAAAGTATTCTCGCAACTAAGACTGAATAAAAAAGAACAAAATACATGGCAGATGATACAGGTTACAGGAATTGGAAAATACCTTCAATGGGGGGTTATCTGGAGCAAGTGCCTCGGCAACAAATTGTGGCCCCAAAGATGAACCACCAATTCCTATGGAAAGAATTTGAGTAAATCGTCCAGCAGGAGATGTTGGAGGTTTGATCTGCATTTACACCACAGGTAAACCAACAGAAAAGTAGCATGAGCAGTTGACAGGACATAAAATGTACGTATAAAAGCTCCAATAAGTTTATGATATAGTACGGTCTATATAAAGATGTTCTAAAATTCTTAAGTACGAGTTATACACTAAGTGAACTAATTTACCCTTGTCGTCCCGAGAAATATATATATATATTCAATTCTTACTAAGATAACAACCTTAAAAGCAGCTCTCGACCAATAAGCCAACATAATCAAAATCCGTCTACTGTTCAGTGATCATTCACCAGAAGTTATTCTTTTATACGGTTAAGGATCAACAAAATTTTGGGCTGCCTTATCATTCCAGAATTTAACATCACTAAGCATGATCGAAATTGACAATAATAATAGGTCAAATTGATACATAAAGAATCCCCAAGATGCAGAGCAAGCATGGTCATATCCACAATACATACACATGCATTCTAGGCATCCCTCTTGATTATTGAATCTTGATGCAACGAATTCATACATTTCAAAAGTAGTGCAACTTCAACAAATCCCCTAAATGCTTTCAACATACTGTCCTACACGGTTACTTCATATCCCCTGAATGCTTTCCACATACGACCCTAAAGAACTAATTCAAATTGGAGTGTCTCTTAAGCGAGAGGAAATTTTTGCAGAGGACCTTGGCGGAGATGATATCGCTGGCGAAGGCGAGGATGCGTTCGAGGGTGGTCTCGATCTTGGTGCGGAGGAATGAGTTGGGGGCTAGACCGGGGCTGCGCAGCCAGTAGTGGCCGACCATGCGGCTCTCGTCGGGGTTAGCGATGGCGCCCTTCTCCAGCTCCCGCATCGCCGCGAAGGCGCGCTGCATAGGCGGCTCCATCCGCTCCAGGAACTCCCCCGTGAACCCTATCCGGCTCACGTCCACGAACAGGCCCAGCTGCTTGTGCTGGTACAGCCAATCCACGTAGCGGCTCCACAGACTGATGGGGTCCTTCTCCACTGCACCGTGGGCGTGGCCCGACTGCTTCGAGGTGAGCGAGTGGGGAGAGGAGGAGCGGCAGACGTCGGCGATGGAGTTGTTACGGGCGAGGCGGAGGTGGGAGGGGCGGGGCACGAGGAGGCGGCTGCCGAGGCGGAGGCGGCACGCCCCAGAGGAGGCCGCCGCCGCCGCCGCTCCGGAGATGGAAGCCATCGCCGGAGTTGGAGTGGAGGGGGGAGTGTGTTGTGGAGTCCCCGAAGTAAGGCCTTGCGAGATGGAAAAGTGTCGAGGAAACGTCCCTGTCGAATTAAGTCCATCGATTAACTAGCATACGGGAGTTGAATCACACACACAATTACAGGAAAGTAAATCGATACAGACATATGGAAGACTTTTTCTTAAGAGTAAATGTTACAAAACCTAGGTTTTGGGACATTAGTATCATAAAACCTCACGTTTTGTGATTTGTTTTAGAAAATCTAAGATTTTGATCACACCACGGATCTTGGCGTGGCAAACGCGTGCTGTCACGCTACGGATCTTGGCGTGACAAGGCTATCGTCACTTTGGTCACGCCGAGGTCCGTGGCGTGACAACGTGCTTTTGTCACGCCACGCGTTGTGGCGTGACCAAAACCTGGGGTTTTCTGAAACAAATCACAAAACGTGGGGTTTTCTGATACTAGTGCCTCAAAACCTAGAGTTTTGTGACATTTACTCTTCTCTTAAATTATTTCTTTCTTGGTCAGTCATATATAATAATTGGTACCCTTATTTATAGACTAAGGTGGACGAGGAGTTCTTCATGGGTAAGGCTGGCCGGTCCAAACTCAGGTTTCTCAACACTTCTTTTTGGACACTCATCCGACAAATTCGTGCCTCGTCAAAACTCCACCAAAACCTAGTGGGGAAATTTTTGGAGAAATGGTACATGATACACGTTCTGTTGCATTACACGAATCGCCTCATTAAAAACCTTAGCCGAGAAACTTCAGAAAAACTCGTCAAGAGAAAAAAAAAAGTACAATCCACCCTATTTCATTTAATCTCTAGGTTAGTACTCGATCTTCGTGATCAAGTTTCAATAATGAGTTCGTGAAGATTCTCTCCCTAAGTTTTGCATTTCTCTAAGTCTCATCATTCCAATTCCACGCATGCACCTTTCAAAGCTGGATACTAGAAATGACTTAGTGAATAAATCTGCAAGATTTTCACATGACTTAGTATGCAGTACTTTAATTTCGTCCATTTTTTGCAATTCATGGGCATAGAAGAACTTGTGGTTGATATGCTTTGTGAGATGACTCTTCACATAACTCATTTGCACTTATGCAACACATGTTGCGTTATCTTCATAGATAATACTGGGAGTTTGCGTGGTATTCAATCCACACGACTGCTGGATGTGGTGAATCATCCGCCGAAGCCAAGCACATTCTTGTGAGGCCTCGTACAGTGTTATGATTTTCGAGTGGTTCGTCAAAATCGATACAAGACTTTGCTTAGACAATTTCCATGAAATTGCAGTTCCACCAGACAGGAATACATAACATGTTTGTGACTTGGTTGTATGTGGGTCCAACAGATACTCGGCATCTGCATAGCCAGTCATAGTCAGGTCTTGGTTCTTTCTGTAGAACAGACTCAGGTCTGTGCTTCCTTGGAGGTATCGAAAGATGTCATTTATTCTCTGCCAATGCCTTTTGGTAGGTTCTGCATTATACCTTGCCAATAGATTTACGGCAAATGCAACGTCCGGTCTAGTACAGTTTGCTAAATACATGCTGCATGGATCTCCCAACCATCGGCACTTTCGAAGGGTAGGCCTTTTCAAAGCCGAACCTTTCTAACACCTTTTGAGTGTAGGCTGACTGATGCACTAATATCCCTTCAGGGACATGCTTAAGCTGCAAGCCTAGGCAATATTTGGTTTTACTCGAATCTTTCATTTCGAACTCCGACTCTAGGTAAGAGCTTGCTTCCTTAATATCTTCTAGGGATCCGATGATATTCAGATCGTCTACATACACTAAGATTATATAAAATCCATTCTGAGACCATCGTATAAATACACAGGGACAATCCTCATTGTTCGTGTAGCCTTTCTTGCATAGAAAGTTGCTCAAGCTGTTATACCATATTCAGTTTGCTTACTTAAGTCCATACAGTGATTTTCTGAGTTTTACACTGTACATATTTCTATTTGCTCTGTCTTGGTTTGGGACAGTGATACTTTCAGGTACATTCATATAAATGTCCGAATCCAAATTTCCATAAAGGTATGTGTCGAGACCAAAAAATGCAATTCTAGACCCTCTGTGTATACTACACTAGTCCAAGATCACGATAGTGCACACGGTAGCAACATCGATGAAATATCATTTTCATATACAAAGATGACTAATAAATAGGTAAATAATAATAAATATCAGAGTAATGACCTTAAGGTCAAAGCTTACAATTAATGCCTCAAAAGGCGAATAGCTCAATGAAGCTGCAGCGGAATGTAACAGAATAACTTCAGTGAAACCCATCCACATGCCCACAGGCAATCGTTAGGGTAGTATGACCTAGTTCTCTATGATCCTTAAAGTAAACCTTGTTGACTGATGATTCCTCCACTTCTGTTGATTGATTATAGCAAGCATGAGTACACAATCGTACTCGTAAGTCATACCACAGAATGCAATTTATAGATGATGACATATTCCAAAGGAATGGCTTCTGTGATTCTTTTGCAGAAATGCAACATTTGCAATTGAATATGAATAATAGATTAGAAGCATAATTCAAAACAAATAAACAATAATAGTTTAACAATTGTTTTTTACAAAGGACACAAAGCCTAATCAAATTCTTTTCACACAACCACATGAATTAAATCACATAGCTGTCCCTTCCTAATTGTTTTATGAAAATCTACCCCTCGTGTGAAATCCCCGAGCATGCCTATGACCGTGGACGCGACTATTCGAATAGATTGTTTAACACTCTGCAGAGGTTGTACACTTTACCTACAAGATATAATTAACTCATCATGTCTGCCATGACTCGCCATACAGAAGTATACGATTGAGCAATCATAACAAAACCTTTCAGAAACTTCATCTCAAACATTGATACTCCCGATGTGCTTTACCGCCAGACTACCCTACACAGGAAGCTAGTCCGACACACATCGTTGGACAAGGAAGCGACGAACTGTATCGCGATGCAGGTATCTCACACCTCCACCCATGCACACAGCCTAATCTACTACCTGAGTAATCAATGTCAAGAATTCATAACTTACTAAGTTAGGTCTGTCTCATACTAGGCATGTGGTTGTACAGTAAGGCTCAGTTTAATGGCGCACAAAATTAAGTCCTTAACTGATCAAGGCAAGACTTTCAATTTCTAACTATGTCACACACATTATTATTCCCATGCACACAGCTCCACCATATCACTTAGTGTCCACCACTTGCCTTAGTCTAAATCTTTTACCACTCGGTTGGTTAAGTGCAATATATGCCATCAACGAGTAATAACACACAGTACACACAATTTTATCGCAAAGTTTCATAATCACTTAGCCAGGTTTATATTTGCAACTCACATGAGATGATGACTCATAGCATGGCTAAGCAGACTAATCATATCTAACCAACCTACGTTGGTGCTACAATAATACCAACTAAATAATGAACCAATCTAGGGTGACAAAAGATTATGACATAACAATAGACAAAGTGGATATAACAAATTGGATAATAACTACACCCAAAAGCATTTAAATAAATACTTAAATTAAATGTAATAATTTAAATCAACGTAATTTTAGAAAGCTGGGTTCAATATGATCAAAGGTATAGCTTGCCTTACTATAGCAATGATGATCTTATTTTATCTTCAATCTTCTACTTCCTTGATCTTCAGCTCTTTCGGATGATTCCGGGACTTCAACGTCTAACGAGAAAGAAAATGTAAAACAAAAAAAATTCAAAAAGACAAATCACATAAACTCCAAATTGAAATTGAATGGTACTGAAAGGTAGATAATGAATTCATATGAATTTAGAAACTTGAATGGACTCAAACGGAGTTCGGATGCAAAAGATATGGGCTTTGAAAGATTGATATCACATGAAATCATGAAAATCATAATTTATTGATTTACTGGAATTACTTTTCTGAAGGAAAAGGGAATTATGACATTGGCTGACATCATCAAGGAAATTTTAGTCGAAAAAGAATAAAGGAAATTAATCTGATAGGTGGGTCCCACTTGACATTGAGATGGTGTATGATGGACTGGTTTCATGGCTCCTTGGCTCCAGTGCACTAGAGTTCACCACATGGCATTGACACAGCTGCCACATGGTTTGACACACAAGCAACAATTGTTGAGGTGGCACTGACGGGGAGATGAAGTGGAGTGCCACGTCAGCTAAGGAAGAAAAACACAGATAGAGGCCAAAGCAGCCATGGCCTGCGACAGAGGCAAGGGTGCCGGGAGCGAAGTGTGGCGACGGAGACCCCGCGAAGTGGCAAAACGGGTTCATAGAGACATGACGAAGCTCTAGGAGGTGACTGCGTGACAAGAACGGCGATGAGTTGACGGTAGCAGCGACCAAGGCGGCAGTGAGGTCCTCAGGTACGACGGTGATGATGAAACCTTGGTGCCCGAGAGGATCCAAGGGAAGCACAAGATTCATGATAACACCAGGATCAAAGAGCAAAGCTCAGAACGGCTAAAAGATGACCGGAGTGGTGGCAATGGTGAGATGACCGGAGAACAAAAAGATAACCGGTGGCGGCAACTCGGTGACGGAGAAGCAAGGAGGGGGTGGGCAAACGAACAAGGGGACCTTGGGACACGCTTTGACGCGCATAGGAAGGAACGAGGGCTCACTGGTTATTAGATCGGGGTGGAGCGGCGGCGGCCGGATTTGAGCAAGGTCGGCAATGGAGATGTAGGGGTTCTCCGAAGTCGATGGTGAGAGCATGTCAAATATCACGACGAGGCGGCTCCAAGGATGAAGACGGCATGGGAGGAAGAGGACTGACGGCGATGAACGTCGATGAGGACAACTTCGGCGGCCGGCTCGGTCCTTCGGCAATTACGGTGCAACGAAGATACAACCGGAAAAACCTGTTTAGGGTTTTGGAAGAGATGGGCAAGGCGCACAATATGACGCAGATAGGCTGTTGGAAATCACTCTCTCACTCAATATGTGTTTTTCACATACACAAATCTGATTCACTCAGTCTTCCTCTTGGTGGGCTTCACGCACACGCACACAGACTTGAAAATAGAGAAGCACATGTACAGAGAACAACTAGAAACTCATACACACTACCGAGCTACATTTTTCCTTTGTACTTCTTCTTCATTTAACTAATGAACTTAGCAATGCTTAAATACATGATCAACACACGCACACCCGGAGAACTGCTCGGCCCGAGACTCGTGCCACTACTGCACTCGCCCAACTACCACAGCGCATGCACTACTAGCAATAGCAACCTCAACTAGCAAGCATCTGCATGCACACGCGCATAGAGCCCACTACTCGTAACAAATACTAAACATGGAGGCAAGTACTGCTACTCCAAACGGCTGCACGTACTACTCATACAACCAATAAAGGCTAATGTGACAAGATTATTTCTAACATTCACCCCCTAATCTTGTCATCCACTCACCGTTGCAGATCACCCGCAACCTCTTGCCACACGCAGCGGCTTTCTCCCAGTGGCATCGCACCGCTATTATTGTCAGTCTCACACTGACTTCTCCTGGCGGCCTCACACCTCCTTTCATGTACGTCCGCTGACGACCACACGTCAGCGCCGTACACAACTTCAAGCGTGAGCGAGACACCATTGTGGCCTCACGCCACCAGCTTCTCCTCGCAGCGGCATCACACCGCTACCGCTCGGCTTCACACCGAGGCATGCTTGTCGGCTTCACACCGACTCCTCTAGCAACGATGGCTTCACACCACCGCCTTCGGCTTCACGCCGAATCCTCACAACGGTTTCGATCATTGCCGCGCTCCGCTACGACCGCACGCCATCATCGCCGCTTCCACGAACACGGCCTCACACCGCGTTTCGTGGCCTCCAACGTGGCTCTTGCGTATAGCCACCTCCTCATGGCCTTGCACAAACACCATCGGCATCACACCGACTGTCTTCTCATAGCGACCTCGCAACGCCACCTCCACGAACGCGGCCTCCCACCACTGTTCATGGTCTCCACCGCATCAAGGCAGCACCTTGACGCCGCCGCGGCCTCTCGCCGCAAGCCTCGACATCACCATGTCGTCGGTGTCGCCTAACGCTCCTGGATCTCAAGCTCTGATACCAATTGTTGGAAATCACTCCCTCACTCAATATGTGTTTTTCACATACACAAATCTGATTCACTCAGTCTTCCTCTTGGTGGGCTTCACGCACACGCACACAGACTAGAAAATAGAGAAGCACATGTACAGAGAACAACTAGAAACTCATACACACTACCGAGCTACATTTTTCCTCTGTACTTCTTCTTCATTTAACTAATGAACTTAGCGATGCTTAAATACATGATCAACACACGCACGCCCGGAGAACTGCTCGGCCCGAGACTCGCGTCACTACTGCACTCGCCCAACTACCACAGCGCATGCACTACTAGCAATAGCAACCTCAACTAGCAAGCATCTGCATGCACACGCGCATAGAGCCCACTACTCGTAACAAATACTAAACATGGAGGCAAGTACTGCTACTCCAAACGGCTACTAAACATGGAGGCAAGTACTGCTACTCCAAACGGCTGCACGTACTACTCATACAACCAATAAAGGCTAATGTGACAAGATTATTTCTAACAGAGGCGGCTTTATATAGCACCGGAGGGAAGGATTGAGGTTGGACACGGCGCAGCAACGCGTGATGAAAACAGACCCAAGGAGTCCAGGACGACGACGGGATGAGGAAGGAACGCACGTGCGCTGATTAACACGGGACCACCGGCAGTGGGAGAAAAGAGGAAAGGAAGGGAGCTGACTTGGGCTTCGGCTAGGTCTTGCCTAACGCACGGCTCGGGCGGGCTGGTTCACACGCCCAAGAACACAAAGCTGCGGCCCGAGCGAAACAAGGCTGGTAGGGCTCGGCACTGAAGGAAAACGGGAGCGTCCGGCCCGGAAAAAGAAAAAGGAAACGAGGGCCACGCAGAAGAAATGGCCGGAAGCGAGAATTGGGCTGAGACTTAGGTGGGCTGGCGGCGAGCGGGGTTGAGCCGGAGAGAGAAAAGGTGAAGTGGGCTACTCACAATTCAGCCCACGGAGTGAAAAGGGAATACAAATGGATTTCTGATTTAAGAAAAGGATGGAAAATCAAAAGAGATCAAATAAATAGTAAATAAATCCAAAAAATCCAAAAAAATGCACAAAAATTACTTGGAGCACAAAGAACCCAACTAAAACTATTTTTATTAAAATTGATGTTTAGATTAGTCAATTTAAATATTTTGAATTTAGGAAATTCCCAATTAAGCTTTATTAATTCAAATAAAATTGGTGAAATTTTCTAGGGACCTAAACTACTCAAAAGATTTTTGAAAAGACAAATTTTGGGACATTACAGTATGCAGTTACCACATCTATCAATTTCATTTTTAAATTCAAGTTCACTACCATTGGGATTAAATATCTAAAGGAAACTTCGCCCATGACCGGGAAATATGTTTCTTCATAATCAACTCCTGGACGTTGAGTGAAACCTTGTGCAATGATCTTTGATTTATATCTTACAACTTCATTATTTTCATTTCTCTTTCGAACAAATATCCACTTATGCCCTACGGGGCGTACATAGGGAGTCGTGCGGCTTACAGGCCCAAACACATCTCTTTTATTCAGAGATAATAATTCGGTTTCTATTGCCTTCTTCTAATCTCCTCAATCTGATCTTTTCTTACATTCAGCGAGCGATGCAAGCTCTAAATCAAGATTAATGATTGTGGCAATTTTCTTTGCAAAATAAATATCGACATTGACTGTTGTCCTATTCATAGATTCTCTCATGGTCACATAGTTTATAGCTATGTCTTCATGGGGCGATTTTTCTAATATTTCTACTTGTTCACCGTTACTTCTAATTACGGGGGCAAGTCTCTTTAGTTTTTCAGCTCTGGTGTGTGCGCACACACCCCTGCTGGTTTCTCCCTCTGTTGGAATGTTCAAATCCGGTATGTCTTTTTCTAAAGGTGTCATACTGGTGCGAGGTCTCAACTAGCTCCCCTTCTGGTTTCGGGGAACTTTGGTGATCGGTTATGCCAAGTCCTTCTTATCCTTTTTCACCAGGCGTCCCCAACTACTTAGGATTCAAGGGGCCGGAGTTCTCGTCATTTTATTCTGAGGTCTCTGGACGGGATTAGGGGTATCTTCAACTTTCTTTGGTATTTCAACCCTCTCCGGTGCATTGCGTGTAGGCACATGCGACTTGGTCACGCTCTTCAAATCACTAAAGTGGTCAGGCAATTGATTCGCTAATGCTTGCAAATCATTGATCTTCTGGACTTCTCTATTTGCTTCACTAATGCGCGGGTCATGTGCATGGATTCTCGTGGCATGCCACGTTATTTCCCGACATTTTTCATCAAGGGGTTGATTTCCTCTCCCTAATAACGTGAAACTATCATCATCAAATATACTATCAGCGAATCGAGCAGTATGTAAATCTCCCGTCATAGGATCCAAATACCTGATTATGGATGCGCTCATAACCAACGTATATCCCAGACTTTCAGAGAAAACCCATTGCAGTATGCTGTGGTGGGGGTATAGGTACATAAACCTTGCACCTAAATTTGCGAAGATGAGAAATTTTCGGTGCTGACCCTTGCGCTAGTTATATATGTGAATGGATGTTATATGTCGATGGTCTAAAGTTGATGAGAGTTGCTGCGTGCAGGACTGTTTATCTCCAACATGTAGTTGGTAAATTACAATTCTACAAAAGCGGTCGGACAATAAATTTAATCCTTTTAATTAATGCCTCTACTAGTCCATTCTGGGTGTGGACATGTGGTATGGAATGCTCAATTTTAATTCCCATTACCATGAAATAATCATCAAATGCATTCGAAGTAAATTCGACGTTGTCTATTCTGATGGACTTCACATGATGATCAGGAAAATTATTTTAAATTTTAATTATCTGCGAGATTAGCTTTACGAAAGCATGGTTTCTCGTAGACAATTTGGAGGAAGCATCAATGGTCAATATAAAATATCTAAATGATCTCGACAGGTGCTGTATAGGACCGCAAATGTCTCTCTAGATATGTTCCAGAAATGCAGGAACTTCATCTTTCACTTTTAGAGTAGAAGGTTTAGTAATTAATTTTTCGGTGGCACATGCAGGGCACACAAAATCTTTCCGATTCAAGAAATTCTTTACATCGATATTATGTCCTTGTGAATTGTTAATTATATTTCTCATCATCCTAAGACCTGATTGGCCTAATCTATCATGTCAAAGATAGAAAAGTTCAAAGTTTCTAAATATGGTTTTCAGGGCAGTATAGGTCGCGGGTACCTTAATATTAGTGTAGTATAGCACAGTCTCAAATGAAGGAAGTCATTCTAATACCCCTTTTCACTTTCTTCATGCTTTGTAATGAGCATGTATTCCTTGCCATACTATTTTTCAGTCTCTACATGGAAACCGTTAGCGCGAATATCCTTGAAACTCAGGAGAGTTCTAGTCGATTCTGGGTACAACAAGGCTTCTTTAATGACCAAAGTTGTGCCTATTAGGAGTATAATTGTGGCCCTTCCTGAGCCTATTATACAAGCATCGTTGCCCACGATTGTCATAAGACTACCAGCATTCTTGCTGATCGACTGAAAGAATTTCGTCTCTCTCAAGATTGTATTCGTTGTGCCGTTATCAGCTAAACACACTTCCTCCATAGGGCACCACACGCGTTCTAATATAAAGTACTTTATTAATATGTAGTAGGAAGCAATCAACACTTAAATAAAATACTTCAAATATTAGACATAGCATGCTATTATTAGTTGAATAAATGAATGAATTAAATAATATCATCCAACCATCACGAGAAATAAATTTTTTAAGACTCTATACGAGCATACAACCATCATCCATGCAAAAGTATAACTTATTCTATCCACAAAATAAATAACATTTAAAGTTTAAGTGCGTTCCGTGCACTAGACTGAGTCCACCAAGAAGTTAGAGACTTTAGCTGCTATCTTCTCAGGGGTGACATGCTCTTCTTGGAAAATCATGGCGGTAGCAGCTGCAATATCAAGTGGGGTGCGGGTGCAAGAGTGGAGTCAACCTCCATTGGTGTAGGCACACTACAAAACAAGCTATAGAATACGCCTCATCACAGACGGTTCAACAGGAACCATCTGTGATGGGTTTGTTGGGGCCAGGTACCAGCCTAACCGTCTGTGATAGACACATATCACAAACGGTTTTTTAATAGAACCGTCGGTGATAGTTCACAGACAGTTTTTGTTGAGAACCATCTGTGATAATCTCCGCACCACGCACGGTTGTCAATAAAGACCGTCTGTGAACTATCACCGACGCCTCTATTAAAAACCGTCAGGATATGTGCCTATCACGCATAGCATAATAAGAACCGTCTGTGATAGGCTGGCAATACAAATACCTGGTCCCGACAGACCGCCCCCGCCCATTCCCATTTGAGCAGCCACTGTGTCCTTCCTCATTCTTGCTGTTGACAGAGAGGGAAGGGAGGAGAAGGAGAGGAGGAAGGGAGGAGAAGGAGTAGATTCTCAAGAGAAAATTGGTATTTTCGTCGTGAGCTCCGAGGGTAACAATCTATAACCCTTTTATGTTTGCTATAAATTAATCGCTAATCAATTTAAGTATGTTTGGTAAATAGGAAGCCCATTGAGCTGCCGATAGAGAGGGAATGGAGGAGAAGGCGAGGATTCTCGAGAGATATTTAGTATTTTCATCGTGAGCTCCGAGGGTAACGATCTATAACCCTTTATGTTTGCTATAAATTAATCGCTAATCAATTTAAGTATGTTTGGTAAATAGGAAGAGTACATACTTGCGGTTTATTAATCTAATTTGACACTAACTTGTTACATGTGTAGTGTAGATGGACCGAAACTAGATGTATGGTGTAAACCGTGTGAGTCAAGAGTACATTAATGGCGTGGTTGCTTTTAGAAGAGCCGCCGAGTAGGATATGTTGAAGAAGGGGATAAATTTTATGTACTGTCCATGCATTGATTGCGGTAATATGAAGATGTTTAACAACTCAGCACAGATCGAAGCGCACTTGATTCGAAGGGGTTTCAAAAAGAGTATACATGTTGAACCCGTCACGATGAAGAGCAGATTATACCAGAAGTTAATAATGATGACATTGCCGAGGAAGTCAACAATGTGCCAGATATGGATTGTGCTTTTGATGAGGATAGGTCGCACGATGACAATCTGGATCAGATGCTACGCGATGCAGAAGAGAACTACAGTGAGAGAGAGTTTTGTAAATTCGAGGGCTTAATGGAGGACTCGGTGAGACCTTTGTTCCTTGGCTGCAAGCCGGAATACACAAGGTTGTCAACCGTGATTGAATTGCTTAAATTGAAGACAAGCAATGGTTGGTCTGATAAGAGTTTCATGGCGTTGTTAGGTCTCCTAGTGGATATCCTTCTAGAGGGAAACGTGTTGCCCAGCACCACCTACCAAGCAAAGAAGGTTCTTTGTCCATTGAGAATGGAAGTAGAAAGAATACATGCATGTCCGAACGATTGTATCCTCTACCGTAAAGAGTATGCAGACATGCATGTATGTCCCGTGTGCAAAGCATCCCGATACAAGCGTTAGAATACTGCTAAGATGAAGCAAGGACCTTCTGCTAAGATGTTGTGGTATCTGCCTGTGATCCCACGTTTGAAGCGTTTATTTGCTAACCCAAAGGAGGCAAGATTGCTGTGTTGGCACTCGGAGGAGCGTAAGAGAGATGGAAAGCTAAGACACCCTACTGATTCTGCCCAGTGGAGAAACTTCGATCGGAGCTTCGAAGAGTTCGGTGCGGAATTGAGGAACATAAGGTTAGGGTTGAGTACGGATGGAATGAATCCTTTCGGTAACATGAGCAGCTGACATAGCATCTGGCCCGTGAATCTATGTATGTACAACCTTCCTCCTTGGCTGTGTATGAAGCGGAAGTACATTTTGATGTCACTACTTATCCAAGGGCCGAAGCAACCTGAGAATGATATTGATGTGTACTTAGCACCATTGCTGGAAGATCTTGTGATACTGTGGAACGAAGGGGTACAGGTATGAGATGCGTACAAACGAGAGAACTTCACTTTACACGCCATGTTGTTCCGCACCATTAATGATTTTTCTGCCTTGGTAACCTATCGGGATTCAGTACAAAAGGAGCCAAAGCCTATCCGCACTGCTTAGATGCTACGGAGAGTGTATGGCTGAACAACTCGCGTAAAACTGTGTATATGCGTCACCATAGGTTCATTCCCAGGAGTCACCCATACCGCAAGATGAAGAAATATTTCGACAGAAATAAGGAGGACGGTTTAGCTTCAAGGGCTTTTAGAGGGAAAGAGGTCTATGATATGGTTAAGGATATCGATGTTGTGCTTGAGAAGGGACGTAAATTAAGAACCCGTCAGAAGAACATCTAGAAGAAGCGGTCAATTTTTTAGGACTTGCCTTATTGGGAGCACTTAGAAGTTCACCACTGCATCGACATCATGCATGTAGAGAAGAATGTATGTGATAGTTTGATTGGTCTCTTACTGAACATTAGTGGCAAAACAAAGGATGGTGTAAACGCACGGCGTGACTTGGTTGATATGAACATAAGGACCGAGTTAGCACCGAAAGAGACTGATACAGGACGAACGTACTTTCCCCCAGCTTGCTACACTCTGTCCAAGGCCGAGAGAAATAAACTGTGCTAGAGCTTGCATGGTGTGAAAGTCCCGTCTGGTTACTCCGCTAACATTAAGAAAATTGTTTCTATGCAAGATTTGAAATTAATTGATATGAAGTCTCATGATTGCCATGTGCTGATGACACAAATGCTTCCTGTTGCAATTAGGAGTATCTTGTCGAACAAGGTCCGAGTGGCAATCTTGATGCTGTGTTATTTCTTCAACTCAATTACTCAGAAGGTCATCGATCCCCAAGGACTAGATGCTCTGCAGGCCGAGGTGGTGACGACTCTATGTCATCTTGAGATGTATTTCCTTCCGTCATTTTTCGATATCTTGGTCCATCTCATTGTTCACCTTGTGAAAGAGATAAAGATATACGGCCCTGTGTTCCTACGTCATATGTACCCGTTCAAGAGGTACATGGGAATTCTCAAGTCCTACATACGGAATCGATCTCGACCGGAGGGTAGCATCATCGAAGGTTATGCAACCGAAGGGTCATTGAGTTCTACGTTGACTACATGGCTCAGGTGGAACCGATAGGTGTGCCTCTATCTCGCCATGAGGGGAGACTGGATGGTATCGGGACCATTGGAAGGAAATCAATCACTCCCGATCTAGATACGTATGCTCAAGCCCATTTCACGGTCCTGCAACACATGACCCAAGTGTCCCCGTACATTGACGAGCACAAAGACATGGTATGCCAATAGAATCCGCACCGGCGGAGGTTTGGATCACGAGAGAGCACAACCGCGGCTCAACGAATGGTTAAAGGTGCGAATCATCGGGAGGTCATCAAGTGATGATACCGCTATGGTTGGCACAAGGGATGAATTTACAATTGTCACATGGCAAGAATACGACATAAATGGGTACACATTTTATACGACAACTCAGATAGGAAGAGCATAGCTCATGTCGGGACCCAAAATTACACTCGACCCTCGTATATCGTGACTAGTCCAGATCACGCTTAGTGCACACAAAGGATAACATCGGTGAAATATCAATTCCATATACAAAGATAACTAATAATTAGGCAAATACAATAAACATCGAGTAAAGACCTTAAGGTCAAAGCTTACAATTAATGCCTCGAAGGCAAAAAGCTCAATGAAGTCATGGCGGAACTAAACGGATAACTCGGTGAAGCCCATCCATATGCCCACAGCAATCAATTTGAGCGCGACCTAGTTCTCCACGATCCTTGAAGTAGATCTTGTTGAATGGCAATTCCTTCCGCCTACGCTTGATTCACAAAGCAAGCGTGAGTACACACCGCACTCGCAAGTCATACCACAGAAATGCAATTATACATGTAGGCTTATTCCAAGGGAATGGCATTCTGTGGTTATTTTGCAGAAATGCAACATTTGCAATTGAATACAAATAATAGCTTGAAAGCAAGTAAAACAAATAGATAATTATAATTTAACAATTTGATTTCACAAAGACACACACAGCCTAAACAGATTATTCACATAGCCATATGATTTAGATCACACACTCCCTTCCCACACAGTTTTTATGAAAATCTACCCCTAGTGTGAAATCCCGAGCATTGTCCATGATCATGACGCGCTATTCAATAGATTAGATTACACTCTGCAGAGTTTGTACACTTTACCCACAAGATACAATTAGTGTAGCTAGCACTAATCATAACAAAGCATTTCAGATACCTTATCTTACTATGCTAGGCCTGCCTCAAAATGTATATGTGGTCGCAGGGGGCTCATTTCAATGGCGCACAAGGTGAGATCCTTAATTGACCAAGGCAAGACTTCCACATGCCAAATAAACCACACAGCCACACAGATTATTATTCACACAGATCACATGATTTTTGTCCACACAGATCACACAGTTCACACACCCACCAATTCACACACCACCATGTCACACGCTTCCACCACTTGCCTCAACAAATCTTTTCCCACCCAGTTGGTTATGCAACACATGCCATAATAGCACACAAGACACACGCTTTATCACATAGTTCCATAGTCACTTAGTCAAGTTGATAATTGCAACATTACATGAAAAGGTGATTCGTGGCATGGCTAAGCAATCTAATCGCATCTAACCAACCCACGTTGGTGCTACAATAATACCAACTATTAAATAACCAAGCTAGGGTGACAAAAGATTATGGCATACAATTAGACAAGGAGGTCGTAACAGATTGGATATTAACTAATCCCAAAAGCATTGAAATAAATAATTAAAGTAAATGCAATAATTTAAATCAATATAACTTTTGAAAACTGGGTTCAATATGATCAAAGGTATAACTTGCCTTGCTAGCAATGACGATCTTATTTAACTTTTAATCTTCTACTTCCTTGATCTTCACTCCTTCTTGATCAAGACTTCGCAAGATCAACGCTCTACTCGCAACAAGCAAATAAACCAAATAAATAACAGAGAGCAAACAAACTCCAAAAATTAAATAATAAACTCAGATAGATAGATATTGAATTGAGATGAATTTAGAATTTGAATGAACTCAATCGAGTTCGATGCAAAAGATGTGAGCTTTGAAAGATCACATGAAATGATGAAATGGAGAAAGAAAAGAATATTCAAAGAATATTCCTTCGGGTTAAAATAAATAAACTGAATTGGAGACTTACAAGTGGGGTCCACTGGTAAGTGAGAGAGATCAAAGATAGTGAATGACATGTGGGACCAAAAGGATAATTGAAGTTCAGAAATTAGATGAATTTCCGAAAATAGGATTAGGGATTGACATGTGGGCCACTGGTCTATGGACCAGGTCCACAGAGATATGCTAGTCCACGGTGGACCAAGCTCAAGGCTAGGGTTTGACTAAGGGTTGACTGTCATGCGGGACCCGCATGTAAGAGAGAGATAATTAGGGTTTCTAATAGGTAGATGACATGTGGGGTCCACATGTAAGAGAGATGAATAGATATATGGTTGGAATTAATCGAATGGCAAGAGGGCCACACATCAGAAGGTCAGACAAAGAAAATGCATGTGTTAGTGCACATACACACATCTTGTACTGACATCTACTTCATGCATGCATGGTCCAAGAAAGCACATAGGTAAAGGTATATACTGTTGGGACCCACATGGAAGAGAGGAAAGGAAGGAATCGACAGGAAACAATCAGAGGCAAACGAACACTGAAGACAGATCAAAACTCTCTAGGAGCGTAAGCTTTGCTGGTTCATGTGCATAGGGCAGCGCAATTCGGTGGCTGAGAGAACAAAAGGGAAGGCGGGATTAGATGAGAATAGGTCATGGCACGACATGACGCGCATGTAACGGATAGGGCTCACCGGAGTTGTAGATCGACAACGGATGCCACGACCGCTTTTGATGACGAAGACGATAACGGCGAAGGAGCGGTCCTCGGGAAAAGATGGTGCGAGCATGGCGTAGCTCTCGCTAATGCGCACCCAGCGGCGAAGACGATGCGGGCTGAGGAGGTCGGACGGCGATGAATTTCGTCAGAGATTAGCTTCGAGGCCGTCTTGGTTTTTGCTGGATGGCGGCGTAACCAAGGCGAGATTGGGGAGGGAACTTTAGGGTTTTGGAAGAGGAGCACAGGACGCACATTATGATGCGGTCGGTTCTTTAAATAGTGCTGGAGATGAGGGAGTCCGAGGGATGGCGGCGGCGCTGCTGTGTTTGGCTCGGATACAGGCATGTGAGTCCTAGAGGAACACGAAGAACAGTCTCGCTGGGTCCACCGATTAGGGAGCAAAAGAAAAAGGCGAGCTGGTGCGGCTCGGGTCTGATCCACACGTGAGCCAAGGAGAACCGGGGGTGGGCCAGCGCCGGCCGAGCTTGCTCATGCGCACGCGCAAGAACAGCGGCTGGTTGGCTGGCTGAAACACGCGAAGATCAGGAGACGGCCGGCGAGCGCTGGGCTTCGGGTGCGTGAGAAAAGGAAGGGGCGATCCACCGGTTTGAAAAGCAGGACCAACTACGAACGCATGAATGAATTGCTATGCTACAGGACCATGAAACTACAGTGTCATGTGTATACAGTGCGCACGGTGGCCGGCGGCCGGAGGCGACGCGGCGGCGGCGAAGGGGCAAAACGGAAAGGAAACGACGAGCCGGACGCAATGGTGCGATCGGATTTTGGAAAAACTCACCGAGGAAGCGGGCAACGCGACGAACGTGGTTCGGCTCTACAGCTTGACGTGGCTCCGGCGATCTTCGGGCGAAGTGGATGATACCATGATGTAGAGGACGACGACGCGAAGCCAACGCCACAGACGGTTCGGTCGGTGGACGTTGGATGAAGGTGCAACTCGCCGGAGAAGACCTTTTGGGGAGCTCGGTATTCTGCAGATTGCGACGAAACGAGGATGATTCGGAGGAAACCAATTTAGGGGATTGGAAGAGGAGATCAAGACGGACGCGTGAGCGCAAACGGTTTACCTTTCTACGCACCGTAGAGGGAGATATAGAATTTAGAAGTTTGAGTTTGAAACGAACACGGACTGGAATAAGTCTGTTCGGCTGGAGCTCCGGATGAACAGTGAATCGCGAATTACTGTAGCATGAGGTGGTTGGGATCCGAATGAACCGAGAGGAGAAAGAAAATGAGAGTTTGTTTTGGGCAAGTTTGAATTGGAATGTGTTGGAACGAGTCCTCGGCTGGAAACGAGAGACGGCATGGAATTCGATGTGAACAGTAACCGACGGTTACTGTAGCATGCAGCAGGAGAGAGGAAATTAGGATTTTCGGAATTAAAGAAAATCCCAAAAATCAAGGAGGTCAAATAAAATAGCAAACAAATCCAGAAAAATCTCAGAAAATACAAGAAAATTCCTTGGAACACAAGGAAGCTAAATAACATAGGTTTTATTTAATTAATGTTTAGATTAGTTAAATTAAATATTTTTAATTTAGAAAATTCTCAATTGCTTTATTAATTCAATAAAATTGGCGAAATTTTCCAGAACCTAAACTAATCAAAAGATTTTTGAAAACCCACGACGCTGCTGCTGCATCACACCACGACGGGGACCCCACCCGTCACCTCTCTCTCACCGCTGCGACCCCACCTCCACCTCTGCGCCATTGCTGGCTGGGCCATGACCCTTCTTCCTGCGTTCTTCTCACATGACGCGCAGCCAAGAATCGCCATGGAAGCTCACGGCGAAGCCACAACAAGCGCCTAAACCGCTCCGCGTCCTCCGCGACGTAGCAAGACGACGCCACGACCACACCGCCACCTCCCCACGACCTCCTCGTCCCCGATATGTTGGTTCGCTCAAGATTTTGGAACGCCGTGGAGAAGTAGCTTATCGCTAGAGCCGCCACAATTGCTAGCGAGAGTACACGATGTCTTTCATGTCTCACAATCAAGAAGTGTCTTCGTGTGCCGAAGAACAAGCACCGTGGAGTCAATTGAACTAAAAGAAGAACTCACCTACAAAGAACGGTAGGTCAAGATTCTCGATGTCGCGAACGCCGCACTGAAGCAAGACAGTTCATTTTTGCAAAGTGCGATGGAGCCACCACTCGAAAGGTGAAACAACGTGGGAACGTGAAGAAGAGTTGAAAGCCGAGTTCCTAGCCTTTTCTCCACCGGCTGAATCTCGGGACGAGATTCCTTTAAGGGGAGGTTTGTAACATCCCAATTTTTAGAGCTTTAAAAATCATTTAAATAGTTGGTAGAGAGAAAATTCACCATTTGGATTTATTCGAATTTAGTTCAAAAGCTTAAACTTGGACTTTAGTGACAAAACAATTTAATATGAATAATTCCAACATGAACAATAGTCAAAATTATTTTATTTGGATTCTATGAGTTTGGATATATTTTATAGAATTTTCTGGAATTTTTCCAAGTTCATTTGCTATTTTCCATTGCTTATTTGAATTTACGCTATTTTCTAAAAAGAAAAACCTATTTAAATCTCCAAAACAGTCTTGGGCCTAAACCCACTTCCTTCCCCGCCTACCAATATTTGTCAGCATCGATATTGTGCATACATGCATTGACATACACGGGACCCCACCCGTCACCTCTATCTCTCACCGCTGACCCGCCTCCACCCTCTGCGCCTTCAAAGTGGGCCTGACCCTTCTTCCTCGCCGCGTTTCTTCTCATGTGCATGCCGCAGCACAAGAATCGCCATGGAAGCTCAC
The DNA here is from genome assembly GCA_036346405.1 of Phyllostachys edulis. Lineage (NCBI taxonomy): Eukaryota > Viridiplantae > Streptophyta > Magnoliopsida > Poales > Poaceae > Phyllostachys > Phyllostachys edulis. The sequence continues at coordinate 43,568,766 of CM070559.1, forward strand.
GGCGAAGCCACAACAGCGCCTAACCGCTCGCGTCCTCCGCGTGTCGCAAGACGACGCCCACGACCACACCGCCACCTCCCCACGACCTCCGCGTCCCATGGCGATTCGCCCACGACGCCTCAACCGCCGCCACGACCTCCACGCCGCCACGCCAGACGGAGCTCCCGGCCCCTATAAAGCCACCCCTGCCGCCTTTGCCCTTTCCAGGACCCCAACCCACACCTCCTCCCGAGCCCCAGCGCCGCCGCAATTTGAGCTTTTAGAGCTTCTCGCCGCCGGTGGAAATTCTTCGATTACGCCGCCGCCGTCGCCGCCGCGTCGACGTCGAGTGCACCGCCGTGTTCGCCATCACCTCCTCCACCTCCCGGACCCCTCCCCGACGCCAATACCTCGCTGGAGCGCCGTCACCGTCGAACCCGAAGCTTCGCCGCCGCTCCAACCTCGCCGCCGGCCGCCACCGTCGTTTTCTCGCACCGGTGAGCACACCCCTAGGATCGCATTAGCGCCCTCTTCACGCCAGTACCACTCATTTTTTGCCGTGAGCCTCTGTCACGGGACCCTTGGAATCCGTGGCGCCACCACCTCGCCGCCGCCCACGCCACCTCCACCTCATCGCCTCGCCTGCGGGCACGCGGCGTGGCACCACGCGGAGTGCCGCGTCGGCCGCACGCAGACACAGAGCGCCACACCACCAAATTTCGATTCAGAGGCTCGGTGGACTTGGTCCACCGTGGAGTTGTGTCACCGACATGTGGGTCCCACATGTCGGTTTTATTTTAATTCTTTTAATTCCGGAAATCCTTCACGACGTCACCTTGCGCAATAATTAGAATTTCCTTTAGAAAAATAATTCGAAATTGTTAAATAATGATTTAGGTTTAAATTTGTAAAATTCATAACTTTTGCATCCAAACTCCAAATTGGGTGTTTCAAATTTCTAAATTCATATAAAATTAAGATCTAGCTAATCAAATCAAAATTATTTAAATTTGACTTTTGTTTAAATTTAGAAATTCATTTAAAATTCAAGAGATAGGTTAAAACTTGTAAAGTTCATATCTTTTGAATCCCAAATCCAAATTTGATGATTTAAATTGCTAAAATCTTAGAAAATTATTGTCTAATTAAATAACATATAATTTTGTAATTTGGAGTTCAGTTTAGTTTTAGAATTTAGAATTTATTTAATTTCCAAATTTAGGTTAAAATTTGTAAAATTCATAATAATTGAATCCTAACTCCAAATCCATCCATTCAAATTTCTAAATTCGTCTAAAATCCAGATCTATCTATTGGAGATTTTTAATTATTTTATTGGAGTTATTTGCTTCTGGTTTTTACTTAGTTTTGTTTGTTTGTGTCGCTTATGCGAGTAGACTTCGACGTCTTTGGAAGAGTTGAAGAAGAAGGACCTTTCCAAGACCAAGATCAATTCCTAGATCCTTTTCAAGGCAAGCTATGCCCTTGACCATTTTGCTTCCCAGTTTTATAAAAGTATTTTAATTCAAATTATCGCTTCTTAATTCAAGTATTTATTTAAAAGCTTTTGGGTGCGATGAGTTAATTCCAAATTGATATGCCTCCTTGTGTAATTGTTATGCCTTGATTCCTTGTCACCCTAGTTGATAATTAGTTGGTAAATATTGTAGCACCAATGTGGGTTGGTTAGTTATGATTAGATTGCTTAGCCATGCCACGACTCACTTGTCATGTATATTCTTATAAATTGACTAAGTGAATATGAAACTGTGTGAACAAACTGTGTGTACTATGTGTCTTTGTGGCATATGTTGCACTTAAATCAACCGGGGTGGTAAAAGGTTTTGGACTGAGGCAAGGGGTGGATACTGTGTGAAAGGGTGGACTGTGTGAACTGTGTGGACTGTGTGAATTATAATAATCTGTGTGTCTATGTGATTTAGTTAGCTGGAAGTCTTGCCTTGGTCGATTAAGGACCTCACCATGTGCTCCATTGAACCGAGCTTCTGTGCGACCACATGCCTGTTTTGAGACGGGCCTAGCATAGTAGGATAAGGTATCTGAAATGCTTTGTTATGATTAGTGTTAGCTACACTAATTGTATCTTGTGGGTAAAGTGTACAAACTCTGCAGAGTGTAACTTAATCTATTCAATAGCGCGTCATGATCATGGACAATGCTCGGGATTTGACACTAGGGTAGATTTTCATAAAAGCTGTGTGGGAAGGGAGCTATGTGATTCAATCATCTAGCTATGTGAATAACCTGTTAGGCTGTGTGTGTCCTTGTGAAATAACTTGTTAAAATTATTATTGTCGAGTTGTTTTACCTATCTTTAATCTATTATTGTATTCAATTGCAAAAGTTGTATTTATGCAAAAGAGCCACAGAATGCCTTCCTTTGTAAAAAGCCAGCATATATGTATATTTTGCATCTCTGTGGTGTGGCTTGCGAGTACGGTGTGTACTCACGCTTGTTTTGAAGAATCAAGCAGAGGAGGAGTCTTCACCAGCATTCGAGGACGAGTACATCGAAGGTGCCTGATCGTGAGGTCTTGATCCCAGTCGGTTGCCTGTGGCGAACCGATGGGGTGCCACTACCGTTTCTGTTTCCGCTGCTGCTTTATTTCTCTGTTAGCCCTGCGAGGCTCAATAGTTGTAAACTCGACCTTAAGGTCAAAACCATTATTTGTTAATCAAAGTTAATCGTTTATGTTATTATTCGCTTGTATGGATCGATTGCCATCTTTGTTGACACTGTGTGCACTAGCATGATCCTGGGCTAGTGCAGTAAACACAGAGGGTCCCGAACCGTAATTTTGGGTCTCGACAAGCTCCTACTATGGGCAAATAGAGGAGATATGGGAGCTCGACTACGTGCTTTTCAAGATCTCCCTATTTCGGTGCCGTTGGGTCCATCTCCCACAGGTGAAGGTCGACAAGTACAGCGTCACTACCGTAGACCTCGAACGTGTCGAATACGAAAATGAACCATTCGTACTAGCTAACCAAGTTGTTTAAGTCTTCTATGTAACCGAACCCGCAAATAAGAAGCACCACGTAGTTCTTTATGGAAAAAGGAGGATTATCGGAGTTGAGAATATAGTGGACGAAGAAGAATACAATCAATTTGACGAGTTGCCTCCATTCGGAAATGGCATCAGGCTTGAGGAAGAACCCAGTGAGGAAGCTAGCTATATGCGCGTCGATCATCATGAAACGAGCATACAAACATACAGCAAAATGAATGTCTCACCTTGAAGCAATGAGATACACAAGTGAACCAATCATGCTTCTGTACTCTTTTTGATCAACAGACTCTCCATCCTCGTCAGGGTCTAACACTGCAGTGGATCCCATTGGTGTGGAGACTGGTTTGCTTGTCCTCATGTCAAAGCGACGAAGGAGATTCTTGGTGTATTTTGTTTGATAAACAAAAATACCCAGCTTTGATTGCTTGATCCGAAAACCTAGGAAGAACGTAAGTTCTCCCATCATGATCATCTCAAATTCCCTGCTCATAGTATCTAAAAACTTGGAAACAAGAGCATGAGAGGAACCACCAAAGATGATATCATCCACATAAATCTGAACAAGTAAAAGATCATTGCCATGCTTGAGTGAAATAAAGTTTTATCTACCTTGCCTATTTGAAAGTTATTTTTAAGCAAATATGATTTAACCCTATCATACTATGCTCTCGAAGCTTGTTTTAAACCATATAAAGCTTTGGACAGTTTGTAGACAGAATTAGGAAATTTAGGATTTTCAAAACCATGCGGTTGTCTTACATAAACCTCTTCCTCAATATAGCCATTAAGGAAGGCACTCTTAACATCCATTTGATACAACCTGAAACCCTTAGATGCAGCAAAAGCTAAAAGGATTCTAATGGCTTCTAAATGAGCAACAGGTGCAAAAGTTTCACCAAAATCAAGACCTTCTACCTAGGTAAAACCCTGAGCCACAAGCCTTGCCTTATTTCGAACAACAACACCATCCTCACTTTGTTTATTCTTAAAAACCCATTTAGTTCCAATAACATTATGACCAAGAGGAGGCGAGACTAAGGTCCAGACTTTATTTCGCTTAAAAGTTTCTAATTCTTTATGCATGGCATTAATCCAAGATTCATCAGATAAAGTGTGACTTACATCTTGGGGTTCAAAAGAGGATACAAAGGCAACATGAGCATATGAGGCATCAGAGTTATACCTGTTTCGAAGAACTCTCTTATCTAACTCACCAATTATTTGTTTAGGAGGATGACGTCGTTGAATATGCAGAGGAGCCTGTGTAGTCGTTGGTGACATAGGTGTACTTGTAGTGGCCTCTACCTCATTAGAGGTAGGAGCAGAGCCACTAGGTGTAGACTCCATTGGTGTAGTGTGAATCGGGGTTATCCTTTCATTGTTGTCAGAATCATAGAAGATGTCTTCGGATGCATCATTTACCTGGATACCTGCATTGTCGGGTCTAATACCAGGACTAACCTCATCAAAAGTGACCTCGCAGGTCTCAGCAATTTTGTTAGTTTCTAAGTTGAGTACACGATAACCTCAAGTGTGAGCTGCATATCCAAGAAAAATACCATATGAGGATCTAGATTCAAATTTATCAAGATTTCCATGTTTAAGAATAAAACATCGACACCCAAACACCCTCAAGTGAGAAATCTTAGGAGAATGACCAAAACGAAGTTCACAGGAATTCTTATGCAATTTAGCACGCAGAAATACTCTATTAGAAATATAGCAAGCGGTAGAAATAGCTTTAGCCCAATACTTCCTAGGTGTAGCATGTTCATTTAACATCGTTCTAGCCATCTCAACCAAAGTTCTATTTTTACGTTCTACAACATCGTTCTGTTGAGGCACACGAGTTGAAGAGAATTGATGATCTAAACCTTTTTCAGTACAAAAAGAAGCAAATAATGTGTTCTTGAATTCAGTTCCATTATCACTTCTAATTCCTCTAAGTGTCCCTGGGAGTTCAGTGGCAAGACTAAGGGCAAGCTCTCTAAAGTGATCAAAAACTTCGTCCTTAGATGCCATGAGGAAGACCCAAGAGTATCTAGAGTAATCATCAACAATAACAAGAACATACCATTTACCTCTAGCTGACTGAACTCTAGCAGGACCTACAATGTCCATGTGCAACAATTCACCAGGTGCATTAGTCATAACAAGTGAGAGAGGAGGATGTGATGCAGAAACCATCTTACCGTGACGACAGGGTGAACAAATAAAATCCATTGATCTTTCAATTTTAAGATTAGGTATTCCTCTAACAAGATTCATATTACTGATACGAGCAAGATAATCAAAACCAATATGACCTAATCTACGATGCCAGTGAAACAAATCCTTGAAATCAGATGAAACAAGACACCTAAGATCAGATGAGGAAGAATCTGCAAAAATCGCCTTTAAACAACCGACCAACTTGAGTAATCTTGCATACTAGATCACCAAATGCATCTAAAATATGGCAAGAATGCTTTTTAAAGCTTACCTCAAGATTGTCATCAATCAATTGTGAGACCGAAAGCAGATTATAGCTCAACTTATTGACATGAGCCACATCTTTTAAAATGAACTTGTCATTGACACGCACAGTACCTCTTGCAAGAACTCGTCCTTGCGCATTGTCCCCAAATGTTATCATCTCATCACCGGTGCCATGAGTGAGGGAGGAGAACCATCGTGAGTGTCCGGTCATACGACGAGAGCAACCGGAGCCAATGAACCATATGTTCTCCTTTCGCTTGCGACGAGCCTACAGAGTACGAACGATCGTCGGTATCTTAGTACTGGGGTTAGAGAATAACGATTTAGGTAACCAGTACTGAGATACACAGCGAACAGGAGCAACAACAGGCATAGAGAAAATACTTTTAGTTTCCGGGCACTGCCAGTCATACCGTTGTTGAAATGACGATCTGATCACCGGCCGGTATGACCGAGTGTAAAACGCCGGTCTTACCGCCCGTCGGTCTGACCGCGAAAAAAACTCCGGTCTGACCGATCCAATCGCAAAAACTCCCAAACCAGCAAATAGTTGTTTAGAGGGAGCAAATCAATGATAAGGAGCTTGACCAAACTCCATTACCGAATGAAATTTTTTTCTTAACCTGTCTTTCTTTTCTTTCTTTGCTTTCCGAAAATAGAATTGAACCAAATGACCCTCTCTACCACAATGAGTGCAATGATACTTGAATTTATGAGAAGTTGTATCTATTGCCTTTACAACACTTACTTTGGTAGATGAGTTCGTTGCAATACCAGCAGATTTAAAAATAATTTGTTTTAGTTCAGATTCTACTTCAAATTTTCTAGGTTCAAGAAGCTTAACAATCTTAGGAGGATTATTCTTAGCATGCTCAACAAAATTAAATCCTAGACCATGATGTTTAACACTCACTTTTGACTTGTCTAGGATCATATTCAAAATTTTCTTGCTAAAAGAAAATATCTCTAAAGTATCCTTAAGATACTCATTTTCTTTAGCTAGAGTAGGACAAGCTGTGCATTTGACAAATTCATTCACAATTTTCTTCGAAGTGCTAGATAGAGCCCTTTTCCTTTTGAAGAAAATCGACAAGTTATGCGGTCAAGGCTTCAATTTCTATTGTAAGTTTAGGATGGTTAGAGCAAGAAGCTATCTCATGATAAAGCATCCATTGAATTGTTTCTTGAGATGAATTAAGTCTAGCTTCTAGCAATCCATAATTAGAGCAAGTTTTAGTTTGGGCATTTAAAATACTTGACTCTAAACAAGTAGGTGCACTGAACTTGAGCTTTTCAATTTTAGAAGTTAAGCTTTCAACAAGACAATTATTTTTTTCAGTTTCTTTTTTGTTTTTTTTTAATTCAATAGCAAGTTTAATCAAACCATCTTCATGTTCATCATAGGATGGTCTTACCTCATCGGGATCACTGTCATCTTCGTTGTCATTGTCGTTTCCTGCCATAAAGCACATGCCCATGAAGTCATCGTTGTTATTCTTCTTATCTTTAGGATCATTATTGTCGTGGTCATCATCATCGCAGCTCTAACATTCTACATCACTCAAGCCAAGTTGCTCAATAGCCGAAAGAACCTTTTCAGTAAATTTTCAACGAAAATTATCACTCTTGGTGTTGCTGTTCTTGAATGACCGACCACGTAGTTCTTGTCTTCCCTGATCACCTTCCCTTTGAGCATGGGACATTCAACCTTAATGTGACCTGGCTCACCACATTCATAGCACTTGATCGAACTTGAGAAGCCTCATCGCTTCTTCATCCTCATGTTGTTGAGTGACTTGTATGCCCGTGAGGAGATCAACACCAAGTCTTCTTTAGGGAGTTGTTCGAACTGTTCCTCTGAAAAAGAAGACAAGGCAAATACAAGAAAAGAGCTCGAAGAAGCAGCCTGCATGGGGTTAGTCACAAGTGCTAAAGGTGAAGATATATCGATCTTAGATGGCAAAGCTTCCATCTCATAGGTTTTCAATCTAGAGAAAGGATCATCCATGGTTAAGGTATCTAGATTGATAGTTTGATTGATCATTGTGACAACCATCAACCACTCAGAACCTAAAGATCTCAAAATTTTAGATGCATTATCTTCATTAGTAGGAATAACATCTACGCCATGCAAACTACTCAGTATCTTCTCAAAGCGAGCAAAAAGATCATAAATAGATTCACCAGATTTCGTAACAAAATCAGAATACTCTTTTTGATAAAAATTTTTATGCACTTTCTTGATTTTAGTGGTTCCCTCATGATAATCGCAAAGAGTCTTACATATTAAGTGAGCAAAATTAATATGAGCTACACGATCAAATTCTTTGCGAGAGATTCCTTGAAACAACAAGTTACGAGCTTGAGCATTTAGATCAACATCTGTTTTATTTAGATTGGTACAGTAATAGGAACCACATATGGTCTAGAAACCTTATTCCAAACATTATTACCTTGAGCCTCAACATAAGCTTGCATACGACACTTCCAAAAAGCAAAATCAGTACCATCTAGCATGGGGGGACGATTCACATACCTCTCTGACGCTATAGCAACCCGCTCTGATACCACTTGTAGGATCTAGTACAAAAATCAGGGGGGGTTAATGATTATACCAATTTCTTCCTTCCAATTTAGTCGTACTCGCTGTGCGCTAATCTTCTCTACCTCCCGAGGTGGTTGGCGACAATCGGGTGATCAACACAGCACATGATCGTAGACAACGAAGTCGACGAAGAAGAGCTATCTCGCCACGCACTGTTTGAACAAGAACAAATCTGAGATGATGCTCAGAGAAACACGCCGCCGGCGAAGACTATTTGGAATAGATCTGAGCTTTATTTTTCAATCTTGTTCTGTGGCTACAAAGCGCCTTTTATGGCACCCCTCAAAGCTTTCTTCCGAAAGCCCTCTCCAAATCCCCCGCAAAAGCTACTATAAAACTCTTAACCTCTGCCTCCTTTTAAAGGCTAGAGTCCTAAACCGTATCTGCAACGACACGGATACAAAATCCTATCTCTTCTGAGAATCAAGGGACACAAAACCCTTCCAAACACGGGTTTTTCAATATCTCTAAACCTTTCAGATATGAAACACTTTCCATATCTCCTCACGCGTCGTAATCCTTCAGGGATGCACCATCGGAAGCTTCTCCGCGCATCATGCATCCACCTTTGATCTCCACGTGCCCTAGCGTAAGCCCGACCACCTCGTGACATCCTCGACCGCCTGAACCTTAGATTTTCCCATCCTAGTCCCGGTCCTCCTCGTCATCGACCATGATCATCTTCACGCTCAACCTGCACATGCAAAAACCAAAGAACATATTCCAGGCACAAGTTCTCCAACTTGACCAATATCAGTTCAAACACGCATATCACACCTTCAGCCATCAATAACCAAGACCCAGATCAACCACGATTTGTTCTACTAGGTCTACGACCACTTCTAAGAAGTTCATGACCAGTTCCACCAGGTCTACGACCACTTCCAGCAGGACTACGCACTGTAACACTCGAAACCTACGACTACGCACTGTAGCACTCGAAGCCTACGACTATGCACCGTAGCACTTGAAGCTACAATACTCGTAATGAACAGTACTCGGGGTGAATAGTACTCTAACTATAGGACTCGAAAGACCTCCTCACCAGGGGTGGTCCTAGAAGACCTCCTGGCGGTCTTGGAAGATCGTAAACCGACCACTCTAACAGAATGACCGAAACTTTCACAACTGCAAATTCCAATGCAACCCAAAAGTCAATTATTCATTAGTAAAAACCACGACCAAGCCCCATGGTCTAATAAGTTCTCGCTCAAGACCCACGACCACAACCCCATTCCTCAACTCGAGTTTCGACCAGACGTTGTCAAAGAAATCTTCTTTAGGGAAGAATTCTTCCGGATTCAAGATCAAATCCAAGAAACTAAGGTATGTAAAAAGACAAAAGGGTAAGAACAACATTTACCTTTTGCTGTCTGCTATTTGACGTGTTTTCCTTTTTGTACTCTTAGCCCGACTCCTCCAACCCTCAAGGACGTTCCTGTCGAGGAACCCACTGCTATTTCTTTGACAGTCGGAGGAATGACAGTGGCAGTGGTCGAAGAGTCATCCACCGTCCATGAGGTGGAAGGGGCCATTTTTGCTGAAGCGGCTACGACTACTGAGGTGGTTGTGGAGCCAAAAGCGAAGACGACAGAGGTAGCGATGGAAGCATCCGGCCATGGTGGTGAAGCATTCGATCACCGCGCTGGGAAGGAAATCGTTGTGGACGCTCCTCCCAGCCCCAAGGTCAAGCTACTGATGCCGCTACCACCGAGGAAGAAGAAGGGTTTGATCTCTTCGACCATTCCTTCAGGTTCTTTGGCCCCACTTCTATTGTGGGATCTCGTGCGTTCAGATCTCGTCACCGGATTCGTCACCCTAAGGACATTCCTGGCAGGGGGAATGTTTTCGATGACAAGCGTCTCGAAAAGTTGTGGTGGAACCGAGTTCAAGAGATCGATGAACTGAAGATCAACTGAAGATCCCCACAAAAGTATTTTCTTTGTTTGCTCGAACGACCATGAATGTAAGTAGCTGCCGTCCAACATTTACATATGTGTCTTTTCTCGCTTCTTACTATCTTTCTTTATGCAGAAAGCTTTGGAACAAATTATCACTGTTGCGGAATACAACGGTCAACTTGTGCAGCTGCGATAGGAGAAAACGGTACTCTACGATCAGGTAGAGAGATGGTAAGTTATTGCTACTCGTAGTCGTTTATGTTTCGACCACTTGCACAGTGCTTATGGAGATGGTCGTAGAAAAACTTACGACTTGGTAATGGTTGTAGAAAGACTTACAGCTAGAGAATTATCATAGAAAAACTTACGATTAGGTACTGGTTGTAGAAAAACTTATGACCAGAGAATTATCGTAGATAAACTTACGACTGGGTACTGATCGTAGAAGAACTTACGACCAGGTAATGGTCATAGAAAATGACCACTCGTTCTATACTCATGTCTACTCTTCACCAATGTAGGTTCAAGAGCGACAAAAAGACCTTTGCTGATTCGCTCAACTACGAGAAAGTCGAAACGAAAAAGCTAAAGGAAGAGAAGGAGGCCCTTCTGAAGGAGCTTTAGGAGGCGAACTCTGCAATTAAGACTAAGAATTGAAATCATATTAATAAATTTATCCTAGCCCCTGACTATTGGCTTAGTTTATTTAGATAACCTAAGTAAATAGTGTGAAAATAGTTTTCTTAAAAAGAGAGAGAGAGGTTTGGCTAACTTATAGTTTTCGATCACTATTATCATGTACTGGTCGAAAGAGTAAGAACGAGTCAAGGAAGTTCCTTCTAGTGGGTAGGACCACATGCAGAAAGGAAAGACTTCGACTATGTGATGTAACCCTCTCTGACCAGGTTAATCAAATCAAGAACGGCAACTTGAGTTGGACAAACATCTGGAGTACCTTAAAAAATCGTTCGACCCATTCCAGTGCACTCGATAGGTTTGCTCTGGTAACAAGAATTAGAAACAGGACGACACTGGGAAGTTCCTTCTAGTGAGCAGGACCACGTGCAGAGAGGAAAGACTTCGACTAAGTGTTGTGTCTTTCTCTGACCAGTTGAAACAAACAGAGTTTACCAAAAGTAGTCGAATAAATTACAAAAGTGTACTCTACTTAGAGTATTTTTAAAAATGAATGAAGAAATAAACTAAGGTGATAAGAGTTGGCTTGAAAATATTTCGACCATGTTTTTTTTAACCCGAGTTCTTTGTATTGGTAGCAAAAGTGAGGAACGAGTCGACACTAGGAAGTTCCTTCTAGTGGACCGGACCACAGGCAGAAAGGAAAGATTTTGACTAGGTGATGTTACCATCCTTTCGACCAATGTAAAGAAAGGTTGGGTACTGGTCGTAGAAAGACTTACGACTAGGAAATGGTCGAAAAATTACCAAAGCGCTACTCAAATTAAGACGATAAAGATAGAAAGAACCTAATGCTTTATTGTCGGGTTGATTGGTTACACAAAAAATTTGCGTAACTGGTCGATGTTCTAAGAATTGGAGAGAATCCGACTATCTTCCATTGTCAGTCGTACCGAAACCGATCGCGTAACTTTGACCATTTGTAAGAACATACTGTCGGGACCGGATCTCGGATCCAGACCCCACATATATCTGCACTAGTCCCATGATCGATAGCTAGCTCACACAGTTGCAACATTGGTGTAATCATAACCACACAACCAAACTATAGATGAAGCGGACAAATTAATAATATTAAGCAAAAGGACCTTATGGTCAAGTCTTACAACAGTTGCCACGTGGGGCTAAAGACAACAGAGTAAAGCTGGCGTGAGGACAAAACATCTGGTGGAGGTCACCCAATATGCCCACCGCAATCGAGTGAGGGGCGCGACCTAATTATAAAGTCTTCAAAGAAGTCTTCCTCGTAGAACTCTGAGTTCATTGGATCACCTTCCTCTGCTGATTTAAGCAGAGGCGCAAGGCCATGAGTACTTTGAATGTACTCAGCAAGTCATAGTGAATTGTATGCAAGTAATATTTATGCAAGGCTTAACAAGGATAGCTTTATGGCTAATTTGCGGAAAGCATTATTTGACATAAATACAATAAGTAGATTGCAAAGCATAATTTAAAGACTAATACATAAGTAAGCAATTTTCTTTGAAACAACTAGTGAACACCCTGTTCACTTCCCAAACATCAACCAACGACAAGATTCGACCCAAACCATTCCAACATTATCGATAAAAGTTCTACCCCTTGCGTGAAATCTCCAGGCATGTCCATAACCGGGGACACGGCTATTCGAATAGTTTTACACTCTGCAGAGGTCGCATACTTGACCCACAAGACACGAATTCTCTAGTTTGTCGGCATATATCTATGCCACCGCCACTACCTTAGGTAAGCGATCTAGAAACACGTGACAAGGCTTTTACAAAGTTCTGTTTTGACTCGATTACATTAAGCTAAGGTTTACGCCTCTATCTGCCCCTCTTGCGCCGTTCCCAACCAAAAGCAGAACCAAACCAAGACATTGCTAATTATTCACCAGGTCTATCCCAATCTAGACATGTGGTTGTATGCGGTTGAGGCCCAGATCAATGGTTCAAGGTTAAGTCCTTAGTTGGTTGCTCGAGCGAGACGGTTCCACATTCCAAGTGTGCGTTCTGGCCCACTTTTTCCACCACCCACTCGTCCAGAGCATAATCATTTTCGTTCAATCGGCGAATGACCACCTAGTCATGGCACAACATCTTTTAACAAAGTGGCTCCGCCATACGGTTCCATATTTTCCTTTAGTCAAATTCAACATGTTGGGTTCAACCCTACCGAGGACCACCTAGTCCGGCACCACAAATTTTAGTAAGGTGACAACAAATGTCATGGTCTCACACAGGACCACACTTCGCATTATTAGCAACACATGTCGTTACTACACAAGCCACAAACCATGTGCGCTAGGGCAAGTCAACATTTATTGAATCATGATATCGAGACCAACGTCTACTAGAGCATGACTAAGCAATAAAGCGTGCCCATGTTGGTATTACAATAATATCCAACTAATAATTAACCATCCTAAGGTGTCCAAGGGGTTATGTCATTCAAGGATACATGTCGATTGCAATTTATCAAGGAGGCATACGGCAATTAGGTATTTAACTAAACCCGAAACCATTTATTATAAAATTAGCAATGCATGTTTATATAAAACAATATACTTTTATAAGGATGGGTTTAACATGATCAATGGTCTATGACTTGCCTTCGTTGAAGAGTAGCGGTGCTTCGGTCGTCGGGTCCGCGAAAGCTTCCGAAACGTCGGGACCTATATGCGCAAATGAAAATAAATAAATAAAATAACTTCAAATAAAATCTAAATAAATACCAAATAAATACTAATAGGAAGGCAAGGATTTTAGATGAATTTAGAAATTTGAATCACTCGAATCGGAGTTCGAATGAGAAAGTTATGGCCAAAAGAAGTTAGGAAAACACATAAAATCAAGAAAAAAGAATTTCCTGATTTCTAGAATTATTTTCCTAAAGGAAAATCGAATTATTGCGCAAGCTGACGTCAGCTGAGGGTTTTCTTTTCCGGCCGAATTATTTTCCTAAAGGAAAATCCGGAAATACCCACGTCGGCGGTGACGAAATTTCCACGCCAACAAAAGGTGACGTGGTATTTGAGGTGGCGCCACGTGGTCGCCACGCCGACCGAACCGAGCGGCGGCTTCGGCCCTAGGGCTTCTTAACGGTGGCAATGCAATGGCGGCGCGGCGAGGGCACCATCGCAAGCGCGCTTGGTTAGCGAAAGCTAGTCTTGTACGCGAGCGAGATGGCAGCGGCGGAAGGTCGAGCGAAGCAATGGAGGAGGCGGCGGCGGACGGCGGAGAACTCCGGCGGGGTTTAAGCGACGGGAGGTCGCAAGACCAAAGCGCGCTTGTAACAGCGGAGGTGGCGACGATGGCGGCGGAGCGTGCTCAACGGCGGCGGCGTCGCGGAAGAAGCGTCGCGGCGGCGGCAAAGCTCCAATCGCGGCGAAGTCGGGAGGAGAGAGGAGAGTGGGTGAGGAAAGAGGGGCTCGGGCGATCGATGCGCTCTTAAATAGGGCTCGAGGAGGGCGGAAGAGGAGGACGGCGTGGAGGTCTCATGACCATTAATGGCGGCGTCCGTATGGCGTGGAGTGCGGCGTGGGTGCGCCCGAAGCGTGGCGAGATGGCGGCGGTCTGCGGCGGGCGGCGTCTTGTGGCGGGATTCGGGAATGGGCGACGAGTGGGCGGCGGCATGGCGCGGGCGCCGCGCGAATCGCGAGCATGGGCGTGGAGTGGCGCACCCGAGGAGGAAGACGAGATCGACAGAGGGCCAGCGTCGAGAGAGAGAGAGAGAGAGAGGCGGGTGAGGTGAGTCTGGCCGTCCGATGGAAATCAGACGGTCTTGGAGGGGCCTATGGCTTGGCCAAAGTCTGGTGGTAAGCGATGTAGACCAAAGAAATTTAGCCCAAACGAGGAGGAGATTTCTAAGCCTTTTTCTTTTAGAAAATACCGGAAAAGCAAAAACAATTTTAGAAAATAGTTTAAGGCACCCAAAATTCTAGGAAAATTCTCATAAATTCCTTGAATTATTTAGGACTTAGTAAAAATATTTTCAGCCTCACTATTGCTTTTAATTTTTGGCAATTAATTATTTTTAACATAAGGCCAAGGAAAAACCAAATTAAAGTCCAACCAAACTCAACTAACCCAATTTTAATTAGTTCAAGTTTTAGTTAATTTAAATTAAACCACTTTTGAAATTCTAAAATACAATTTAAGCTTTGGCAAATTAATAAAACCAAATGGTTCCTTTTAAAGTTTTCAAAATTTTCAAAAGGCGGAAAATAGGGATGTTACAAACCTATACCCTTAAAGGGAATCTCGACCGAGATTGGTGACTAGAGAATAGGTCACGGGAACTCGGCCTTGAGATCCTCTTCACGTTCCCGGTGGCTTCTTCTTGATGTGATTGCTCCATTGAACCTTGCGAAATGGAGGATCTTGCTTCTTGTCTGCCTTCGAGACACTTCCAAGATTTTGATGGGCTTTGCTCCTTGTAGGTTAGATCTTCTTGCAAGTTGATCGCTTCTAACCACATCTGCTCTTCGGTACCTTGAGCACTTCTTCAACTGAGACACATGAAAGACATCATGCACATCTGACAACTGAGGCGGGAGCTCTAACTTGTAAGCGACTTCTCCTCTTCTGACTAGAACTGGAAAAGGTCCAATGTATCTGGGTGCGAGCTTTCCACTCACTCTGAAGCGACGCATCCCTTTGAGAGGTGAGACCTTCAGGTACACATGATCTCCAGGTACAAAAGCTAATTCTCGACGACGGTTATCAGCATAACTCTTACATGCAGTGCAGAATTTGTTCTCGGCTTTTCTCTGATTGACTTAACTTGATCTTGAGCTTCCTTTAGGATTTGGTCCGAGCACTTGTCCTTCGGGACTCGATCCAATACAAAGGTGTTCGACACTTTCTTCCATAAAGGGCCTCAAACGGGGACATCTGTAGACTTGATTGATGACTGTTGTTGTAGGAAAACTCTGCATAAGGTAGCATTTGGTCCCAACTAGCCTGGTTCTCTAGAGCGCAGGCTCTCAACATATCTTCTAGGATTTGATTTACCCTTTACATTTGACCATCTGTCGAGGGTGGTAGGTCAGACCGAAATTCAAATTAGTGCCCAAAAGCGCGTGTAACCGCGAAATCTTGAGGTGAATGGGTTCCTCGATCGACCACGATCTTCTTTGGCACTCCATCTTGACATACTATCTTGGCCATATACAATTACGCAAGTCTGTCTCTGAGTAGGTGGTCTTGGTCGGATGAAGTGAGCCACTTTTGTTAGGCGATCGACAATTACCCGAGATAGAATCATATCGACTTTAGTTCTTGGCGGATCGGTGATAAAATCCATTCCAATTTCTTCCCATTTCCATGCGGGTATGCTTAAAGGTTGCAAAAGTCCAAGCGGTCTCGATGCTCGGCTTTAACTTCGTGACAAACATCACATTGTGCAATATACTCAAGAACTTCACGCTTCATGCTAGGCCACCAAAAGAATTCCTTGAGGTCTTGATACATTTTAGTGCTTCCGGTGAATGGAGTACAAGGTTTCATGAGCTTCCTTGAGTATTAATTGTTTCAGTTCCTTCTGATCCGGTACACAAATACGCTTGTCGAACCATAGGACACCTTGCTCATCTTCTGAAAATCTTAAGGATTTACCCTGCTTCATGTTTTTCTTGATTTCCTTAATATCCGTATCTTCTTCTTGGGCTTTCTTGATTTGATCTGAAGAGTCGGTTGCACTTCAAAGGCGACTAAGTAACCTTCTTCGACTAACTCGAGCTTGAGCCTTTGAAATTCTTAGTGCAATCTTTGGTGACCTTCCTTGATCATCGAGTATTGCGATGGGTCTTTCTACTTAAAGCATCTGCTACAACATTTGCTTTGCACAGGTGATAATGAATTCCCATGTTGTAATCCTTGATCAATTCCAACCATCTTCTTTGTCTCATGTTCAGATCCGCTTGGGTAAAAATGTACTTTAAGCTCTTATGGTCCGTGTAAACTTCACAGCGATTACCGATGAGGTAATGGTGCCATATCTTTAAAGCATGTACTACGGTAGCTAATTCTAAATCATGAGTGGGGTAATTGACTTCATGAGGCTTCAATTGGCGTGAAGCATAGGCTACCACTCTCCTTTCCTGCATCAAAACACAACCGAGACCTTGGCGAGATGCATCCTGATAAACCTCAAAATCCTTAGAACATCCGGTAGAATCGACCTTTGAGGCGGTGGTCAAGCGCTTCTTTAATTCTTGAAAACTTTGCTCGCATTCAAGCGTCCAAGCAAATTTCTTTTCCTTTTTCACAATTGGGTAAGGGTCTTGCTATTCTTGAGAATCCTTCTATGAACCGACGGTAGTAACACGCCATTCCGAGGAAGCTTGACTGAGTCTTGACTTGGGTGACTCGAGTTGAGCACATCCTTGACTTTACTAGGGTTGACAATGACTCATACTGCAGACATGGCGTGTCCCAAAAGGTAACTTCTTTCATCCAAAACTCACACTTGTCGAATTTAGCATAGAGTTGATGATCTCTAAGCTTATTGAGAACCAGCGAAGGTGCTCTTCATGCTCTTCTTCACTCTTAGAGTAGATTAGGATATCGTCAATAAAGACAATGACAAACTTATCCGGATACTCCATGAATACTTTATTCATCAAGTTCATAAAATAAGTGGTGCATTGGTTAATCCAAAAGACATGACCGTATTCTCATCTGATCCATATCGAGTTGAGAAAGTCATCTTGGTATATCTTCTTCACGAATCTTGGTGATGGTAACGACCTCAAATCTATCTTGGAAAACACTCGGCTCCTTTTAGCGGGTCAAACAAATCATCAATCACAGGCGAGGGTACTTGTTCTTGATGGTGACTTCATTGAGAGAGCGGTAGTCCACACACATCCATTGGGTGCCATCCTTCTTAGGGACAAAGATCCTTTGGGGCTCCCCAAGGCGAAGAACTTGGTCGGACAAATCCTTTATCTTGCATTTCTTCAATCTGCTTCTTCACTCGACTAAGTCATCAACCGGCAAGCGGTAGGGTCTCTTGGAAATGGGTGCAGTTCCCGGAACTAGGTTAATGACAAACTCTAGGTCCTGTCCGGTGGCATTCCAGGTAACTCATCCGGAAAGACATCTGGAAATTCTCTGACTAACGGCACATCTTCCAAAGATACAGTACTAACACCTGCAGACTAAGGCTCCATCATACTTTTAGTAGAGGCTTGAACTTTACTTTGGTTCCATCTGGTGACCAACGTGATACTTCTATCACCACAATCCAAAAGCGCTTGGTGATCGAAAGCGGTCCATACCCAAAATCACATCTAGGGATTTGGCATTGATAATTATAAGGTTGGCTAAGAATTCTACCCTTCTATGGTTACTTTAACCTTAGGGCGACCTTGGTTAGTACTCAACTCCGAACCGGTGTGCGAATCAACATAGCATTTTTAAGAGTCGAACCTTTAGGCGATGCTTTGCAACAAAACTCCGAGAAACAAATGAATGGGTAGCTCCAGAATCAAACAAAACTGTAGCAGGTGCTGAATTTACTAGGAACTTACCCAGCACGACGTCCGGGGCTATCTGGGCTTCCTCTACTGTGACATGATTCACACGGCCTCTTCCGAAAGTCTGAGGGGTCTTGGCTGGTGCTGTTGGAGTCTGAGGTGCTCCACGTCCTGCTCCTGGCATGGGGGTCCTGGTCGGGGTAGCTCCAAGGTTGAATCTGACTGGTGATGGACCTTGCTTCGAGGGCAATTCTTTGGCATAATGTCAGAGTTCTTGACGCTTAAACAATTGATTCTGCGGCGGGGTTGTTGCTTCTTGGTCTGGTGGTTGTTGGTGTTGTTGTTGAAGTTGCGGAATCTGGAAGCGGTAGGGCGAGGTGTCTTTGGTCTGAGGGTTCTAAAGGTGGCAGGAGGAGCAGAATGAAATTGGGTATTGCGCATTCATTACGGCCCTCTGCGAATGACTTTGATGAGTACCATCTTTGCATCGACTTCCTTTTATGAGATTCCGCCATTCGACGTGACTCTTCTATGAGCATGGCCTTGTTGACTAGTCATTGAAATTGGCATAGTCGTTGCCAACGACTGAACCTTCAAGCTAGGGTTGAGTCCTTGCTTGAAACGCTTCGACGAGCATCATCGGTGGCAACATCCTCAGGGGCATAATGAGAGAGTTGAGTGAACTTGTTGAGGTATTCACTCAGCGATGAGTTCCTTGTTTGACTCACGAAACTCATTCTTCTTCATTTCTACCTTTAAAATCGGGGATATGGGAGAGGCGAAAGCTTCAAAAATTCAGTCAAGTGATGTTCGTGTGGTTCTCATAGGCGGCACAAGAGTTCTCCCACCATTCTGCTGCGTGCCTTCCGGTGGTGTGTGGCATAAAGAACTTTCTCACGGTCATCACACCGGGTAATGGCAAGCTTCTTTTCAATGAGAGCGCACCAATCATCTGCCTCAAAGGCTCGGAGGAGCCGGAAAAGGTAGGTGGATGGGTCCTCATAAACTCTGCCGGCTTTGGTGATGATAAGGTGGTGGGGCGGAGGTGGCATGGCATTTGCTTGGTTGTTACAGTTCAAGATTTGAGCAAAGCATGGTATCTGATTCTGTTGAGCCATCATCTGGTTCATGTTACGCATCATTGCATTCATCAAGCTGCGCTGTCTTTGCCATGAATCGCCCCAAACCCCGATCTGTCGTTGCGGTTGGGGTTGGTGGCGTATGAGGTCCACTTGCTCTTCTGACTTGCCGAGTTATGGTCTGAACCATCTGCCTGCATCTTCTCGGGTTTAATAGATGAGAGGAAGAAAGCATAATAGGAAAGAGGGAAAAGCACAGAGGCGAGTAAGAGAAGGGAGAAAAGACGGGACAACCTAATCGGGGGAAGTCGGTTTAACCCAACGAACAATAGCCGGAAAGCTATAAGAGGCAACAAAACTCAAGCCTCCGATTCTATCGAATCTTTGAAATTAAAAGAATCGCACTACAAATCTATCTCATTTTGGCGGGCGACTCTAAGCAAAGCTCGATTCTATAGAGATTATCAAGATGAGAGGGTCACTTTACATTCCGAAGCAAAGTTCAGAAAAGATAAGAAGTCAGACTTTAAGAATGGAATAAGGAGAGATTAGCATAAGATGAGGAAGAATAGAGTAAGGTAAGAGGAGAATACTATTTAAGTTAATGGTTGGTTTGATTTATAAAATAAGATTTTAAAGTTTTGACTAAACGACCATGCTAACTATGGTTACGTCCCACAGTCGATATGGCTCTGATACCACCTTTGTCAGGACCCCGGATCTCCGGATCCAGGACCCCCTGTGTATATCTGCACTAGTCCCATGATCAGTAGCTAGCTCACACAGTTGCAACATTGGTGTAATCATAACCACACAACCAAACTATAGATGAAGCAGACAAATTAATAATATTAAGCAAAAGGGACCTTATGGTCAAGTCTTACAACGGTTGCCATGTAGGGCTAAAGACAACAGAGTAAACCGGCAATGAGGACAAAACATCGGTGGAGGTCACCCAATATGCCCACCGCAATCGAGTGAGGGGCGACCTAATTATAAAGTCTTCAAAGAAGTCTTCCTCGTAGAACTCTGAGTTCATTGGATCACCTTCCTCTGCTGATTTAAACAGAGGGCGCAAGGCCATGAGTACTTTGAATGTACTCAGCAAGTCATAGTGAATTGTATGCAAGTAATATTTATGCAAGGCTTAACAAGGATAGCTTTATGGCTAATTTGCGGAAAGCATTATTTGACAGTAAATACAATAAGTAGATTGCAAAGCATAATTTAAAAGACTAATACATAAGTAAGCAATTTTCTTTGAAACAACTAGTGAACACCCTGTTCACTTCCCAAACATCAACCAACGACAAGATTCGACCCAAACCATTCCAACATTATCGATAAAAGTTCTACCCCTTGCGTGAAATCTCCGGCATGTCCATAGCAGGGACACGGCTATTGAATAGTTTTACACTCTGCGAGAGGTCATACAACTTGACCCACAAGACCACGAATTCTCTAGTTTGTCAAGCATATATCTATGCCACCGCTCACTACCTTAGGTAAGCAGTCTAGAAACACGTGACAAGGCTTTTACAAAGTTACATTTTGACTCGATTACATTAAGCTAAGGTTTAGCCTCTATCGGCCCCCTCTTGCGCCTTTCCCAACCAAAAGCAGAACCAAACCAAGACATTGCTAATTATTGACCGGTCTATCCCAATCTAGACATGTGGTTGTATGCGGTTGAGGCCCAGATCAATGGTTCAAGGTTAAGTCCTTAGTTGGTTGCTCGAGGCGAGGCGGTTCCACATTCCAAGTGTGCGTTCACGGCAACCACTTTTCCACCACCCACTCGTCCGAGCATAATCATTTTCGTTCAATCGGCGAATGACCACCCTAGTCATGGCACAACATCTTTTAACAAAGTGGCTCATACGGTTCCATATTTTCCTTTAGTCAAATTCAACATGTTGGGTTCAACTTGGCAGAGGACCACCCTAGTCCGGCACCACAAATTTTAGTAAGGTGACAACAAATGTCATGGTCTCACACAGGACCACACTTCGCATTATTAGCAACACAGGTCGTTACTACACAAGCCACAAACCATGTGCGCTAGGGCAAGTCAACATTTATTGAATCATGATATCGAGACCAACGTCTACTAGAGCATGACTAAGCAATAAAGCGTGCCCATGTTGGTATTACAATAATGTCCAACTAATAATTAACCATCCTAAGGTGTCCAGGGGTTATGTCATTCAAGGATACATATCGATTGCAATTTATCAAGGAGGCATACGGCAATTAGGTATTTAACTAAACTAAAACCATTTATTATAAAATTAGCAATGCATGTTTATATAAAACAATATACTTTTATAAGGATGGGTTTAACATGATCAATGGTCTATGACTTGCCTTCGTTGAAGAGTAGCGATTTGCTTGATTAAATCGGTCATGAAAGCTTAAAACGTCGGGACCTATCTGCATAAATGAAACTAAATAAATAAAATAACTTCAAATAAAATCCAAATAAATACCAAATAAATACTAATAGGAAGGCAAGGATTTTAGATGAATTTAGAAATTTGAATCACTTTCGAATCGGAGTTCGAATGAGAAAGTTATGGCCAAAAGAAGTTAGGAAAACACATAAAATCAAGAAAAAATTTCTGATTTCTAGAATTATTTTCCTAAAGGAAAATCGAATTACTGCGCAAGCTGACGTCAGCTGAGGGTTTTCTTTTCCGGCCGAATTATTTTCCTAAAGGAAAATCCGGAAATACCCACGTCGGCGGTATGAAATTTACGCCACGACAAAAGGTGACGATAAGCCGACGGCGGTAGGCGGCGTGACCACGTGGTATACGTCGACCAAGGCGGCTGGTGGCCTTCGGCCCTAAGACTTCTTGTGACAATGGCGAAGTGGCAGCCGGCGAACACCATCGCGAAAGAGCGACGACAATGAAAGCTAGTCTGTATGACAATGAGACACTGTGGCAGCGGAAGGTCGGCGGCGAAGCGCGAAATGGAGGAGGCGGCTCGGCAATGGCGGAGGGCTCGGCGGGGTTTAAGCGGCAGAGAGGTCGCGCAGCAGCGCTGCATTGCCCGTAGCAGGAGTGGCGACGATGGCGGCGGAGCGTGCTCAACGGCGGCGGCGGGGCAGTGCGGCAGAAAGCGTCGCGGATGGCCGTAGCTCAATCATGGCGAGTCGCGAGGAGAGAGGAGAGTGGGTGAGGAAAGAGAGGGGCTCGGGCGATCGATGCGCTCTTAAATAGGGCTCGAGGAGGCGGAAGAGGAGGACGGCGTGGAGGTCTCATGACCATTAATGGCGGCGTCCGTATGGCGTGGAGTGCTTGCGTGGTGCGCGCCCGGCGTGGCGAGATGGCGTGCGAGTCTGTGAGCGGACGGCGTCTTGGCGGATTCGAGGAATGGGCGACGGAGTGGGCGGCATGGCAGCAGCCCGTGCGAATCGCGAGCATGGGCGTGGAGTGGCCTTGATCCGGAGGAGGAAGACGAGATCGCAGGCGGGCCAGCGTCGAGAGAGAGAAGAGAGAGAGGCGCAAGGTGAGGTGAGTCTGAGCCGTCAGATGGTCGGACGGTCTTGGAGGGGAGGGCTTCTTGGCAGCAGAACTGCGTCAAGTTGTAGCGATGTAGACCAAAGAAATTTAGCCCAAAGCGAGGAGGAGATTTCTAAGCCTTTTTCTTTTTAGAAAATACCAGAAAAGCAAAAACAATTTTAGAAAATAGTTTAAGGCACCCAAAATTCTAGGAAAATTCTCATAAATTCCTTGAATTATTTAGGACTTAGTAAAAATATTTTCAGCCTCACTATTGCTTTTAATTTTTGGCAATTAATTATTTTTAACATAAGGCCAAGGGAAAAACCAAATTAAAGTCCAACCAAACTCAACTAACCCAATTTTAATTAGTTCAAGTTTTAGTTAATTTAAATTAAACCACTTTTGAAATTCTAAAATACAATTTAAGCTTTGGCAAATTAATAAAACCAAATGGTTCCTTTTTAAAGTTTTCAAAATTTTCAAAAAGGCCAGAAAATAGGGATGTTACACCTTCCCACTTGGGGGAAAGTTTATTCCGATTAGGCTGGGATTGAATCTTCTTTAATCCCAAGTCACCTACAGTAAGGCTATGAGGTTGGCCTTACGATCGTAGTATTTGCACAGGGCTTGTTGGTAGACTGCTGAGCGGATTAAGGCTTGATTTCTATTTTCTTCGAGTAGGTTGATGTCATCTGCTCAAAGTTGAACCTAGGTAGAGTCGTTGAAGGTTTCGACCCTTGTTGACCTTATCTTTAGTTTTGTTGGAAACATGGCTTCGCCACTGAAAACTAAGAAAAATAGTGTTTTACCTGTAGCTCGACTAGCAGTTGTACGAACTGCTCATAATACTGAGGGTAATTCTTGTACCCAAGCCCCCGAGCACTTGACAAGCTGGTCGAAGACTCGAGTTTTGATTCCCAGCATTATTTGCCTATTCGCTCTTTCAACTGCCTTATTGCTTTGAGGATAGGCAACAGAAGCGTAACACAGTTTGGTAGCCAACTCGTCGCAAAATTCTTAGAATTTTGCGCTCAAAAATTGCTTATCATTATCTGTGATTATTCGACTTGGGACTCCAAACCGAGTAATCACGCTTCTCATCATGAACCGTTTTGCTGCTTCCGTTATTATCCCAGTCACAGGTTCGGCTTCAATCCATTTTGTGAATGTATCAATAGGCACAAAAAGGAATTCAAAACCACCTGGAGCTTTTGAGAACAGTCCCAGGATATCGAGACCCTAGGTCGCAAAAGGCCATGATAGAGGAATTGTTTGTAATGCCTGAGCCGGTTGATGTATTTTCCTGCTATGAAACTGGTATTGTGCACACTTCTTAACTAGCTCTTTGGCATCATAGAGGGCTGTTGGCCAGTAGAAACCATGTCGAAAGGTTTTTCTGACCAGCGTTCTGTAGGAAGCATGAGTTCCACAGATGCCCCCGTGTATGTTGTGAAGGAGGTTTAATCCTTCTCTCTGCGATATGCATCGCATGAGTACCTCGTTTATAGAGGACTCCTTCGATCAAAGTCTACATTTTGACCTTTTGGGATAAGTGATCTGCCTCGAGATCATTATCGGGTATTGTATCCGTCTGAAGATACTCGTAGATGGGATTAATCCAAGTATCCTCGTATTCTAGTGAGGCTGTCTCAATAGGAGTTGTCTCTGGTGTTTCGACCAGAGATGACTTTTGGAGCTGCTTCAAGAAGACTCCTTTTGGTACTTGTGATCGGGAAGAAGCCATTCAAGCAAGCTGATCTATGTGAAAATTATCCTTTCGAGGGATAAATTGTACCTCGAAACCGAAAAATGCTTTTCAAGCTTTCGAACTTCCGATAAGTACCAAGACATGGTAGGGTTAGAGCACTGGTACTCTTTTCTGACCTGATTCACGACCAATTGAGAGTCTCCTCTCACGAGTAGTCGTCGAATCGCGAGCGCTTTTGCAGCTTGTATGCTAGTCAGCAAACCTTCATATTCTGCCATGTTGTTAGTGGCCTGAAAGTTTAATTGAATGGCATACTTTAAGGTCTCTCCGGTAGGACATTCTAGGACCACCCCAGCCCCGAGCCACTTAAAGTAAGTGATCCATCATCAAAGTACATCATCCACTGGTCGTGGGTATCGTACTGAGGATCCTAAACAGGTTCAAGATTTATCCATTCGGCGACAAAGTCTGCCAATATCTGGGATTTAATGGACGTTCGGAACACGAAATAGAGGTTGAACTCCCCAAGTTCTACTGACCATTTTGCTATGTGTCCTACTGCTTCCCTGTTCTGGAGGATCAATCCTAAGGGAAACTCAAACAACAAAATTATCTTGTGCACCTGAAAATAATGTCGTAGTTTCCTCGAAGACACGAGTAGGGCGTATAGAAGTTTTTGGACCCGAGGGAAGGATAAAGATCTCTCGTTGATGATCTCCACTTACGCTTGAGGCCTCCTCGCTTGAGGAGTAGTCGAAAGACACCTTCTAGTGACTTGAAGCAAACCCCTCTAGGAAGTGAAATTCCGGGTTATAACCGTCTCCGTCTGTAGGTGAGCCTTACGATGGGATGGTCGAACTCGCAGGAAAAGCATGCCCAGCCCCATCCTCTGTGGGGCTAACCGAAGAGAGATGACCACCAGATGCTGATGAAGCTCCGGAATTATGGCTTCTAGGACTTGCCGTGCCAGGTCGGACTATCTTAGACGGACTTGAACATTTGGAGGGGGAACCCTCATCATGTTGTGAGCCTGTCTTGGTACAGTCCTGATCGTGGTCGGATTGATCCTTGCCCTCCGAGGAAAATGGTCCCTCAGTTGGACGTAACGTTGTAGAGGATAAGGATCCCTCCTCAACTCCATCAGTGGTATGGCTTCCTGGAGAATGATCTCTGGAGGTAACATCACCATCGGATGATACAATACTCATCTCGTAGTCGAAGCCGGCATCCATGTCGATATCTGCGTAATCGGCCAAATCGATCCAGTTCTCCTCGTTCCACTTTCCTGCCATGGAAGAATTAGAGTTGAAAAAAAAATGAAGGAAAACCTGTTGACTAGAAGATCCCCATGGTCGGTGTTAACTGTCGGTGTTTTAGAACCGATCTTACGTAATGATTGTTTGATTCAGGGGGTCTCCAAGACTCAAATCACGCAGAAAGAATGACACGTAGATTTTTATATAGGTTCAGGTCTTCTCCTCAGAGAATAAGAACCCTACTCCTGTGTGAATGTATTGAATATGCTGGTGACAAATCAAGAGAAAGACTTGAGTGTAATATCTTGTGCTCCTGATTGCACCCCTTCCCCCTCTCCTAATGATTCTGTCTGTTACATAGTACTCAAAGTGGGCGGCAGTTTTTCCAGTCCAAAGGGCGCCTCAATGCTTTAAATGTTGAAGTAGTTTCTAGAGATTATTAGTGGAGTTGTAACATTCCCACGTCGTCAGGCAGTTATCATCAGGACAGAGAGTTAAACGTACAATTATTCTAGAGAATAACAACATAATTAACTACCCATATATTTAAATATGGTGTAGAAGATTCCCTGATCAACCAGGTCCACATGTTTGTAAGCTCCATCAACTAAGGACTGGTCGTAGAAGAGCTTACGACCAAGCGGTGGTTGTAGTAAAGCTTAAGACCACAGACTGATCGTAGGAGGACTTACGATCAGGGGATAGTCGTAGAAAAGCTTACGACTATGGGGTGGTCGTAGAAGAACTTATAACTATGGGGTGGTCGTAGAAGAACTTACGACCACGAGCTTCTCCCTCACTTATCATTAAGGGGTATACTCAAGAACCATATGATTGTTTTATTATCCACAATAAGAATTATAGATAAATAATTTAAATGAGAATTATTAGATCCTCATCAATAAGAATTATAGATAAATAATTAAATGAGGATTATTAGATCCTCGTCAAGGGTTAATGTCATGTATAGTGTTACAATGGATGATATTTATGTAGTTATTACAGTGTAAAAACGTTTGGGTTAGTAGATCGATTATTAGAAGACCTAGACAGCTTAGGTCTAGATTTGCAAGACCTAGGGATACTGATTTTATGTTATTTATATTTTTAAATTTAATTGAACTCTTGTAGTTGTATTTTTATAATTTAATTGAAATAGAGATTATTTTGATATGCACGATACGATTTAGCTTTTGTTAGACTCGACGTAGCCTGCTTAATTAGCACCCATTCTAAAAATCTTGAGCTGTGTGACATGTATGCTATGTCAACATTTTTTCAAAGTGTTTGCTTACATGGATAAGTTCGTGAGGGGCCATGTGTGGTTGATTTGAGCAATTTTCCGCAGACCACACTGTATCACCTAAACTTGGATAATCTTAAAATCTAGGAGGTGTTGCATTGGCCGACATGCATCTTCTCGCTGGTCCCAGTACTGTATAATGTCACCGTTAAATGCTAGTGAAACCGTTTGCTAAAAGTGGTATGTTGGGAATTGAGGCCCATAGAGCGAACGAGACATGGCTTACTAAATGTACCACCAGAGTTCTTGCAAGAATGATCATGTACCACTAGAGCTTCGATGCCCGTAGTACGACTGCGGTAACCTAGCATGGGTCATTCAATTCACACATCCTAGCACCCCCTCATGTTCTTACTACATGTGTGGGGATTGCCGTGTAAGTGAATACCATACATCGATATTTCAGATTGCATGTTGCATTTTAAATATCGCTGACTTTATCTATGCATGACAGCTGTCAGAGTGTTGATACTTCTTTCAATGGATCGACGTCCTAGAGAAGTACGATAATACATTCATTCAGCAGAAATACATGCTGAACTAAGCAGTTGCGCCAGAGGGTTTTACTCGTTGGATCCGTACTCAACCGGGAGTAGGGAAGACAATAGAAAGGCACTGATGGTCCCTGATGCCTCTGTTGCCCCAAAAAATATTATGGACGAAGACATGCTCGAAAAAGACCTTTGGGTCGAGTACTGGGAGGCCTGCACGAAGGCTCGCACCCACAAGAGGGAGTAGGATGTATGTCTGCAAACCTGAGTTGATTTCCATTTGTCAAATATTTTTTCTTTCCAAAAGGTGTGTTTGTATCGTAGTTATAGTTTGGTTCGAAGGTTCGTGCATGTAGACATTTGTATCGTAGAAATAGCCAGACAAACATACGCACTTAATCAGACCTTACACGCCATGCAATTTAGACCTTCATGGTCAAGTGTTATGTCGGGCTTGCAATCTCATCTTCATTGCTCTATTATTGTCTTGCTCAAACCGAAGCTTACAAATTTTTTTTTCTAAATTTTGGGTTATTTATGTAAAAATTAAAAGGGTGAACATCCACATAAAATGATTAAAACATGATTTATTTACAAACTATTACAGTAAGCAAACTCCAGTTTTTTTTTACCGCAAACAATTATTCATAGACAACTCTTCCAACCATTTAATTTTGTAAAATTTAAATATAAGCTTATTTAAATTAATCCTAAAAAAATGAGGCTACTATCGTCGGATGGGAACCCGACTAGGCTCAGTCGCCAGCTTGATATGCGATTGGCCTTAGTGGTGTTCTGGCCAGTGATTGTGCTCGGCACGGGTTTCAGTTGCGTCACCAACTCGTGACTGAGACTCGTGGCAGATCAAGATCTCAGTCGTGTTTCCGTCACACGGTAGTGTCTCCCACGTCAACTAATCGCTGGATTATTTATGTAAAAATTAAAAGGGTGAACATCCACGTAAAACGATTAAAACATGATTTATTTACAAACTATTGCAGCAAGCAAACTCCAGTTTTTTTTTACCATGAACATTTATTCACAGACAATTCTTCCAACCATTTAATTTTGTAAAATTTAAGTATAAGCTTATTTAAATTAACCCTTAAAAAAATTAGGCTCTTGTCGCGGGTGAGGGCCTAATCGAGCTCGATCGTCGTAGTGATGTCTTGTTGGCCTCGATGGCGTTACGCCTAGTGACTGTGCTCGGCATGGGCCTCAGTCGCGCCACCAACTCGTGATCGAGTCTCGTGGTAGACCAACGTTTGAGTCACGTTTTGGTCGCGCGATAGTCTTCCACGTCAGCTAATCGCTGGACCACCGAGTGATTGGGTTCAGTCGTGCGGTGACCAAACGATTGTGGGTATTTTTGTAAAAATATTAAAACGTGGTTTATTTGTGTAGTTTTTTAATAAAAAAATAGTTTATTTTGATTTTTTTTCCCAAAAGAACGGGGAGACCTGCGGCGCCGTGGTCCTAGGGCTTGTTTGGATTGAGACCTGGGCTCTATGCCTGGAAAAAATTGGTGCCTGGAGGTAGCCTGGAGAGTAGATAATTTTTGCCTGGCCAGGTAAGTCTGGAGATGTGGTGTTTGGTTGAAGACCTGGGTCTAGAGAAAATATAAAGTTAAAAAAATAACGTCTTGAGATGGTTTGGAAATAAATAGCATGAAAACAGTCCATTAACTAACTTCTAATCTCAATTAGCCACTCTAATCTCAATTAGCTAATCACTTTTGTGCATGCCTGGGAGCCAGGCGGCCAAATTCAACGCCTGGAACTGACTTCTTGCCTGCTAGGCAAACCCACTCAGGCTCCAAACCAAATAAAGCTGCGATAGCTATCAGGGAAAGATTCCGGCCAGGTAACTCTTCCGCAGGCATCCATCCAAACATGCTCCTAGACTCCTAGTGGCTTGGTGGGAACCACCTGTCTTGAGTGATGGAGTGCCTAACGCGGAGCATGGAGCCGCGCGACCTAGCCGTGAACAAGGGGCCAGAACCCCAGCCCAACCCAGCCCAGCCTACTGTCCAGTGTCTACGTCGCGTGCAGCACGCCATCCATAAGGCCCGGAAGCCAACGTTTTCCTATTCCAAAATTCTCCAGCATAGTAGGCCTCGGTCATCCATCCATCCCCAGCCCAGTTCTCCGATCCGTTACCCGGCCTACCAACCTTGGCCCTAAATGGGACAAATTATCAGTGGGCCTTACAGGGTTCCATGATTCTGCCCAAGGTAAGTGCAAGGGTTCAGGGGATTAATGTGCGTCCGTAAGTGAAAGTGAGGCTTCCTCAAACAAAAAAAAGTGGAAGGTATCAACTTTCTGCCAAAGAAAATTCGAACTTTTAACTCGAATTTGAAATTTCCAAGACAAAATTCCGAGCTTCTACCCAAAGATTTTGCAACTTTACCTTTCAACTAGAAATTTAAACTTTCAGACTGAAGAAGGGGGAGATTTTGGAACATTCAGACTTTCGACAAATAAAAATGCAACTCACCCACCAGCACTTCGAGCTTTCCTTCGACAGTGCGGCATCATTAAGGTGTCGGGCACGGCACACGCACGGCTGCGACACTAGTAAGGTGTTAGGCACAGCGTGAGCAGCAACGGCATCCATTACTAGGGTTTTGGTGAGATTTGCATCCATTACTAGGGTTTTGGTGGGAGAAATCTTGCTATGCCGGAGCGGAACGGAGGAAGGAGGCGACAGCGAAAGGCGGGGGAAGCGCGTCAGTGTGTGGAAAATCGACAGGAAAAGAGAAAATAATGTGACACACACATACAAGTGGGAGGTAGCGGACGCCTAGAAACATAAAAAAAGAGATCCAACGGAATGGATGATTGATCCGATCCTCTCTATCAAGTCCACTGTGTGAACAGTTTTTTGCCAAGAGTTGAACAGTGCTCTGTAGTGTGTTGTAATGCTATGCTACCGTAGATTCTCCCCAATCCTAAGATGATTGGTGCTCAAGCCAATTTTGCAAAGTGGTGTTCGGAGGATAGAAAAGCCGTGGGCGTCCGCGTTTTAGCATTCTTGTTCTTAGATTATTACTTGGATATATTGGATGTTAGATCCAATTAACATGGAAGTTAATGCTTTCAGATCGCTAGTCATTATAACGACAAGCTAGCTAGTCTCCTAGATCATTTGATACATCGTAGTACAGTACTGGAGGGACCTCTCGGACGGTACTATTACCGTAGTAGTACTATGCCAAAGAACACTGCATGATTACGTTACGAGCTTATCGCCGCAGGGGGAGACAGCCACATCTCCTCAACAGTTCCTTTATATGTTTTACTATTAATAATTTTTGGCGACAAATCTGCGAATTAAACTATCAGCATTTTGTGTGCAGCTTTTCTGGCCCCATTCCCTAGTTACTTGTGGCCACGTGGTGGAGATGTAGAAATACAACGACACCTGTTAGTGCTTAATAGGGTGCACACAGAGCATATAATTTCCGAACCGATCTAAGACGGAACTAGTACGCAATGGATAAATAGATATCCGGTATTATTCGTGTTGGTTTTGACTTTGAGAAAAAAATATAGAATATGATACAAAATAAACGATATTCGTCCGTATGTATTCGTATATCAGGTGGTATGAGAAAAATAGAAAAAAATACAGAATATGATACGAGATAAATGATATCCGTCCTTATGTATTCATATGTCAGGTGGTATGAGGAAAGTCTGTTGTGATTTCATTTAGGAACATAATAATAGATATGTGGGTTGTTGCATCTGAGTAGGCAAAGTATATTGAGTGTTTTTCGTTCGACATCTCATCGATTAGTCTATCCGTGTTCGCTCTGATTGCACTCCTACTATCTAATGTCCTATGTAGGGATGTAAAAGAAGCGGATAGTTTCTGTTCAACTGACCGACCAAAGGCTCGCAGAGCATATATGAGATGCAGAAATAGGTATCCAATACTATCCGTGTCCGACTCCGACTATGTGAAAAAAACAAAATATGATATAAGATATGACGTTCGTATCCGCTCCGATTATACCGTAGTGTTTAAATCATAATTGCCGATCTTATACACATGCCAGTGCATTTTAATGAGAAAACACGTGCAATGATGAGTGCCGATGCTCCACGCCTTTGCTGATGCTACCAAGTGGGCGATACGCATGAATTGATCAAGTCGCAAATAGAGTCAGGCGACCAAGGCGGGTGAATGAATGGCAGGTCTAGCTAGGGGCTTCGTATAAGGCGATGTGAGGGACACGGTGGTTCAGCGCGGACGCCGGCGGCACGCAAGCTATGGCGGATGTTCTGGATGCTTATTTATGGCGTAGCATCGACCACCAAGGCACCAACACAGCAATCGCCCATGTGTATGGGGTTCCTCAACCAAAACAAGTGTGTTTAGCTATATGCAAACCAAAAACAATCTCGTGCTAGTGCTAAAAGTCGGACACTTCAATTTATTTTAAGCACGGGATGCTTGCTGCGAAAGTTCAATCAAAATGTAACCGTAGTACTCCATCTGTTCAAGACGGTTTAGACACCGGTATCATCTCCAACATACAACCATCACTAATTTTTATATGAATATGTTCATAAAATGATATAAAATAATTATATTATAAAAATATTTTTATGACTGATCTAATGGTACCATTTTCATTGTCCACTCTAAATAGTTATATATATATATATATATATATATATTATAGTAGTCAAAAGTAAGAAAGTTTGATTACAACTTTATAAAACGCCATATATTTTTGAACGGATGGAGTATTTTTGCGAGGAGTTATTGTAGTACTTCAGTTGAAATTAATGTCGCTGTAGTAATTTGAAAAGACCACAGGAAGTTTATACAATGCAAAAGTTCTAATTACACCGAAATCTGTATGAACTAAAACAACAATCCGATGGTAGCTGTCTGCAACTTCCTCTATTTTCTCTCCACTAAGGTCCACTTCGAACACAAGAATGTTAAATGGAAAAACATGCATGAAAATGTAAACACTGCTGCCATATTCTTTTCCTCAAGTTTATACGCAGTTTCTACATTTCAACCAGAACCTCTATTTTGACAGTACTAAGAATTTTGTAGTCAATTTAAAGCTTCACATGTAAAGATGGCTGATTCGATTTGGATATAACGTGGTCGTGACTCGTGTCATGGAAGAGCCCAAATGCATCAGCCAAGACTAAAAGCGCCGGTTCTTAAACCTCGAGGTTTAGATGGTACTTTCGTCCAAACCATCCCTTAACCTCATCTTAACGATTTTACTCAGGAGGAGCACGTACCAAGGATTCCATTTGGGCCAACCAGCATGCATTTAACCTCGATCGGTTCGTGTGTCCCTAAAGTTAAGAGCTAGCCCTAGAGCAGGTAGAGCAATTGTACGTCACAAAAGGAGTAAAACAGAGTACTAAGGCTGCTCCCAGTACTCCACTCTAGCTAGTATTTTAAGCTTGTCATGTAGGTAAAATGATGATGTGGCACCATAGTTAATGAAGAGAGATGGTACTCTAGTATCTAATCTGAATACCGGTTCGGTCTCGAAATCCAACGCATAAAATTTATTGTGATCGATCCCGTGCATTGGAAAGATCATGCATGTATTGCTTTAGTACATGTCACAAATATGCCACAATACTCGAATACTAGTAAAGATCATGTATGTAATTAAATGAAACAGCCTAAGATACTACACCATAAGAAATCATGCATTGGAAAGATAGTATCTTAACACTCCTCATACACTAAAAAAATTGCACTAAGATACTGCCTATTGGGAGCAGCCTAATAGTAATACTTAGAGAGTACTCACTACACCTACATACACGGTCAAGTCCGTCATTTTGTTTGTTTTACATGGTTGTAGCGACTTTCTCTTTTGACTCGAGAGTTGATCCAGATCTAAGACCTAATGCATGTCTAGAACATCTTTTTGAGGATCGATGCACTGGAACATGCCCAGTTGGGTTAGATTATTGCTACAGCATACGTCAGAATTAGAGTTATATAACAAACACGAAGCAACCAATTAGTGACTTAGTAGTTGTGCTCGTATCATTCCCTACGATTCTAGTAGCTAGAGTAGCAAGAGAATGCACAACGGGACAAGAACCTTGATGACCAGATCGATCGAATTGCATATTTCACTCAAACAAATTTACAGGATCGCCTTAATTGCCTGTCTTACAAGTACTATAAACAAATGTCATTAATTTGTCGCTAACGTAATACAGCACTAGGCAAATAAGTTTAGTACTCCCTCTAGATGATACAACTCTCTCCGTTCTTTTTTATTTAACGTTCGAGAATCTGTGCCATTAATAAGCTTAAAATAATCTAGATTACCTATATAAAAATTATATCACTA
Organism: Phyllostachys edulis; assembly: GCA_036346405.1. Classification (NCBI taxonomy): domain Eukaryota; kingdom Viridiplantae; phylum Streptophyta; class Magnoliopsida; order Poales; family Poaceae; genus Phyllostachys; species Phyllostachys edulis. Next base: position 43,602,626 of record CM070559.1, read on the forward strand.
AACATACTTTCATAATATTATAATTTTATTAGTACATCTTTATATAAAGTTATAAAAAAAGTCAGATACCATAAAAAGTAAAAAAACAGTAAAAAACGTAAGTAAAAAAGTACCAAGTGAGTATTATCGAGTCCTAACTTTTTTTAGGAGTATCCAAGTGTATCACACTCCCTTGCTTTTACCGTGGGGAACCTACCCAACTCTGACATTCCATCACGTACTCTCCTAGTCATGTGTCCAAAACTGAAACGAGAGTGACCGGACTCTGCTCCGTATATACGTATCTACCTCTCCACGCGTGGCCCACGTCGGCGAATAGGCTATGTAAAACTACCAGCCTACCAGCTCCGGGCTCCGGCAGAAAGTGAAAATCCGGCCGGCTCGACCGTGGTGCTCGCACGAGAGCCCCGGTGAAAACCGCATAGTAAAATAGACGATAGAGAGGGAGAAAACGAGAGAGCGCGGTGGAGTACGTGGACGCGGCCGGGACAGGCACACTACGCTGCACACACGATGGCACGGCACGGCGTGAGAGTTCGTTCGAGGACGGCGTGCATGTGACTATGTGAGCAGGAGCACGGGGCAGATCCGAGCGTGCGCGCGCGCCGGACGGGTTAAACCGTTAAAGTCTAAAGCCGTCGTGGATGGCTGTAGCATTGTGGCACGCGGTGGCCGGGGAGCGCTTTTGCATGCGCTCGCATCGTATCGCATTCGCGTGCATGCAAAGAAGGCGAGATCGATCCACCGAGTGGCCAAAACGAGCCGTGCGTGCAGGGCATGGAACGAAACAGGAGGGCCGGCCGCGCAGCAAGAAGGTACGTACGGTTGAGAATTGAGAGCCTTAGCACCGTGCTCACTGCTCAGATGGTAAAGAGGTTTAGTTTGCTCGTAAAGCGGCAGCCGCGCGATCGATCATCATCCGGGTAATGCTCTTGATAAGAACTGCGTAAGAGCATTTTTGGTGTATTGAAGTGATGTCGATTTAAAGTCATGCCACGTAAATATTCTATGTACCGAGCTTGTTTTTCTCTAATGTATTGAACCGATTCGTACTAATAACTGGGACCCACGTTACATTAAAAAACTATAAAATAACAATATCATCTCTCAACCGCACTCTCTTCTATGTGGTTGTTTAATGCTCATATGAGTTGTTTAATACTTTGAATCAATTCCTAAGTAGAGTTCGGTTCCATGTATTTTTTTGTTAGAATCGATCCTTCCAATATATTGAATCGATTCAATATCTTCTCTCTCCTCATTTGAACCGGCTAAAATATAATATTAGAAATGGTCTAATGCACGTACTAAGGATGTAATCAAGTGACACCACAACCACAATTACAAGCACTCATCCGCGACAGAGTAATGAATACAGTCCACTATAGCTAGTCTCTCATACAGTAACTCATACTGCTAGATCGGGCGCCAAGCAAATTAATGTACGCCCCATCGTGTTTCCAGTACCTGCAAAGTACCTGGCCCCAAAGCGCCTTGATAGTTATTTATACATGGCCGTGCGTTAATTCCGGCGACAGCCGGAGTTAAAGAACTGCCAAAGTGCCAATTCGAATCAACGTCCTTGTCAACAAAATCCGTGAATGCCCGGTACAATCCTTTACGCTCCGTCCGCCCGTGATAATTGTCTGCACAAAATTGTACTATAGTTGTTATTTTCATACATCATGATCTACAGTTACTGCAGGTCTGCAGCCAAACTAGTACTACGGTACTTACTACCTAGCTCTCTAATAACTCCGTAGCTCTCTATGAAGATAGAGCCGATTTATTTTACTGAAGTGCTAAAAGGGCGCCTAATCATCCGTCCATATCAAGCAATCCAATGATGGTTCAGATTAACACTATAGCAAAATGATTAATAAGGGACAGGCAAACCAATTAATTAATATCGTATCAGCTAGAACCACTATTATCATGATAAGCGAGTTGAGGTAGATAATGTTGTAGTAGGCTAGGACGGTAAAAAAGCTAGAGCTCGATAACTTGGTCGAGCTTGGCTCGCTCTAGGCTTGATTAGAGTTCGGCTCGAGCTCTAAACAAGCCAGGCTCAAGTTTGGACCTAAGCTCGTGATTCTAACGAGCTCGAGTTCAAATAGTGTGATTAAGGTCGACTTCCCTTCCTAATTTTTCTCCACACATTCATTCCAATGTTAAAGTCTAGTTGCCAAATATTTTCGAGCCGAGCTCAAGTTTTTGCCGAGCTTTTTGTAGAAGATATTATGTTAAAGTGTAGTTGCCGAGCTTTTTCAAACCGAGCTCGAGCTTTGCTCGATATTTTGTAGAAGGTATTATGTTAAAGTGTACTTATCGAGCCTTTTCGAGCCGAGCTCCTAGGCTCGCTCGAGCTTGTATCGGGCTCGAGCCTAGCAAGCTGGGCTCGCTCTAGCTCGTTTACAGCCCTGTAGTAGGCAAACTAAAATGTTGTGCAAGCAACTAATATCGATTTTAAAAATATTTTTGGAGCAATATCTGGTCATCATCATCAGCTAGCCCAAGAAATCTGCCACTTTAGTCCAAGCTTCTCCAGGTTGAATTTTTTTATTTGAACTAGTGGCGGTCTCCATACGTATTTGCATGGCTAAATTTGTTATATTCTTTTTTTTATCAAAGAATACATTTCACGTAGTTTAGAATATCTTTTATATAATATAAGGGATATATAGGTCTTTTTAAGATAAACATTTGAAATGATAATAAAATTTTGAAGCCAAAACACATCGAGGAAGCATAATTGAATGATATAATATATGATTGAAAAAATTAGTTTGAACCTAATACATTTTATGGGACTTAGAAATGTAATGTTTAAATACACCTTCACGGAAAAATAGCTTTATTCAAACCCTATAAACTCGACACAATCCCTAGTAGTCTCTATGATAACTCCTACTCGAAATACTATAGATGTTGACCAGGCCATTGACTAACACAACAATAAAATATTAATTTTGTATCTTGATCTTTTTTCTTAGTTATCGTTTTTCCCCCTCAAATCCAATGAGCATCTAAGAGATCTACTGATATTTCTTTTCTTCTCTTATGCCTCGTATGGAACATGGGAATTTTTTTCCCCTATTCACAACAGATAAATGAATAGATCTCCTCACCGTGGCAACATCCAGCATCCAAAGACGTGACCTTGATATTGGGAACAACTGCTAAAAGCATGTACAATGGGCTTATGTCAGCCGTCTATAGTCATTGCTACGTAGGATTTTTGCTGACATGGATGAAAGAGAATGAAGAGAGAGAAAGATGCTGTCTACAATCCTGTAGTCGACTGTATCACGAGAAACAAGAAAAGTATTAAAAGATTGTGTGTTCTATAAAGACAACTAAAAAGACAGCAGCTGTTTGTACCATTGTATGGGCTATTTTTAGTGCTGTCTACAGGTGATATAGAGAGTTATTATAGACAGCAACTGTCTGTACCATTGTACATGTCCTAATTGAAGTAAGGAATTAATCGAGATAACAAACTCAGATGCATGATGCAGAAGAAGAGGGGACCGAACATTGTTTCTAAGGACCTGCCGAGACGTTGAGCCTGCAGAATCGTGGTGGGGGCGTGGTCGTGGCGGACATCGACCGGATGTGACCTTGCCGGCGGTGACACCTTCCTCGTCAGTAAACATCGGTTGTGGATTAGCCAGCGGATGCGGCGGTGAGACCTTCGTCGATGGCGCAAACAACCCACACAATGCTGGCGCGAAGCTGCTTGATCGAAGCTGCTGGGACCTGGGAGCCGCAGTACGGCAGAACACCCCGAACTTTGTCTACAACATCTTGGACTCTGGTCTTTAGTACAGTTGATTTCACGCCTGAGAGTGCATCATTAATCAACTTACGGTCTTGATCATCATTAATCAACTTACGGTCTTGATTTGCAAAGCAAGAAGACATGGAGCCGTAGTATGTTGTTTTTCTCCTCTTCTTGCGTCAGGGAATCACTTGAACTACAAGAGAAGTTCGTGTACATATATGATATATCTATAATACAAAATCAAACCAAAGGATTGCTTTATTTAAAATTCCTTGTGGATAGTCTCTCACGGGCACTTCTATTTCCTCGTGGCGTCCAACACGATATCCGTCTCTCATGCGCACTTCCGCAAGAAAAATAATCGGCTATGCTTTGCTAATCATAATAAGGATTCACCAAATAAAGGGCTACACTACTAAAAAAAGATTAAAACTGGACGTCTCATCACAGATGGTTGATCAAAACCGTTAGTATTAAATACAATCATAGACATTTTTAGTTTAGCGACCGTCTATGTTACTTGCTGCGTTAAAAATCATCTGTGAAGAGGTAATATTACAGACGGTTCATGTTGTAGAACCGTCTGTGATATTACTAAATTCACAAACAGTTATTTATTGGAACCGTTTGTAATGAGAAACAACTGGTTATAGTCGATTCCGACCAGTTCCTCGGGATTGATATTTTAAAGTGGTCGAAGTTGATTTTCAACAGAAGAAAGCAGAAGATATGTAATCCGGTAGGCACTTTGTTCCGTATGTGTAACTTCACTATCTTTGATATGTAACTTTCGATCGACAGAAGAAAGCAGAAGTACTTCACTTGATCAGAAGTTGCACATCATAGACAGTGAAGTGCTCACCTGATTGTACGGATATGATCTTCTATCAATTTCTTGAAGACTTCAAATCCATAGACCAAACTGACTTTCCGACCACCTTATTGAAGTCATCCATGGATTTTGTTCTTTCCACGGTGGTCGAAAAGTCAATTTGTTCTGTGAATTTTGTCTTACTAGAAGGGTATATGGAGATGATGAGAACTTTAAGAAGAAATGGAAGTAAGAAAAGATGGAAAGTTTGTGAGTGATTTTTTTCTTAGTTCTGCCCTTCTGATGGTTATTTATAGGCCAACAACTTGTGGCAAGATTAAACGAATAAAAATGGAAGTCCGACAGATAGGATTTATTAGAATCTGCTCATAACAAATCATTAGTAACCAAAGCATCACCATCTTTTCAGGAATTATTTTTCATAAATACGGTTGATGCTCCTTTTCCTATCTTTACAACTGATGCTGGATCATCACAGACGATTTTTAATAAGAAACGTCTGTGATGATAATTCCTAAACAGTTCTAAACAAGAACCTTCTGTGATTACAAACCTCATAGACAGATTTTTAAATATAACCATGAGCTCTCCTCAGCTCATGGTTGACCTCTGCAGCTTACGAGCCACGTACGTATTCTGTTCTTTTGTTTTTGGTAGGTCTGAAAGGAGTTATTATTATGTTCTGTTTTTGTTCAGAGTCAGTTTCTGAAGATGACTGTAGCGTATCATCCTAGTTGTTGGAAAGCTTCAGGTGTTCATTTCGGTTTCAGAGACCTATAGATAACATGATTGTAATGCATCTGAAAATCTATAAAAAGGAGAAAAACTGAAAAGTCGTATTAGTTGATACGGCGCAAAATTTGACTAGCAACAATGACCTTAATTTGGCCTTTTAATTTTCTCTTATGGAGTAATTCTTGTATTAAGATTCTGTCGTCTTGAATTTTAGTTGCAAGGCCATGTACAAGGTGTCCAAGGAGCGCGCTGTGAGGAGACGCGTGGCGCTGGAGCGGGAGGAGCTGATAAAGTGGCTGGACAACGATCGCTACCTTGCCGTCGTCAACCACCTGGCCGGCGCCGGCAACCCCTAAGGCCTACTTCATCGTCGGCCTCGCGCTTATCTTCGTGCCCCAAGGGTGGGACGACTACGTCGTTTTCTGCAGCGACGAATGTAGGATTAGGCATGAGTATGCCAAGTTCTTTGCACAGGTGTTGAACTACTTGCCATAAAATTTACGGTTTTAGCATAGTTTTAGCAAATATTCAGATATAATTGTTTACTAATATCTGAATGTGTCATATGTTCTGAATTTGCATTTATGTATGTTTATTATCACAGACGGTTATTTATTTGAATTGTCTGTGATGTGTACTTATCACAGACGGTTCTACTTTAAAACCGTCTGTGATATTTTCTTATCACAGATGGTTCTACTTTAGAACCGTCTATAATGTTCAAACCTATTTATATTCGGACTCTAGAGTTTGCCCTCACCCGTTCGCATCCTCCTCACCCGTGCGCATCCCCCCACCCCTTCGCATCTAGCGGTGACGGACAACGTGGTGGCTCCTCCTCCCAGCATTCTGTCGCGCGCCTCTCCTGGCTCGGCTGAGCCGCCCCTATCTTGCCAGACGGCTCCTTTGCTCAGCCCCGTTGTCACCCATGGCTCGGCCGCGCGCCCTCGCCCTGGTGTTTGGGTCGCCCGGATTTGGGGGGCAGGGGCGCTGTGGTTTGGATGGGTTTCTTCTATCTTGGATATGCTCCCCCATTCCTCCCCTTTTTGATATTTTGCTTTTAGGTTTTTTGTGGTTGATTTATTTGTTGATGTCGATTCTTGCTCATGCACAGATCCAAAGGATGATGGATGTGGGTTGATTGATGCATGGTGAATGGTGATGCAGTGGGTTGCTGGCTTTTGGTTATGCATGTTGGGTCATACTAGAGGTGGGTTGTGTTGGTGGTGGTGTTGCCGCGTCGCACTGAGGTAGACCACTGTCTCTACCTCGCTCCTCCTTGCTCTATGGTGGATATTATGGATGATGATGCTACTGCTATTGCTAGTGTTCTGAGCTGGAATGGGTTGGTGCTATGAGAGCTATTATGGCATGGGTTCTGTGCTGGCTTGGCTCACATGATGTGGTCTGATTGGGTAAAAAAAAATGGTGGGTGGGAATGGTAGTTTACCTTTATTGGTTTGATTTGGACAGTGGTGGCGATGATGGCCACAGTCGTCCGCAGGGTGCCGTGGTTGTTCACCAGCGGTCTTGTCGCCTCTTGCTCCTTTTGTCTTCCCCATCTCCTTTGCACTCCTCTCCTCCGGTTGCTCTCTATGGGTGAACTTGGTTGTGGCTATGGTGGTGGTGATACTTGGCTTTGCTTGCTTGAGAATGGGAGAGTGGGCTTGCTTGTTTCTTTGCTTGGCTTTGTGAGTGTGGCTTTGAGAATAGGAGACTAGTGTGGCATGAGCTCTTGAGCCCCACTCAAAGTGATTTTTTGTGGGCTCGTGAATTGCTCTATGATGAATTGATGTCATAAATACAATTGGATGTGATATTGTGTATAGATTGTGCCTTGAGCTGTTAGATTACCAGTTGTTATGTATTGTTTCGAGCATGCAATTTATACATTCTGATATACTTGTTGTCCTACATCACAGTTGATAATATCTTGATAGATTTTGTTCCTGTGTACAACAAAATTAATTTTGGATGATTTGCTTGAACTAGTATGAATATATTACACTACTATAGGAAGCCACATCACAGACGGTTCAGAACCGTCATCACAGACGGTTTCCGAACCGTCTATGTTTGTTGGTCTGTGATAACATGCCATTATCACATATGGTAAAAAACCGTCTGTGATACGCAAAAAAACCGTCTGTGAAGGATAGTATCACAGACAGTTGGGACTAGAAACCGTCTGTGATATGGGAATATCACAGACGGTTCTAAAGAAAAACCGTCTGTGATTTGTGAATATCACAGACGGCTTTTGTTGAGAACCGTCTGTGATATTCCCATATCACAGACGGTTTGTTTTTATAACGGTCTGTGATATTTCGTATCACAGACGGTTTTTAGTAGAAACCGTCTGTGATACTTGCCTTCACAGACGGTTTTAACAAAAAACCGTCTGTGATAGCTCAAATCCCTGACCACAATTTTGCTGTTTTTCTGGCTAGCCTCAGGAATTGCTAGCCATGCCCTCTGAAAACAAGCATGCACAAGAACAGATTCAAGTATGCACAAAAACAGATTCATTAGAGATAATCAATTGTTGACAACTCAAAGTGATCATTACTCAAAATAAATTACAAAAGATCGCATTTGTTCAAGTATTGTCGCTATAGTTACAACTGGATTACAATTGTTTACGTTGAGAGGTGTCGACGGGGTGATGCTCTCGGTTGGCGACGGAGTGAAACTCTCCATTGTCGTTAATGATTTACGTGTTGATAAAGGTGCGAGCTTCCTCGAATGTCCTTGATCTCTTCCGCAACGAGTGAATCACATTGTAAATCCAAGACACAATGCCGCTACCAAGAGTAAAGTGGTAAGCTATATATGTTTAAATTTATAATTAGGAAATAATTATTTGAGATTGACAAACCTCGGGATCCTTCTTCCTAGCTCTAAGGATTAGTGCATATGATAGCGAGCGTAGATTGCACATAACTCATCATCTTTTTGTTTGGCGGCCTTTGCAAAAATAGAATTACATATATAGGTATAGTCGATTCGAGACACGTTATTATGAAGTATGATATAGGATTATCGTGTTGTAGCGTGCATCAAAAATCCATCCTGTGTGTTAGTTAGGCGCTCTTTCCATTGTATATTCCTTTGTTGGCAACATAATTGATGAGCGACTTACATGATTCAAAAAGTTATCCTCGGCCATTTCAAGCGAATGAAGATTACAATAGAGTTATGTAAGGAGGAAATGAGCATACCTCTCGAGTATTCCTCTTAGAATCTTTGAAGTCGTGCTTGTTGCGGTTTAGGGAATCAAGGTATATCACATGGTTCCTCTTGGGTATAATAACTAAAAGGATCGATGGTACCTACTCATGTATGTCGCTATAGTCATTAAACCTAAGTTAGTCTTTGCGTATAAAGTAAAAATGAAATTTGTATAGCAAGTAGTGACACTTACCCCTGGTTGTAGGGCACCACTATGTACTTCATGTTAAATGCGGCGAAGCAATGACCTCGTTATGTATTTCTCGATGAAGGGCGAGTCTTCTTGGATGGTTTGCAACGATACCACATGTGGGTCGAGAAACCCACCGGTTCTTTCCATTCCGGACATTTTTCAAATGCATCTATACATAAGCAATGCGTTGTGATATTTATCGGTATTACATGAATGTAGAACTTGATTATGCGCGCTTTACGATTGTCCAACATCGTAGAAGCGAGACATCGAGGCCAGCGAGGTTGAATAGTTCATATAAGTCGTTGAAGCCCACGACGAAGTACCTCGTCCGTTGAAGAAATGCTCGTCCTCGTGTCGGCGGTGATTCGATGTCGCACCCTTCTTTTGGGTCTTGTCCAAGTACCGGGCATGCAAAGCGACAAGCAAATCCAACGTGCATTATCTGCGTCGAGCACTGCGGTTTTCGATGATGTAGTTCTCGGGTATCGCGGACTTCCGGACTTGGGAGGCGCCTTAATGTTCCTTGATTTCGATTTGGCCTTAGCGATTGGCGTCTTTTTGTGAGACGACTCGAACCGACACGTCGCACGCTTTTGTTTGTTCCTTGGCGTCTTCTCCACGGAATTGAAGAGGTGGCCTTCGAGCGAAACATGAGGTGGAGTCATCGAGGTCCGTTGGAGAGGAATGGTTGTGTCGGATCGCGGCCTTCTGGGTTTAGGGCGATGTTGTTCTTGGGCCATTGGATAAAAGAGTGGGCGGCATCCCTAGTGTTATGATCTCTTCGTTGGGCGAATCTTCACGGATGGCTCGAAATTGACATGTACCATATCCACTGGACCTTGGCATAACCTGCGCCACCGGCACCGTCTTCAGACCGCCTTCCTCGTATGGATACACCATCCCTCATGACCTCAATACAAAGGGACCCATCCATCCTCACTTGGAGCTTGCGGTGTCGGCTCCTATAAAACGATCGCAATTAGCTAAGGCGTCCTATAGGTCTATCTTTGGTGCATTCCATAGATGTACATTACCTTGATGTCGCTCTATCGGTGTCGGATGTCGTCATCGGTAATTGGATGTCGTCATGTTCGAATTATCTTGTGAGACGTGGCGCTACTCGACGTCGAGGAGGACTGCCTCCCGAATTAACGGGGGCGGCTTGCGACCGCTGGCTCAGGAGTATCTCCATTTGACCCTGCAAAGTTGCTATCTTTTCTTCAAATTTGTTAGTAATCATCTGTACTAACCGGTCGTCGTGCTCGGCCTTGGATCTCTTCCTACTCCTATACGTGCAGTAGTCATCCGCGAATCCATGACTCCAAGGTACGTTAACCCCAAGGCCTCACGTGTGACCCGGGTGCTCCTTGTTTCCCAAGGCCGTAGATAGTATATCCTTCTCCCTGTCTGCATGGAAGGAGCCTTGGGAAGCTTGGGCAGTCAAGTCACGCTGCAACAGGTCATCATGTTATTATAAACACTATGAAGTTATGGAATTATTAACTAGGTAGTTCGACATATTTACCACACGTTGGGACGCTTCCTGGTCTGCCGGGTTTGTGAAAGAGATGCTGCCCGAAGACGAGACTTTTGCCCTCGCTTTTAACTAGCTTAGGGAACACGGGTCTGTGACATCAGGAAACGGGTTCTGCTCCTCCGCTGCCCATTCCTCGTATTTACCCGCGTGCCAGTGGTGCCGAGTCTGTCTTGAGTGAGTGTTTCGATGTCTGAGAGCTTTGTGCGCCGCACTTTGCTCCTTAAATTCGCCGTCGTTTTCATAGCCACAAAGGTGTCCCATGCTTCCCGTCAAGAATCTATCTTTGCGCGAAGGCGTTTGACCGTGTTCACGTGCCGTGACAAGAATGCTCTTGAAGGTCCTCCACGATTTATCCATCGTGAGCATCGCCGTCCGTCGCCGCGCGTGCCGCGTGTGCTACGGAATAGTGAACTTCTCTGAAAGTTCATCCCACAGCAGCGCCTTCGCTTCTTTCGTCAGTCCTTCCACCTTGGTGTGGTGATGAGGGACCCGTTCCTTCAAGTATCCCGCAGATGGTCCGGAATCTCGCCACGATCTCTTGGGACTCGAGAGGACCCCAAAGTCACTAACCTCCGTGATGACCAATGGCCCAAAGGCATTTTCGATTGTCTTCGCCATCTTGCTTCCGTGTCATTATAAATCGACGGTGACGGCGGCCTCGTCGGCGCCTCTTCCATCTGCGGCGTCGGTGTTGGCGGCCTCGTCGGCGCCTCTTCCATCTGCGGCGTCGGTGTTGGCTCCTCTTCCATCTGCGGCGAAGACGGTGCCTCTGCCATCTCGCTTACTTGCTATCTATATAAGTTACATATACAATAAAATTTATTGCAAGTGTCCCAAATTAACATATACATTTAAACTTAATAATATGCTCAACATGTGCAATATTAGCAAATAATCATAATTAATTCCAGCATAGAAACAAAATAGAATCAAGTAAAACTTTCTTTTTGGATTGTTGTAAAAAATGCAGTTTTAGCAAAATTTCAGAATTAATCTCAAAAAATTAATTAGCATTAAAGCATAATTCCTAAAGAATTTAACACTCCTTAATCCACCAGCTTCTCTAAGGAAATGCAAAGGAATCACAGAGCGGTTCTTAATAAGAACCGCGGATCGCTCTCGACCAATAAAAGGTCTAGAGATTAACGATTGCCTGAGACACTATTTCAATATATTGATTGATGATATTATGTGCTCTCGAAGGAGAGGAGCTAAAGAACAAGTCTTTGCCATCTCAATCCTATTGTCTATACTCTTCATTAAATGAATATGATAATATAAATTCAAACTATGAGCTCTAAACAATACTTTGTAAATGTCAAATGATCTCAAGCTGTTATTAGCAACAGATTAAACTTCGATCAAGCAGAGGTTGACTATAGAGATCAAGATGGCAAATGAAAAGTTGAATGAGCTCATCTGAGACTACTAGAAGAATCACAAACTAGTCAATAGAACTGATCAATTTGCAATAGAACTATGAGCTCAACCGAAAGTAACCAATTAACGATACATCATATTGACAAGTAGCAAGTAATATAATAGAGCTCAAGTATGAACTAACTATCACATTCAATCTCGAGATAAGATGAGTTCATCACATAGCATGTCAACAAAGCCCACCGATCAATTTGCAATATCTTGATATTAGATTGAAATCGTAACTAATACGATCAAGGTATCAACTAACACTATATATATATATATATATATATATATATATATATATATATATATATATATATATATATATATATATATATATATATATATATATATATCAAAGATCAACCGAATCGCCACAGAGGAGCAATACTCACAGAGAGGATGCCACACAAGAACTCACGGTACACGTACACTATTCCAACATATTGATTGATGATATTATGTGCTCTCGTAAGGAGAGTAGCTAAAGAACAAGTCTTTGCCATCTCAATCCTATTGTCTATACTCTTCATTAAATGAATATGATAATATAAATTCAAACTATGAGCTCTAAACAATACTTTGATTAAGCTGTCAAATGATCTCAGCTCATTAGCAAAAGATTAAACTTCGATCAAGCAGAGGTTGACTACAGAGATCAAGATGGCAAATGAAAAGTTGAATGAGCTCATCTGAGACTACTAGAAGAATCACAAACTAGTCAATACAACTGATCAATTTGCAATAGAACTATGAGCTCAACCGAAAGTAACCAATTAACGGTACATCATATTGACAAGAGCAAGTAATACAATAGAGCTCAAGTATGAACTAACTATCACATTCAATCCCAAATAAGACGAGTTCATCACGAGCATGTCAACAAAGCCCATCGATCAATTTGCAAAGAACTATGAGCTCAACAAAGTAACCAATTAACAATACATCATATTGACGGTAGCAAGTAATACAATAGAGCTCAAGTATGAACTAACTATCACATCCAATCTCAGTATAAGACAGAGTTCATCACAGAGCATGTCAACAAAGCCCACCGATCAATTTGCAACATCTTTAGTATTAGATTCAGAAATCAGAACTAATACAGATCAAGGTATCAACTAGCACTGCAAATATATATATGCAAAGATCAACCGAACTGCCACAGAGGACCAATACTCACAGAGAGGATGCCGCACAAGAACTCACGGTGCAAGGAGGAGGCCGGCAGGGAGGAGGCCGGCGGGGGAGGAGGGAGGTGGGGAGGAGGTCGACACGGGAGGAGGACGGGCGGGAGAAGGCCGGTCAGAGGGAGGAGGCCGACACAGGGAGGAGGATGGCGGCGTCGAGGTCGGAGGCGGCGACGTCGGGGTTTACGGTCGGGGAGGTGAACGGGGGCGCCGAGGTCGGGGGCGGCAATGTTGGGGGCGGCGGCGCCGAGGTCGTAGTCGGCGGTGAACGGGCGAGCCCTAAACCCTAGAGGAGGCGAACAAGCGCGCGAGAGCCTAAGGGGCGCGGGAGAGGAAGTGACAAGTGAGAGCAAAACCCTAGCATTTCCCGCCTTATAAAAAGCATATCACAGACGGTTTACATGAGAACCGCTGCAGTGATATGGAAATATCCTGAGCGGTTAGATTATAGAACCGTCTGTGATATTATTATCACAGACGGTTCTCATCAGAAACCGTCTGTGATATTCTTATCACAGACGGTTGTATTATAAAACCGTCTGTGATATCCTGACAAAACCTGATGACAATGTGTGATATCCTGACAAAACCTGATGACAATGTGTGATATCCCGACAAAACATAGTGAACCTGGTGACAAGTATGATGACAAGTTCATAACACATTTGACTTCAAAATTTCATATCTAATTTAACTCAACTCCAAATCAAGTGAAACCAATTTTGATACTCCACATTACAATGTACGTCCACATTGACATCAATATCAAATATGACAAGTCCATAACAAGTTCATAACACATTTGACTTCAAAATTTCATATCTAATTCAACTCAACTCCAAATCAAGTGAAACCAATTTTGATACTCCACATTACGATGTACGTCCACATTGACATCAATATCAAATATGACAAGTCCATAACACATCAACACATGACAAATTCACGTTGACATCAAAATATATGAGAGATTACAAGTCCATATATAACACATGATGTTATGGAATAAATTAATTACATTGGAGTAAATTCTTAATTAAAATATAGGCCTTCGTGATGATCGACGCGCATTGTAGGACCGGAAAGGCGACTAGAGGGGGGGGTGAATAGACGCTTTCTCTATTTTTCACCTCGATCGAACTCAACACTACTTTCACTCTAATAGCTATAAAAGCTATGAAGATCGTATCTCTGAGCACGGCGGATGACTGTGTTGAATCGATCAAACCGAAAGCAAAAGACCAAAAACAACAAACTCTCGCCACGCACACACGACTAACGATGCAATAAACTAATCACCTAGTTTCAGATCAACAACTAGGAGACTGTAACCAATAGATCAAGAGAGCAAAACACTTTTTCCATTGATGCACAAAGCCATCACGCACAGCATGAGCATGACCGATGTTCCTCTGTAGGTCCTTGCTTAGCACTTTGTCAAATCCCATCACAATCTTTGCCGCAAATGAGCTCCTGTTTTTTTGCGGCCCACACCAATCATACAGAGTAGATAAGAAACAGCAGCCAAGCAATAAAAAAACTCAAATCCCCTTTCAATTAAACCAAGGACTCACACTAGTCATCTGATTCCACCAACGTGCAGCATCAGGTTGCAAACACGCAAAAAGAAAATCACTAGATGGCAGCCACAAAATGGAGATCGTCCGGTTGGGCGCTACAAGCCGTCACCGAGGCTCGCTTTTCTCTGACATCAAAACACACAGAACCAATAAGAATCAATTTGAGCGATCGCCGGATTCAAGATTCTCTGAGCGCATCAATGAGCAGCCCAAGGAAATAAAGAAATCTAAAGTAGCAAACCGCCGATCTGGATCAAATCAAAGAAATAACAAAGCAAACAGCAATCTTCTGATAACCAAAACAGCTGTCGCAAATTTGCAGGAGCACAAGCGCCGCCACAAGCTCCTGTAAATCAAGGCGCTCTGCTTTTCTACAGGGCTACGTGATTTTTGCGGGAGCACAGCTTCGCACAATCCACACAGCAGGTCCAACATCAAACAGCAAGCTTCGAGCGTACCAAGTAGCAAATAGAGACTCCACGCATAGAAAATGACGACAAGCAGGCAGAGAGAAGCAGCAAACAAGGCAATAAAAAAAATCCAAACTCAAATCGCCGGATTCTACTGGAGGACAAGCCGCTGACACTAGCTTCTTTTCTACAGGTGCCTAATTTCAACAGGTAGCCGCCTACTTTTCCTCACAAATGATTTAAAAAACAAGGAATCGATCCACACTTTGAGGATGTACCAAGAATAAAAAGGACTCAAAACAGACAACAACCATCAACACTTAATGCAACATCAAATCAAACAGTAAATGAGTCCTTACACACACGGCTGCAGGCTACCGCCCATGTCTCCGATTTTTCTGTCTACAGAGCAGACCATCAAAGGCCGCCGCTACAGACGCCTCATTTTTGGGGGGCGCCGCCACTAGCTCTCCAGAATTTTCCAAGGCAGCCCCCTTTTCCTCTTAGCAGCGCCAAGCCATAATATCCCATCTCCTATTCCTTTTATATGACAGCCACCAACCCTAAAACCCTTTTAGAATTGGGGCTTCTAGAAGATTAACCCTAATGGGCTTCCGTTAAGGCCCAACAACAACGGAACACACATGCACGCATCTCAAAGCGCCGTCTTCAATTCTCTTGACTTAAACCACTTCCTTTGTGCCGTCCCACGCCGTGGTTTACCAAAAGGTCACCAAGATGGTATTTGGTAAAATTACCAAAATACCCCTTCTCGATCTTTTCCGAAGACCGAGTCCATCTGCGCGAAGCACTCGCCTGCTTCGCCACGTGTAGGTTGATTAACGGCTCCATGTCGTCAAGTCTCTCCCGTCCGGATCCCACCGGCACTACTGAGCACTTGCAACGACTGCCGCACCACTTGATCAAACCAGTCGCACCGAACCGCCCGTTCGGTCATCCATGTCCATTCTGCGCTATGCTTGAATTCATTGACATCACCCGGCATCCTTGATTGTTCTGGACCTCAGCTCTCTAAGTTTAGTCCCGATCCTCCTCGCCGTTGACCGTCGTTGACCTTCAAGCCACCTGCACAACAATAGACAAGTAAACACGAATCCGGGAACAAGTTCTTCACAACTTGACCCACGTTAGCCAAAACATGCAATATGCAACACATATGCATTAACACATATGGATATGACCTATCCCAAAATCAATTCATAACTAACATTATCAATTAGCACAAAAGCCGGTCAGACCGCCGCTGACCTGACAGAACTGAAACTTTGTCGAAAACACTTGAAACTTAAAACCAAAAGCATCATTGTCAATTGTTTCATCATCCTAAGATCATGGGCATATCCCCATGATATCCACACGCATATAGCTAGCTTCCTCACTGGGTTCTTCCTCGAGCCTAATGCCGTTTCCGAAAGGAGGCAACTCGTCAAATTGATTGTATTCTTCCTCGTCCACTACATTCTCAACTCCGACAATCCTCCTTTTTCCATGAAGAACTACGTGGCGCTTCTTATTTGCCTGTCGGTTACATAGAAGACTTGAACAACTTGGTTGCTTGATCACGAATGGTTCGTCTTTGTATCCCACACGTTCGAGGTCCACAGTAGTGACACTGCATGCTTGTCGACCTTCACATATGGGAGATGGACCCAATGGCACCAAATAGGGGGATCTTGAAAAGCACGTGTCGAGCTCCCATATCTCCTCTATTTGCCCATAGTAGGAGCTCCTCATCCCATCGGTATGAATGCATCTATCTGCGACACATTTGATACGGATCGCTCTTCCTATCTGAGCTGCCGTATAAAATGTGTACCCATTTATGTCGATCCTTGCCATGCGACAATTGTAAATTATGGCCCTCGTGCCAACCATAGCATCGTATCATCACTTGATGACCTCCCGATGATTCACACCTTTAACCATTCGTTGAGCAAGCGGTTGTGCTCTCTCGTGATCCAAACCCCGACCGTGCGGATTCTATTGGCACACCATGTCTTTGTGCTCGTCGATGTCCGGGGACACTTCGGTCATGTGTTGCAAGACCGTGAAATGGGCTTGAGCGTACGTATCCAGTCTCCCCTCATGGCGAGATAGAGGCACACCTATCGGTTCCACTCGAGCCATGTAGTCGACGAGAACTCAATGACCTCTTGGTTGCATAACCTTCGATGATGTTGCCCTCGGTCGAGATCGATTACAGACGTAGGACTTGAGAATTCCCATGTACCTCTCGAGCGGGTACATATGACGCAAGAACACATGGCCGCATATCTTTATCTCTTTCACAAGGTGAACAATGAGATGGACCATGATATCAAAAAATGACGGAGGGAAATACATCTCAAGATGACATAGAGTCGTCATCACCTCGGCCTGCAGAGCATCTAGTTCTTGGGGATCAATGATCTTCTGAGCAATTGAGTTGAAAAAATAACACAGCCTCAAGATTGCCACTTGGACCTTGTTCGGCAAGATACTTCTAATTGCAACAAGAAGCATTTGTGTCATCAGCACATGACAATCATGAGACTTCATACCAATTAATTTCAAATCTTGCATAGAAACAAGGTTCTTAATGTTAGCGGAGTAACCAGATGAGACTTTCACTCCATGCAAGCTCTGGCACAGTTCATTTCTCTCGGCCTTGGACAAAGTGTAGCAAGCTGGGGGAAGGTACGTTCGTCCTGTATCGATCTCTTCCGGTGGTAACTCGGTCCTTATGTTCATATCAACCAAGTCACGCCGTGCGTTAACACCATCTTTTGTTTTGCCACTAATGTTCAGCAAGAGACCAATGAAGCTATCACATACATTCTTCTCTACGTGCATGGCGTCGATGCGATGGCGAACTTCTAAGTGCTCCCAATAAGGCAAGTCCCAAAAATTGACCGCTTCTTCGGATGTTCTTCTCACGGTTCTTAATTTACGCCCTTCCCAAGCACAACATCGATATCCTTAACCATATCATAGACCTCTTTCCCTCTAAAAGCCATTGGAGCTGAATCGTTCTCCTTATTTTCGTCGAATTATTTTTTCATCTTGCGGTATGGGTGACTCACGGAAAGAACCTCGGATGACGATATACACAGTTTTGCACGAGTTGTTCACCATACACTCTCCGTAGCATCTAAGCGGTCTTGAGCGTGCTTTGGCTCCTTTTGTCTTTGGTCTGACAGTTACCAAGGCGGAAAATCATTGATGGTGCGTAACAACATGGCACGTAAAGTGAAGTTCTCTCGTTTGTCGCATCCCATACCTGCCCCTTCGTTCCACAAAGTCACAAGATCTTCCAAAGAATGGTGCTAGGTACACATCAATATCATTCCCAGTGTTGCTTGACCCTTGGATAAGTAGTGACATCAAAATGTACTTCCGCTTCATACACGACCAAGGAGGAAGGTTGTACATACATAGATTCACGGGCCAAGTGCTATGTCATTTGCTCATGTTACCGAAAGGATTCATTCCATCTATACTCAACCCTAACCTTATGTTCCTCGGTTCGCACCGAACTCTTGAAGCTCGATCGAAGTTTCTCCACCGGGCGTAATCGGCAGGTGTCTTAGCTTTCCATCTCTCTTACGCTCCTCACGAGTGCCAACGCAGCAATCTTGCCTCCTTTGGGTTCGCAAATAAACGCTTCAAACATGGGATCACAGCAGATACCACAACATCTTAGCAGGAGGTCCTTGCTTCACCTTAGCGATTTCGACGCTTGTATCGGGATGCTTTGCACAGGACATACATGCATGTCTGCATACTCTTTCTGATAGAGGATACAATCGTTCGGACATGCATGTATTCTTTCTACTTCCATTCCCAATGGACAAATAACCTTCTTTGCTTGATAAGTGGTCTCAAGGCAACACGTTTCCCTCCGGAAGGATGTCCGCTAGGAGACCTAACAACGCCGTGAAACTCTTATCGGACCAACCATTGCTTGCCTTCAATTTAAGCGGTTCAAGCACGGTTGACAACCTTGTATATTCCGCTTGCAACTAGGAACAAAGGTCTCACCGAGTCCTCCCTTAAGCCCTCGAATTTACAAAACTCTCTCTCAGTAGTTCTCTTACGCATCGCGAGCATCCGATCCAGTTATCATCATGCCACCTATTCTCATCAAAAGCACACCACATCCGGAAATCGTTGACTTCCTCGGCGATGTCGTCATTATTAACTTCTGGTATAATCTGCTCTTCACCGTGACTGGTCCAACATGTATACCCTTTTTTGAAACCTCTTCGAATCAAGTGCGCTTCGATCTGCGCCGCGTTGTTAAACATCTTTAGATTACCGCAATCAATGCATGGACAGTACATAAAATTTATCTCCTTCTTCAACATATCCTGCTCAGCGGCTCTTCTAAAAGCAACCACGCCATTAATATACTCTTGACTCACACGGTTCACACCGTACATCCAGTTTCGATCCATCTACACTACGCATGTAACAAATTAGTGTCAAATTGATTAGCGATTAATTTATAGCAAACATAAAGGGTTATCGATCGTTACCCTTGGAGCTCACGAAGAAAATACGATTCATCTCTCCTTTCCTTCTCCTCTCTAAGGTGGCGCAATGGGGAATGAGGCGGCGGGTGTTGGAGGCGCTAGGGGCAAGGGTCCAACCTTCTCCTCTCTAAGTCGGCGGACGGATAATTATTGATTATCTGTATGATTGTTGATTAGATCTGAGACAAAAGACAAGAGGAAGATCCTAATAACTAGCAAGTTGGTCCGCAGCGATTAACTTGTATCCGCTTTTGATATAATTGAAACAATAAATCACCGTGATAACGTTTCTTCATGGATAAATGGAGGAAATATAAAATAGATCATTGCACATGTGACTTATCTTGGTGTGTCATAAATTCTTCTTTTTAATCTGTTCTAGAAAACAACTCATGAAATTAGTTCTGATTAAGACTTTCACCTCTTTGTACGTACTTACTCGTTCTATCTCATCGTTGCACAAAGGAATTACACCAGATTAAAGTCTACATGTTTTGCTTTTCATTTTCTGGAATTTATATCATAGTTTTGGTTCAATAACATCCAATGGTCGCTATAGTTTAGGTTTAATTAGGGTCCATCAAATTGAGAGCTAGATGTTTAAATTTGCCTTTTTCTAAGAATTTATTGCTTTTGTGAGAAGTATTAATTGAAACTTAAACCCTATGCTTTCGATTAAGGAATACAACAAAGAAAACAAATAAACATTAGGGTCCATGTACTGAGTAGCAAAATAAGGAAAATCCTTAATCAATAGAGTGGATAAAGAATAATAAGTATTACTCCATCTGCTTAATTAGGGGAGGAGCCGCAGTTGGAGAGAGCTAAGGCAGGAAGTGTGGCACCGGGAGGCTGCAGAGATCTAAGTGGAGCCAGTGAGGGGGCAGTTTGCTCTCCAAAGCGGTGGCGATAGCGAGCGGCGGCGGTGCTGGCCTTGATGAACACACCAGCGATCTGGCGATGGACACAACAGCGATGCAACGAGAGATGTGTCGAGCTCAATTTATATGGAGTGGGGATATCACGAGGCGGTTACGATTAAGAACCGCTCGTGATAGCTCAATATCACGACGGTTCTCATTCAAGACTGTCGTACTATCACGAGCGGTTCTTAATAAGAACCGCTGTGATAATCTACCAATCACAGATGGTTTGTTAATAGTGCCGCTGCGTGATAGTACCTGACGGTTGTAAAATAAAACCGCTCGTGATTAGCGGATTATCACGCACGGTTTGTGAATAGAACCGTATGTGATAAACTTCCCGCCACCCGCGGTCGGACAGACCCAACACAGACGGTTCCAAAGGAACCGTCTGTGATGGGGCGTCTACTATAGCCTGTTTTGTAGTAGTGTTAGCAAATTTTATTTTGAGCTCAAGGCCTAATCTATAAAGTTTCATATTCAATTTGTGATTACACACTACTACAGAAAACGTCTTCACAGATGGTTCAAAAACGTCATCACAGACGGTTTCATGAGCCGTTTGAGTTTATGGGTCAGTGATGATATGAGGTCATCACAGATGGTTATTAACTTCGTAACCGCTCAGGATAGTGACTATCACAGACGGTTTTATATATAAAACATCTGTGATAGCTTAAGTTTCACAGACGGTTCATATTTGGAACCGTCTGTGATAGACTCTTCACATACGGTTAGTATTTCAAACCGTCTGTGATAGCCTCTTCACAGACGTTTGGTATTTGGAACCGTCTGTGATAGCCTCTTCTCTGCAAAATCTCCAAGCAGCGGCTGCTTTTGCCTTTAAAACCGGCTTCGTGTGTGTGTGTAGTTCGTATTCCTTGGTTAGCTAACCGATGCGTGAATTCAGCTAGCTAGCTCGCTGCTTGGCTGTTCATCCTAAACGTGCAGGTGAACCACGGCCTACTTCGTCGATCCTGACACCTTTGGAGTGCACGATCGACGAAGTAGGCCGTTGTTCACCGCACATTTAGGATGAATACGATAGCAACAACTAGCTAGTCAATTGATCGAACCTCGAGTTAGCTAACAAAACTACGGCAAGAACACCGCTTAGAGATTTTGTAGAGAAGAGATCAAGAATAGAGGAAAGGGGAGGCGGGCTTGGGGAGGAGGCGGCCACTGTTTGGAAAACTCTCATAAGGATTGAGATAAAACTCTCATGGATAATATATACTTGAATACAAGTATAGTGAAACATATAAAATATGTTGAAACATGAATGGTAATAAGATAACAATATATGGTAAGTTGACGATATCATGTTAGGATGTAAAAAAGAGTTTTCCTTAATGGTTAACTCTCTATCTATAAAGCAGATAAGTGCAGCAACCTGCAGAAACTCACCTCTATCCATGTTGTCCCTGGAGATTCATTTCATATCTCATCAGTGAACACAACTAGTAACATTTGTGGTTTTCATGTCAAGCAGATAAAAGCAGCAACCTGTAGAAACTCACCTATATCCATGAAACACTTACATGGTGTTATTTATTCTAAGAATAGATGGTGATCAGACTTACTATTAACAGACAACTATTTGTTAAGATCCTCTCCAGGAGGCAACCAAATATTGCCTCCCTTAGATTGACACTTCTTAAGGTTGCATCAATGTGGTTTTTCAGCAGCACACCCTGCATCATACGCATCGAAAATAAAAAATATCTTTAGGAACATACCATGCATCAGTCACACCCAAACACAACTCCATTCCCCACCTCTAGATCTATCTATCTATCTATCCATCCATCCAGCCAGCAGTCATAGAGGGAAAGACAGTAAGACAGCAATGCCAAGGTGTCCAAACCGACCATCAAACTAGCTAGTTAGCTAGCCCACATTGCAACTCGGTTCACATGAATACCAACATCACAAACTAATAGATCTGTCTTACCTCGATCGACATCGCCGGTGTCGGTGGTGAGGTAGCCGAGGCTGAGGTCGGTGGAGCTAGAGGTAGCCGGGGGAGGTCGGTGAGGTAGCCGGGTCGTGCACGCAGGGAGGAGGAAGAGGGAAGGCGCCAGCAGCGTCACCATGATTATTAACTGCGGTGACACTGTAAAAGACACTCTTATCGTAGGAGTGTCTTGTGCGGTGAACCGTGGTGTCACAACCGTCGGCGATGGGAAGAATGGCGGCGTCGGCGATGGGGTCACTCGGGTTGGGAGGGGAATGGACGAGAGTAAGGCCGCTGGGGAGTGACGAGTTAGAGCGCAAACCCTAGCGGGCTCCTACTAATAAAAGAGACTTATCACAGTCAGTTCTATTATGGAACCGTCAGTGATACTTATCACAGACAGTTCATTATTAAAACTGTCTGTGAAGTATCACAGACGGTTGTTTGTTAAAACCGTCTATGATATAACCATCTGTGATATAACCGTCTGTGATACTTCACAGACGGTTTTCATAATGAACCGTCTGTGATATTACCTCTTCACAAACGGTTTTTAGCGCGAGTTAAGATAACGAGCGGTCGCAAAACCAAAACCGTCAGTGATTGTATATATCTGAGCGGTTTTGGTCAACCGTCTGTGATGAGGCGTCCAGTATTAGCCTTTTTGTAGTAGTGACATTTCGCATGAGTGCTGTGATGGCCAAGTTTTAATCTTGTGCAACTACCCTTCTGAGAGCAATAATCAATCTTATTGTGTGTGTCGAGCATATTATTCCTTTTAAATGTCCTGAAGGAGTCAGATGTTTATATGTCAATTATGTCATTTAATTTGTGCTGGAAATATGCTTTATTCATAATGAATTTCGCAATACAAAAGAATATCATAGAAGGCAAAATTTGCTATTCCATTCCCAAAACAAGACCAAATAAGTTAAAAACTACTACAACACCTCTTCACCTGCCTATCGCCATTCATTTCACCTTTGTCTGTGTAACCGTGTTCATGCTGGTCAAGTTCTCCTCCCTTGCGTCTTAGGCACGTCCTACCATTCCATTCTTGATCTCTTCTCTCTATAAAATCTCCAAGTAGTGGTATATTGTGCCTTTAAAATTGACTTATATATATATATATATATATATATATATATATATATATATATATATATATATATATATAGTCCCTTATTAGCTAACTCGAGGCCTGGATTCAACTAGCTAGCTCGCTCCTTGGGCATTCATTCTAAACGTGCAGGACAAACCATGGCCTATCTCATCGAACCTGACACACTGGATTGTGTTATTTTCATCATGCCAATTGGATGTCCACGCGCTCTCCTGGCAGCCATGCTTCTTGAACTTGCAAGCTCGATGAAGTAGGCCATGGCTGCTGTCTCATCCTTCTCATACTGCGTGGACTACCCCCTCGATGAAGCTTTTGAGGGGTCGTCCACGCAGCATGAGGTGATGAGACAGTAGCCACGGCCTACCTCATCGAGCCTGCAAGTTCAAAAAGCATGACTGGCACGAGGATTGGCATGAAGCAAAAACCACACACTCGAGTGTGTCATGTTCGATGAAGTTGGCTGTGGTTCACCTGCATGTTTAGGATATGAATAGCCAATGAGCGAGCTAGCTCCTGGAGTTAGCTAACAAGGGATACACACACACACATACACACACACACACACACATACACGGTTTTAAAGGCACATCAGCCACCACTTGAAGACTTTATAGAGAAAGATCATCACAGACGGTTTCATCCACAAACCATCTATGATAGTCAACTATCACATACAGTTCTAAGTTAATAACCGTCTGTGATAGTATTAATCACAGACGGTTTAAAAACCATCTGTGATGACCTCATATCATTATTGACCCATAAATTCAGAAGACTCACGAAACCGTCTGTGATGATGTTTTTGAACCGTTTGTGAATACCTTTTCTGCAGTAGTGCTGGATGTTTTTTTAATGATAATTTATAGTATATTTCTCTCTCTTTTGCCAGCTAGCATCCATCGGTTATGATTTACTAAATATAATTAGGATCCACCAAATTAAGGGTCAGATGCTTTTCTTTATTTAATAAGAATTTCTAGCATTTTCCTCTTTTTTCCGGCTAGCATCCATTGATTATGATTTGTTAAACATAATTAGGATCCCCAAATTAAGGTCGGATGTTTTTATCTTTTTTGAAAATATCTTGAATTTCTATCTTTTTTGTTAGAGCTTTTGACATGCATCATGAGCTTGTATTGTAGGAATAAGTCCATTTGACCCATGAACTCTTGTGAAAGTCTAATTTTTAACATCCAATTGTAAAACCGGATGTTTGACCCCCTCAAATATAAATACCGTTTATTTTACTCCCTGAGGCCGATTGAAGGCGGTTTTCATCCGACATGGTACCGATGTGGCAGTGGTTTTGACATGTGTGCATATTTTGCTGGCATAGCATGCATCCATGTGGCATGCTCACTTAGCAAAAAAAAACATTGTGTCCCACATGTCATATCCTAAACTCATCTTCTTCCTGTCTCTCTTACCCAATTGCAGCTCCACCTCCTCCCATCTCAAGCCATCATCGCCAACTCCCCCTTCCACCACCTTGCCCTCATGGCCTTTGCCCACCCATGCCTAAACCCATCTTGCACCCAGCTATGCCTCCTGCGGCCACCACCCCACCCCCATCTGCCGCCTCCCACTATCCCCCATCCACCCTCGAAGCACACAAGGAGTCGCGACAAATTGCAGTGGAGGAGAACCGCATCGAGGTAGGCACAACAGCGATGTCAAGGTGACCAAAATTGGGGGAGAAGGTGGCCATGACAAGCCATGGCTGCCATATCTGAGGAGTAGTGCTGCAGTCACGAGAGGAGAGAGAATGAACACCCTGTTGGCATTGCTTCTTCTCAAACAACTCTGGCCACTACCCCTTCACACCTTCCTCATCTCCTCCGGCCGCTCTCTCAGATCCACTGTCTCCCATCGTAGCCGCTGCTCCACATCACCACCACATCACCTTCCCACCATCCTCCGTAGCACCGCCTCCAACCTCATCACCTCGTAGCTCCTATATTAGTGTCATCTCCCATCTCGCCGTCGTGGGTCCTTGATGGTTTCTGTAGCGGCGGGCGTACATGAGGATCACTGCGACACTCAAATATATCGACGAGAAGGAGAGCCGAGGGAGATAGGAGGTGGAGGCAATCCGTGGTGTAGGAAGAGAGAGGAGGAGAAAGGGGAAGAGAAGGAGAAGATAGCTGACTAGGAGAGATGATTCAACGTGTACTTGTGCGAGCACTTGTCCACGTAGGTGCCACATTGGCTGAAACCATTTTCAAACGGCCTCATGGGTAAAATAAACGGTATTGATAGTTGAAGGTGGTTAAACATCTGGTTTGCGGTGGGAGGTTGAAACTTAGACTTTCGCAAGAGTTTAAGGGAGGTAAAATGTACTTATTCCTTCATTATATAATAGATAATTAATTTATTCAGCCTAGAGCTAAGTACTTAATTAACTAATGCACCCCATAATGCTTCTAGGACGGCAATATGCATGCATGACGTTCCTTCTGGCAATAAGTACACAGTACACACCATGCATGTAGGTACTACCAGTGATCACGGTGTATGTAGTTTCTATATGATATTTGTACCTCGCGAGAAGAATAATATCAGACAGATATCGCGAGTCGTGTTGTGAAGAATAATAGGGTCTTTGTTATTTCCTCATGAGAACTAGAATATATACCTGTATGTGTTATGTGTACTCAAACTGGAGGAATACTTATATTATTGATACGCCCTCTTGGAGGTGGCCATTTGTTAACTACATGCACAACAATATCTTACTAGGTATATGAAGGAAAATCTGCCATACTAATTGCCACATCGTAAATGTAATAATGTAAACCCAAACAGAGCACTTACTAGTGAGATAAAATTCGCAATCCCCAAACAGAGCCTTTATTTTAGTTTGTATGCTACTGTTCTTTTCTTGATGATGGGGGAGCTACAGGAGGACAAGTACTATTGTCATTCTCGATGCAGTAATCTCACCAGTAAAAATTTCAGATCTTATCCCTATTCGAGTTCGTTGGTACTATGGAGTCTCCATATAGTACATACTACGTAGTGGTATAGTACACAACAAGATCCAAACAGATAGTACATGACAAAACACCCCACGGAAGATGATGTACTTTTTTTTTTTTTTTGGAAATTGGCTACAGGACACCACCGTCCATTATCCACCTTTGCCAACGGACACTCAAAATACATGGTTTAACCAGAAAGCACTGAGAAAACACGTAATTTGGCCGTAAGACACTGAGCCCTTTATTTTATCATTTCCCGCCCGCAGTGGAGAGAGAAAACATGCGAATTGTCCTTTTTGCCCTTCGGTCGGACTTGGTTGAGACAGACCATTTAGGCTACTCCTTACCCGGCCGGACTCACTCGCTCTCTCTCTCTCTCTCGCCAATTGCGATTTGACTCTCTCTCTCTCTCTCTCTCATGCTGGCGGCGGCGGCATCGACTGGGTTTTGCTCGACGGCGGGCATGGCGGGTGGTTCATTCCCTGGGTCTTCTTCCTCGGCGCGTGTGAGGCTCGGCGCGCACTCACGGAGTGGTAGACTCCCCCTGGTGCAGTGCCCCCTTTGCCAGACGTCGGTGGTGGAGCGCACCTCCCGGACGAGCTCCAATATGGTCAAGAAGTTCTTCAAGTGCTCGAAGAATGAAAATGTGGGTATTATTTGGTGTTTTGTTTGTACTTGGTTATGCATTTGTGTTGGAATTTGACGGATTCAATTGCTTGGTATTGTAAATTGGTTGATTTTCAACTCTCGAACCATTGCAAGTTTTTCATGTGGGAAGATAAGTACGAAGCCTATTTGGTTGATAATGGTTTGTTCCCTTTTGACATTGGGATTCCTGATGATGCTATGACCCAAGTGCCGTCGGCGACGGTCTCCATAGAAGCCCTCCTGGATGAGTTGAAGGTGGCCATTAGTGAGGTCCAGGAGACCATGGAAGAAATGAAGGGTGCCATTGTTGCAATTCCTCCCGTTTTGACTACAATGAGGAATACTATGAATGGAATGTATGGTGAGATAAAGGGACTGAGGTTTGGGATGGCTGGCAATGTGATGAACAAGAACCATCGCCTGCGTGAGAGGATGATGATGCTTGGCTGGTCGATTGTCTTCCTCCTTGTGGCTATCCTGTTAGTGTCTCTTAAGAAGTAGATTTAGATGTCAATGTTAGGAATATCATAATGTAGATGTTAGGCTTGTCACTCAATTTTGTCTTGATAATATGGTGTGTTGAAATGGTCTATGCAATGAGGAACCCAGTATGTATTTTGTTGATAATATTTTAGCTTGTAATGCTGAAATGGCCTATGCAATGAGGAACCCAGAATTTCCCCTATGTATTTTGTTGACAATATTCTGGCTTGTAATGCTGAAATGGTCTATGTTGTAATGGCAAAAGTTCAATATTGACATGCCAAAACCATGGTAGAACCATACCAGAACTAAACATTGAGATATTCCATACCAAAAGTTCTGGATTACATGAGATATTGAGATGTCCAGAATTCATGTTCAACTCCAGAAGTACTGGATCACAGGTTCAACTCCAGAAGTACATGCACTAGCTGTCATTACAAAAGCCACTAGAACTTAGTGGATTACATGTTCATGACATTCTACTAAACAAAAGTCTTCCTTCTTCTCCCATCCATGCCTAGCATTCTACTAAACAAAAGTCTTCCTTCTTCTCCCATCCATACCTTGCCTCTTCAGATTCACTTGCCTAGCCTCCTAGGACTGTTCTGGCTGTTGATGAACAAAATGTTACAATACAGTATAGACTTGTACAAACTAGTAAGAACCTTACAAGATTGGAGGACACAAGATTTACCACCTTGTTAGTGGACCAGGTACTTTGTGGTATTCTAGATAGAGGATTGGAGGAGCATCTTATTCATTGCTAGCGACTATTTTCTTAGCTACTTTGTGACTCTTTCTCTTTGGCTTTGGGGGTGCAGGTTGAGGAGCATCTGGGTCATCAACAGGTTCATTGCATGTCTTCATCATGTGCCCAAACTGTCCACACGTCTTACACTTGGTTCTCCTTTTGCCAGAACCTCCTTCCTCACATCCTTTGTACTTTCTTTTCTTTGGCCTTCCTGCTGCCCTCTTGAGTATAGGTGGCCACAACCTGAATCCTAAGTCAACCCTAGGTCACTAATGCTTGTCTGTCATTGGCATCACTAAACCTGCATATGCTGCCTTGAATTTGTCCACACTATAGTATTCATGCAGATATCTCTCAAGTTCTTCATTTCTCTTGAACAAGATGAGGCAAATAACATGAATGCAGGGTAGTCCAGTGAGCTGCCACTCCAAGTAGTCAAGTCTTTATTGGTGCCACCAATCTCTCCTGTGAAATTATGACTATGGAAGATTTTGAATGGCAGGTTTTTGCTCTTTGCATTGAGGACTTTGATGACATGGGGTATTATCAATCCCTGCAGCTTGTCAGCAAGGTTTCTCCTAGTGCACATCTTCTGCATGATCATTTGCCTAATTCTATCCATCAACTCCATAATAGGGAGTGATTTCTCATACTTCACCCAGCTGTTGAATGTCTCTGCAATGTTATTTGTGACATAGTCACATTTACTTACAGTAGAGAACATGCTCCTGGCCCATAGATGCTTGTGGTTCTCCTTAATCCACTCCATGGCTCTAGGTGATGCTTCCTTCATTACCTTGTAGTGCATGTCAAAGTTGGCCCTTTTGTAAGCCCTAGAGGCAGGCCATAGATGCATTTGGAAAACCTCCCCATGAAACATCTTCTGGAAATTTTTGATAAGGTGCCTCATACACTCCCTATGTTCAACCCCATTAGAGAAGATCCTAGTAACTCCAATATCAATGCCTTTACCTGCATCTGTAGATATCACCAAGCCAGGGGTGAACCAATAGCTCTGTGCAAATTCTGCATGAACCACTGTCAATTCTCTGCACTTTCTGATTCAAAGACTCCATAAGCCATTGGAAACATCCAACTGTGGCCATCAATCCCTGTGGCAGATGCCAACTGACCCCTCCACCTACTAGTGAGCACAGTTGAGTCAATGCCTAAGTAAGGTCTGCAACCATTAAGGAATCCATCAACACAAGCCTTGAGGGCAACAAACATCTTGCTGAACCTCATCTTGTTGCCAACCCACTCATACTCTATCTCTACTATGCCGCCAGGACATCTCCTCTCTAATTCTGCCTTGAAGCTGAAAACATGTTCAAAACTGTCCTCACATCTGCCTAATATCTCATCCAGTGCCATTTGCCTCCCATCCCAAATAACATAATATGCTATGTTGATTTTGAATTTCTCCTCTAAAAACTTCTTCAGAGCTGTAGCACCAATTGTAGGGTCTTGTCTCAACTTTGCAATAACCCTATCCCTGACCCATGCATTGGTAGTAGCCATACAGTTCCTCTCTACTTGGCTAGAGCTTGGACTTGAATGTTTGTATGGCATCTTCCTAATCTGCAAAGGAAAGCATTAGACATGAGTACATGACAAAAGATGTATACTATGAAAACATGGTAGCTTATGAAAATATAGAAAGCTTAATTACCATCCAAGTGCTTCCATCCTAAAGCCTTGACACATGTATCCTCCACTTGCACTTCTTGGCCTTGCAATGTGCTCGGTACCTCGATGCCTCACTGTAGGTAGTTGCAAGTTGGACCTCATTAAGCACTGCATATTGCCTTATACACCTCTTAAAGCATTGACTATCATCAAAAGTAACTCCAACATCTATGTTAGGATTCTCTATGTCAGTTACATGAACATTAGACTGACAACCAGCCTCATCATCAACTGAAGACTCACTTTGATCATCATCATCTGGCACATACTCCTAGTCTGAGATATCATCACCTGACATCAAATCTTTGTACTGAAGCTGCTCATCATCCACACCCACATAATCTTCTTGGTCAGCCTCAGCCCATTTGTCCACATCAGCAGCAGCATGTTTGCAAGGTCCTAGCTCATTGTCTGGGCAAGCTGTGCTTTCTTGTGTTGGCAAATCAAGGGCAGATGACAATGTTTGCTGTGAGGAGGTGGCCTACTGGACACAAGACAGGTTGCTAGTACTTGCCTGCCTACATGCATTGGAACCAGATACACTAACAACTAGAGGGAGCCTCCTCATGTCCCAGTACATGTCAAACGCATCAAGTAGTGCTGAGTCAGAAGCAACCTCGGTATATCTACTACATCTTTTGTTCTAAATGGTGACAGCAAGTGTTTGGTTGCATCCATGTCGCACCTCATTGTCAAGATCTTTCAGTAAGTCAAGGAAACAACTAGTATCCATGTCTAAAACCTAGTTAATGTCCTGGCTAACATGGTACTCTTGCCTACCGTCGTTAGTGACCTCGACATAAGAACCAACTCGAACAGCTACTCTGCATGCCACTCCTGAATCCATCCTATGCACATTACAATGAAACGAAGATAGCAACATCAAAGTACAACCCTAAATCGACGCACATTACAATGGAATGAAGACAGCAACATCAGAGCGCACAACCCTAAATCGACGCACATTGCAATGGAACGAAGATAGCAACATCAGCACACAACCCTAAATCGACACATCAACCCAAATCTAAACTACACACACCAGATCAACACCAAATCGGCATGAGGAAGAACCTTACCCATCGGGGACCCATGAAAGCTTCACAGGCTTCGACGGGGAATCCATGCTATTGAGGTGCCACTTTTTCGACACCGGTGCCTTTATCTCCGATAGCCCTCAGCCCTCAGCAGCACATGCTCCAGCCGAATCTGAAAGGTGGCAACGGGGAGAGATTTGGGGGAGAAGAATTGTGAGGGAGATAGAAGAACTATGAGGGCGACGGGGAGAAGAACCGTTGCTTTAGGGTTCAATCGCACCGGGTTTGCCAGGGGCACTCTAGTCTTTTCGGAAATTTTCTCTCTCCCTCCGACCGGGAAATGATAAAATAAGGGGCTTAGTGTCTTACGGCCAAATTACGTGTTTTCTCAGTGCTTTCTGGCTAAACCACGTATTTTGGGTGTCAGTTGGCAAAGGTGGACAATGGACGGTGTTCTGTAGCCAATTTCCCCCTTTTTTTAGAATTAGATGATCAGTTTACTACAAGAGTTGTATGTGTGTATATATACCTATACACATACATATACATATATACGTATACACACATACATATATATATGAGTGTGTGTGTATATGTGTATGTGTATATATGTACGTGTACACATACATACATACATAAATAAATACATACATACACACACATATAGGAAAATGGTATGGTACTCTTGGGAGTACGTACTCCCACTTCTCATATACCACTTAAATCGTATGATGATATCTCTTTATCTATTTGAGCATACCCTAGTAATGATTATAAGATACCCCAAAGTGAGTTTAATGAAATTTTTATTAAAATCCACTTTTTATAGCAAAATTTGTGTACATCGCCTTTTATATATGAAAAAGGTTATATATAAAAATAAATAAAGGACTCAATAGAATTTTTTGAAGTAAGTCACATTAGAGTATCTTATGATTGGTATTTAAGTATACTAAAAGTGATAAAGAAGTATAATATTTTCGTTTAAGTGGTACATTAGAACTGGGAGTATGCAAGCAGGCGTCATATATATATATATATATATATATATATATATATATATATATATATATATATATATATATATATATATATATATGGTACTCT
This sequence comes from Phyllostachys edulis, assembly GCA_036346405.1. Lineage (NCBI taxonomy): Eukaryota > Viridiplantae > Streptophyta > Magnoliopsida > Poales > Poaceae > Phyllostachys > Phyllostachys edulis. The sequence continues at coordinate 43,634,783 of CM070559.1, forward strand.
TGGGAGTATGTACTCACTTCTCACTTCTCATATACCACTTAAATCATATGTTGATACCTCTTTATCTATTTGAGTATACTCCAATAATGATTATAAGATACTCCAATGTGAGTTCTATGAAAATTTTATTAAAATCCACTTTTTATAGCAAAATTTGTATATATACTTCTTTTATATATGAAAAAGGGTATATAGCAAAATTAAAGGGGAAATTGGCTACAGGGCACTGCAAATTGTCACCTATTGCCAACGGACATCCAAAAAACATGCTGCAGCCAAAAGACACTGTAAAAAGATGTAATTTTACCGTAGGACACTGAGCACACTATTATATCATTTTCGGGCCAGCGGGAGAGAGAAATTTTCAAAAAAGACAAGGGTGTCCCTCGCTCGCTCGCCTTCATCCAGCTCTCACCGACGACCAGTAGAAAAGGAGCGTTTTTGCGGCGGCGTTGCGGGCCGTCATGCGCAGGTGACTCTGAGGTCGTGCTCCATCGTGGCTGCCGCTTAATCTCCGTGTCGAGTTTGGCGACCATGTCGTGGAGGGCGGCTGCGGTGGCGAGCGACTGGGAGAGCTCACCGCGGCCGATAAATATGCCGACGCGTGGAGCTAGAGGTTTCTTGAGCTTGTGAAGCTTCCATTTCTGGAGCTCCCCACCATTCTTCTTCAGTGACCAAAATGCAAGAGCCGGAGCTCCCATTTACGCTTAGTCTTGCCGCCGTCAAGCCGCCCCCTCCGTGAGCTTTTCCCGGCCAACCGCGTCAACCCGCGTCTCCCTTGGCCCTCAACCTCTTCCCCTCTCCATTCGTCCGTATGCGCACCGAGAAGCACCACCGCCGTGGCCTTATCTTCTCTACCGCCGGTCGTTGATGCCCCGCCACCACGGCCGCCCTCAAGCCACCCCGACCACACTGCCGGCTTCCCCATCCTCGGGCGCAGCCCGTGACGCCACCGCCGCGCCCCAACGCCGACTCACCACTCCGGCGAGCTCCTTCCCCGTCCGCCACCGTCACCATGTGCCCCAAGAACCAAGGAAGCTTCCCCCCTAGCCGAAATGTCTTTAGTCCACTAACACCGCCAGTGTTGGCCTTCCCTCGCCTCCGCGTGACTTCCCCACTTGCCGCTTCATCGCCTCCGTCCACCCGGCCCTCCCTCTTGTCCCATTGAGCTCCCCATCCCATGTTCTTGCCCATGCCTCCTCCCTTTTCCTCTCTCGCCGCTTGCTTGCTTGTCG